>CM066036.1:291065153-291665153 GCA_033557465.1 Ichthyophis bannanicus | reverse complement strand
TGTGTGCATGTCTGCCCTACTCCTAGATGGCCTAAGGCCCATTGACAGAGGTATGTGGTTCATCTCTGTGACCATTGTAGGTGCACCTGCTGCTGTGTGCAGGTATGCCCTACTCCTAGGTGGCCTAAGGCCTAATCACAGAGATCTGTGATTCATCCCTGTGACCACTGTAGGTGCGCCTGCTGCTGTGTGCAGTTCTTCCCTACTCCTAGGTGGCGTCGGGCCTATTGACAGAGGTCTGGGGATCATCTCTTCGAGCATTGTATTTGTGCCTGCTGTTGTGTGCAGGTCTGCCCTACTCCTAGGTGGCATCGGGGCTATTGACAGAGGTCCGTGGTTCATCTCTGTGACCATTGTAGGTGTGACTGCTGCTGTGTGCAGGTCCACTACACAAATATGTTTGGCCTAGGTGTCTGTGCAAGCCATGATGTAGGTAGGTGAAACACATTCCGTGCGTCGAGATGTTCATGGTCTGTTTCCCAACAGCCTGTGTCCACACACCATTGCACATCATGTCAGACATGACCCTGTTGCCCTGTTGAATGATGTACACATACAACACCCATTGTGAGGCCAGTGCAGTCCTTCCACACACAGTTTGTGAGAGGGAGAATGCATGTGTCCTTTCTAATGCCTGTCATCCATGTATGTACATGACATATGTCACATGTGGAATATTTACCTGTTCTGGGAGTGTGTTAGAGTGCACATATGTACAGATGTATAGGAGATATATGCCCCCATGAGACCTATCAGGGACTCCATATAGATGTCTTGCATGTCCACAGTCACACAGTCATATGAAGAGATAAACAAACACAGTACGTAGAGCAAAGCAACCACAGTCAGTCACACATGGAACCACATGACATATCCCCACAGGCATGGCATTTCCAGGGTGTTGACCCAATGCATTGCTGCACCGTCTCAGACATGGTGTCACCCATCCTGACACAATATCTAGTGTGTCCATTGTGCAGGTCTATGGTAACACAGCATGGCATGTACCAGATGGTGGTCCCAATGTCACACAGTACTGAACATGTGATGGGACAAGATGTCCAATACCATGTGTAGCTGACATGTGTGTTCCATGGACCCTCAAGCCCAATGGCTGTTGTGATACAACATGTCATCCATGATGACACTGGGATAACCATCCTGCGTGTCTGCCCATATTGTGGAGCCCTGCATTGTGTACGCATATATCATAGAAACAGAGAAACAGAGAAAAATGACAACAGAAAAATCACATGGCCTATCTAGTCTGTCCTTCCATATCAACAACTACAACAGTCCCCTTTTTTCCTTTAGAGATCATCTGTGTTTATCCCATGCTTTTTTGAAATCAGATACCATCCTCATCTCTACCACCTCCACTGGGAGACTATTCCATGGATCCACCACTCTTTCCGTAAAGAAATATTTCCGCATATCACTCCTGAATCTATCCCCTTTCACCCTCATCTCATGTCCCCTCATAGCAGAACTTGCTTTCAATTGAAAGAGGCTCTCCCCCTGTGCATTAATGCCATGGAGGTATTTAAACGTCTCAATCATATCACCTTTATCCCACCTTTTCTCTAAGGTGTACATATTAAGATCCTGAAGTCTGTCCTCATATGCTTTATAATGAAGATCACTAACCATTTTCGTAGCCACCCTCTGTATAGATTCCATTCTGTTTATATCCTTTTGAAGGTGCGGTCTCCAGAATTGCACACAATACTCCAAATGAGATCGCACCAAAGACTTATACAGAGGCACTATCACCTCCTTTTTTTTTTGCTAGCCATTCCTCTCCGTATGCACCCAAGCATCCTTCTAGCTTTTGCTGTCACCTTTTCTACCTGTTTAACTACTTTAAGATCATTGGACACAACCACGCCTAGGTCCTGCTCTTCTTTAGTGGACAAAGGTACTTTACTATATTGCTCCCTTGGATTGCTGCAGCCCAAATACCTTGCATTTTTTAACATAAAATCCCAGCTGCCAAATTCTAGACCATTCTTCAAGCTTAGCTGGATCCCTCCTCATCTTATCTACACCTTCCTGGGAGTCTACTCTATTGCAGATTTTGGTATCATCCGCAAAGAGGTAAACCTTACCCGACAGCTCTTCCGCTATATCACTAACAAAGATGTTAAAAAGAATTGGACCAAGGACAGATTCCTGGGGCACACCACTGGTAACATCCTTCTCCTCAGAGTGAGCTCCATTTACTTGTACTCTTTGTCGCCTCCCACTCAACCAATTTCTAACCCAAGCAGTAACTTTAGGGTCCATCCCTAGGGTGCTCAGTTTGTTTATAAGTCGTCTGTTAGGAACGGTGTCAAAGGCTTTACTGAAATCTAAATACACCACATCAAGGGCTCTCCCTCGGTCCAACTCCCTGGTCATCCATTCAAAGAAATCAATAAGATTTGTATGACAAGACCTGCCTCTGGTAAATCCATGCTGCCTCGGATCCTGTAAACCACTGGACTCCAGAAACCTCATTATTTTCTCTTTCAGCAGAGTTTCCAATAATTTACTCACCACCGAAGTTAAACTTACTGGCCTGTAGTTTTCAACCACATCTTTACTTCTACCTTTGTGTAAAGGCACCACATGAGCCTCTCTCCAGTCCTTGGGCACCACTCCTGACTCCAATGAGGCATTGAAAAGGTCAGTCAGTGGGGCTGCTAGAATGTCCCCAAGTTCACTCAGTATTCTAGGATGTATCCCATCTTGTCCCATCGCTTTGTCTACTTTAAATTCAGCTAGTTTCTCATGAACACAGTCTTCTGAAAATTCTTCAAGATGCCGCTTGCTTCTATTCCCATTTGTGGGTGTTTTCTGAGGTCCTGCTCTTGGTTCTTCATCTGTGAACACCGAACAGAAATATTTGTTAAGCAATTCCGCTTTATCCTCATCAGCTTCTATATATTCCTCTCCTTCACCCTTGAGTCTGACAATACCACTTTTGCCCTTCCTCTTCTCACTAATATATCTGAAAAATGTCTTATCCCCCCCATTTTATTGCATTGGCTATTTCTTCCTCTTTTTGAATCTTTGCTTTCCTGACTACCTTGCTAGTTTCTCTAAGTTTTTCCAAATATAGCTGCCTGTCTTCCTCTCTGTGATCTCTTGTTTTTCATGAAGGCCTCCCTCTTTTTCTTCACTTTTTCAGCTACTTTTTTTGAAAGCCATAGTGGTCTTCTTTTCCTTTTACCTTTACTTACCATTTTAACAAAAAGGTTGATTGCTCTTAAAATATCCCCTTTCACTTTTGCCAACTGTTTTTCTACATCCCTCCGCAGTTCCCATCCCGCTAACGACTCTCTGAGGTATTGACCCATCATGGCAAAGCTAGTTTTCCTAAAGTCTAAGACTCTCGCTTTTGAATGGATTCTAACAACCCTAGTCTTAATACTGAACCACACTATCTGGTGATCACTGGATGCAAAATGATCTCCCACTATAACATCAGAAACATTTTCACCATTGGTAAGCACCAAGTCCAATATGGCCCCTTCATGTGTGGGGTCTGTTACCAATTGTCTGAATAGTTCTCCCTGTAGAGAGTCCAGGATCTCCTTACTTCTAGATAAAACTGCAGCAGGAATGTGCCAGTCATCATCTGGAAAATTGAAATCCCCTATCAGTAGCACTTCTCCTTTCCTAGCAATACTGCATATGTCTTCAATTAACTCTCTGTTCACCTCTTCCTCTTGTGAGGGAGGTCTGTATATCATGCCAATGCAAATAGATTTCTCTTTCCCTCTTTCTAGTTTAACCCACAGTGCCTCCTCTCTTTCTTTTAAACTCTGTCATTCCAAGGCTTTAATATTATGTTTTACATATAGTGCCACTCCTCCTCCCCTACTTCCTACCCTGTCCTTTCTGAATAAAGTTTAGCCTGGTATAGTTGCATCCCAGTTCTGGTTTTCTGTGAACCATGTTTCTGTAACTGCCACAAAATCCAAGTCAGCCACTCCCACCAAAGCTTCAACATCAGGGATCTTATTTCCCATGCTACCGGCATTTATACACACTGCTTTCCATATGTTACCCCTTTTACCCATTTCCATAAAAGTATTTAATTTTTCACTTACCTGGGGGCTTTCTTCACTCATCCCCAATGAATCTAGTTTAAAGCCCTCTTCAGTAGATTAGCCAGTCTACTACTGAAGATGTGTCAACCTTTCTTGGACAGATGGACACCATCCCTGCTCTGCAACCCTTGGAACAGCATCCCGTGGTCCAGGAAACCAAAACGCTCTCGATGACACCATCCATGCAGCCATGCATTCATCTCCAGGATGCAAGCCTCTCTGCCTTGGCCTTTAACCTCAACAGGGAGAATTAAAGAGAATACCATCTGTGCACCCATCTGTTTCACCCTCAGTCCCAGAGCCATGAAATCACTTTTGATATGCTCAGAGGGATACCTGGCAGTATCATTTGTTCCGACATGGCTTAGCAACATTGGGCAATAGTCAGTGGGTTTTTGAGTCTCAGCAAACTTTCTGTAACATCTTGAATTTTGGCACCAGGCAGACAGCATACCTCTATGGACATCAAGTCTGGTCAGCAGATTGACGCCTCAGTACCCCTCAGAAGAGAGTCACCAACCACCATTACCCTTCGCTTCCTTGTGGTCACTGCAACTTTGGGGTACTTGAGCTTTGGTTCTTCCCTTTCCAGGGATGCTTTCACCTCCTCGATTTCCAGAGCTGCATAATGGTTCTTCAGTTCAAGGACTGGAGAAGTTGGATTGGTGATTCTGCAGGCCCTGGTGACTTGTGTCCAATCTTCATCATTCTGTTGGCACTCATCTTCTCCTCTGCTGGAGAGCTTGGTTGTTGCAAGAAGCATCTCATCAATGTACTTCTCAGTGTCTTGAATGCACCTCAGCCTCACCACCTCCTCTCTGAGTTCCTCCACTTGTTTCCTGACAGCTTCAGCATGCAGGTAGCCTGCTCATGAAACCGGTCCTTCAACTGGCATTTGGACCTCTGTCTGGACAGAGGCAGAAGCTGTAATGGGAAAGAACAACTACAAACCTCATCATACACATGGAGGCCATTACACATCCACCCAATATAGCAATGCTCATGCTGATCATTCACATACTGCGTACACAGTTCCCCACCACTCCCCTCATCACAAACCCTCCATCAGCTAGGTCCTGTTACACATCAGCAGGCATATGATCATGCAACCAGGTGAGCAGCCTACAGGATCCTCTGTCCATCACCAGATGCTAGCACAGTGATGGCAAGGGTTTTCTGACACCTACTACTATCTAACAGCACCTATGTGAAATGTCTCACACACTGGTGAACAGGTGCGTACCAACCCCATACTCGGATAACATGCAGTGGTAAAGGCCAAACCACCTTCAACTGACATATGGGGTGTCCATTTTGTATATTGTCCACATCTCTCCTGTTAGAGGAATATCATTTCCACCGTTGCAACATCCATAGTATGTCATAGCTTTTGCTATGTCACAGCAGGATGATCACAGTCACCACATCATATGTGTGGACATATCTTCAGTGGCATTACTGCTGATATGTTCACCTTCATGGCCAGGTGTGACACCATGTGCGCAGGCCACTCTCAGATGTTTCCCCTGTCATCTGTCCCTGTAACCACATATTCAACATCACACCTCATTGGCCTCTAACTCCCTTAGTGACATGTGTGCACACATATATATCTGTCTTTTTCATCCCCCTCCTATCTGACAGTTGCATCACCATGCCCCATTGGGAACCCTGACAAACTCCCTGACTCATGCACATGTTGCATAGTGTTTGCTGTGCTCCACTGATATCACTATTGCTGCAACCACAACTGTTCATCTATACGGTGCTACAGGTCATCAGAATCGCTACACAGGTATGTCATTGACAGTGCATGGCCATCAAGGGGTCTGACATTGGTACGAACTGACTGTTCATGTAGGTGTCGACAAAACTGGCACAATGGTGAGAGGTAGTCCAACAGGAGGATCAGGTGAGTCAGGTTGACAGCTTGGAAGCAGAGAGATGAGTTCACCTCCAGGATGTGACAAGGGTCATGTAAGGTGCCTGGCATTGCATCACATTTGGCTTGTAGGTGTCATAGTTTAGAGCAATATTGATGGTGCAAGGTCAGCACAGAGCAACAGGGGAGTGCCCACAGATACAAGTAGTTCGCCAGAGGAATGGCATTCCTGAGGGAAAGCATGAGTGGTGATGGGAGAAGAAGAGTAGATGCAGAATGAATGCAGTTCAAGGTCAGCAGGAGAGGCCTGTACTCCATGACACAACAGATGGGGGATCTAGGATGTGACATGTGACAGGGCATACATTCAGCAGGATGAGGATGGAAGAATATGTGATGCACAGCAGAGTGTTGCACAAATTGCTGTTGTGAACAATGATATAAGGTGAAAGTAGCAGGATGTGGGAAACATTGGTCACGATGTGTAATGCCTAAGGTGTGGTTGGGCCACATAGTAGTGTGTTGAGGGCATCCTGCACAAAATTGGCAGTTGTCACAGAGAAACACACAGCATATCAAAACTATCAGGTATATGTGTGTGTGCATGGAATACAAGAGGTCTACAACAACCACAAGAATGTGTGGCAAGTTGAGAGGTGGTCAACAAAGATGTCTACAGAGAAGAGGGGTTGTAGAGGATATTCCTTGGCCAGGGAGAGAAGGTGTGGTCATGCCCATATTCTGTCTCAAATGCTTGTATGATATCTCAGCGGGGGCTGTGATGGCAGACACCAATCAGGATGTTGAGTGGTGTGGAGATGTCTGGCATGGAGAGGTAGATCTGGGGGCACAGGCACACATATGTTACTGTCATGCATGTAACAGATGAGCGCCATAATGGGTCAGGTATATAGAGTGCCACAGAGAGGACCCAATACACATACGTGGCCTACAACAACTGTGAACAGGATGGGCAAGGGGGAGCTGCGGCCATAACAAACAGTTGGGGGGCAATGGGCAAGATGGGAGGGGACACAGGACACTTACAATACCGACCCATGACTGTGGCACAGATCATTCCGGCCTGTTGCTTCCTGCACAACATTGCTCTCAGGTACAATATCACAGTTGACATTAATCTGGATCTGGAAGATGATCCTATGTGCGCTCCTGTACATGGCCATGGGAACACATGTGTGGGCACAGCGATCAGGCAACATCTGATTGATGAGCTCTTCTCAAGTAAGTCCTGTTATCTGGCCTCAGTACCTATATTGTTGTATACCTCTATGGCATGTACCCTTGCCCCATATGTACATGTTAGCATCTATATGGCCATTTTAATCTCAACAGTTGATGATTTTTCATCATTGTATTTGGAACACTACCAACTTAGCTGTGTGTGTATACAGCTGATAGGAGTTGTAGTGTTGAACAGTACTTACACCTATCACTGACATTGTGGCGTCAGCCAACATCAGTGTGTCCTTACATAGGCTGATAGCATTGTTTTCACTCATCTCGGATTCATGACAGACAGTGCGTATGCTACTGGAGGCATGTTCACTTTGGATTACAGTGTATGTGTGTGTTTTATGCGTGACATTGTACCGATCCACTGTGCAGGCATATGTGCATTATCTGGTGATGGGAGAAGTCTGAACATCCCTTTACAGATGACCACTGTGCTTTTTCTACATTTCTGATGATGACCTGTGACCAATGTGATCATGTTGTTGACTGACATATCTTTTGTGTGATGACAGACCGGAATGCATCAGCTTTGCAGTTTGACACACAACAGCATACTTTTGACAGGAGGCGATGATGGCTGCACATGCAGACATGGTCATTCAATACATTTCACAGACATCTTCTGCGTGTGGTATGACAGCTTGGACCATTTAACATCTTCAGACAGTCCCTATCAGACACATGCTGCACACAGACGATGGTTTGCACTATGGATCATGTGTGACTAACATCATCATTTTACATGTTTGGGTTTAGCTGTTTAGTTAGCCAGGCTCCATTATGAGGTCGATGTCCACCAGTACTGCTAGACATGATGTAGACCTATGAGATGCCTGTAAGACATGCACATGGACATGTACATTTGGAGATGCAAACCTGGTCTGCAGTGATATTTTTTACTGTCCTCGACATGCAATGTGCTTTGTGTTATAAAAATGTAATATTTGCATGTCTGACGTTTCATTCTTTGCATATTGATGTTGCACTCCCTACAGTGTGCCCTCATGATGTGTGAGGTATACCATAATGGTCTTTCTATTCCTTTTACCACAGAGCACAGGCAACACACACGACACATCTACTACACTGCATCTGCGGTCACATGTTGGAGGACACAGCAACACCATGCCACGATCCCTGAGAGATGGTGCCATATGGTGATGGAACTATGCCTCTGATGAACATTGTTATTCAAATGGGTGATTGGTGCATACAGAGGATGCCCAATAACCTGATGCTACCATCCACTGCCTGGGTGGCCTGACTCATCACAAGAAACACATTTTCCCATTGACATACTGTGGCACAATGAGGCATCACACCTGAATGTGCATACACATGGGTTCAATAACAGACTTTGCGGGACATGTACGGCTGCACACACCATTTGAGCTGTGGACACTGTGTACTGGTGCGTACATGTCCAGCAGGGGAATGAATACTCACTGTATGGTAACAATCCAGCTGACATTAACTTTTTTGTGTTTGGCCCATGTGATTGACCTGCGTCACTGGATGTCCTTATATGTTTGTCGCAAAAAAAGAATACGGCCATGTGTGTGGCAGCAGAGGGACATTGTGTAGGTCTTCTTTTATTTGGCTGTCACCCTTGCACTTGGCCATGACATGCTGTTTGCCACCACATCAAGGTGCACCACGCCAACATCTTGGATTGCTGTTTGCCCATTGGCAAGAGTGCTACTGTGCATATGGGGCAGCACTGTGTCATGTTGCGACTTACACTGTGCATGTGCATGAATATGTTGTAACAACATTGCATGTGATGATGTGGATTTTGTGATGGTTACTGCACCATTGTTGACATGTTTTTATACTGCTACAGACATGTTCTTCTGTTTTGTTACTACACAGATGTGACATTATGTATTGACTTACAACTTACTTAGTTGCATGTATGCTCGGTCCTATGTTTGACCTGACATTGGGACACACACATTGCATGGGAAACTTTGTAGTGTGGCAATCTGTGTGTCCACCTTCTGGCTGGGTTTGTGCATTTCATGTACATTCATGTAAGCATGATGCTCATGTACACACACATACCGTTACAGCAAGGCTCATGCATTGTGCTACCTCTGCACGTATGAAAAATCAGGTTTTCTGTCTTATTTAGCAACATGTACCTCTCTTACCTGTGTCCTCATTGTGCATTGTATCACTGTTTGTGAGGCCATTTGTACAATAAAAGTGTGTATTTGGCTGTGTACATGACTTCTGATTACACAGGTACACTACCAAAAAACTGCCTCCAGTTTTGCAACTGATTCCTATAGATTTTGGGGTGCTGAATCCAGGAAAAATAGCCAAAATATTCCATCACGTCACGTTTTCTTGCAAAATTAGATTTCTTACCCATATAAGGAATGTTCACATAATTTCTTTTTAGCTGACTGCAGTTTATTTTCTTGGCCCAAAATAGAGGTTGTAATGGTTAACTAACTAGAAACACTCCCTCATGATATTTTAGAGTGTTTTGTATTCATTTTATACATTAACAGGACAATTGGGAGGCGGGGGGCTAAATCCAGTACTCGCGCTGGCGCATGTTCTTTCCTGTTCACCTCGCCTCGTTCGCTCGCTCAAACACGGTGGTTGCGACATGAACGTTCCTGTCAAATTTCAGTTTCTTGCAAGTTCATTATTACCTTTTGTTTGCTCAGTCGTAATCCAGCTTTATTCCGAAGTGGTTCACTAAAGTTGTAGTTTGCAGTGCTGTGTATTTGTGATGGCTCACAGAGCCAGAGGTTGCGTCAACTCTCCGGACAGTTTTTGTTTTATTTGTGGGGAATATACCGTGAAAAAGCGGCAGAGGAACATTTCTGCATTTATTAAAAAAGTATATTTCGCCTATTTCGGTTTGAAGTTAGGCGATCAAGACAAACCGTGGGCTCCTTACAAAGAGTGCAAGACATGTGAGGAAGATCTACGCTTATGGATGAAAGGTAAAAAACAAGCATTTTGTTTCGGAATACCTATGATGTGGCGTGAACAAAGAGACCACAGCAGTGACTGCTATTTTTGCTCTTGCATTGTGAAGGGATACAACTTAAAAAATAAGAACGTAATAAGTTACCCCAACCTTCCCTCAGCAATTAGGCCTATGCCTCATAGCAACGAAGTACCTGTGCCTGAACCACCAAATCTTTGGATCATATTTGTGTGGACGGTTCTGATCATGATGAGACTCATCAGATGGCTTTTCCCGATGAGTCCAGTACTTCTGAGTTTGAAACTGAACCAGATCCGAAACCTGAACTTTTCTCTCAAGCTGAATTGAATGATTTAGTCCGGGATTTAGGACTCCCAAAGATGCTGCCCAACTGCTAGGTTCTCGGCTTAAAGAGAAAAATCTATTGTCCACCAGGAACAACTTTTATTGGTACCGCAACCGCGAGACACAATTTTTGAAGTATTTCAGCAAAGAGGAAGATTTGGTATTTTGTAACGATATATACGGAGTGACGGAAAAGTTTAAACTCAAGTATGATCCTGCTGAATGGCGGCTGTTCATTGATTCGTCAAAAGACAGCATGAAAGGTGTTCTTCTTCATAATGGCAACACATTCGCTTCAGTTCCTATTGCTCACTCTGTTATTCTCCAAGAAAAATACGAGAATTGGCCCTGATTCTTCAGAAGATTCGTTATGATGAGCATAAGTGGATGATTTGTGGAGACTTTAAAATTCTATCCATGCTATTAGGGCAGCAATCCGGTTTCACCAAATATCCCTGCTTCCTTTGCTTGTGGGATAGCCGGGCCCGCGACCTACACTGGGGGAAAAAAGACTGGCCAATTCGGGAGTATTTGAGACCCGGTGAGAAAAATGTTCTTCATGAGAGCTTGGTACCTCCTGATAAAATTCTATTACCACCTCTCCACATTAAGTTGGGTCTCATTAAGCAATTCATCAAGTCCCTTCCAAAAGATGGTGAGTGCTTTCGGTACCTTTGCTCAAAGTTCCCCCGACTTTCTGAAGCAAAGCTAAAGGGAGTGGTGTTTGTTGGCCCTGATATAAGGAAACTCATTTCAGATGGAGCATTCGCTGAAACGATGTCTGAGAAGGAAAAAGAAGCCTGGGATTCCTTCAAGGATGTTGTTCTCAAATTCTTGGGGAACAGGCTGGATGAGAACTATAAGGATATTGTTGCCAGGATGCTCAATGCCTTCAAAGAACAAGGCTGTAACATGAGCCTGAAAGTCCATTTCTTGCACTCCCATGTGAACTACTTTCCCGAAAACTTGGGGGTGTACAGTGAAGAACAAGGTGAAAGGTTTCACCAGGACATCAAGGACGCAGAGAGAAGGTACCAAGGAAGATGGAACACCACTATGATGGCTGATTTCTGCTGGTTGCTGCTGCGGGAAACCCCAGATGAAAAATACGCCAAGCAGCACACCAAGAGAAGCATTCGGGGGAAGAAGAAACGGGCCCACCAGGAGATTGATTGACCCAAGAATGACTTTAAAATCTAAACTGTGTTGACAAATATCGTGTTTTTACTAAACTTTGAAATAAAAATTTGCTCGTTATTACCACAGTGTCGGATCTCATTTATTAGAATTTTATTTTCACACCATCGGGTGTTTGTCTTCATGTATTGCAATGGTGCGGTTTGCGTTTTCTATTCTTACATACATACCTGTACAACATTTTTTGCACATTTCTTTGCTTTGCTTTGTGTCTAACCTCGCTCTTATATGCTGAATGTTTGTGCACATGTATGTGGCTGTTTTAAGTGCAGACAATTTTGCTACCATCACAGTGTGTTTTGTTGACATTACTCTATTCTTATGTGCTGCCTTGTTACAATTTTCTTTATTCTTATTTGAATAACTACTAAACAATTAGTATAAAGAATTCATCCAAGAAACTTTTATCTCGATCGCACTCAATCTGAAACGTTCACCTCAAACTGCTAACCCAATGTAGCAAAAAATCTGTACATGATGGAGCAAATTGGTTACCAGATTTGGATTCAGCGCACCAAAAAACGTAAAAATCAATCGAAACATTAGAGGCAGTTTAAAAAAAAAAATTTTTAGTGTACCTGTGTTATATTCAACTGATCACATACTGATTTGCAGGTCATCTACACTGCTGTTTGACACACTGATACACACATATGCTCGATCATTGTGAAAAGGTGTGTTGAGGGCATTGTATTTTAGGGCATTGGGACATACCATCATTGTCATGTTTCTGTGTTTTAGTAATTCAAATGTAGAAAAGAACGCTCAATTTAATCAGCATGGAACCAAAATCTTCTTTTAATTCTTCTATCTCTTATGGTTACTCAGAACAGTTATTTTTACTATCGTTAAAGGTCTAAGACTTCTTTGGCACTCATTTTCAGACTTACAATATGTCCAACATTAGTGCCTAATAGCATCAATGATCTTCAGCGAAACTACCAGGTAATAGTGAAAGCAAATAGGGCTCATGTCTCATTTCTTGTTACTCAGATGTTAATGCCGTTGTGTAAATAACATAGCCACTCTAATTTTTCAATACTCAGCAAACATTGAGTACTTAGCTTTTAATTTAATTTTCCAACATGTGTTATGCCCATTTGTAGCCCATTATTATTAGACATTCCATCATATGTAAAAGATACCACACATTTTTTAAATATTCTAAGGGGTATGTTTACTAAAGGTTCTTAACGTGCACAGAGCGCATGAACACGCGCTAAGGTACCTTAGCGCACGCTAATGATGCTTTACGGGGCCAAAATGCGCTTTAGTGCGCGCTCATGCGCGCAGCGGCGCACTCGAATGCTGAAGGCGGGGAAAGGCTCCCGGAGGGCGGAGGAAGGCTTCCCAGGGGTGGAGAGAGGGGGTCAATGGGTGGAGAGTGGAAGGGGAGAGGCTCCCCGCACACTAGCGAGGTGAAATTCGAGGCCAAAAATAACGCGAGTGAAAACCTCGCGTTAGAGCCGATTTAAAGGGAAGAGAAACCATTTCTGTCAGCAATGTACAGCAAAACCAGGGAAACCAACAAAACAGTGATAAGTGTGATACATGTGCACAGAACAAAAGTACAAATAAACATTGAAAAGGACCCCAATAAAATAAAAAAAAATTATAATCAAGCTGGGCAATAGTGATAGTAATGGGAAACATCAAAAAACACTCCCAAGAAAGCCCCAAAAAATAAATATGAATTTTGGAAGGGTCTACGCTCCGTCCCCATACAAGGTGAATGATCCCACAGTGAAATAGCACTGATCAGGGTTTCCCTCTCCATTGGACAGGTTACCTATGGCATGCACATGTTCCACAACAGCAGGGTGGGCATGTCGGAATGGGCAACTGGACAGATGCTGGGAAAGGGGATACAGAGGGCTGCAGGCGGCACATGCTGTGGTGCAGCTGGGGCACAGTGCGGACTAGGCAGATGCCTAGATGGCACTTAGGAATGCTGAAACTGAACAGCAGCCAGACAGCAACTGATGAGGGCCCAACATGGGCACAAGATTGTTTATCACAGTGTCACAGGGGATAGTACCCAGCAGATACCCCCAAGGGCACAGAACATTGGCAGGAGGTGTTGGGGGAAGCGTGGACGCCTATGCAGGCACCCCTACCCCACAACATGCACCATAGGCAGCCGCCTACCTGCACACTGGATGGCTTGAGACTGCACACCACCAGCACCACCAGCAGAAGGGCATGTCAGAATGGTGGCACAGGGGTACTGGAGGTGGAGGGGGGCAGTGGCAGCTGCCCAGAGCCGACCATGGCCTAGCCCTGTGTAGGTGGGTGCCATGCACTGCAACAGACAGGCTCTGTCTGACAAACAACCATGGTATTTCCAGGGACAGCACTGTCTCTGTGAGTACAGTGTGGTGTGGTGAACACAGCCAGTGTGTTCAGGAGCAGAAGGTCACAAGTTCAAGTCCCAGCTGGGGCTACTGCCAATCCAGTCCCCATATTTTACCCGCTACTAAACCGTGATAGTACTGACAAACCTTTATTGCAGAGAACATACGCATGGTTCAAACGCCTATATTTTACCCCACTGAGCACAGACACCAGAAACATGCGCATTACCTAGAGCAGAGTCCCCCAAATGCAGGCCTGGAGGGCCACAAATCATGCAGGTTTTATGCTGTCTCCAATATAAGGCCATGTCAGCATGGTGGCGGAGGGGTACTGGTGGTGGAGGGGGCAGTGGCAGCTGCCCAGAGCAGACCATGGCCTAGCCCTGTGTAGGTGGGTGCCATGCACTGCAACAGACAGGCTCTGTCTGACAAACAACCATGGTATCTCCAGGGACTGCACTATTTCTGTGACCACAGTGTGGTGCAGTGAAGACAGCCAGTGTGTTCAGGAGCAGAAGGTCACAGGTTCAAGTCCCAGCTATGGTTCCTGCCAACCCAATCCCCATATTTTACCCACAACTGAAACGTGCTACTACAGACAGAATCTTTATTGCAGATGACGTAAACATGGCCAAAACACCTACGTTTTACCCAACAGAGTACAGACACCAGAAACAGGCGCATTACCCAAAGCAGAATATCCCAAATGCAGTCCTGGAGGGCCAAACACCATTCAGGTTTTATGCTGCCTCTAATAAAGATGCCTGTGCTGCATTTCTATGCGCCGCCCCCATGGTATGCAGATGTATTCCATGCATATTCATGAGGGACAGCATGAAAACCCGAACAGTGTTGCGCACACCAGGACCGGTGTTGTGAACCTCTGCCGTAAAGCAGCAGCCAACAGGGCCAGACAAACCCGCACCCACACGCTCCATTATCCAATGCCTCCTGGAGAGGCAGGACATTGGGCCCTGCATGCATCTCCCAATACTAGCACCTGCATACCTTAGCAATGCCACCCTAAACCAGGGAATACAATACACAGCTATCAAAAGGTTGCTATGATAACTGGCAGATAGCAATTCCGAGGTTAAGTACAATTATCTGAGTGAGCTGCATCATGGCAACCTTTCTGATGTCTGTGGAGTGTGGTCTTGTGTCTGACAGTGTTTACCACCCTGGGGAGTGACTCCAACAGTATTGCGTGCCATAGCCATGCCTGCACTGTGCCCAGGACTGGAGCGGTGGCCAGGGCTGCCAAACACCCCTACAGTTCTACAATGCTGGCATAGGTGTGGGAGTGTGTATATGCTATCCAGTGTGTGGTGTTGCAAACACCCCCCACAGCCCACACTGCCAGCACTGTTGGCAGTATTGGCCTCCAAGGGCACAGAGTAGTGGCAGGATGTGCTGGGGGGGAAGCGTGGACATCTATGCAGGCACCCCTACCCCAGAACCCGCACCATAGGCAGCCGCCTACCCGCACACTGGATGGCCCGAGACTGTGCACCACCCGCAACACCAGCAGAACAGCATGTCAGCATGGTGGCAGAGGGGTACTGGTGGTGGAGGGGGCAGTGTCTCCTGCCCACAGCACACCATGGCCTAGCCCTCTTCACGTGGGTGCCGTGCATTGCAATAGACATACCCTGTCTGATGAACAGCCATGGACTCCCCAGGGAATGCACTGTTTCTGTGCCAAGACAGTGGTACAGCACACACAGCCAGTGCCTTCAGGAGCAGAAGGTCACAGTTTCAAGTTCCAGCTGGGGCTCCCACCATCCCAGTCCCCACATTTTACCGACCACAAAAATGTGATAATACAGACAGAACCTTTAGTGCACATAACGTAAACATGCCCAAAACATTGACATTTTACCCTACAAAGCACAGACACCAGAAACATGCGCATTACCTAGAGCAGAGTCCCCCAAATGCAGTCCTGGAGTGCCACAAATCATTCACGTATATGCTGTATCTAATAAAGATGTGTGTGCCGCCTCCATGGTATGCAGATGTAACTCATGCATATTCATTAGGGACAGCAGGAAAACATGAACAGTGTTTGACCCACCAGGACTGGAGTTGTGGACCTCTGCCCTAGAGCAGCGGCCAACAGCAGCAGAAAGAACCGCACCCACAGGCTCCCTTATGGAAAGGCCACGGAGAAGCAGGATATTGGGCCTTGCGTACATCTCACAATACTAGTACGTGCATACCTCACCAATGCCCCCATTATCCTGGGAATATGGTTCACATATATCAAAAGGTTGCTATGATTACTGGCAGATAGCAAATCCTAAGTTAAGCACAATATGCTCATTGAGCTGTATCATACCAATATCTCTGATGTCTGTGGAGTGTGTTTTATGTCTGGTTTCTGACCGTGTTCACCACCCTGGGGAGTGACCACAACAGTATTGCATACCATAGCCATACCTGCGCTGTGTGCAGGACTGGTGAGGTGGCCTGGACTGCAAAAGCTCTCTATAGGAGCACAATGCTGGCATAGGTGTGGGAGTGTGTGTCTGTCCATCCATTGTGTGGTGGTTGCAACATCTTACTCAGCCCAAACTGTTTGCACTGTGTCCAGTGTTAGCTTGCCAATGTGCATAATGAGGAGCAAGGTACTGTGGGTATAGCTCAGACAGGGTGGCCTGGGCAGGATGCATGAGCACAGGGCATAGGGCAATGGCTGGGATATTGTAGTGGCCAGCCATCACCTGCACGGACAGGGTGGCCCCTGCATGTCCTGCTGGGAGGTTACTCTCACCCTGACTGAGCAGTCACCATGGCATGGCTAGGTCCCCCATAGTGCTAATAGCATCTCTTTCAAGGGATATCTATGGGCTGCCTTTTTTTGGGACCCAATCACTAACCTATCTGCTTGGTGGGTGTGCTGACATCCCGGTTTTGGGTGCACACATTTCTTCCAGTAATATGCACTATGGACTAGCTAGCAGACTGTTTGCAGTTAGTATGTGTGAGGCTGGAACACCTTGCAGGGTGCAACGGCTGCAGATTCACTGTGCTCACTGCTGGAGAATGTCAGATAGTGGTGGTGGGCAGCTGAACATTTCCAGGCCTCCTGTCTGTCTGCTATCACCGTGTGGATGTGTACAGAAATGCGTTGTCTGTCCCCCAGCTCAACTGAGGTTGATGGTCCCCTCTACCAGCACCATTGCAATGATGTTGAATGTGGATCTGTTGGTGGGAGATCCTGAGCTCCAGAGGGCAGTTTGGGTGGTACTACAGAATCTGCCTATGGGTCCAAAGAGCTGGGCTGGCCCGACCTCCCGCCGCCCCCCCGCCTGTTTAGGTACACACAACCATATCACCAGGGTGAGTGATAGCCCACTTTGATGGGCTCTCAGGACTCCTGGGGATAGGGAGAATGTATTCAACTGTTTAGGCACACAGAACCATATCACCAGGGTGCCTGACAGCCTACTTTGATGGGGTGTCAGGACTCCTGGGGATAGGGAGAATGTATTCAACTGTCTAGGCACACAGAACCATATCACCAGGGTGAGTGACAGCCCACGTTGATGGGCTCTCAGGACTCCTTGGTGTAACTGTTTAGCCAGTCAATGCTATATGAAAATGCATAGTACACTGGTTTCAACAGTACCCTAGGAACCAGTGGTGGTGGGTTTGAGACCCAAGTGTAAAAACAACAAGGAAAACGTACCATTTTTTAAAATGTCATACACATCAGTGCAATGTCTGTCTGCATCATAGATCTGTATAAAAATTGTTGGCGACACCATACCCTGTGCGGCAAAAAGATGTGCGTGGCACAACTGCGCGGCGCAGCGGCGCGTGGCATGCATGCGCGCGCACGTTTTGGGTTGCGCATGCACGCGTGTTGCGTCGTGCGTGCATTCCTCATTGGTGACAAACATGGCAACCCGATCCAAGAAGCCTGCCTTCACCCCACGGGAGCTACGCTGCCTGGCACAGTTGATTGCTGTGCATCAGCACAAACTTTTTCCGGGTTCATCAAGGCGTCAGGACCAGATCAGGGTCCGGAGGGCATGGGATCGGCTGACCCGGCGCTATAATCATCTGGCTGATTACCCACGTGAGGTAAGTGTATGGGGACAGGTCAGTAGATCCACATAGATATATCCAGTGTTCATTGTAGCTGTGCATGCTGATGTGTGTAGGTAGTCTATCTCAGTGATGTGTATCAGGTAAATCCACATGCCATATTGTCTATATATCACATCTGAGTGGTTTGCCCTGTACCCAGGGGGCTAAGGACCTGTTCACAGAGTTCCTGATGCCATCCTGGTCTCATGGCAGCTGCTGCTGGTGATATGCTACAACAAACCATAACACAGGTAGCCCATAGATCAGACAAAGAAGGGTTTCTAAACATTCTGCTGTTATGATGGGGTCTGCAGTTGCAGGGTAAAACATCTGCCCCACCCCCAGGGGCTGTGAAATGTGCCCAAAATGGTATGTTGGTCCCAATGGTGATATGCATGTATGTGACCCAGCAGTCCAAAACATCTGCCCTACCCCCACTTGGCCAGAAAGTCCAAAAAAGTGGGTCCACAGCACCCCTGCTGGTTTGGAATATGCTGCTGTTGCTGTTTTCCAATCCACCCTACCCCCCAGGGGTCCTGAGAGCCCATCAAAGTGGGCTATCACTCACCCTGGTGATATGGTTCTGTGTGCCTAAACAGTTGAATACATTCTCCCTATCCCCAGGGGTCCTGAGAGCCCATCAAAGTGGGCTATCACTCACCCTGCTGATATGGTTGTGTGTGCAAAGACAGCTCTATACATTCTCCCTATCCCCAGGAGTCGCGAGAGCCCATCAAAGTGGGCTATCACTCACCCTGGTGATATGGTTGTGTGTGAAAAGACAGTTCTATACATTCTCCCTATTCCCAGGAGTCGTGAGAGCCCATCAAAGTGGGCTATCACTCACCCTGGTGATATGGTTGTGTGTGCAAAGACAGCTCTATACATTCTCCCTATCCCCAGGAGTCGTGAGAGCCCATCAAAGTGGGCTATCACTCACCCTGGTGATATGGTTCTGTGTGCCTAAACAGTTGAATACATTCTCCCTATCCCCAGGAGTCCTGAGAGCCCATCAAAGTGGGCTATCACTCACCCTGGTGATATGGTTGTGTGTGCCTAAACAGTTGAATACATTCTCCCTATCCCCAGGGGTCCTGAGAGCCCATCAAAGTGGGCTATCACTCACCCTGGTGATATGGTTCTGTGTGCCTAAACAGTTGAATACATTCTCCCTATCCCCAGGAGTCCTGAGAGCCCATCAAAGTGGGCTATCACTCACCCTGGTGATATGGTTGTGTGTGCAAAAACAGTTGAATACATTCTCCCTATCCCCAGGAGTCCTGAGAGCCCATCAAAGTGGGCTATCACTCACCCTGGTGATATGGTTCTGTGTGCCTAAACAGTTGAATACATTCTCCCTATTCCCAGGAGTCGTGAGAGCCCATCAAAGTGGGCTATCACTCACCCTGGTGATATGGTTGTGTGTGCCTAAACAGTTGAATACATTCTCCCTATCCCTGGAGTCCTGAGACCTGCGTAAGGTGTACTGTCAGTCACTCTGTTGCTATGGTGTATGCATCTGATGATGTGTGCTAGGACACCCAACCCCCAGGGGGCCAGAGACCATATTGCAATGGTGGGTATGTCACTCAGATATTGTGTTAGGTTATGGCAGGTAGGTTGCACATCTCCCATAGTCTGTGAGGTCAGCATCTCATCACACTCGTCTTTGATGTATCCAGATGGTATGCTAGGTGCAGATGTGGATGTGTGTAACAGCACCCCACCCCCATGAGCTATGAGATGTGATTACAAAGGCCTGTAACAGAGCTATGTCCCCATAAATGTAGGCTGAGTCAGGTCACACATCTGGCCACTTGCTACGAATCCCAAACCTTGTTGCAGATGAACATTACTGATGGTGTTGGAAGGATACATGCACCTGTTGTGGTTGCACAGCACATACAGAAACCTTGACATGAGCATAGGTGGCAATAGCCTATTCTGCTGCAATGGCCCCTGCCCCTGGTGTTGGCAACCACACCTGCCATAAGCATACAAGGCCCAGGTCATAGGAACATAACAATATAAGACAGCCCATACTGGGTTATTCCCTCTTCCTTCACGCCCAGTATGCTCTTTGCAACAGTGTCCAAACTAGGTTATACGTACCTAGCAGTATCCCCAAGAGAGACACGTTACACAATGCTTGTAGTGGGTCAAGCATTGCTATCCTGAGCCTTGTAGAAACCCAAATGTCATGGTAGTGGTCCCTGGAAAGGTGAATAGGGCCACCCACACAATGTTCCATGTATGGACACAGCACCCATGATTGTTGGGATATCATGTTGCCAGTGGGGTTGGGTCCCAGGATGTGCGTAGATCATGACAACACAAATGTATTAAACAGACCACATACGGGGTTAGGGGGGTTACCATTGACACCATCATTGTCAATCAAAATGTGGCATGGTCATGCAATGTCATGCAAGGGGGCCACAGGGGACTGGACTGATGTGCTCAGGGTTCCAGGCACACTGCACATAGGTGTCACCGCACACATGCCCAGAGACACAGCTACGCATGCAGGTGGCACTGGGAACAGGTAATTGCCTGGAACAAGCAGGAAGTAGTCCTTGCATGTGGGTATCATCGGTACCGACGGAGCCTGCGTGGGAACGGTCTCCAGTGTCCAATAGGAAAGCTATTGGAAGCACCCCACAGCGCCTGTGTGCTGCCATCTTGCCTTTCCCAAATGGCTCTCTCCAGTTCATTGTTTTCCACAGAGCCAGCAGGTCATTGTTCCTGTCATTGCTGAAAAACAGCTATTGTGCCACTCCTGTGGCAGTGTCTGCCTGTTTTTCTTTACTGGTACCACTGGTCTTCTAATTTTATTTTCTAAAAGGTCATATTCCCCCACACAAAGAAACCTTTTTAACAAAAGAGCAACAATCCCCTTTGTAGTTCTCCCCCCAGTTTGGCATTAAGCCCTAATCCCTCCTCCATCATGGAAAAGCACTCCTTGGCTGCAGAACATATGCTGATAATGTGCTGGTACCTTCTCAGTCACTGACAACCATGATTGGTGTCGCAAATGCTAATGGCCAGATCAATGCATGTCTGAATGTTTGGCCTGTGGGAAGTTATCCAAGAGTGTTTGGCAGAACAGAGCAGCAAAGCTCGGTACCCTCTTTCCCACCAACGTGGCCTCGGTGGCAGCCATGCCATCAAGGGCTTCCTCTTCCTCCCGTGGATCTCAGGTAACCAAACACAAATATGTCTGTTCCTGAAAGGGTACATCCCCCTCAAAATATCGGACTGCCACTGGCATTGCCTTTGAGGAGCACGCTCTGGGCAATCAGCCCCAGTGGGAGTCCCTGGCCTCCAAAGCCACTTTGGGACTCCATGAAGTTCTGGAGGCCTCAACCTGGTCTGACCACCTGGTGCTATGCTCTGGGGTCCTGCCTTTGGCCAGTACTCATACACAGACATCGTCAGTGTTGATTGACCAGAGGATCATGACCATCTAACACAGTCTGGCAGCTCTCCTTGCAGCATCAAAGTCCTTGGTTCCACCCCAGACCCTGCAAAGTGCAACACCGGTATGTGCAGCAATTGCAGGACCGGCATTGGCAAATGCACCATTGGTGCTGATGAGTACCGGTATACACACACCGGTACCGTGTCACTCCGATACTGAGGCCAATTGGTACTGATACTCACTTTACCTGAGCCTCCGTAGAGAAGATACATCCAATCTCCTGAGGGGTCTGATGACTCTGACAGCTCAGAGGGTAATGATGTATCTCTCCAGGACAAGCCTGCCTCTCCCAAGAGGAGAATGTCCCCTCCTCAGGATATGTCCTTCCTGGATCTCCACACACATGTAGTCAAGGCCCTCTCCATTTCATTAGTAACTCAATGTGAGCACAGGCTACTGGAGACAGAGATTCACCAATATCACCAAACTTCATAGGAGGCAGACATCCTGCCAATACATCAGATCTTAAGGAATCCTCTTTGGAGAATGTGGAAGATTCCTCTTACCACCTCTCCACATTCTCACATGTGCCTACTATGTATCGTGTGTCTCCGTTGCTTGGTTTGCAGAAAGGACAGCTCCCTGATCACTCCATCATGGTGGAGTGTGCTAGGAGGAGAATTAAACGTTACAAACAACATGCCACCAACCCTCCTGGTAGGGATTGTAAGACATCAGATGCCTTTGGTCGCTGTGTCGTCCAAACATCCATGCTCTCAGGCAGGACAGATTCCTATATCATGTACATGGGAATGTTCCTGACCGAGGTCACACGAGATCTACAACTGGTAAGTCCACATCTCGCAGATCACAGAGGTCACTACTCTGTAGCACCTGTCAAGCATGGCCAGAACATTTCAAAAGTTGTGAACAGGGCAGCTTTTGACTGTTTTCATGCAAAAGCAGAGTCTCTGCCATTGCTATTGGGGCAAGGAAACCTGGCTGGCTGCAAGCCTCTCACCTGGAACACTGGGTACAGGATAAACTGGCCAACCCCCCCTGTAGTGGTGAAAACTGGTTTTTAAAAACCAGCAGGACAAGTATGCCTTGACAAGGCTTTCAAATATTGTAGATCCTACAAAGATGAGAGCCTTAGAAAAGCGCTTCCTCTCCAAAAAGAAAGGATACTATCAGTCCTATGCTCAGCAAGGACAACCTGCAGTACAAGTTGCTAGAAAGGGTCAACAATCTACTAAGCAGAGGAAGCCGAGAGCTACTCTGGCTCAGCAGACCCAGCAGCCTCAGCCCCCAGAGGGCCTTTCACTCCGTGATGGAGTACCTGCCCTTCCTGGCCCTCCAGGGAAAGCAACTGTCAACAATCCCAGGAAGATTAGGTCACCTCATCCACAGATGGAGGCAAATAACATCAGAACCATGGACTGTGTCCATCATAGAAGAGGGTACAGGCGTCCTTCACATAGCCTGCCGTCTCCTACAATAGTAAGGACATTCAGTTAGCAAACATCCCCCAAACTGAATCCTGAGGTGAAACATCTTATACCTCAAGGAGCAATGGAAGAGTTACCTCATCTCCATCAGGGTTCTGGGTTTCTCCCCCCAATTCCCTCATACCAACGGAAAAAGGAGGTCACAGACACATCTGACATTTCACAGAACTGAACAAGTTCCTGTTCCAAAAGACATTCAAAATGATTTCACTAGGAAAAGTTCTTCCTGACCTACACAGGCATAACTGCCTTTGTTCTCTAGATCACAAGGATGCATACACCCATCTTCTCTGCCAACAAGCACAGCGAAAGTTCCTTTGGTCCACCCATCAAGGAAACCACTATCCAGAAAATGTTTTCCCTTCAGCCGTGCCTCAGCACCCTGAGTATTCACAAAGTGCATGTCTGTGGTAGCCAGTTTGGTCCGTACCAGGGGAATTTGTTTTTGGCCCTACTTGGACGACTGCCTCATCCAGGCACAGTCACATACACATGTCCAGGCCTCTCTCTCTCTTACACAATGCGTGGACTCCAATATCTAGGCCCTGTCAGAGATCTTGTGGAATCCTTTCTGACTCCCACGTAAACGCTGGAGCTCATAGGAGCAAGGCTAAAGACCAGACTGCCAAAGACCTACCTGACTCTGCCTCGCTGTCCATGCATTGTGCAACGTGTTCGGACAGCAATACAAAAAAATCACCTCTCGCCTCGAGAGATGCATCAGCTGCTGGGTCACATGGCAGCTACAGTGCATGTGGTCCCCTATGCTTGTCTCCACATGACACCAGCTCAATGGGCCCTCTCTTCCCAGTGGACACAAGCAACAGGCTGTCTCTCAGATGTGATAGTGTAGCAGCAGAGCGCAGACAAACCAATAATACCAGGAGTCTGTTCAGAAGGTCCAAATCATTTATTTGTGCACAAGTCTCAAGCAAGATCAAATTCAAAATGGCTGAGCAATGTTCTCTGGCAATACAACAACCTTTATAGACTTTTGCTCCATTCTAGGTATAGGAAAACATTTCATTGGTCCCGGTAACCTCCCGTACCTCCCGTACCCCTTCTATTGGTCCCGGTATTGATATAATTATCCAATTATGTTCTTTGAGTGGGCTCAGCACCTGCTTACCCCCCTTCTAGTCCAATTACAATGGCCAGTTCACCAACTTGTTACTTTCCTACTTCCAAGGCCACTGGGCTAGTTAATACGTGCAGGGAAGCAGGGCTCTGTAACCTTTCTGTCAGCAGTTTTAATTAAATCCCTCACAGCTGTATTCTCTTATCAGTGGCTTTTAAACATATTTTTCTGTATTTTTCCATCTTTACGTTCTGCTTGTCTAAGCTAATCCAATACTTTTACTGAGTTCTAATTCTACAATAGCAGCATGTTGGGGGATGTGCAATTCCTATGGGCCTCTTCACAGGCTTCATTTACAGGTCAAGCTAGTTAGGCCTGCCTGCTTATGTCAGACACTGTGGATCACAGGCCTTCACCTGCCACAATAGTAAACTCAAACCGCCATACCCTGTCCCTGGACTTGTGGCGGTCAGCACAAAACCTGTTGGAGGGGTCACCTTTCCTGCAAACCCCTCCTCAGATCCCACTAACAACAGCTGCCTCCAAAGTGGGGTGGGCTGCACATGTACTGGACACCTCCACCCAAGACACCTGGAATTGTCAGGAGAGTCATTTCCACATCAATCTGTTTGAGCTCTGAGCAATTTTCCTGGCTCTTCATGTCTTCCATTCCCTTCTACAGGCCAATGGAATACTACTTTACGCAGACAATCAGGTAGCCATGGTCTATGTGAACAAACAAGGAGGAACAGGCTCTGTCCCTTTGCAACGAAGCTCTTCAACTGTGGTCGTTTGCCAGACAGCAGCAGATCCATCTCCTGCCAGTCCATCTCCCTGGCAATCAGAACTCTTAGCCATACAAACTCAGTCGTGTTCTGCTTCCACACAAATGGTCTCTACACATGGACCAACTCTGTAGAGTATTGCAATTCTGGGGAACTCAAGATTCATACCTCTTCGCAAGTCCATCATATGCCAAACCTACCCGGTTCTGTTCACGAATCCCAGCTCAGAGTTACAAAGCGAGGGATGCTGTCCTCCTCAACTGGGGGCAGGAATGCCTATATGCCTTTCCTGCCATTCCCTTGATTGCCAAGACCCTATTGCAATTCCTGAGGGATAGAGGCAACATGATCCTCATAGCCCCATGCTGGCAACAGCAGGTGTGATACCCTCTGCTTCTACATCTGTCCCAGGTTGCACCCCTGTACGTAGGGTCAGCTCCAGACTTACTGTCGCAGGAGGAGGGGAATGTATGGCATACAAACCCCCCGTCTCTGCACCTCAGAGCCTCGCTACTGATGGCTCTAACTGCTTTGGCCCTCCCCTCACTCAGGAACTGCATGATGTCTCTTATGCTTCCAGGAAACCTTCCACAAGGCAGTCCTATGCCATCAGGTGGACGTGACAGTTCATTTGGTGATAACAAAAGACCTGCAACCCTCTTGTCACCGTATATAAATATGTCTTTGACAAACACCATTACTTATCAAACAATGGTCTCCAAACTGAGTCAGTCAGAGTCCATTTAAGTGCCATTGCTGCTCCTTCTGAATCCATCAATGGACAACCCATTTCATACCATCCTCTCATATCCGGAATCAAGAGAGGCCTGCATCTACCAAAACCTGCCCTTAGACCACCTCCAGAGGCATGGGATCCCAATCTGCTTCTAGGGCAGCGTATGCTGCCGCCTTCTGAGCCCTTAGACACTACTTCCTTAAAGTCTCTGACCTGGAAAGTAAAATACCTTCTTGCAATCACATCAGCAAGTCGTAGCAGTGAATTTAAAGCTCTAGTGGCTGATCCACCTTACACACCATTTCACCATGATAGGGTAATGCTAAGGACACATCCACACTTCATGCCTAAGGTGGATTCCTCCTATCATTTGAAACAAGAGGTGTAGTTACCTGTAGTCTTTCAACAGCCGCATGCTTCAAATGCAGAGAAGAATCTTCATACCTTGGACTGTGAAAGAACTGTGGCTTTTCATCTGCAGTGGACCCAGCAACACAGAAGGTCCCCTCAGCTATTCTGAGTCGCTGATCCCTTGCATTTCGGTACACCAGTTACAAAATGATCTTAATCAAACTCGATTGCTCAATGTATTACCTTTTATCTATCATAGCTAACACCATTCACTGGTGGCCCATGTTCCCGCTCACAATGTGAGAGTCATGGCAGCCTCACGGGCTCACCTCCATTCCGTCTATATGAACGACATTTGTGGAGCAGCTACCTGGTCCTCGGTTCACGGGCCACTACTGCTTGGAAAAAGGCTTCTGCAGGCATGCTATGGTTGGTCAGACTGCTCTGAAAAACCTCTTCCATACGTAATGCACTCCTAGCTGCCTCTCTTACAGGATGCCAGAGATCCATGGGAGGAAGTGGAAGCCCTCCACAGGCCCTCACCACTCTGGGGATCCTTCCCTGGCCTCTACATCTAGGGTTTCCTCACATGTGACGACCACGTCCTGCTTGTTCCTGGTGATAGCATAGTTAATCACCTGTTACAGGTGATCTCCGGGAACAGCAGGATGAGGTAATCCAACCCACCCATCTCCCCTAGCGGGTTGTGTGTGTGTCTCTCTCTCTCTCCTTGTGTCAGCTTTAAACTCAACTGGAGAGAGGCATTTTGGAAAGGTGGGAAGGCAGCACGCACGCACTGTGGTATGCTCCCAAAAGCTTGAATATCGGACGTTGGGGAGCGTTCCCACACAGGCTCAGTTGGTACCAATGCTACCCACATGTGAAGACTTATTCCTGGTGTTCCTGGAGATCACTTGTTACCTGTGACTAACTATGCTGTACATGACACACACAGCAGTGGAGCATGAGCAGCAGGATGCTGGCCACACAGATGTTTGTTTATGTTGCCCACCCACTAGAGGTAAGCAGTCACTGATGCCCCCACACATTGTTTTCACATCCACAGGTAGAGGATCTCTGGAAGAAGGGGCGCGAGTTGCGTCTCCACCACCATGAGTATCTAGCTGCCTCCAGAGGGCGGCACAGGCAGAGGGTGATGGTGAGTATTGACAACCTTGCTGACGAGTAACAAATGTCACATTGGCCCACCAGCCTGTGTGTTGCCTGCATATGTACATGTGTTATGTGACACACTTGATAATGTGCTGATGACTGTCATCTTCCACAGAGGGTCATGACAATGATGCAGAGCCAACAACATCGGCATATGCCCTCAGGCGCCCCCCTGCCCACCATGGCCCAGAGGTGGAGGTGGTGGTGGTGGTGGAGGAGGAAACAGAGGTGGATGCGGAGGACAAGGAGTCTGAGCTGGCTCAGAGTGAAGCGGAGGAGGGGGCTGATGGGGGCATGGAAGGTGTGGGTGGCGGCATGTCAGGGGAGGGAGAGGGTTTGCCTGATGTGGGTGTGGGGGGAGGGGTGGAGGAGGGTGTGGAGGGTAGGTGGGAAGTGGAAGGGGGGGGAGGAGGGGGATGTGTGGGGTGGGAGAGTGATGGCGAACACAGTGCAGCACAGGGCACTGTGGGCTCCCGCCAGCCATTGCATGTTGCTCCACCATCCAGGGCCACACACAGGTCGCATGCACATGCCACCACCCAGACCCCTGGGACCATGTGTGTGTGTGGTGGCAGGTGTGTGGCGGACCTGTATGTGGCCCTGGATGCCTTGGAGCAGCGTGTGCACCTCCTTGTGCACTCGCACCAGTGGCTGGTGGCAGCCATTCAGCGGGTGGCCGCCGAGGTGGAGCAGCTGCCATGTCGGCGGCCATCCCCTGAGGAGAATCACAGGAGTCATTGATGGCTCCTGTGACCTCCACACATGTGCCCTGTGATGTCCTGTGTTCCATCACTGGGCATGCAGAATGCAGGGAGAGGGTGTGTCTGATGTGGGGGTGGGGGAAGGGGTGGAGGAGGGTATATAGGGCGGGTGGGGTGGCAGGGGGGAGGAGGGGGTGTTTGGGGGGGAGGGTGATGGGTATTCTCCCCATTCCAAATGTTTTATTCTATTTGTATTATGTATAATTTATGTTTTTGCATTATATTTTTTTTCTAATATACACACTGTTTGTTCATTGAAAAATGGTCACGTGTCTCCCTTAGCAACACACTATGGATGCAAGCATGGGATATGTGTGTAGACAGGTATGTGCTGTAAAGGTAGACATGGATATCATGCGTGGACTGGCTCCACATGCAGTCATGGGGGATGACCATGTGTGTAGGTGTGTGAGACCAGCGTCGACCCTGAGATGCAGAAATTTAGACGACGGCCCAGTATACTGAGGCACGTGCATGCTGTGTGCAATGTTTCGGAACCGTTTCTGATGCAACATGCCTGTGTGCCAATAGTACAACTTGCAAACCAGTACGTTTGTGCTGGCAGGGTAAGATGTGATGATGAGCCCAGGAGCTACTCAGGTGTAAAGCTGTTGAGTGTGTCCTGGGACACTACATGTCACAGGGATGATTGGTGAGTAACCGTATACGTTTGTGGGGGGGCAGGCACATAGGCAGTGTTGCAGGCAGGGACAAGGGTCCCACATGTGCTTTCAATGTAGGGAGTATGACAGGATTTTAACTGTGACAGCTCCCAACACTGGACATGTAGCTCAAGGACATTCCCCCTTTGCAACCCGGGAGGATATGTAAACCACCACACTGCAGCCCAGGGGCTCAGATATGACACAGTGCATGGCACACATGGCATGTGATGGTGTCTGTGCAGTGATACCTGCCAGTACAGACACCCCACCATCGAGGGGCGTGTGTGTATGACACAACATGCATTTACACACTACCTAAAGGGAGCACAGGGACACACATTGGAAAACACACGTATGTACTGGTTAACAGCTTTTTATTGGTCCCGGAGTCACCTTCTGCGTGGGCGCCTGCGCCTCCTATGGCACACCACCCCCCGCGAAACTGCACCTTGTCCTGGTGCCTCAGGTGCCGGTGCCGGTGCCGGTGCTGGTGCTGGTGCTTGCTGCCGCATTAGCCCCACAATGTCCTCCATTGCATCCGCAATGCGGCCAAGCGCCCCCGACCGTATCTCCTCCTGGATCATCCTCAGCTCCCTTGTGTTTTCTGCAATTGCCATGAACACACGCTACAGTGCCTGATGAGTGCCTGTGGGTGGGACAGAGGGTGATATGTGAGCTTCCTCTCCATTACCATCTGTTACACATATACATGTCACGCATATCCCAGAAGAGCAGTCTGCAGAACAGTCATGCCTGCCAAACCTACCAACATTTACATCTGTGTCTCCCATGAGCCATCCCCATGTCTGGAAGGGGTCTGGATGTGGGGTCGTGAGAAACACAGATCTCACACATGGCACATTGCAACAGTTTAATATGACTATTCCAGGTCTGCACAGTGCTTGTCTGGGATTGGTCAGATGATCTGAGTGGGCCTAAGACACACATACACATATCTGGGGTGGCCCAATTTCTATAATGCTGGCGCACACTGCAGATTATGTTGTTAAACGATACTGTGTGACAATACCCATGACGAGGTCTCTGTCACATAGGGTGTCTGGGTGACCTGCGATCATTGCTCTTCTCTTTGGGCTTATGTGGGGTATATGGGCAAGCACAGTGTGCATGTGTGTGAGGCCCTCACAAATGCTGACACCTGACAAGACATGCTACAGGAGGTAGAATCACAGAGCACAGAAGACAACCCCCCAAAATCAGATCTCTATGCTATGTGGGCAATATACAATAATTTTGTGGATGTTAGGACAACCCCGTCGGGATCGTGGGGTATGCTGTTACCCACCTTCTGCATTGCGCCATGCTGCAGCAGAGTGTGTGCGCAGTTCTTCAACAATTGGGTCCAATTCTGGTGGAGGGTTCTCATCTGGCGCTGGTGCATGACTGGGGTGTTGTCTTCTTATGTCTTCCCAGCCCTCTGTGTCAGTGACGTCTGGGGTGTGGTCCTCTGGTTCAGGCTGGACGTGTGTGTTTGGGGTCCCATCACCATTGCTGGTGCTGCCCCCAGACATTGTGTGCTGGGGCTCTGCCACATCCTCGCCCAATTGCACCTCCTCCTCCTCAGCTGGGGCCATGGTTGTGTAGTCACCTGGGTTGTGGAAACAATACACAGCACAGATTGGTTTGCATGGTTCAACTACTTACAACTGTTTAACACATCCACCCCACAATCAATGTGTGTTTGGCCGTGGCCTTACATGTGCTAAATAGCTACCACTACAGCTCCTGCTAACACAATTAGGCATATTTAGGCCAGTACCTTGCAGACACATCGATGTGTACATCAGGGGTCCTCAAACTACGGGATGAAGGCCACATGTGGTCCGCCAAGGAGATGTATGCAGCCCGATGGATGTTTATGCCGCCGCTGCCAGTCCTCAGGGGCAGCTCTACACAGGACCGCAACAATCATTTAGCAGCAGCCCAGCTAAGTTAACACCTCACAAACCTGCTGCTGCCGCTGCTGCTGCCGCCGTGCTAGCGGAATGATCCAGCATCCCACTGGCCTCCCCCTGCTCTGCAGTGTCCTCCATGCAGCCTCAGTGTTGGCTGTCAGACCCACGCAAACAGAAAGAGCCTCTCCTCTCGTGGCTCTGTTAATCCCGCCATGGGCCTGATTGTATTTTACATAGGGCTCGTGGTGCCATTGACATGGCCGTGAGAAAGGGATACTCTCCCCTCACATGGCTCTGACAAGCCCACACTGATGCCGCATGGAGGACGCTGCAGAGCGGGGGGGGGGGGGGGCATGGGATGCTTGAATCTCCTGCTGCGACGGTGGAAGCAGCAGCAGCAGGAGTGGTTGGGTTATTTCGTACCCTATCTTGCCTGATGGGGTGGGGGAGGTTTGGAGTGGTAAATGGCTATGGGGGGGAGAGATAAGACTGGAAGTGTTCTGTTGTGGGGGAGGGGTTTAGGACAGGTCATGGCCTATGGGTGGTGGTAAGATTGGCAGCGGGATGATGGGGGGCCTAGGATAGGGGTCAATATGTGCTGCTGGGGGTGCTACGATTGCAAATGGGCTGATGGTGTGGCCAGGAGACGGCTATCAGTAAGCTTTTGTGGGGGCTGGGGTTTGGAAATACACTTCTGGAGGAACTTGTATAGGACTCTACCTGGGTGTGGAGCTAGTACTGGTACTGGTCTGATGTTGGGCCAGGGATAGGATTGAAAATGGGCTGATGGGGGGCTAGGACTGCAAATGGGCTGATGCACGGACTAGAGGGAAGCGGATGCTGGGTGTGGCTGGAAATATATGAGAGGTGAGGTGGTGCGAGGATCAGAATGGGATGGAGCTGGACAAATGAAATGGTGAGGGAAAAAAGCATTTTGAGGGAGGTAAGAGATATCTACAATTGGACAGATAGTGGGGATTGAGGATGGGGGTCTAACATTTGAGTGGATGACCTAGGAATGCGGAAGGTGCACAAGGAGAGAGATTACCATGTTAAAGCAGATGTAGACAGAGAATGGAAACAATACTAGACGTGTGACAAAAGGACAAATGGAAAGTAGATGATGGGGAGTTAGCAGAAGACCCAAAGAAACCAGAGTAACGTGGCAAGAACAATTGCCAGTGGAAAAAAAAATGTTTTGAAACGTTCTGTGTTTTTTGTACTTCTGCAGTGTTCTTTGGGCTTTGTTCATAATCTTTTTTAAAAACTATATTCCAGGCCTCCAATGGTCTGAGGGACAGTGAACTGGCCCCCTGTTTAGAATGTTTGAGGACCCCTGGTGTACATTATCCCACAGAAGGACCATCCCTGCTCAGCAGTGCTTAGATTAGACACAGACAAAACACGTAAAGGTCTGAGAGGGGGCTTGTAGCAGACATGTAGCCACATGTGCAGGGCAGGTATATAAAGGGATGATGAAATGAAACATGTGTTTTGAGGGCAGCAAAACACAGAGTAAAAGGGGTGGAATGGGGGACAGCACACTAATGAGCCAAAGGCAGAGGGTGGGAGATGATCCAGGGGAGCAGGTATGAGGAGGTGTTAATAAGAAGCCTGATGCACCATCCAAAGGGCAGGTACTCAATGGGTTGGGAGCAGGGGCGGCCCAAGGGGGGTGCGGGGCCATGTGCGGAGACTCGGTGCGGGGTCTCATTTGCATAAGTGGTCTTATTTGCATAAATATTTGCATAATGTTACCATTCACTAACTTTTAGTAAACATGTCTCTTAATGAGTGTATGGATAAAGAAAGACTAAAAGATTTCTACATTACTATAATCCAGTGCCAACCGCCAGGCACATTAGGAACTACTACAAACGCTGCCCATTTAGAACCCATAGCAAACCCGCTGTATCCTGACAGCATTACCAGGACTCACAAAGCACCAGACCCTACCTATCAAAAGGAAACACTGCAAATATTAAACCAGTACATTTCAGAGAATACTGGGGAAAGAGAACAAGTGGCAATGTCAAATAGGAATTACATAAACAGAATACCTCAGCTCAGTTACACATGCAGAACATAGACCATCACCAAACAAGGAATCACAATTTAGAAACAGGAAGGCAATAATTAAACTGGGAACCCCAAAAGCCAAACTTGGAATGTACAACAACACTGTAGAAATAAAACTATAAATCAATTTCCTCTTGTACCAAACAAAGCGCAGACGTTAATGATGCACATTTCCCAGAGCTTTCATATTCCAGTTAATAAATTCAAAATAAAGAGATATCTTTCTACCTTTTGTGCATTTTTTTCAGTTGCAATTGCTCCAGCCACTTTCTTCTGGTTTCTTCATGTTTTCTGCTAACTCTCCATCGTCTGCTGTCCATTTGTCCTTTCTTCTCTCTTCTAGTTTTCTTTCCATCCTCTCTCTCTACATCTGCTTTAACATACTCATCTTTCTCCTTTTGCTCTTTCCTCATTCTTATTTCATCCACACAAATTTTACCCCTCCATCCTCAATCCCCACTTACTCTCCCAATACCCGGCCAATTGTAGATTTTTCATCCCTCCCACACAAAATATTTTTCCCTCTCCATTTTACTCTCCCAGCCCCATCCCATTCTAATCCTCCCCCAACATCAGCTCCCTTCTAGTTCCAGTCTCACCCAGCATCCATTCCCTTCTAGTCCCTGCATCAGCCCATTTCCAGTCCTAGCCCCCCATCAACCCATTTCCAGTCTTAGCTCCCCCATCCATTTTCAGTCTGAGTCCCTTCATCAGCTCATTTCCAATCCTAGCCCCCCATCAGCCCATTTCTAGTCATTTCCTAGCCCCACCATCAGCCCATGTCAAATCCTAGCTCCCCTCCACTCAGCCCAATTCCAGTCCAAGCCCCCCCATGAGCCTACTTCCAGTTATAGCCCCTCCATGAGTCCATTTCAATTCAAGCCCCCACCACAGCCCATTTCCAATCTTAGCTCCCCCCAACAGCCCATTTCCAGTCCTATCCTAGCTGCTCCATCAGCCCATTTTCAGTCCTAGCTCCCTTCCCTCACAGCCCATTTCCATTCCAAGCTCCCTCCCCATCAGCTATTTGCAGTTCAAGCCTCCCCGTCCACTCAGTCCATTTCCAGTCATAGCAATCCCCCAACCCATTACCAGTCCTAGTCCCCCATCAACCCATTTTCAGTTTAAGCCCCCCCCTATAACCCATTACCAGTCCTAACCCCCCCATCAGCCCACTTCCAGTCTTAACCCCATCAGCCCATTTCCAGTCAGCCCCCCATAGCCCATTGCCAGTCCTAACCCCCCCTCAGCCCACAGCCCATTACCAGTCCTAACCACATCAGCCCACCTCAAGTCCTAACCCCTCCCCATCAGCCCATTTCCTGTCCTAGCGCCCCCATAGCCCATTAGCAGTCCTAACCCCCCCATAGCCCATTAGCAATCCTAACCCCCATCACCCTATTTCCAGACAGCCCCCATCAGCCCACAGCCCATTACCAGTCTTAACCACCCCCCAGCCCATTTCCAGTCCTAACCCCCCATCACCCCATTTCCAGTCAGCCTCCATCAACCCCCAGCCCATTACCAGTCTTAACCCTCCCTAGCCCATTTCCAGTCCTAACCCCCCCCCCCCAGCCCATTTCCAGTCCTAACCCCCCCCCTCACCCCATTTCCAGTCAGCCTCCATCAGCCCCAGCCCATTAGCAGTCCTAACCCCCCCCCAGCACATTTCCAGTCCTAACCCCCCCCAGCACATTTCCAGTCCTAACCCCCCCCAGCACATTTCCAGTCCTAACCCCCCATCACCCCATTTCCAGACAGCCTCCATCAGCCCCCCAGCCCATTACCAGTCTTAACCCCCCCCTTCCCTTCCCTTCCCTTCTCTTCTGGCAAATTTTAAAAAAAAAACCTGGCTCTAGCTGCTGCCGCTGCCGCATCCGTCGCAGCAGCGGCAGAATGGAGTGTCCCGCGGGGCCCCCTCTCCTCGTTGAGCCCTCTGCAAGGGCTTTCAGATTCGCGAAGGGAGAGTGCTCCCTCGCGTCTCTGTAAAGCCCGCAGGGGCTAATGGGAAATTTCCCATCTGCCCCTTTAGACGCGAGGGGCTGATGGGAAATTTCCCATTAGCCCCTGCGGGCTTTACAGAGACGCGAGGGAGCACTCTCCCTTCGCGAATCTGAAAGCCCTTGCAGAGGGCTCAACGAGGAGAAGGGGCCCCGCGGGACACTCCATTCTGCCGCTGCTGCGACGGACGCGGCAGCGGCAGCAGCCAGAGACAGGGTTTTTTTAAAAATGTAATTTAAAAAAAAAAAAAGCAGAATGTTCTTTGCGCGGGGCCCCCTGAAACGCGGGGCCCTGTGCAAAAAACATTCTTGCTCAATGGACGGGCCGGCCCTGGTTGGGAGCAGCAAGGTGTGATTTGGGTACCTACCTGCCTGGGGATGGGCAGTGTCCAGTGCCACTGGCAGTCCATGGAGGTATATTGGCCCTAGCTGCTCTGCCAACTCCTGCTCCAGGGGTGTTAGGAAGGGTGTAAAGGGGCCTCCCCTTCCAGTGCCCACAGCATGCCGCCGCTCTGCCATCATGTGTGCACGCACACCCCTCTTTATGTCATTAAACCTCTTTCTGAGGCTATCGAGGTCTCTGCTTGGGCCCCCTCCTTGTGCCACCGCCTCCTGCACCTCCTCCCACACCTGGTGGTGTTACTTAGGCGTCCGTATAGGACCTCATAATTTTCTAGAACAGAAGCCAGCAGGATGTGATTTTCCTGTGGTGAGAATTTCTGGGCCCTCTTCCTTTGAAGAGCTGGTACCGGTATGCGTTTACATTTTGTAGTGAGAGGACCCTGTGTGGGCTGGGTCGATGGCCCTGCAGCCTCCACCACACTCCCTGCCATATCTGTCTCGTCCCCAACAGGTGGGCCCACCTCCCTCTCCCTCTCCACTCCTGCCCTGTCCTGTGGCTCCATCTCCCTGTCTTCTGCCTCCCTGTCAGACCTTCCTTCTCTTGCCCTTCTCAGCTCCACCTCACACCTCCCTCCTCTCTCTGCTATCTGCTGTTTACCTCACCTCCTTTCTCACTCACCTGCTCCTTGACTCCCCTCCTCTCTGTATGCCCTGCTGTACCTCACACCTATCCTCCACAACCAAGCCTCTAAGACTCTGACCCTCACCACAAAACCTTAGCTCTCCTAGAAACCTGCTTCTCTCTATCTCTATCTCTCTCTCTCTCACTAACACCTTCTCTCTCCCTCGCCTACCAACAACCCCTCAACGTGCAGCACGTGTAGAGGTGTATTTATAGCGTTTTTTACGTTGCGCGTGCGCAGTTGCGTGTGCACATTGGCTGCGTAGGTGCACATGCCCAGTTGGCTGTGCGCAATGCGTATGCGCTGGCCAGAGACGGGAAATGGGTGCTTCCGTGTTGCGCATTATACTACGCAGAGCGTGCACACACCCCCGCCGCCGTGCACGCTGTGCATGTGTGTTTGCGTACATAGAGCATGACCTGTGGCGCATGCGCAGTGTTGCGTGTGCGTGGCGCATGCGCACAGCCACCTGCGCATGTGCAGTGGTCACGCTCACGCAAATGCGCACGCGCAACACACATAACGTAAAAAAACTCTATAAATTGTCCTCAGCACATGTTGCACGTTGAAGGTTTTTTGTAGGCGAGGGAGAAAGAAGGTGTGCGTTGGCAGTGACGGAAGGAGCGAGTCTGAATCAGGTGTATTGTGGAGCGTGACTGGGTTTGTGATTGTTGTTGGTTGTATTGTGTGGCTGTGGTTCTGTGTGGTGTGTAAGGTGTGTGTCTTGGTTAGGGAAGTGTTGTCTGTGTTTGACTGATTTTGAGGAGCAGGGCGGGTGGAGGTTATGGCAGCCTTTGTGTTTGCTGCAGCTGCAGCGTGAGGTGGGCAGGTGGTGCGGTTGCATGACAGGGGAGATGGTGTCTATGGGGCTGAGGCACAGGGCATGGGTGTAGTCCTGCAGCAAATCAGACCTGCAGCTGTGGGGGCAGGGAATGCAGGGGCTGTGCCCGCATGGCGCAGGAGGCGTGCTGAGGTGCAGGCTCACCAGCCACGCCTCTACAGGGCCAGGGCCCAGCTCCAGGACATGCGAGAGGACCAGGTCATCTCCCTGTACAGACTGAGCACAGGGGCTCTTAGGGAGCTCTATGAGGATCTAAGACCTGACCTCGAGCCCCTGACTGATCGGTCACATGCCATACCAGGTTTGGCCAAGCTCCTTGCTTCCCTACATTTCTTTGCCTCTGGCTGTTTTCAGTCATCTGTGGCCGCAGTGGGTTGCATGAGCCGCCCCACCTTCTCACGCTGTCTCCACCAAGTACTGCGTGCCATGGTCAGCCGGGTTCAGAATTATATTGCCATTCCACACACTAGGCAACAGTGGTGGACCCTGAACCAGGCCTTTGAGGCGTTAGCCGGGATTCCACATGTGATGGGAGCTATTGATTGCACACATATTGCCCTGGTCCCGCCTAGAGACAGGGAGGTAGTGTTCCGCAACCGCAAACACTATCATTCCCTGAATGTTCAGGTTGTATGTGATGCAAATATGCATATTCTGAATGTGGTCCCCAGGTTTGCAGGGTCCACCCATGACGCCTATATCCTGCATCACTCGGCACTATTCCAACAATATGAGGCAGGACAGTATGAGGACTGCATATTGCTGGGTGGGTGTTTCCCATTTCTGACATTCACATGGTGCTCATGTGACTAGGCGTATGTGCAAATGTGTGTCTTGCAGTACATCACTCATTGTGTGTGTGTCTCATCTGCCTGTGTGGGATATAGGGTGAGGGGGGGGGTTGCCCTCCAAACGCGCCGTGCTATGTTGCTGTGTGATGCTGGTTGATTGGATGCAAGCATTTGTGTGGTTGTTACATATTATGTTGTTGCCACTCCATACAGCTACCCCTTGTCTGGTATTTCTTAGGTTCACACACTCAATCTGTAATAGGGTAGACACCCAGGAAGCTGTAAAAAACATGAGGAGTGATCTAGCTAAGCTTGATGAATGGTCTTAAGTTGGCCAGCTGGGATGTGATGGTAGGAAATGTGAGGTCAGGCTGTTGGCCTTATACAATCCAAGGGAGCACTATTGTATAGGGGGTGAAGTACTCTTTTGCACTACAGAAGAGCTTGACCTAGGTGTGGTTGTTTCTGCTGATGTCAAAGTAGCTAACCAGGATGTAACTATATCTGGCTATACTTTATTCAGAAAGGACAGGGTAGGAAGAAGGGGAGGAGGAGTGGCACTATATGTAAAAACTACTATTAAAGCTTTGGAATTACAGAGCTTAAAAAGGGAGAGAGGAGGCATTGTGGGTTAAACTAGAAAGAGGGAAAGAGAAATCTATTTGCATTGGTGTGATATACAGACTTCCCTCACAAGAGGAAGAGGTGGACACAGAGTTAATTGAAGATATACGCAGCATTGCTAGGAAAGGGGAAGTGCTACTGATAGGAGATTTCACTATGCCAGATGTTGACTGGCACATTCCTGCTGCAGTATGATCTAGAAGTAAGGAGATCCTGGATTCTCTACAGGGAGAACTATTCAGGCAATTGGTAACAGACCCCACACGTGAAGGGGCCATACTGGACTTGGTGCTTACCAATGGTGAAAGTGTTTCTGATGTTGTAGTGGGAGATCATTTTGCATCCAGTGATCACCAGATGGTGTGGTTCAGTATTAGGACTAGGGCTGTTAGAATCCATTCCAAGGTGAGGATCTTAGACTTTAGGAAGACTAACTTTGCGAAGATGGGCCAATACCTCAGGGAGTCGTTAGTGGGATGGGATGTAGAAAAACAGTGGGCAAAACTGAAAGGTGGTATTTTAAAAGCAACCAACCTTTTTGTTAAAATGGTAAATAAAGGCAAAAGGAACAGGAGACTGCTATGGTTTTTGAAGGAAGTAGCTGAAAAAGTGAAGAAAAAGAGGGAGGCCTTCATGAAATACAAGAGATCACAGAGAGAGGAAGACAGGCATCTGTATTTGGAAAAACTTAGAGAAGCTAGCAAAGTAGTCAAGAAGGCAAAGATTCAAAAGGAGGAGGAAATAGCCAATGCAATAAAATGGGGGGATAAGACATTTTTCAGATATATTAGTGAGAAGAGGAAGGGCAAAAGTGGTATTGTCAGACTCAAGGGTGCAGGGGGGGAATATGTAGAAGCTGATAAGGATTAAAGCGGAATTGCTTAACAAATATTTTTGTTCTGTGTTCACAGATGAAGAACCAGGAGCAGGACCTCAGAAAACACCCACAAATAAGAACAGAAGTGAGGGACATCTTGAACAATTTTCAGAAGACTGTGTTCGTGAGAAACTAGCTCAACTTAAAGTAGACAAAGCGATGGGACCGGATGGGATACACCCTAGAATACTGAGGGAACTTGGGGACATTCTAGCAACTCCACTGACTGACCTTTTCAATGCCTCGTTGGAGTTGGGGAGTGGTGCCAAAGGACTGGAGAGAGGCTCATGTGGTGCCTTTACACAAAAGCGGAAGTAAGGATGTGGTTGAAAACTACAGGCCGGTTAGTTTAACTTCGGTGGTGAGTAAATTATTGGAAATGCTGCTGAAAGAGAAAATAGTGAGGTTTCTGGAGTCCAGCGGATTACAGGATCTGAGGCAGCATGGATTCACCAGAGGCAGGTCTTGTCAGACAAATCTGATTGATTTCTTTGACTGGGTGACCAGGGTGTTGGACCGAGGGAGAGCTCTAGATGTGGTGTATTTAGATTTCAGTAAAGCCTTTGACACTGTTCCTCACAGGCGACTTATAAACAAACTGAGCACCCTAGGGATGGACCCTAAAGTTACTGCTTGGGTTAGAAATTGGATGGGTGGGAGGCGACAAAGAGTACAAGTAAATGGAGCTCACTCTGAGGAGAAGGATGTTACCAGTGGTGTGCCCCAGGGATCTGTCCTTGGTCCGATTCTTTTTAACATCTTTGTTAGTGATATAGCGGAAGGGCTGTCGGGTAAGGTTTGCCTCTTTGCAGATGATACCAAAATCTGCAATAGAGTAGACACCCAGGAAGGTGTAGATAACATGAGGAGGGATCTAACTAAGCTTGAAGAATGGTCTAGAATTTGGCAGCTGGGATTTAATGTTAAAAAATGTAAGGTCATGCATTTGGGCTGCAGCAATCCAAGGGAGCAATACAGTATAGGAGGTGAAGTACTTTTGTCCACTAAAGAAGAGCGGGACCTAGGTGTGGATGTGTCTGATGATCTTAAAGTAGCTAAACAGGTAGAAAAGGCGACGGCAAAAGCTAGAAGGATGCTTGGGTGCATATGGAGAGGAATGGCTAGCAGAAAAAAGGAGGTGATAATGCCTCTGTATAAGTCTTTGGTGCCACCTCATTTGGAGTATGGTGTGCAATTCTGGGGACTGCACCTTCAAAAGGATGTGAACAGGATGGAGTCGGTGCAGAGGGTTGCTACTAAAATGATTAATGGGCTTCATTATAAAGCATATGAGGACAGACTTAAGGATCTTAATATGTACACCTTAGAGGAAAGGCGGGATAGAGGTGATATGAGTGAGATGTTTAAATACCTCCGTGGCATAAATGTTCAGGGAGAGAGCCTCTTTCAATTGAAAGCAAGTTCTGCTACAAGGGGACATGGGATGAGGGTGAAGGGAGATAGATTCAGGAGTGAAATGCGGAAATATTTCTTTACAGAAAGAGTAGTGGATCCATGGAATAGTCTCCCAGTGGAGGTGGTCGAGATGAGGACAGTAACTGAATTCAAAAAAGCATGGGACCAACACAGAGGATCTCTAAAGGTAAAAAGTGGACTATTGTAGTTGTTGTTATGGAGGGACAGACTAGATAGGCCATGTGGTCTTTTTCTGTCATCATGTTTCTATGTTTCTATGTTTCTAGGTTGAATAGGCGAGGGAAAAAGCTAGAAGGCTGGCTGGGTGCATACAGAGATGAATGGCTAGCATAAAACAGGAAGGGAGAATTCCTCTGTATATGTCTTTTGTGAGACCTCATTTGGAGTAGAGTGTGCAATTCTGGAGACTGCACCTTCAAAAGGATGTGCACAGGATGGGGTCAGAGCAGAGGGTGTCTACTAAAAAGATTTGTGGTCTTCATTATACAGCATATGAAGATAGACTGAGGGATCTTAGGATATACGCCTTGGGGAAAGGAGGAATAGAGGTGATATGATGGAGATGTAGACATACCTCCATGGCATATATGTTGCGGAAGAGAGCCTCTGCAAATTGTACGCAAGTTCAGCTACGAGGGAACATGGGATGAGGGTGGAGGGTGATAGATTCAGGGGTGATATGCCACCATATTTTTTTTAATGAATAGGTGGTGGATCCATGGAATACTCTCACAGTGTAGGTGGTAGAGACGAGCACAGTAACTGTATTCCAAACAGCATAGGACAAACACAGAGGATCTATAAAGGATAAAAAGGTGACTGTTGTACCTGTTGATATGGACGGACAGACTAGATAGGCCATGTGGTCCTTTTGTGTCATCATATTTCAATGTTGCACTGCTGCATAGCTGTGATGTCATATGTTTCTTACAGAATGCGTAATGCATTTGTTTTGCAATATATACCTGTGTCCATTTGAGGCGACATGAGCTCATGCTTTAACTTACCTCATGTCTTTCTACAGGTGATGCAGGATATGGGTGTCGCCCTTGGTTGCTGACCCCTGTGCGTCAACCACGGACACGTGCAGAGTGGAGGTACAATGAGGCCCATGCCACCAGCCGCTCTGTCATAGAGCGCACCCTTGGCATTTTGAAGAGTCGCTTCAGGTGTCTGGATAGGACAGGCGGCACCTTACAATATACTCCACAGACTGTGGCAGAGATCATCATAGCCTGTTGCATCCTCTACAACATTGCTCTCAGGCACTATATCCCTGCAGAGATTAATGAGGGTCTGGAGGATGATCCGACGTGCCCCCCTGTATGTGCCCATGAGGACACACGTGAGGGCACAGCAGTCAGGCGGCAGGTGATTGCACAGCTCTTCTCATGTACGTACTGCATATGTTCCCACATTTTTTCCTATATGTGTGTAGTGCTAATACAGATTAACATTTGTAGACCAATATCAGTAGGATGCAACACTGCACTGACATGTGACAGACACTGGCTGGCCATCCCAACATCAAATATAAGCATGACTGTGAACCAAACCATGTGGGCAGGGCAGAACTGTGGGCTGAGGTGGATGATGTGGGTGGGTGCTTTTAGGCTTCTGGGAGGTTTTGGGGTGACATTCGTGGTTTGTGGATGATTGTGATAGCGGATGCTGTGCAACCACTGTTAGTTTGTGTTGTGCTTTGGGTGCAGCAAGGTGAGAGGCATTTTGTATGGGTTTCACACTGGGAGAGAGGACCATGTTTGGGGTCACTTGTGCAGGTGTGTGTGGTTTTCATTTGGTATTTTGAGCTGATTGTGTGTGTGGTATGCTCTTGTAAGCTGGATGTGTTGGTCTGTAATTTTTGTATAGCGCTACATGTGCTATGTAGTACTATATACATGCTCAGTACTATCTGTCATAATGGTAATTGAAACCCTTACGGGGAGTTAGTGGCACAACACAGTGTGGCAGACTGTATAAGTCATCGCATAGCCCTAACATGGATGCGGAGAAGGATAGGGAACGTGTGCATTGTCTAGCCAGGGGGTTTTTGCTTTTAATTTTCCATTGCAGAATAGACATGCAGTGCAGTGTTACATATGTACACACAAACAGAAGTGATTCAGGCAAGATCAACAAGGTGTAGGTTACAGTAAGCAAGCTGAGAGATCAATGTGGGGGTGGATTGGTTTTTAAGGTTGCTTTCAGGGAAATGAAATATTTTATTTCAACACCTTTTTTTAAGAAAATCTAGCTGATGACATGTCAACATAAACCCATGACTCAACTAAAGGCTGTATAAGTGCATAGAGGAGGAGAGTGCATGCCAACACACCAACTATATTGCATACCCTAGAGAAGTAACGTAATGGCCACATACACAAAGAGGCTCTGATGGGAGGGGGGTTATTAGGTGCACGTATAGGCTATCCATGCTTTGCCATTATCACTTTCACACAGTGGGCTGACATGCAGCCATCAGGGTCACGTCAAAAGCAGACATCGGGGTGCGGTTTAGCGGACATTACGCAGACATTGAGATATATGTTTAGCAACTCAGTAGCACACAGCTGTTAATGTTAGTCAAGGTATGAGATATACACACCAGGAAATGTGTTTGGACAGAGGATCCCGGAGGTGCCCCTGCATATTTCCATGTGTTACAGCAATTGACACCGGGGTAGCAGACAACATTGGGACACCAGTACACACAGTGAAGGGCCATTGGGAGCAACATGGGGGACCCAGGATAATACTGCAGCCTTGGAGTGAGTTCGGAACACGGTAGGAAAAAAACACTCATGTTCACCAGTGTGTGCGACAACAGGGAGGTGAAGGAGGGGACAGAGTACGGACCCCTGTAGTTTGGCAAAGACATGTCCTTGATGCTTCTCACATGGGAGAGATGTGTACAGTGTGATGGCGAACAGTGAGTCTGTAAAGGATGTTGGGGGGTGTGGAAGCTGGGGACAGGAATGTGCATTGTGTGTTGCACAGCTAGAACATGATATATGTATGTTTCCCTTGTGTTTCCCAATGTACAGGACATAGTTGTTGAAGCTCCTGGTGCTGTGGTGCATTGGCAGGGGACTGTACATCAGCCAACATGCTGTGGGCTGGGGTAGGTGGAACTACAGGTATATTGTCTGTGCCAGCAGTCAGGGGGAACACATGTTCTCGGTGATCTTTCCTATTGTCCAGATGTTGTGGTTCACCTCTTTTCCCTGCACCTGCCTAAACCATATTTTGCTGTTGACACACATATCCCCATGTGTTCCTATTCCAGTATGTCTTCAGCAGCACTGTCTCTGGGACATGTCCAACAGAGCTGCATGTGTGTGGAGGTTTTAGGTTTATGGGTGTTGGCCTACACATGCACCCTTCCCCGACATTGTACCATGAGCCAACACCAGAGTATCATTGCATTTCACAGGGCCTTTATGTGTACAAATCTCCGCTTGTAGACATACAGGCCGTATGCTACTGCTGGCACGCTGCCCTTTGCATACTGTGTGTGTGTGTGTGTTCTTGTGTTGGCTGTGTGATGATACATTGTTCAGGCTTTTTACATTATCATGTGTTGTGAGGGGTCTATACACCTGGGGGGTGGTGGTGGCTGTGCTATCTCTACCTTACAGGTGTTTACCGTGTAACCACCGTGGACATGTGTTGTGTGTTGGGAACAGAACTGTGTGTTGTGTTCTGACATACCACTGTTGACCTGCTTTTTGTATCACAGATATCGGCATGACATGGTGACATGGAGATTCTACATATTTCGCTGACATTGTGTCCCTTCACTGTGACCTGTTATGGCCTTTGAGTGGCTCAGAGGATCCAAGACATACACCTGATGCAAGCACAAGGTAGTTTGCACCTTTGTTCTTTTGGTAATGACATCAGCCTTTACATGTTAATGATTTACTGTTTGTGTCATATACATTTCATGTTGGCTCTGTGTTCACGGACGCTGATGCACATAGGATGGAGCTCTGAAACGCCTGTGTCACATGGGCATGGACAGAAACATATCCATGTGACACCCGTGTGTATGCTTCCAATTCTAAATGTCCCGAACATGCAATGTTTATTGTGTTGTGATCATGTCATGTTTGCCTGTGTGTCCCTTCATTATGTGCTTCTTAATGATTGACTCTCTGCAATTTGTGCTGATGTTGCAAGGCGCATACCAATACAATATTTCTCCTCTTCTGACACAGGGCAGAGAACAAACCAGACACATCTATTACAGTGCATGTGGCATCGCCATCACCCACCTGTTGGGGGACAGAACACCATGGAACTTTCCCTGGAAAATGGTGCCATAGGATGTTTGACCTGTGCGAGTGCAACACATGCCTACGATGGACACTATTAATTTTGGATTGCTACTTTGCCCATGACAGACCTGTCCAATACACTGTTGCTGCCGTGCTCTGGTTGGGAGTCATGCTCATCGCAGGAGACACACAGGACCTTTCATGTACTGTGGCCTATTGGGATGTGACACTTGACTATGCATGCCCAGGGTTGCAAGGATAGTCTTAACCTGACGTGTTGGATTGCAGATACGCTTTGGACTTTGCACACTGTGTACTGGTCCCCACGTGTGAATCAGGGACTGCTATTGTCACTGTATGTTGCACATTCCTCCACAGTTGTTTCTTTTGGCCATGTGTGTGACATGGAACACAGGATATGCTCTTCTGTTTGTTTCAATACAAGCATACAGCCATACGTGTGGCATAGGGGTAGCGATGGAGAGGTCCTGTTGTCTATGTCCACCTAATCTCCACCTGGAGCTGATACAGGTTTTGCAACAACACCGCTTTAATGCACGCCAGCATCCTGGATTGATGTTTTCAATCAACAAGGGTCTTTGCGTGCATGTGTGGCATCACTGAATCATGTTGAAATATCAATGGTGCATGTGCATATGACTGACTATGTTGGGAAAACACAGCACGTGGCAATATGGCTTCTGTGTGGTTTACTGTAACATGTTTGCCCTTAATTTCCATCTCTATATACTGTTTCTTGTGTTTGTTTACTGTGCAGACGTGACGCTCTGCATTGATTTACAAACCTTGCATTGCATGTCTGCACAGTCCTATTTATCCCCTGAGGTGATGACACTCACATTGTCCCGTTATATTTGGAGTGTCGCAGTGTGAGTGTCCGTTGTCTTCCTTCAATTGTGCATTCCATGTACGGTGATATATGTGTACAGACACTGTCTACTCACCAACCGGTGCAGGGGGACCTCCTGCATGGTGTTATCTCTGCATGTTGCTGCAGGTAGTTTTCATTTGAATTCTGTCTGTGTTCATGTGCCTCTGCTACCTGTTAGCATATCCTCATTGTGCATTTGATGATTTTTAGGGTTACATTGTTGCACCTTGGATTCCTATATCAGGCATTATGTGATAGCTGTAACATTATTTTCAATCTGTGGTTCTAAAGTTACAACGTTTCAACAACATATGCTGTTTTCATTTGTGTGCCTCCTGTGTTGCCAGATAGATATATTTTAGGAAACAGATCAGGATTGATGTGTGTTGGTCCCTCATCATGCACCGCCTACTGTCTACATGCACTCATATGTGAGTAACACATTTGAGGCGTACGTCAACATGTGGGGGGTGAGGGCCTAATGCATAGTGCTTCACATTATGTCTCCTGCCCCTCATTTGTAGACGGTCCAGTGACCTTTCTGTCTTTCACCTTGGATCCACTCACCTTGATATTATGATGGCGGGATCTACACTGTCTGTGAAGATGAACCCAAATAAACATATGTGTTTGATATACATTTGTCTCTGCTGCTGCTTGATCATGGTGACAAACTTGCAATACAATGTGTGCCTTTGAGTCAGTCCTGACTCCTTGTGACCCAGAGACTCCAGGGTTTTCTTGTCAGTGTCACAGGAAGTAGATTGTCAGGTCTTTCTTCCAAACTAATGGAGGGTTGCGTGACGTGCCCAAGGCCACATGGCGTGCTAGTGTAAATTGAGCCCTGGTTGCTTGGTGTCCAAGCCAGTTTTCTAAACACTAGGCTACTCCTCCACTCTTTGATCACATTGACACTTGTATCTACTGATTTGCTGGTCATGTACATGGCCCACCTGTGCTCACATCCTTGTACGGTGGCAGCTGTGTATCTGCCAGCCATTTGCCACATCACTGGGTATTACAGGTTCCCATACACACCCTCCCTTTGGGGTATTGTTTTTTGCATTGTGCTCAGTGTGCTGTTTGGGGTAGTGGTTAGAGGCATGTGTTATAAGTCCCTAGTTTGCAGCTTTGATCCCCACATATTGTTTATCTTTTTCTTTTCTGTTGTGCTAACTGGACCATTAGGTACCAGCAGGTTCATCACCTCTACACACACCCTTCCCTCTCTTCAGTGTACACCAAGGTGTGCCCTCTGTGCTGCCTAGCCATCAGATATTATCTGTTACATAGGTCTCTTTCTTTATGGTGTTTACATGGCAGTGCACTTTGGGGTTTTGTATTGATGTGGTTCAGCTGCTGTGTGGTACGCCTGTTTGCATGTTGAATTCTCTCCTGTCCTGTTCCAGATTTTTCACTAGCTCCACAGAGCATCCTTTGCTGCCCTTGGGGTTTAGTTTCTTTCCTCTTTTGCATGCTGTATCCACTGCATAATATTTCATTGTGTGTGTGCATGTGTCTCTGGTCCCAATTACAGACTGTGATCTGATCTGTATACAGTAGATCTGCATGTGCATTTGGTCATGGTTACTGTTGGGGGTTTGCCTGTCCTGACAGCCAGCAGGCGTCTTGTGTGATGCCCTGCACTATTTTTGTATGCAGCCTTTGCTAATGAGCTCACATTGGTGGTGTGGCCTACCGGTTTGTGCATTGCCATTTGTGGTAGTGGTCATAGATGTGATTCCTCTCTGTTCTCTTTCATTTGTATACTTGTCCTGCATAACTAGTTTTTATTCGTGTGACAGTCATATCTGTGCAGATCTGTGCTGTGAGCACATTGTACCCTCATCAGAGTTGTGAACCATCCTTCTGTCCATCTTCTGTCTGCCAGCTGTGTGCCATCCTACCCTGATGTGCATGCTGCTACCCCACGTCCTGCACTCCTACACATTCCTGCATTGCAGCTCTCCCTGGTTGCCTCTCCTGTGTGTGCTCTGCATAGCACTGCTACTCCACTGTCATCTTGATATTTCACCTATCCTGCCATTTCTGGCTCCTCTACTGCGCACATCTTCCCATCCTCTGTCGCACACTGTCATTATAGCATGATACATTACCATCACTCTGTGCATAGCTACAGCTGCCCCCGATATGTTTGTCCATTTTTCTAGCTGCCACATGGGCTGCAGCTGATTTGTGTGGTCCATCAGCTCTGATCTACGTCCTTCTTTTACTTATGCTTTGTCTTTCCTTTCTGCTCTGTGCAGTGTTTGGGTTACGTGTGTGTTTGCCACATACCTCTCTTGCCCTTCAAATTGGGGGACCTTACTGCTCTTGGCCAACATTTTTGGGTTCACCTATACATCCTTGGGGCATCTTACGCCACACCTTCTATTCAGGCAGCTTATGGGGTGCCTACTATGGTATCTTGGGAGTTGGCAACCTTTCAACATGGCCTCTGGAGAACATTATAACTCGCCTTTGCAGACGTGGTTGTTTAGGATGTGCCTTCTGGTGCACCCTAAAGGGTGCATTAATTTATGGCACTGGGGTGGGGTTCTTTTTAGATGGCAGCACAGATTGTTGTACAGTTGCAAGCAGAAAAAGGAATCACCTCAGCCAGCCTTATTCTTTAGGTACACTGGGGATTTGAACTCATGGTCTTTACACCATTAATCAGTGTCTTAACCATTGTGCTACACTGCTGTTCCTCTTTGCATGTCAGTGCACCTACTTAAGATTTTCATGCGTTAAAATTCACAGTGCTGCCATCAAAAACAGTGCTATGACCTTGCGGCGCCTCATATGGCACCCTATAAAGCGCACTATAAGGAACATTCTAGGGTGCCTGGGCGGACAGTGCACTTTATAGTATGCCTTCTGGGGTGCCTTATAAGGCGGCTGATGCGGCACCTTATGTTACAGTGCTTTGAGAGTGTGTTTGCTAGTAGCACTAATTAAAACAATATTAAATTGCCTCATAATGCAATATTACACATAACAGGTAGTGCCTCAGCCAGCCTTATTCATTGGGGACAGTGGGGGATTAAACCCATGACTCCTGCACCATCAGTCAGTGTCTTAACCATTGTCTTTGCATGTCAGCGCACCTATGTAACATTTCCATGCGTTAAAATGCACAGTGCTGCCATCAAAAACAGTGCTATGACCTTGCCGTGCCTCATAGGGCACCCTATCGGCCACCCTTTAAGCAACATTGTAGGGTGCCATGGCAGACAGTGCACGTTAAAATGTGCCCTCTGGGGTACCTTATTGGGTGCCTTATGCAGCACCTTATGTTACAGCGCTTTGAGAGTGAATTTGCTAGCAGCAGTCATTAAAATGCCTCATAATGCAATATCACACATAACAGGTGATGCCTCAGGCAGCCTTATTCATTGGGCACAGTGGGGGATTGAACCCATAAACCCTGCACCATCAGTCAGTGTATTAACCATTATGCTACACTGCTGTTTCTCCTTGCATGTCAGCGCACCTACTGAACATTTTCATGCGTTACAATTCACAGTGCTGCCATCAAAAACAGTGCTATGACCTTGCTGTGCCTCATAGGGCACCCTATATGGCGCCCTATATGCCACCCTTTCAGCAACATTGTAGGGTGCCGTGGCAGACAGTGCACTTTAAAATGTGCCCTCTGGGGTACCTTATGGGGTGTCTTATGCAGCACCTTATGTTACAGTGCTTTGAGAGTGCATTTGCTAGCAGCAGTAATTAAAATAAAATTAAAAAGCCTCATAATGCAATATTACACATAAATGGTAGTGCCCCAGCCAGCCTTATTCATTGGGCACAGTGGGGGATTGAACCCATGACCCCTGCACCATCTGTCAGTGTCTTCACCATTGTACTGCAGCCCGGTTCCTCTGTTTGCACATCAGCGCGCCTGCTTATGCTTCCTGCGTGCGTTACTCATGCGCTAATGTGCGCGGCACACAAGAGCACGCGGCACACAAGAGCGCACACGCTAATCCCGTTTTGCTATTTTTGACCAGACCGTCCACTCCTTATATGGCATCCTGCAGACTACCGCGGCGCGCACATTAAGAGGGTTTAGTAAACATACCCCTAAGTAATTTAGCACAGTGGGTGGTACATACGGATACACTATTAGTCATGTCCTTATATACGAATATTCCTCAAGTAGCAGCATACCAGGTGGTAGAACAGGTGTTGCGCCAACGAGGGGATCTTTCAGAGGTACAGATCACATTTATGTTACAACTAGCACGTCTGGCCATTTTCCGAAATTATTTCATTTTTGAAGGAGTTCTTTACCAACAAATATCTGGAATAGCTATGGGGGCCACATGTGCCCCCTCAATTGCAAATTTATATATGAGTAAATTTGAAGAACGGTGTATGTCCCAGTCTCCAATGTGATTTCATGGAATCGGTATATAGATGATATCTTCATGTTGTGGAAAGGTTCAGAAGAAATGTTAGCATCATTTTTGCAGTGGATAAATCAATGTGATCATAACACACAATTTACACATACGTATCATAAAGAAAAATTGTCGTATTTGGATGTGGTTATTAGTAGAGGGAAAGGAGAATGGTTAACATCGGTCCATCGAAAAATCACAGACCGAAACACATTCTTACATTTTAAAAGTGCACATCCTCCGAAGTTAAAAGAGAGCCTCCCTTTTTCTCAACTTTTGCGATATAGGCGGAACTGTTCTGATGAACGTGAGTTTAAAAATCTATCAAGACGGGGGGCGGAGCCTGATGTCCAGCGGGTAAGACGCTTCGCGCTGAAGCTCCCGAGAGGCCTACTTAGAATCCTGACTTAATACCTATACAAACTTACTATTTCGCTCCGGGCTGACCGGGGTACCTCGGGGGGGATGGCGGCCCATAAACCAGCGCGCTTGGACTTCGGGTCTCCTTCTTCTTCTCACGGAAAACGTTCCAAAACCGAGGTGTCCTCCCCACAGAAGATGGTTCCATTTCGTGAAAACCCCGAAGTGCACCTGGAGATTTTGGAGGAACTACGCGGCGTGAAGGAATTGGTGCAGTCCAATGGAGAAGCGCTTCGAGCCCTGCGAGAAGACTTTGGAGTGCTCCAGGACCGACTTGAAAGTCTCTCATTACGGCAGGACAATATGGCGGGGGTCCTCGACTCGCACGCGGTGCGCTTGGGCGCACTGGACAAGGCTGAGCGCCAGATACAGAATCTTCAAAAAGAGTTAGAAGATAGCAATAATCGAGCCCGTCGCAACAATGTGAGGCTCATTGGAATACCGGAGGGGGTGGAAGCAGGAGATATGAGAGAATTCCTGCTCAAAACTCTTCCTTCCTTGCTGAAGATCACCTTTCACAAAGAATTGGAAATCGATCGTGCACACCGTGTTCCTACCCACATGGCGCTCAACCGAACGACCCCCCGGCCTATTATCTTTCGCTTGCTACGATATCAACAAGTGGAACAAATTTTAAATGCTGCCCGGGCGAACCATCATTTGGAATTTGAGGGTCACAAAGTCTCCTTCTTCCCTGATTTGGCAAAGCCTACCGTTGACCGACGGAAGAAACTCCTTGCTTTTCGCCCTCGACTTCAACAGCTACAGGCTCGCTTTGGCCTGTTGTATCCCGCGAAGCTCCGAGTGACTCTCCACAACCAAACCAGGACATTCGAAGATCCTGATCTACTATCAACATTTTTAGACTCCAAAGAAGCAGAGCAGATGCGCTAATCCAACGACGTAGACTTTTACTTGCCGGCTCTGTCCGCCATTTTGAAGGGCCCGACGCGGCGGTCATAGTCAAGCACAGGGACTACCTGGACTTTTCTTTCTTTCTTTCTATGACTTTCGTTTTGTGGTCTCCTATCCCTCCATGATGTGTGCTTCGGTCGGATTCGGAGCACGCACAGTCCTACAGGTTATGTGTTTTTACAATTTTGGCCTTCTCTGGGGCTTCTCCCCGCAGACACACGGTCGCCAGTAATTTTTGGGGTTCTGCTTCTTCTCTACCGCGCTGCGGTTTTCTTTTTTTAATGTGGGGCGCTTCATTGTATTATTTAAGCTTATTTTCTTTTATGCCATATGTACAGCCAGCTACAGTCAATATGAGGGACATTGTGAAATTAGGTGCGCTATCATGCTCAGAATTTTTAACTTGTCTGAATGGCTTTATGTAAAATCTTATCACTCAATGTAAAGGGCATTAATAGTCCAATCAAAAGAAAGAAAATCCTTAGCTATCTTAGCCATGAGCATGCTGATTTAGCGTTTCTTCAGGAAACGCACTTAAACTCTGCTGAAACACTGAAACTCAATGTTAAGCCTTATATGGTGGCTGCCTATTCTCCCGCCGTTTCCAAACGGTGCGGGGTAGCCATTCTGGTTAAGAAATCTTTGCAAGCTACTGTAATTGATACTAGCGCTGACAAGGAGGGTAGATGGGCCCGAGTACATCTTAAGGTTGGAGATAGTGAATTTACATGTATTTGCATTTATGCCCCGAATGTGGACAGCCCTGCTTACTATGCAAGTATTGCGCAGTTGGCACAGGCCTCTGCCAATACTCCATTAATACTTGGTGGTGACTTTAATCAAGTGTTAGACCCACTGATAGATAGACAGCCGCCTAGAACGAGTAGTCCACCCAAGAGTCTTGCTACCCTTACAGCTCTGATGCAAGATCTTGCGCTGGTAGATATATGGAGGCTGCTTCACCCCTCCGACTTAGAGTTCACTTTCTTTTCTGCCCCCCATCACTCCCAATCTAGAATAGATTTCTTTCTCATTTCCAAAGCACTGATTTCTCAAGTAGATACGACTAGGACTCATCCTCTCCATATTTCAGATCATGCTGCCATATCTTTATCATTACGTGTCACTGCGCGGGACGATTCTCCCCGAGCTTGGTTTTTTGATAGATCCCTACTGGGTCAAAAAGATTTTCAGGTTGATATAAAGGCCGCTATCCAAGATTATTTTCATTTTAACTCACCCCATGACACAGCGGGCTGGGCTTGGTGGGAGGGTTTTAAAGCATCTATCCGTGCCACAATAACTAGCTATCAAATTCGGCAGGGGAAACAAAGAAAGCAGCATTTACTGATTCTAGAACAGCAGATACGGGCTGGGGAGCGTCTCCTCACGTCCCGTACTGACCCATGTATTTTACTCCGTTTACAACGCTTGCGTTTTCAATACAATCAGCTTTTGTATACTGCTGCTGTTAAAATATTGAATCACAACAAGGGCTATATTATCGGGAAAATAATCGTGCTGGCAAATTATTAGCAAATGCCCTAAAAGGTCGAAAAGAAGCCAAGCGTGTTACCGCCCTTCGTAATCCGTCGGGGGGGGGGCTTGGTCACTAAAGATACCGAAATCTTAGAACTCTTTCGTGATTTTTATACTCGGCTTTATCAATCTGAATGTGATTTTGAGCCAGATGTATTTGAACGCTTACTTTCAGGGTACAAAGACCGACCCTATCTGACGAAGATAGAGTGGCCTTGGACACACCGTTTACTGTCTCAGAAATTCATTCTGCTATCAAGAAATGTGCCTCAGGTCGAGCCGCAGGCCCAGACGGTCTCCCTGCTGAATTCTACAAAACCTTTCACGCTGACTTAGCTCCAGTTTTGAAAATTTATTTTTCTGCTCTGGCCGAGGAGGGTTCTCCTTCTGGGTCCTTTTCAATGGCAAATGTAGTAGTTTTTGAGAAAGAGGGGAGAGACCCGCAACTAACAGCTAATTATCGTCCAATTTCCCTCCTAAACGCGGACTATAAAATCTTTGCCACCATTCTCTCTACCCGGCTCTCGGATAGGATGCCTACCTTAATACACCCAGATCAATGCGGTTTCATTCCTGGTAGATCAACTGCTGACAATGCTCGGACTCTATGCCATGTACTGACTACCGCAGTTAATCTTGATCGACCATTGGTTGGCCTCTCACTTGATGCTGAGAAGGCCTTTGATCGATTAGAGTGGCCCTTCCTGTTTGCAGTCCTCCGCTGGTACGGATTCGGGGAAGGTTTTCTCCGTTGTCTTCGCACCATGTACGCACAGCCTACAGCCAGTATATGTGCCAATGCTTTAAAGTCTCAGCCTTTTCCCCTTCAACGCGGCACTCGCCAGGGATGCCCACTGTCTCCACTTCTCTTCGATCTTGCACTCGAGCCCTTGGCTTTACTAATCCGGCAATCGGAGGAGATTCATGGAGTCCCCTTCACCCATAGGGAAATCAAACTTTCAGCATACGCTGATGATCTTATGCTTTTTGTCTCTATAGATTCAGTACCGGCTGTCCTAGAACAAATTGGTAAATACTCACAACTGTCCGGTTATAAGATAAATTGGACCAAGTCGGTAGCCTTCCCATTAAATCCTTTGCTTCATCAGGCAGATATGCAACCCTTCCCCTTTTTATGGCAACCTCGCATGGTCAAATACCTTGGGGTTCACTATTGTTCTCCTTTGGAAGACACTATCTCCTTCAATGCCAAAGACTTAACCTCTAAAGTCCGGGCGCTTACTCACCGCTGGACTCCTTTAACACTTACCTGGTGGGGTCGATTAGAAACCATAAAAATGATGATTGTTCCGAAAGTGAATTATATCTTAGAAATGTTGCCCTGTCTCTTCCCTCGACGTATATATAAAGATATAGAGGGCCTTCTGACTAGATACCTGTGGCAAAACAAGACACCTAGGATAGCGAAACATAAGCTGCAAGCAGATAAGGAAAATGGGGGTGTCAGATTCCCTGATTTCCTGAAGTATCATCAATCTTTTCTTCTCAAACAAGGCGCTCGTTGGCTGGAAGATCCAGTACCGAGTAGACCTGTGTGGCTAGACATAGAAGAGGACCTTTGCAAACCGATTCCTCTTACTTTTCTCCCTGGTATGATTCTCCCATCAGACTCCCACTTTCCACCAATGCTTTTAGACACCTTAGGTGCCTTTAATAATCTCATGCAATCTTTAGACTCCCGACTCTGTCCGATAGACAAGCTCCCACTTTGGTACAACACTCGATTTCAAATACAAAATAAACCGATGGCGTGGAGCCCCTGGTACACTAGGGGCATTTGGATTCCTAGTCAGTTGTTCCATGAAGGTCGCTGGAAAACTTTTAGTGAATTGCAAATTGAATTTGGTCTCCCAGCGAAACACTACTTTCAGTTGGTGCAACTTCAGCATTGCCTTCGGAGTGCTAAGGTGCTCCCGCCATCGGCCTCCCCTACACAAGGTTGGTTGGAGACTATCCGATCTATCGGTAGTTCACCGGGTGTAGCATCCAATTTTTACAAAACCTTATGTAATGCTATAACTAGGGATACCCCTATAGCGCAGAAAGCATGGGAGAGAGAATTGCATGTGACTTTGACCCCGGAGCAATGGAGCCTTGTCTGGAGTAGAGTGACACGGGTCTCCCGATCCGCCTCACTCACTCAGACACTCTTCTTTCTGGCCCACCGGTGTTTTTACACTCCTGACAGATTGGCCAAATGGAACACTACTCAGGGCAATAGTTGTTGGACATGTCATGCGGCCATTGGTTCACTACCTCATGTTATGTATGAATGTCCCGCACTACAGTATTACTGGAGTCGGGTCTGGGGTCGTATCCAGTCTATTTTGCACTTTCAAGAGCCCCTTACTTGGAGGATAGTGGGACTTCGCTCAGCTGCGGGGATCCCCTCTCTTCCAAAAAAGGCTTACTTCCTTTTGGACTTTATGCTTGGCATTGCTATTTCCCTAATTACGAAATACTGGAAAAATAGCTCCCAGCTGAGCCCCAATGAATGGTGGAATCATGTCTGTCTTTACAGTAAATATGAACAAGTACCTCGTATGTTTGCTTCCCCCATTCAGACTCCTCATCATCGGTCTAAATGGAAGATGCTCAATGACTATGTACATTCTGCTCAATGCTCTCATCTGACTGTCTAAATTTGTATATATCTTTGTCCCATGATTATTCTGTATCGCAGATACTCTTTTGATTGTTTTGATGTATAATCACTGTTGTTTGGAAGCGCTCACATACTGACATAATCAGCTAGAGAAGAAGCGTGGGGGTGGGGGGTTATTGGGTTTACTTTTCTTTATTGTATAATTGTTTTGTCTCCTTTGGTGTGTTGTTTCTTTTGTTTGTTGCAAAATGAAAATAAAAGTCTAAAAAAAAAATAAAAATCTATCAAGACAACTATCAAGCAACTTTAGGGAAAGAGGTTACCCTAAAATGGTGGTGAAACGAGCATATTCTAGGGCCCTCTATAACAATAGAAGCTTATTATTGAAGGTTAAAAACTCTAATAAAAGGGAAAATATTGATTCTAATAACATCAATCTGATTACTCGGTATTCTCCTCTGAGTTCAGGTATTCAAAGAATTTTAAGGAAACATGGGAATATTTTAGATGCTATTCCTGGGCTAGCGGGTAAAAAAACATGTTTCATATAGCAATGTAATTGTAATTTAAAAGAACAACTTAGTCCTGCAGTACTGAAATCTCCTGTCTTATTAGTAATTCCATCAGACTTAAGGAGTGCCATAGAAAATATGGAGGTTGCAATATATGTGACATCACCATGGAGTTGGAAGTCTTCATCTATCAGGGATCTACATATCCATTAAGAGGATATACAACATGTGACTCCACTAGTGTAGTGTATATTATTCAATGCCCGTGTGAGTTAATTTACATGGGCAAGACAATCCGTCCCTTTAAAGTGAGAATGGGGGAACATAGGAGTTGGTCAAAATGTAAGATCAAGTATGCACCGCTGGTTCAGTATTGTATAACAAAAGGACATATTTTTAAACAATTGAGATGTTTTTGTATAGATAGAGTTGAGTCGGGTATAGCTGGGAAATCACAAGAGCAATCTTTGCTTATTAGAGAACAAAAATGGATATTTCTTCTGAAATCGGTAATACCTACAGGTCTTAATGCCACTATAGATTGGTCATCCTGTATATGAAGATTAAAGACGTAATGAAAAAAGAATGTGAGTGTAGCGCTAGACATTACTTGGGGACATCTAGAGTGGATTAAACGTTTTATGACTAGTGATATAAATGCATGAAGATATGAATTTGGGGATTTTTAGAGTACAGTAACATCTATGGTCAGGGATCGTAACATTAGAAAAGAAGAAGAAGAAGAATAGCTAAAGTGAGGTAAAAAAATATAGAATATCGGCAGTTAACAACAAAAATATCTTGCCTCGTAAATTTGAGAAGGGGATGTTGCCCCATGGGACAATTTAAAAAGTAGGAAGGTGAAAAAAGTTTCATAGTATTGATGGGGTGAGTCCCACCGTTTGAGGGTGAGATATAGGAACCATCACTAGATCAATGGATGAGAGAGATTTATAACATTGATGACGATGTTGACATCATTTAGGGGTGGGTGTAGGAACCACCAATAGAAAAGCAGATAAATACCTTTTAAATTTGGAGTGGTAATCTTTAGTTTGCATGCTTGGCGTTTCTCCAAGAGCGGCATGAATGAAGTTTTAGTACATTGGAGCCACTGGAATAAAGCTGATAAGAGGCATGGGCAGCATCATTTGCGTTTCCGGTAGGTGATTTATGATTCACATAGTTATTAGGACTAATAAGAGATATGTATTAGGAACTTAGGAGGAGTGGCCTAGTGGTTGGGGCAAGGTACTTCAGGCTGGAAGGTCAGGGGTTCAAATCCCACTAGAGGACAGCAACCTTGGGCCGGAAGGACTGGGGTTTCTAGTCCCACAGGTGCTCCTTGTGGTCTTGGGCAAGCCACTTAACCCTCCATAGCCCATGTTCCCTGTAAAATAGTTATCTCCAAGTTATAATACCCTGTTCAATGTAATTTCAGTTTGTTCAATGTAAACTGCACTGATGCAGAATAGCACAGTATATAAGAGAATGAAAATAAATAAATAAATAAACTTAGAAAGGGATAAGATAGAGAGTAGTTATTGAAATGGGTTTTATCTTATAGAGTTCAAAAAGCAGCAAATAGTGATCCACTGAGGAAAAAACTACAGTGAAACGTGATGGAGGCGCCTGGGAAAGTGTTGGGATCAGAGAGCATAATGGGAGCATGACGAAGAAAATTAAAGTAGAAGCTAAGTACTCGATGTTTGCTGAGTATTGAAAAATTAGAGTGGCTATGTTATTTACACAACGGCATTAACATCTGAGTAACGAGAAATGAGACATGAGCCCTATTTGCTTTCACTATTACCTAGTAGTTTCGCTGAAGGTCATTGCTGCTATTAGGCACTAATGTTGGACATATTGTAAGTCTGAAAATTAGTGCCAAAGAAGTCTGAGACCTTTAACGATAGTAAAAAATAACTGCTCTGAGTAACCATAAGAGATAGCAGAATTAAAAGAAGATTTTGGTTCCATGCTGATTAAATTGGGTGTTCTTTTCTACATTTGAATTACTAATTCGTAATCGCTCAGAGAAAGACCACAACTAAATGTTTCTGTGTTTGGCTATGCACTGTGTCTCGCCATCTGTGCATGGTAGCTTGGCATTAAATCTCTGGGTTTTCCTTTCATACCTTATCACTTAGTGGTTGTGGGGGGTCATCTGGCTCTACCTGCCTAGATCATGCTCCTTGTCAGTTGTGTGGCCAGATACATATTTAATGGCTGACCCACTTTGGATCACAGCACTCACATGGACATTGTTCAGTTGGTGGACATGGAGTGCAGCAACATATCACTTTGTCAGATCCAGCTTACAATCACTCGAACACACGTTTTTGACACTGACAGCTATACATGTGTAGGGGTACAAGGAGGAGCAACCTCCTGCGGGTAGGACAAGCAGACACAAGAAGCAGGAGATGTGGGAAGAATCAGGGTCTTTATTATGCACAAGGGACCCCAACGCGTTTCGGCAACGCCTTCCTCAGGGGGAATAACACCATGCACACGTAGACGATTATCACACCAGACTAGTATACCAACTAGTGACGAAATCGAATCAGAGGACTCTCCAATACTCAAAGGAACCGTAGACACACGGACTTGTGAGAAAAACTGCAACGCTGGAAGCGCGTTCTAATCAGCTGTGTCTGCTTCTAGCTATACATGTGTAGACATTCCAGACAGGTATGTTGGAACATCAGCCATGGATTATGTACAGTATTGCCATTGCAGTGATGATGCAGGAGATGCCATTGCATGTCATCCATCTCAATCACTACACTGATACACCCAGATCCACATTTTGATCATTGCCCAGTATGGGGTTATTTTCACACACAAGATATGTGAGGTGAGATATTACGGCAGCAGTGTAACTGTTCATGGCTCGATAACACAGTGTCTGTGGTACACATGGCATGTGTCCATTATGTTGGGATGTAGGTGTTCAACTATTTCATGCACATGATCCATACTCCTGTGACACATGTGGGACTGTCAATGTCATCCCTTATGCACATGGCCAACAACTATACGAGAAACATAGGTTTACATGTACATTTGAGTGTTGCATCATCTAGCAGATATCATACTAAGGCAATGTTGGGCTGTTATACATGTTTGGTTGACCATCACTGCATTAGTTTGACATGCATACTGCCCTTACATTATGTAGGACACACACATGGGAAGTTGGGAAATGTTTATCACTAGAACTCTGTACAGCTACTCTTCATCATAACATAGTGCAAACGGGGCCGATCTGACACCAGAGGCATCCATTGTGCATACAGGTAGATATTGCGACTCCTATATGCTACATCTATTGCAGTGTCACGATATTCATATTGTCCATGTCAGGCACACTCACAGCTGATGCAGCGGGGCCCCATATTGTCAGAGAATGTGGAATGGTGTGGTGTCTCAAACACTGTGCTGCTGCATTCTTGCCCACAGATGGTTTCATAGATATCAACATAGGCATTGCATTGTAACAAAGCTGCATTCTTGCACACAGGGGACGGCTCAGTTGCATGTCAACTCATGTTTCGCTTTGTAGCTTCTTTTGAGTGATGTGTTAAACTACTTTACCACATGCATGTTTATGCTGGTGTCAGTACATCCCCATCTGGGAGATGTATCAGGGACATAGATGGCATAGGAGTTCTTTGGCACTGGTGATGACAGTAGAGGTGGGACATATTGCACATGCATGTGCCTCCTTATCTATACATCATCCCAAGCAGATATGTACGTGTCCATACACATGCAGATTTTTGGCTGTGTATGCATTTTATGGATTGTGTGTCTTGTAGTAACAGGCAGGTATGTTCTAGTGGACATTTCTTAGCTGATGTGTGTTGGGTCCTCATCATGCACCACATACTGTCTATATTCACGCACAGGCGACTGAGGCATGCAGAGCGTGAAAATGCACTGGGGGGTCCTACTGAGCAGTGCACACTATGCAGCTCCTAGACAGGATCTGTCCTGCTCATCATCTGTGGACAGAGCTGTGAATGTATATAGGACATGTTGAACACACATTTGTCTCAGCTGCTGCATCTCCACACTGACCAACGTATATTGTGGCATAATGATGATGAACATGGCCCACTTGAGCAAACATCCCTGAAAGGTGGCAGCAGTATGTGTGCAAGTCTGCTGACACTTCACAGGGTGCTACAAATGTACATACATACATTCCCTTTAGTGCAACATATGTGCATTGTAGTTGTTTAGCATAGAGATTAGGGATGTGCATTTGGTCACCCTAGGGTGCTGGTTCAATTCCCACATGTTCCTTTCCTTTCATTTTCTTGTGTTCTGCTAACCTTAACATACAAAGGGCTGTAGTTTCAGCTCTGCACCACACACACTTCCTTCTCATCAGAGTGCACTCCATACAGCCTATCCATCACATATTATCAGATACATATGGATCCTTTCTATTTGCTGTCTGGAAGAGCAGTTGGCTTGTATGGTAAGCGTAGCTATTTTTGAACTATGTTTAGATACCACAGAGTGCCAGTTCGATCCTCACATGTTCCTTTTTCATTATGGTGCCCTGGTACACAAACTATCCACACGGCTGGCCCTTCAGACCAGACCTGGGCACCCTTGCTGTTTAATTTGTTTAATGTTATGCATGCTGTTTTCAATGCATACCATTTGATGGTGTGTGTGCATGAGGTTGGCTGTGGCTCATATCCCAATTATATACTACAATATCAGCTGCCTGAGATCTATGGCCTTACACCTGCGGCTCCATAGTTCATGGGATGGTATTTTAATTAGAAGGGGCTGAACAATGGGGAAGGAGGGGGACTGGAAGAGAATAGACACCAGTGGTGGTACTGGGAAGGCAAGGGGGTTGGTACTGGGAGGGGAGGCTATAAATGGGCTGATACTAGGGAGAGTTACTGGGATTAAAAAAAAGGCTGATGGAAGAAAATGAAGAAAGCAAAAGGAGAGACAAGAAATGACAGATGGACTATAGACCATAGAAAAAGAGCTAAGAGAAGACACAGGAAAACAGAAACCTCAGATCGGGACCAGCATGATCAAAAATCATCAGACAGCAAAGATAGAAAAAATAATCTTATTTTCAATTTAGTGATTGGACTTTGTGCTATCTATATTTCACACAGTATTGGGAACTGCATCTCTTATCTGGTGTGGCACCACATGCGGAGTCTGACTTCTTGGGGTTTCATTTTAATTTGTATCTACCTATTTTTATTTTTGCTTTAGGTTGTGGTCACTTATTCTGTACTTGGTGAGGGTCTGTGTTCTGAGTGTGTGACCAAGGCTAGGTGTTCTCTTTTATTTATTTATTTGCTTTTATATACCACGCTTTTTCAAATCAGTGTGGTTTACATATAACATGAACAATCAAAACATTTTACATAGAACTGGAGATATCACGAAAAAAAACAGTGGAAAGGTTACATTGAACAGATTTTATATCGAACAGAATAAATAATTTTAACTAAAACAGCGGAACAGTAGTAAAAATATAATCTGGCCGATTGTTCAAAGTCAATGTTCATAGTCAGTAGATGGTCTTGTTTAGGGTGGTTGGTTGTAGACAGATTGGAACAAGTAAGGGGTATGTTTACTAAAACCCCGGTAAAGTGCGGGCCGCGCTAGTGTGCGGATGCCATATAAGGAGTAGGCGTTCCTTTCTGAAAAAGAAAAAACGTAATTTACATATGCGCTAAGATGCGCGGCGCCCATGTGCGCCCCGCACATTAGCACATGCGAAAGCTGCGCGGGAGGCATAAGTGGCGCGCTGATGTGCAAGCAGAAGAGCAGAGCCACAGCACAATGGTTAAGACACTGACCAATGGTGCAGGGATCAGGAGTTCAATCCCACAAAGTGCCCAATGAAGACGTCTGGCTGAGGCATTACTTTAGGAGCCAGTTTAATATTGGGAGGCATAAGGTGGCGTGCTATTGTTTTAGGAGGCATTTTAATATTGAAAGGCAGAAGGCGGCGCGCTGAAGAGCAAGCACAGGAACAGAACTACAGCACAATGGTTAAGACACTGACCAATGGCACAGGGGTCAGGGGTTCAATCCCCCACAGTGCCCAATGAAGACAGCTGACTGAAGCATTACATACTATGGGGATGATTGCTTTAGGAGGCATTTTATTTTTATTTTAATTATCACTACTAGAAAATGCACTCTCAAAGCGTGTTAACATAAGGCGCCCCATAAGGCACATTTTAAAGTGCACTGTCCGCCAAGGCACCCTAGAATGTTGCTTATAGGGCGCTTTATAGGGTGCCGTATGAGGTACCGCAAGGTCAGAGTACTGTTTTTGATGGCAGCACTGTGCAGTGTAAGGAATGACAAGCATACGTAGGTGCGCTGACATTCAAGGAGGAGCAGCAGTGGAGCACAATGGTTAAGGCACTGACTGCTGATACAGGTGTCATGAGTTTGCTCCCCAGGGTGCCTAATACATAAGGCTGGCTGAGGCATCAGCTTTGCAATGTACATTTTGTTTCCTGCAGCACTTTATTTTTATTTTATGAATTGCTGCCTGCAAACACGCCCTCATGTGCCGTAATTGAAAATGCCGTATAAGGCACCCTATATGGCACTCCATAGGGCACATTATAAAGTGCACTGTCCGCCACGGCACCCTAAAATGTCCCCTATAGGGCACCCTATAAGTTGCGTCACAGGATAATGTATAGTGCACCTTATATGGATGGGAACCATAAGGTGCCCTATAGGGCGCCCTATAAAGCGCCCTCAGAGGCACCTTATGGGTACAGTACGCTGAGGGTGTTTTTGCTGGCAGCAAAAATGTACATTAAAAAGAGATAATGCTTTGGGCAGCCCTATAAAATAACCTCACTGTGGGTTTGAACCCATGACCTCTTGCTTCACAGGCAGTAAAATAACCATTGGGCTACAGCTCTATAGCTGCTAGCAAGCCCCTGGCTGGCTGCAGAGAGCCTGCATGTCACCACACAGACAGTCTGCTGTGGTCACTAGGATAGGGTTAGCCCACCCGTACCCATGATGCACTGCACATGCAAATCAGCTGTCCACAGATAAACAAAAGATGGGGTATGCACCCCCACAGCACCTCGGCCTGGAAGGGGAAAGTGACCATGTGCACCCCCACAGCACCTCAGCCTGGTAGGGGGTACTGACCGTGTGTTTTACTGGCACAGAGTAGCTACACACCGTCACATTGTGCGGATACTGTGCTCACCCTGAGGGTGCGGTGAGGCGCCCAGCACCAGGTCCACAGCACCTTCCATGGCTGAAAGAGGCCATGCTGGAGGTCCAAAGCAGTGTTAATGTGTGAGATAGGTAGTTTCTGTAGAAACACCTTGGATATCTCTGTCTGTCTCAGTCAGGTGTATCCCCTATGGACCCCCTAGGAGGATTATGTACCAACACCCACCTCCTCCAGGGCTGAGGGTGGCAAATAGGGTCTCCCATCAAAAGATCCACATTATACCTCCCTACAATGGTGGCAGTAGAGGGGACCATCAACCCCCAGTCCTGCTGGGGAAAAGACATCCTTCAGGGCAGTCAATGCAGCTCTGTACATAACCATAACACAATAGCAAATAGACATTAGGCCTGTATATGCTAAGCTGCATCCCACCACTATCTGATATTCTCCTGCAGCAAGCCTTCAGCCGCTGCACTCTGCAAGGCACTCTATCAAGACACATACCAGCTGCAAACAGTCTGCTAGTTAGTCCATAGTGCATGTTTCTGGTGGAAATGCATGCACCCAGAACTGGGATGGCAGCACACACAACAAGCAGCTAAATCAGTGACTGGGCCCCAAAAGGAAACCCATAAATATCACATGAGAAAAATATCATATAGCACTATGGAGGTGCCTAGCCATGCTGTGGTCACTGCACAGTCAGAGTGAGAGTGATCTCCCAGCAGGACATACTGAGGTCACCCTGTCTGTGTAGGTGGTGGCCAGGCACTAAAATGTCCCAGTCAGTGCCCTATGCCCTGTGCAGATGCACCCTGGCCAGGCCACCCTGTCCTGGCTATACCCATGGTACCTTGCTCCTCATTATGCACATTGGCAGCCCAATACTGGCAACAGTGCTGGCAGGGTGGGCTGTGGAAGGTGTTTGCAGCCACCACACACTGGATTGACAGACAGACACCCCCACACCTATGCCAGCTTTGTGCTACTATAGAGGAATTCAGCAGCCATACCCACCACACCAGTCCTGGGCACAGTACAGGCATGGATATGGTACGCAATACTGTTGGGGGACACTCCTCAGGGTGGTAAACACTGTCAGAGACCAGACCTGAAGCACACACAACAGACATCAGAATGATTGTTATGATGGAGCTCAATGAGCAAACTGTGCTTAATGTAGGAATTGCTATCTGCCAGTAATCATAGGAAACGTTTGATAGCTGTGTACCATATACCCAGGTGTAGGGTGGCATTGCTATGGTATGCAAGTGCTAGTATTGGGAGATGCAGGCAGGGCCCAATGTCCTGCCTCTCCAGGAGGCATTGGCCAATGGGGCCTGTGGATGTGGGTGTGGGTGTGGGTTTGTCTGTCCCTGTTGGCTGCTGCTTTACGGCAGAGGTTCCCAGCTCCAGTCCTGGTGTGCCAAGCACTGTTCGGGTTTTCATGCTGTCCCTCATGAATATGCATGAGCAACATCTGCATACCATGGGGGTGGTGCATAGATATGCAGCACAGGCATCTTTATTAGAGGCAGCATGGAACCTGAATGCTGTGTGGCCCTCCAGGACTGCATTTGGGAGACTCTGCTCTAGGTAATGTGCCTGTTTATGGTGTATGTGCTCGGTGGGGTAAAATATATGCGTATTAACCATGCGTATGTTCTCAGCAATAAAGGTTTGACCTTACTATCACGGTTTAGTAGTGGGAAAAATATGTGGACTGGATTGGCAGTAGCCCCTGCTGGGGTTTGAACCTGTGACTTTTTGTTCTTGCACACACTGTGTGCATTGCACCACTGTGTTGCATTCTCTGGGGAGTCCATGACTGTACATCCGACAGAGACTGTCGGTTGCAGTGGACGGTGCCAGCCTGCACAGGCCTAGGCCACTGTCTGCTGTGGCTAGCAGCCACTGCCCCCTCCACCACCTGTAGCCTTCCGCCAACATGCTAACATGTCCTCATCTTGGAAAAAGCATATGACCTGATTGAGTTGTGGCACTCCAGGACTGCATTTGGGGGACTCGGCTGTAGGTAATGCCCATTGTTATGGTGTGTGTGCGGTGTAGGGTAAAATATAGGTGTTTGAAACATGCTTATGTTCTCTGCAATAAATGAGTGTCCTTACTATCTCTGTTTAGTGGTGGTTAAAATATGGGGACTGGGTTGTCAGGAGCCCCAGCTGGGATTTGAACCTGTGACTCTCTAGTCCTACAGGCACTGGCTGTGTCCACTGCACCACACTGTGGCCACAGGGACAGTGCAGTCCCTGGAGATAGGAAACCTGGCCGAAAGGGTCAGAAACCCTGCTCTGCAAAGTTTTACTGTGGGCTCGTTCACCTTGTATGGAGACAAAAGGGCAAATAAACCTCAAAAATAACCTCGGAAAAAGGGAAATAAAACATAACCAACCTCAGCAACAGTGATATCAATGGGCAACGGAGCATAGACCCTTCCAAAAATCATTTCTTTTTTTTTTGGAGCTTTCCTGGGAGTGCTTTTTAATGTTGCCCATTGATATCACTATTGGCCAGCTGGATTATAATTTTTCTGCATTTTGTTGTGGTCATTTTCACTGTTTATTTGCTATTTTGTTCTTTTCACATGTATCACACTGCTCACGTTTTGTAGGTTTCCCCGGTTTTGCTGTATATTGCTGACGGAAATGGTTTCTCTTCCCTTTAAATCGGCTCTAACGCGAGGCTTTCACTCGCGGTATTTTTTAGATGGAATTTCAGCCCCGCTCCTGTGCGGGGAGCCTCTCCCCTCCCACTCTCCACCCATTGACCCCGTCCCCCCGCCCCTCGGGAGCCTTCCTCCGCCCTCGGAATGCCTTTCCATGCCTCTATCGCACTTCAGCGCGCCGCGCACTTGTGCGGGCCCGTTAGTGCAGCGCGCATGTGTGCGGGGCCCAAAAACACACTATTAGCGTGCACTAAGGTACCTTAGTGCACACTCAAGTGCGCCCCGCACAATTGCGCGGTTTAGTAAACATACCCCTAAGTCTTTAATGCTTTCATGAAGGATGTTATGTCATGGATGCTTCTTATCTCTTAACATGGAGTTTGTATGTATCTGTATTATAGTAATTTGACTTGTTCAGCTTTTCAAATAGGTGTATGGATCTTTTGGGGCCCATTGCAGTGTTTTTGGTGCTTCTTTTTTCTTGATAGGCCCCTTATTGTATGAGTTTTGGAAGTGTATGCTGGTATGGTATGGTAGATTTGGCCTTGCAGAACTTAGTGACTTCAGTAGGGTTTTATATTAGTTCCCAGTATGCCTAGTACTGGAGAATGTTTGTTGTTGGTGAGATGACCAGAATCAGATTTTTTTTAATATATTGAGTTCTGTTGGTGAATGTCCTACCTCTGCTATGCACCCATTGTTGAAGAGGGGGTTCTGTGAATGCAAAATGTATGTTCAAAAAGAAAAAGAAAGCACCATAATGCAGTTTATAATAACAAAATACAAATGAATTATAATTTGGAGTTATAAACTACTGTGGTTCTCGCTCTTTCTTTTAGTTCCTTGGTGTGCGAACATCTTGCATTTGCTCCACATTATCTAATTGACTTTTTGATTTGGTTCAGTCCCTGACTGGAATTTTGAGAATGATCCTCACCCAAGGAGTGTGTGGGGGGGGGGGGGGGGCGGCTCCATCTCATCCCTCGCATCAGGCAGAAGACTGCCTTGAGCTGCCCCTGGCTGTTGCCATGGATGCCAAGTGCAGTGGGAGTTCTAGGTCTACATGGAACACTGCTACTGTCTTGCTATGACCACAGTGAGTAGGCCAGGAACAACTGCTGTCCCAACCATCTAGAGCAACAGTCCAATACAGCAAGCTCAGTCACATTGCACCTGCTGCCCACCACTGGGCTGTTTCAGTCCTGCACATACCAACTGCAGCTGGACCACTGGTTTGCACATGATGCTTGCGCACAGAGCGACCATGTGCATCTAGGCTTAGGATGAAATACATGGACAACCAGCAGTGAGTGGGCTCCCTGGACAGAACTTGCACCCACATCATTGGAGTCAGACATTAAATAGCACTATGTGGATACATAGCCATGCTTCGGTCAGAGTGAGAGTGCCCTCTCAGCATGACATGTGAGGTCATCTAGGCAATGCACGTGTTAGACGGGCACTATGATGTCTCAATCATTGACCCTATCACCAAGGCAAACACATCTGGACTATTGTAATGGCATATTACAAGGACTTCACAAAAAAACAACAAACATACTACAAATGGCACAGAATGTCACAGCCCGAATCCTTATGAACGTACCTTTCTCAGATCACATCACACCCATTCTAAGAGAACTTCACTGGCTACCTATACATGCACGCATAAGATACAAAATAATAACACAGGTACACTAAAAAAATTTTTTTTTAAACTGCCTCTAATGTTTCGATTGACTTTTACGTATTTTGGTGCGCTGAATCCAAATCTGGTAACCAATTTGCTCCATCACGTACAGATTTTTTGCTACATTGGGTTAGCAGTTTGAGGTGAACGTTTCAGATTGAGTGCGATCGAGATAAAAGTTTCTTGGATGAATTCTTTATACTAATTGTTTAGTAGTTATTCAAATAAGAATAAAGAAAATTGTAACAAGGCAGCACATAAGAATAGAGTAATGTCAACAAAACACACTGTGATGGTAGCAAAATTGTCTGCACTTAAAACAGCCACATACATGTGCACAAACATTGAGCATATAAGAGCGAGGTTAGACACAAAGCAAAGCAGAGAAATGTGCAAAAAATGTTGTACAGGTATGTATGTAAGAATAGAAAACGCAAACCGCACCATTGCAATACATGAAGACAAACACCCGATGGTGTGAAAATAAAATTCTAATAAATGAGATCCGACACTGTGGTAATAACTAGCAAATTTTTATTTCAAAGTTTAGTAAAAACACGATATTTGTCAACACAGTTTAGATTTTAAAGTCATTCTTGGGTCAATCAATCTCTTGGTGGGCCCGTTTCTTCTTCCCCCGAATGCTTCTCTTGGTGCGCTGCTTGGCGTATTTTTCATCTGGGGTTTCCCGCAGCAGCAACCAGCAGAAATCAGCCATCATAGTGGTGTTCCATCTTCCTTGGTACCTTCTCTCTGCGTCCTTGATGTCCTGGTGAAACCTTTCACCTTGTTCTTCACTGTACGCCCCCAAGTTTTCGGGAAAGTAGTTCACATGGGAGTGCAAGAAATGGACTTTCAGGCTCATGTTACAGCCTTGTTCTTTGAAGGCACTGAGCATCCTGGCAACAATATCCTTGTAGTTCTCATCCCGCCTGTTCCCCAAGAATTTGAGAACAACATCCTTGAAGGAATCCCAGGCTTCTTTTTCCTTCTCAGACATCGTTTCAGCGAATGCTCCATCTGAAATGAGTTTCCTTATATCAGGGCCAACAAACACTCCTTCCTTTAGCTTTGCTTCAGAAAGTCAGGGGAACTTTGAGCAAAGGTACCGAAAGCACTCACCATCTTTTGGAAGGGACTTGATGAATTGCTTAATGAGACCCAACTTAATGTGGATAGGTGGTAATAGAATTTTATCACGAGGTACCAAGCTCTCATGAAGAACATTTTTCTCACCGGGTCTCAAATACTCCCGAATTGGCCAGTCTTTTTTCCCCCAGTGTAGGTCGCGGGCCCGGCTATCCCACAAGCAAAGGAAGCAGGGATATTTGGTGAAACCGGATTGCTGCCCTAATAGCATGGATAGAATTTTAAAGTCTCCACAAAACATCCACTTATGCTCATCATAACGAATCTTCTGAAGAATCAGGGCCAAATTCTCATATTTTTCTTGGAGAATAACAGAGTGAGCAATAGGAACTGAAGCGAATGTGTTGCCATTATGAAGAAGAACACCTTTTATGCTGTCTTTTGACGAATCAATGAACAGCCGCCATTCAGCAGGATCATACTTGAGTTTAAACTTTTCCATCACTCCGTATATATCGTTGCAAAATACCAAATCTTCCTCTTTGCTGAAATACTTCAAAAATTGTGTCTCGCGGTTGCGGTACCAATAAAAAGTTGTTCCTGGTGACAATAGATTTTTCTGTTTAAGCCGAGAACCTAGCAGTTGGGCAGCATCTTTTGGGAGTCCTAAATCCTGGACTAAATCATTTAATTCAGCTTGAGAGAAAAGTTCAGGTTTCGGATCTGGTTTAGTTTCAAACTCGGAAGTACTGGACTCATCGGGAAAAGCCATCTGATGAGTCTCATCATGATCAGAACCATCCACACAAATATGATCCAAAGATTTTGGTGGTTCAGGCACAGGTACTTCGTTGCTATGAGGCATAGGCCTAATTGCTGAGGGAAGGTTGGGGTAACTTATTACGTTCTTATTTTTTAAGTTGTATCCCTTCACAATGCAAGAGCAAAAATAGCAGTCACTGCTGTGGTCTCTTTGTTCACGCCACATCATAGGTATTCCGAAACGAAATGCTTGTTTTTTACCTTTCATCCATAAGCGTAGATCTTCCTCACATGTCTTGCACACTTTGTGAGGAGCCCACGGTTTGTCTTGATCGCCTAACTTCAAACCGAAATAGGCGAAATATACTTTTTTAATAAATGCAGAAATGTTCCTCTGCCGCTTTTTCACGGTATATTCCCCACAAATAAAACAAAAACTGTCCGGAGAGTTGACGCAACCTCTGGCTCTGTGAGCCATCACAAATACACTGCACTGCAAACTACAACTGTAGTGAACCACTTCGGAATAAAGCTGGATTACGACTGAGCAAACAAAAGGTAATAATGAACTTGCAAGAAACTGAAATTTGACAGGAACGTTCATGTCGCAACCACCGTGTTTGAGCGAGCGAACGAGGCGAGGCGAACAGGAAAGAACATGCGCCAGCGCGAGTACTGGATTTAGCCCCCGCCTCCCAATTGTCCTGTTAATGTATAAAATGAATACAAAACACTCTAAAATATCATGAGGGAGTGTTTCTAGTTAGTTAACCATTACAACCTCTATTTTGGGCCAAGAAAATAAACTGCAGTCGGCTAAAAAGAAATTATGTGAACATTCCTTATATGGGTAAGAAATCTAATTTTGCAAGAAAACGTGACGTGATGGAACATTTTGGCTATTTTTCCTGGATTCAGCACCCCAAAATCTATAGGAATCAGTTGCAAAACTGGAGGCAGTTTTTTGGTAGTGTACCTGTGTAATTGCAACATTCAAGTTAATACACAATATTGCCCCATCTTACCTTGCCTCACTCATTAAAACACAACCCCCTAATCGAAAAAGGCGTACACACAACCTAAATACACTACAACCCCCCCCCCTCCATTTGCAAGGTAAAAGTAAACACTAGTAATAGATCATTCACATACATAGCTCCCACGCAATGGAACAGACTACCTGACACCTTAAGAGCTAACAAAGATCTCTCATCATTCCGTAAAAACCTTAAAACACATTTATTTCAAGAATGCTACAACCAGACAGAAATAACCTAGAGCAAATTTGTACATGAAACAATCTGATGGAGCTCAACCGTTATCATATGAACCTCCAAATACACAAAGAATTAATTAAATTGTAAATCTTCTTGCATGTACCTTATCACAAATACTGTATATAGTTAAATTTATAACATGCATTTCAACATGTTCTCTTCTATTATGTAAATAGTTGAAAGTTATTTGAGTTATCTGAAATTTAATGTTACCCTCCAATGTTCAAAGTTATCTTCTTACTGTTATATGTAACTGCTAACTGCGCAGAATTTAATTGTTAAATGTAAACCGCTGCTGATCACTGGAAGGAGCGGTATAGAAATGTACTCAAATAAATAAATAAATAAATAAACATCCTGGCCAATCGCTCTGCTTCAGGCCATACCCAAAATCTTCTGATCCTCATCATGCACATGGGAACAGCTTAGGCAATGCGAGACACAGTGAAGTGCAGAAAGCCACAGAACAATGGATAGACAGACACCCACACACCCACATCACCACGTGGGGATGGTTAGCATTCCTGCTTGCCACTTTGGTCTCCATATCAGCTCAAGCACTGTTAATGTGTGCTCATTGTGCAGGTGCTTGTAGCATGCTCTGACATTAATGTTTGCCTGTGCTATCATCCTACCTCTCCATCCAGCTGTGGATTGGGGAGCCTGTCTGAGTGGCTGATGGGTGTTTGTACCTTTGCTGACCGGTTATTGGGGGGTTGCACATGCTGGTGTTGTACCTACACTGTAGGCTAAAGTTCATCCACAAGGACAGGCAATACACGAGGCTCAGCCTGGAACTTGAACCTGAACCCTGGGACCCTCTGTGCATATACACACCGCCTGTGTGTGTTAAGCCACAGTGCTGCCATCGGGGCTGACATGCTTCCCATCAGACAGACCCTGGCACATGTTGCAATGTGCACAGCACACAGGAGCAGGACATGGCTTTGGTCTGCTGCAGGCAGGTGCCACTGCCCCCTTTGCCAATATCTCTACACTATACTGACATGCCCGTGTGCTATCAGTGGTAGTGGTGTGCAGTCCCAGTCTATCCAACATGTGGGTTTGGTGGGTGCGTAGGGTGCAAGGTCCAGATGGGGGGGGGGGGCAGAGGCATAATGGATGGCCAGGCAGCCTTCCCCAACCACCTGCCTTTGCAGGGACCCCATCCTGCCTGCCACCAATATATCTCAGGGAGAGGATGACAGCCACTGCTGTGGTAGTTGCCCAAGTGCCAGCATGTTGCAGCTATCTGGAGGGCTACAGCTGCTAGCACCATTGGCCTCTTCTTCCACAGCTGGGTTCAGCTATAGTGAGGGGGGGGGGCAGCCGGGATATCTGCCTAGGGTGCTAGGACCCTTGGACCACCCCATGTGGCACATCTCCTTTGTGCAGCAGCAGCGTGTCTGTCTGCAGCCACTGTTACTGTCACATCATGCCGAATATCACAGCTGGTACTGCGGATGGCAGGATACCCTTATGAGGAAAGGCTAGAAAGGTTAGGGCTCTTCAACCCGGAGAAGAGACGACTGAGAGGAGATATAATAGAAGTCTATAAAATAATGAATGGAGTAGAACAGGTACACATGAATAGAATGTTTATGCCATCAAAATGTAGAAAGCCCAGGGGACATGCACTGATGCTATAGTGTAATCCATTTATGAATACTAAGAGCAAATATTTTGTCAGTCAACACGTAATTGAACTCTGCAATTCATTATCGGACGATGTTAGTGTAGCTGGGTTTCAACAGGTTCCTAAAGGAAATGTCCATAACCCATTATTCCCAGGGACCTGGGAAATCCACTGCTTGCTTGTGGAACCTGTGTGTCTTTTGGGGAAACTACTGGGTACTTGTGATCTAGATTGGCCACTGGATACTAGGCATGATGGACCTTGCTCTGGCCTAGTCCAGCATATCATATGATCTTCTCTGCCACCTGGGCAACTGCCTGGTCCCCCTTAGGGGACCAGCAACCACCACTGCATGACCCACATGCCACCTTCTTTTTATACTTTGGCACCATGCTGATACTGCTAATGGAGCACTATTATGTATTTAAATAGGCTTATATATTATGGTTTAGGCACTTGATATACCACCCCTTTTACTATGTGCATCAGAGCAGTTTACATATATATAAAACAGGTACTTTTTTATTCCCTTGTCCCCAAAGGGCTCACAATCTAAGTACCTGAGGCAATGGAGGGTTAAGTGACTTGCCTAAGGCCACAAGGAGCACCTGTGGGACTAGAAATTCCTGTCCTTCCAGCCATGTTTCTGTTCTCAAACAGAATTCAAACCCCTGGATCTCCAGCCCACATTTACTTGCTCCAACCATTAGGCCACTCCTCCCTGTCTTGGGCTCCCCTGTCCATGTATCACATTGCAGACATTTAAATGGTCTCTTAAATACATCCTTTCTGTGAGGTTTTACTTGATGTTAAAGGGCTTTTAGGAATGCTGCACAACACGCGTTAAGGGCGTACACACTGTAACCATCCACTCTCCACTCCATTAATGCCCACTCTCCGCCTACTGTGCTCTTAACACTGCTGGAGCATTTAATGCCTGTTAAAGCAGCTTTTTTGCAACACTAAGGAGTATGTTTACTAAACTGCGTTAGTGCAATTCGTGTTAGGAGCCGCGTTAGTGGAAGGAAATCCAAAAAAGGACATGGGCAGTACATCGTAACCGATAACGCGCAGTTGCGCACGTTATTACGCGCAGCGCAGCAACAATCGTTACAGCGCGCGCGCTGCTGCGCGCAAGCGTAAGACAGTGCGCAGACACCCAAAGACAAAAACAGAGCTGTAGCACAATGGTTACTACACAGACTGATAGTACAAGAGTCATGAGTTTGATTCCCAGTGTGCCTAATGAGTAAGGCTGGCTGAGGCATCCTGTGTAACCCTTTGAAAGCCGACTATAACATTTTAATCCGCAGTCTGCAGGCGGGTTACAGTTTGCATATGTCAGGAAAAGTGTATCCTTCCTATGAAATATGTTCCAATAGTGACGTTCTCTCTGACATGGTCATGTATTGTATACCAGTTGATAGGAATATTTGTGTTGTTGTTGTTAAGTGCCGTCGAGTCGGAGTCGATTCATGGCGACCCTCTGGATAGCTATCCTAAATTGTGTTCGATCTTCAGTCAGGCGGCTCATTGTTGACAGACTGGTACCCGTTGGAATATTTAGGCACTCCCTATAAGGCGAAGTGTAAGGCGTGCCCCATAGGGAGCGCCTAAATATTCTTTTCAAATGGCATATAATACATATAATATAGGGCGAAGTGTAATGTGCGCCCTATAGGGCGGCGCGTAAGTCGCACCCTATAGGGCGCCCTTTGAGCTACCCTAAGGTGAAAATACCCTGAGGGTGGTTCTGCTGGCAGCACTAATATACAGTAAAAATAGACAATGCCTAAGACAGCCCTATCAATGACCCCCACTGTGGGTTGTGAACCTATGACCACTGGCTCCATGGGCAGTGAAGTAACCAGTGGGCTAGAGCTGCTAATAAACACATGACTGGCTACAGGAGGACTGCACGGCACCACACCCACATTCTGCTGTGGTCACCAGGGAGATTACATACCACCACCCAACGCACCCTCTAGGGCTCAGGGTGGGGGACAGGTTCTCCCGCCCACAGATCCACTTTCAGCCCTCTGCAATGGTGGCAGTAGAGGAGACCATCACCCCAGTCCCACTCGCGATCAAACACTTACAGGGCAGGCAATGCAGAGCAGTACACACCCGTACAGCAAGAGCAGACAGGCAGCAGGTCTGGAAATGCTCAGCTGCCCCCCACCATTATCTGACATTCTCCAGCAGCAAGCCTCCAGCCGCTGCACGGTGTTCCAGCAAGACACATATAGCTGCAGACAGTCCACCAGCTAGTCCATAGTGCATGGTCCTGGAGGAGATGCATGTACCCAGAACGGGGATATCAGCATACACACCAAGCAGATAAGTCCGTGATTGGGCCCCAAAAGGAAACCCATAAATATCACATAAAAGAAATACTGTATAGCACTATGGTGGAACCTAGCCATGCCATGGTCACTGGTCAGACAGGGTGAGAGTGACCTCCCAGCAGGACATGCTATGGCCACCCTGTCCGTGCAGGTGGTGGCCAGGCACTACAATTGCCATTGCTCTATGCTGTGTGCAGATGCATCCAGGCCAGGCCACCCTATCCAGGCTATTCCCACAGTACCTTGCTCCTCATTATGCACATTGGCAGGCCAATACTGGCAACAGTGCTAGCAGTGTGGGCTGTGGAGGGTGTTGTAAGCCACCACACACTGGATAGACAGACAAGCACTCCCCACACCTATGCAAGCACTGTGCAACTCTAGAGGTGTTGGGCAGCCCAGGCCACCACACCAGTCCTGGGCACAGTGCAGGCAGGCTGTGGTACGTAATACTGAAGGAGTCACTCCCCAGGTTGGTAAACACTGTTAGACACAGGACCTGTAGCACACTCCACAGACATCAGAAAGGTTGCTATGATGCAGCTCACTCAGGAAATTGTACTTAACCTAGGAATTGCTATCTGCCAGTGCTCATAGCAACCTTGTGATAGCTGTGTAACATATTTCCAGGTTTAGGGTGGCATTACTACGGTATGCATGTGCTAGTATTGGGAGATGCACGCAGAGCCCAAAGTCCTGCCTCTCCAGGAGGCTTTGGATAATGGGGCCTGTGGGTGCAGGTGTGTCTGCCCCTGTTGGCTGCTGCTTTACGGCAGAGGTTCCCATCTCCAGTCCTGCGGAGCCAAACACTGTTTGGGTTTTCATGCTGTCCCTCATGAATATGCATGAGATACATCTGCATACCATGGGGGTGGCACATAGAAATGCAGCACAGGCATCTTTATCAGAGGCAGCATGGAACCGGGATGGTGCTTGGCCCTCCAGGACTGCATTTGGGAGGCTCTGCTCTAGGTAATGTGCATGTTTATGGTGTCTGTGCTCTGTAGGGTAAAATGTGGGTGTTTTGGACATGTTTACGTCATCTGCAAGACCAGTTCTGTCTGTATTAGCCCTTTATAGTAGTGGGTAAAATATGAGGACTGGGTTGGCGGAAACCACAGCTGGGACTTGAACCTGTGACCCTCTCCTTCTGCATACACTGGGTCTGTGCACTGCACCACCATGTTCTCACAGAGATGGTGCGTTCCCTGGTGATACCATGACTGTTGGTCAGACAGGGCCTGTCTGTTGGAGTGCACTGCACCCACGTGAAGGGGACTAAGACACGGTCTGCTCTGGGCAACTGCCACTGCCCCCTCCACCACCAGATCCCTCAGCTACCATGCTGACATGCCTTTCTGCTGGTGGTGCTGGTGGTGTGCGGTCTCAAGCCATCCAGTGTGCAGGTAGGTGGCTGCCTATGGTGCGTGTTCTGGGGTGGGGGTGCCCGCATAGCTGCCCACGCTTTCCCCTAGCACCGCCTGCCAATGTTCCGTGCCTTTGGGGGTACCTGCTGGGTACTATTCCCTGTGACACTGTGGGAAGCACACTCTTGCCCATGTTGGGCCCTCAGCAGTGGCTGTATGGCTGCTCTACTGTTTCAGCATTCCTATGGGCCAGCTAGGCATCACCCTAGTCCCCACTGTGGCCCAGCTGCACCACAGCATGTGCCGCCTGCAGCCCTCTGTATTCCCTTCTCCAGCATCTGACCGGTTGCCCGTTCCGACATGCCCGCCCTGTTGTTGCGGGACATGTGCACGCCATAGGAACCCTGTCCGATGGTGGGGAAGTCCCTGAACAGTGCTATTTCACTGTGGGCCCATGCACCTTGTATGGGGACGGGGTATGGACCCTTCCGCGGTTTATAAATACATAACTAAAATAAAGAAATACATAAATATCTGTTCAATGGAGCTTAATCGGGGGGGGGGGGGTGATGTTTCTCATTGATACCACTATTGGCCAGCTTGGTTGCTGTTGTTTCCCAGTTTGTTGGGGTCATTTTCAGTGTTTCTGTGCCCTTTTGTTCTGTGCACCTGTATCACACTTATCACCTTTTTTTGGTTTCCCTGCCTAGGCTGTACATTGCTGACATCTAAATGGTTTCTCTCCCCTTTATTATGCCTTTAACGCAGAGCTACTCAATTCCAGTCCTGGTGGCCCGCAACCCTGCAGGTTTTTGGGATATCCCTAATGATATGCATGAGATATATATGCATTAGAGATAGCCTGCCAACCTGACTGGTTTGTGGCCCTCCAGGGCTGGATTTGGAGACTCCTGCCTTACACGTCTGTCATTTAAGATTGTGAGTGGGCAAGGTACAGATGTTCTAGACATCAAAAGGGTAGATAGAATGTGTCACATTCCTCCTAGATTCTCAACACCAGCAAAAAGTTGTCTAATAGACAATATTTTGGTGGTGGTGAGAAGCAAGGAGGAATGTGACAAATTCTAACCCTTTTGATGTCTTGGACATCTGCACCTTGCCCACTTACAATCTTAAATGACAGAGGTGTAAGGCAGGGGTCTCCAAATCCAGCCCTGGAGGGCCAAACACCAGTCAGGTTGGCAGGCTATCTCTAATGCATATATATCTCATGCATATCATTAGGGATATCCCAAAAACCTGCAGGGTTACGGGCCACCAGGACTGGAATTGAGTAGCTCTGCTTTAACGGCAGGTTTTCATTCGCGTTGGAATTCAGCTCTGAAATTCAGCACGTTAGTGTAATGGTAGCCTTTCCCCGCCCACTCTCCGCCCATTGACCCCTTCTCTCTGCCCTCTTTCCACCTTCTGCGTTGTTTTACCGCGCCACGGAGCATTACGATCGTTAGCGCATGATAGCGCGCGCTATAGCGCGTTTACAATCGTTAATGCGCTACAACGCATGCTATAGCGTGCTAACAATCGTTAACATCGTACAACGCGCGTTATTCACGTTTACCGCAGTTTAGTAAACATACCCCTAATTGTGCCAGGGGGCAACGGCACACTGGATCCCTTAATGCCATTTAAACGCCTATGAAGGACTCCTTTTTTCCATTTCTCTATTTCCATCCACTCCCTCCATCCATCACATACACAAAAAGGGCTCGCCTCCTCTCTTTGTCATCCCTAACATCTGCCACCAGCCTACAATGGACCATTGGATCTGTTGTATCATTTTCAACTTCTTCCACTGTCTCAAAATATTTTCGTTCCAGCAACTTAACTATAATTTATTAATATACTATATGTAATACATTTATTTGTTTATTTCGTGTCTTTTTACATTAGTAGTTCAAGGCAAGCTACATTCACTGTGGACAGTAAGAACATCCACGCAGGAAGGTAGCAATTAGCCTGTCCAGAGCAGAATGATGACTGGGAGTGGGCTGAACAGCCAGCACAACTCAGAGCACAGGAGCTAAGAACAAGAGGGCAGGGCATACAAACCAAAAAGTAAAGGCATGCAGAGAGTATGGGCTGCATCTCAAACCATAGGTGACAGAGTCCAAATGTAGCATCTAGATATGCAGAAGGCCATCTATGGGATCAGGCAGGATATCCATAGTGTCCATTATGAGGGAAAGATATATGAACCTCCTCACTCTGAGGCTAAGGGGGTGGCTGTTCACCTAGGTTGCAGGGAACACAGCACCAAAGCCTTTGGTGGTTGGAGGGCCTCCACTACTCATTTTCCTCATTTAATCATGGCTTGGGCCATGCTTTAGTCATTGTGGAATGAAGGGTGGTACCCAAAGATAACTGGTTATCCTTAATTGGGTAATATTAGACAGATAAAAGACTGTGCTAACTTTATCCAGTTAAAGATAATCAGTTATTGACTGAATATCACAGAAATCCAGTTATCTAAATCGCTAATCAGGCATCCCAAATATTCAATGCCGGTGGCCAGATATGAGCCCAGTATTGAATATTTGGGTTTAAGTTAAAATGACGATGACTAGCTACTTTAAAAGTGCAGGCTGCTGCTGTTGAATATATCAACCCAATCATCTTAAGTTTAGCGTATCTGAATCTTCAGCCACCTGGTTAACCGATTTTCCGTCATTCCATCTCTTGACTCATTACTCAATAGCACACCCATTTCCTTGATGCCCTCCTTCACTTACTTTGGGATCATGTTAGATAATGCTTTTACTTTTCATGACCAAATTAATCTTGTGGTGAAACGCTCTTTTATACCCTCCGCCAGTTAGAGCTATCTGCCTCTTCCTTTCCATTTCAGCCTTAACCATGTTGCTTCTAATCCTTTTCCTGTCCTGTCTAGATCATTGTAATGCTGCCCAAGATGGTCTCCCTAATTACCCGAATTATCAACTCGAGTGTCTACAAATGGTCCAAAATATAGTCTTAAGATTACTAGCCCATGCTTCCAAATTTGACCAGTCACACCCCTACTCATTCACTTTCACTGGTTACCCATACAATAGCATCTCCTATGCTCCATTTAGACCAACTGTCTTCATTTCCCACCTCCATCTAGTGCATAATATTAATAATTTCTCAGACCTAGTTTATGAAAACCTCTACCATCTGACCTTCTTCTAGAACTTTCTTACACGAAATTCAAATCACTTCTCAAGACCCATTTATTCCATTTACTGTAGCTTGTGATCTAATCTCTCAGTGACATAGGATCCTGCTTCTCCCCCCTCTCGTGATATACCTTAGATACTACTTCTATCACTCTACTCTATCCCCCACCCTTACGTTCCACTGTGCTGTAAATTGTAACTGTTCCCTTTGCTATTTTTATTGTAGTTCCTTTCTCACTTTAAATTTTATTATGTACAGCATGATGCTAATTCAAAAGGTGATATAACAAATTTTAATAGATCGAGGGGCGGAGTTAAGATGGCAGCACCCTAGGTGTGTGGCGCTTCAGTGTTTCTTCGTGACTTTACCTTGTTTTGGATATGGCTCCTAAGCAGCGAGGCAATGCCAAGCCTAGGTCGGCTAAAGGTGTTTCCTCTGTGGCAGGTCAGCAACAGATTGAGGCGCTGCTCCTTAAGGCCCTGGCACTGGAGACGGCTGCTAAGGAGGGCTTGCTGCTGTGGAGTGCTAGTGGGCAGGCATCCATAGCTGAGCAACGTTCATCTGATCCCAAGCCGCTTTTTTCTGCCCTGCCAGACATGGAGTCTTCGGTGCTGGGTCCTGAGGCCATCGACCTGCTGACCTCCACTGGGGGAGAAGGTGGAGTGGTAGGGAGGCCTGCTTTATGCTCAGCCCCATGCTTAACCCCTCTGGTTCAGGGAGATGTGCTTTCTGACAGTCCGGATGTGTCCTGAGGGTCAGCATTGGGAATTTTGCCAGAAGTTGCTAAAGCTGTACAGTTGGAATCCCCATCTCCAGCGTCTCAGTTACAAAACTCAAGTGAGATCTCTTTGTCTGCTATTTGGACTATGCAAGTCAAGTTAGAATCCGCAGTTTCAAAGTGTGCAGCGGATGTCTCTGCTTTGGTGCTTTGGTGGCTCAAAACTCTTTATAACATCAAACTTTTGAAAAGGATACCCAGCAGAAACTAGGTGAACTTATTAAAGAAGTCATTGACTCTAAGGGGTATGTTTACTAAAGGGCACTAATTGCGCTGCTGTGACATTACTGTGCGATAAGTGACGTTATCGCACGATAATGGTGCTTTACCAGGCAAAGACGTCATGTATCGCGTGATAACGCGTGCAGCGGCGGAAACGAGCGCTGAGAGCAGAGGAAGGCTCCCCAGGGGCGGAGAGATGGGGTAAATGGGCGGAGAGTAGGCGTGGAGTGGCACCCTGCACACTAACGCTGTGAAATTCAGCTCCAAAAATTAGCGCGAGTGAAATCCTCGCACTAGGCACATTTGCAGGAAAAGAAACCATTTCCGTCAGCAATGTACAGCAAATCCAGGGAAACCCAAAAACGTGATAGTAGTGATAAATGTGCACAGAACAAAAAGGCAAATAAACATTGAAAATGACCTGAAACACATTTAAAAACACAATAACAAAGCTTTCCAAGAGTGATATTAATGAGAAACATAAAGCAACACTACTGAGAAAGCATAAAAACGAAGATATCATGTTTGGAAGGGTCTATGATCTGTCCCCCAGCAAAGTGAATGATCCCACATTGAAACAGCGGTGATCATGGTTTTCCCTTTTTATTGGGCAGGTGTGTTCTGGCGTGAAGAGTGGGCATGTAGGAAAGGGCAACTGTACAGATGCAGGAAATGGGATACAGAGGGCTGCAGGTGGCACTTGCTGTGGTGAAGCTGGGGCACAGTGCGGACTAGGCAGATGCCTAGGTGGCACATAGGAATGCTGAAACTGTAGAGCAGCCAGACAGCAACTGATGAGGGTCCAACATGGGCATGAGTGCATTTCTCACAGTGTCACAGGAGTTATTTCCCAGAAGGTACTCCCAAGGACACAGAACATTGGATGGCGGTGCCGGGGGGCAGTGCGCATGTCCATGTAGGCACCCTTACCTGAAAACACACAACATAGGCAGTTGCCTACCTGCACACTGGCTGGCCTGGGACTGCGCACTACCAGCACCACCGGCATAAAAGCATGTCAGCATGGTGGCGGAGGGGTGCTAGTGGCAGAGGGGGCAGCGGCAGCTGGCCACAGCAGACCACGGCCAAGGCCCGTTTAGGTGGGTGCCATGCACTGCAACAAACAAGATCTGTCTAACGAACAGTCATGGTATCCCCAGGGAATAATCTGCTTATGTGGTAAAAGAGTGGTGCAGTGCACACAGCCAGTGTGTTCAGGGTCAGAAGGTCACAGGTTCAAGCCCCAGCTGTGGCTACTGCAAACCATGTTCTCATATTTTATCCAAAGACAGAACTGTTATTGCAGATTAAATAACCAAGCCATAAACACCTATATTTTTCCCTACAGGGCACACACACCATAAACATGTGCAATCCCTAGAGCAGAGGTTTCCAACCGCAGTCCCGAAGGGCCAGACACCATTCAGATATCATGCTGTTCCTACTAAATATGCCTGTGATGCATTTGTATGCCCTGCCCCCATTGTATACAAATGCATATTCATTGGGAACAGCACGATAACCTGAACCGTGTTTGGCCCACCAGGGCTGGAGTTGGGTACCTCTGCCCTACAGCAGCAGCCAACAGGGGCACAACACCCACACCCACAGGCTCCACTAACCAAAGTCAGGGCCCAACAGCCTGGAGAGTCAAGCTGTTGGGCCCTGCGTGGAGCAGCAATGCCATCTCAAACTTGGAAACACGTTCCACATATATCAAAAGGTTGCTATGATTAATGTCAGATAACAAATCCTAAGTTAAACACAATTTGTTGGCAGAGATTCATCATAGCAACCTTTTGGATATCTGTGGAGTGTGTTTCTGTGTTTGCTTCTGACAGTGTTTACCACCCCAGAGAGTGACCCTAACAGTATTGAGTACCATAGCAATGCCTGCACTGTGCCCAGGACTGTTATGGCATCCAGGACTGCCAACCACCTCCATATTTGCACAATGCTGAAATAGGTATGGGAGTGTGTGTCTGTCTATTCAGCGTTTTGTGGCTTCCTACACCTTACTGAGCCCACAAAGCTTGCACTGTTTCCAGTGTTAGTCTGACAATGTGCATAATGAGAAGCAAGGTATTGTGGGTATGGCCCGGATAGGGCGGCCTGGGCAGGCTGCCTCTGCACAGGGCATAAGGCAATGGCTGGGATATTGTAGTGCCCGACCACCACCTGCACGGATAGGGTGGCCACAGCATTTCATGCTGGGGGGGGGGGGGAAGGGGGTCACTCTCATCCTGACTGAGCAGTGACCATGGCATGGCTAGGCTCCCTCATAGTGCTATATAGTTTCTCTCTCAAGTGATATTTGTGGGTTCCTATTTCTTGGGCTTGGTCACAGACATACCTGCTAGGTGTGTGTGCTGGATCCCATGCCTTGGTTCACGGTGTTCCTTTTGGAACATGCACTATGTACTAGCTAGCAGATTGTCTGCAGTTAGTATGTATATGGCTAGAACACCTTGGAGGGTGGAGGTTGACTGCACTCTCTGCTGGTGGTTATCAGATAGTGGTGGGGGGCAGCTGAGCTTTTCCAGCATTTTGCCTGTCTGCCTTTGCCTTAGTGATATGTACAGATCTGCATCAACTATGCTGTTGGGTGCCCTTTCCCCAGCAGGACTGGGGTTGATGGTTTCCCCCCTACTCCATTGCAGAGATGTAAAATGTGGATCCATTGGTGGGAGATCCTGTCCCCCACCCTACGATGGGGAGGGGAGGCACTACATAATCTGCTTTGGGGTTCAACCCCCCCCCTCCCCCTCTTCACTTATAACATGTGACCATGGCACCCACACAGGATATGCACTCTTCTGGGTGCATCATAGTCCACAAGGGCTAAACATGATTGGAAAATACAGATGTACACAGATTTTCCCTAGGTTGGTCTGCACGGACTACCTATCACACACTGGCACTGATGGTGACTCACAGTACAGCCTATCTCAACCAAGCTGGGTGCTGCGGACCTAGTGCTGGTCACCCCACCTCTCCCTCAGGGTGAGCACAATTTCACGGTCTGTAGCTACTCTGTGCCAGTAACACACACGGTCAGTTCCCCCTACCAGGCCGAGGTACTGTGGGGGTGCATACCCCATCTTGTGATCAGCTGTAGACTGTAGTAAAGACTGTTAGTGTAGCTGGGTTTAAAAAAGGTTTGGACAAGTTCCTGGAGGAAAGGTCCATAAACCATTATTAAGAAGTGACCGAAGATATCAATGATTGACCCAGTACAAGCATTGTGGAACTTGTGTCTCTTGGGGAAACTGCTAGGTACGTATAACCTAGATTGGCCACTGTTGGAAACAGAATACTGGGCTTGATGGACCTTGGTCTGACCCAGTATGGCATATCTTATGTTCTTATGCTGATCTGCATGTGCAGTGCATCATGGGTACGTGTGGGTTTACCCTATCCTGGTAACCACAGCAGACAGTTTGTGTGGTGATCTGTAGTCTTTCTGTAGCCAGCCATTGGTACAATAGCTCCCATAGTGATGTAGTACAATGGTTAATGCAGAGCTACTCAATTCCAGTCCTGGAGGTCTGCAACCCTGCAGGTTTTTGGGATATCCCTAATGATATGCATGAGATATATATGCATTAGAGATAGCCTGCCAACCTGACTGGCTTTTGGCCCTCCAGGGCTGGATTTGGAGACCCCTGCCTTACACCTCTGTCATTTAAGATTGTAAGTGGGCAAGGTGCAGATGTCCAAGACATCAAAAAGGTTAGAATTTGTCACATTCCTCTTTGCTTCTCACCACCACCAAAATATTGTCTATTAGACAACTTTTTGGTGGTGTTGAGAATCTAGGAGGAATGTGACACATTCTATCTACCCTTTTGATGTCTAGAACATCTGTACCTTGCCCACTCACAATCTTAAATGACAGAGGTGTAAGGCAGGAGTCTCCAAATCCAGCCCTGGAGGGCCACAAACCAGTCAGGTTGGCAGGCTATCTCTAATGCATATATATCTCATGCATATCATTAGGGATATCCCAAAAACCTGCAGGGTTGCAGACCTCCAGGACTGGAATTGAGTAGCTCTGGGTTAATGCAATGACTTCAGTAGCAGAGGTCATGGGTTCTATTCCTCTCTGTTCCCATTATTTTATGACGGTTCTACACAACTATGTTTCATTCGTGTAACAGTCATATCTGTGCAGATCTGTGCTGCCGCCACATTATACCCTCATCACTGTTGCCATCCATCCTTCTGTCCGTCTATGTGTGTGTGGCAGCTGTGTGGTGTCCTGCCCTAATGTGCAGGCTGCTACCCCATGTCCTGCACTGGTACACGTTTCTGCATTGCAGCTCTTCCTGGTTGCCTCTCCTGTGTCTGCTCTGCATGGCACTGCTCTCTTCTGTCCTCCTGTCATTGCACTTCTCCTGCCACCTCTACCTCCTCTGGTGGACACGTATCCCCATCCTCTGCCACACACTGTCATTGTTGCACTGTACATTACCATCACCCTATACATCGGTACAGCTGTCCCCAATATGTTTGTCCACTTTACCTGCTGCCACATGGGCTGCACGCAGATTTGGCTGGTCCATGAGCTCCGTCATCTACTTCCTTCCATCACCTGTTCATTGCCTTTCCTTGGTGCTCTGTGCAGTGTTATGGTTACATCTGTGTTTGAGCCACACATTTCATGCTTGTGACCTTGGGGCACCTTTGTGCCCCTGGGCACCTTCTCCTGTGTTACCTTAGCATCCCTGGGGCATCTTTCGTGGCACCTTAGGTTTGGCCAACTTATAGGGTGTCTTATATGCTGCCTTGGAGGGTGCCAACCTTTCCTGTCGCCCTCTGGGGCACAGTATGATCTGCCTTGGATGACGTGGTGCTTTATGATGTGCCTTATGGTGCGCCCTAAAAGGTGCATTAGGTTGCGGCACTGGGGTGAGGCTTTTTTGGCTGGCAGTGCAGATTGTTGGGATGTGTCTGGCTCTTCCAAGCAGCAAAAGATTTTTCCTCAGACAGCCTTTTAACTGAGCCCACTGGGAGCTCGAACTCATTACCTCTGTAGCAGCAGACAATGTATTAACCAGTGTGCTACACCTCTGTTGCTGTAATTGCAGGTCAGCGTGCCTATTTAAGGCTAACGCGCAGTAACATGCGCGGCTCACTCTTTCGCCCGATAATGAGCGCAGCACACTTTATCGCGCGATAACGCGTTCTAGCCCGGAACACCCACTCCTTTTATGGCATCCTTCACATTATCGCCGGGCGCAAGTTAGGACGGTTTAGTAAACATACCCCTAAGACTGTGATTGATCAACTTGTGAAAGATAAAGTATCTGTTCATCAGAAATTGGAACAATTTGAGAACAAATTCAGAGGTTTAAACTTGAGAATATTAAATTTTCCAAGCATTTCGAATCTTTCTCCTTCGGATACTTTTAAGAAGTATATGCTTGAGGTTCTCTCGATTCCTGTTTCTGTTTTTCCTCCAATAACAAGAGCTTATTTTTTACTTGTTAAGAAAGCTCTGCAGGATTTACCTAGTTCTCTTCCTGATATTCCTGATAGTTTATCTAATTTCCTTGAAAGTTCTTCTGTTTCAGTTATTGCTCAGTCTACATTATTAGTCAGTTTTGAGTTTGAAACAGATCTTTCTAGAATTTTGTCACTCAACTTAAAAATTTGACAATACCTTTTATAGGGGAGACTATGGGGTATGTTTACTAAACTGCGCTAATGTGCGCTACTGTGCGCTAATGTGCGCTGCGCAATGTTAGCGTGCACTAAGGTACCTTAGCGCATGCTAATGTCGCGTACGGGGCACAAATATGCATGCTCATGTGTGCGGCGCTCACGTGCGCGGCGTGCTAATGTGCGATGAAGGCGGGGAAGGGCTCCAGGAGGGCGGAGGAGGGCTCCCCAGGGGCGGAGAGAAGGGGTCAATGAGTGGAGAGTGGGAGGGGAGAGGCTCCCCGCACATTAGCGAGGCTGAAATCCGAGGCAAAAAATACCGCGAGTGCAAACCTCGCGTTAGAACCGATTTAAAGGGAAGAGAAACCATTTCTGTCAGCAATGTACAGCAAACCCAGGGAAACCTACAAAAAGTGATAAGTGTGATACATGTGCATGGTACAAAAGTACAAATAAACATTGAAAAGGACCCCAACAAAATTTAAAAAAATTATAATGAAGCTGGGAAATAGTGATAGTAATGGGAAACATCAAAAAACACACCCAAGAAAGCCCCAAAAAATAAATATGAATTTTGGAAGGGTCTACGCTCCGTCCCCATACAAGGTGAATGATCCTACAGTGAAATAGCACTGATCAGGGTTTCCCTCTCCATTGGACAGGTTTCCTATGGCATGCACATGTTCCACAACAGCAGGGCGGACATGTCGGAATGGGCAACTGGACAGATGCTGGGAAAGGGGATACAGAGGGCTGCAGGCGGCACATGCTGTGGTGCAGCTGGGGCACAGTGCGGACTAGGCAGATGCCTAGGTGGCACTTAGGAATGCTGAAACTGAACAGCAGCCAGACAGCAACTGATGAGGGCCCAACATGGGCACGAGAGTTTTTATCACAGTGTCACAGGGGATAGTACCAGCAGGTACCCCCAAGGGCACAGAACATTGGCAGGCGGTGTTGGGGGGAAGCGTGGACGCCTATGCAGGCACCCCTACCCAAGAACACGCACCATAGGCAGCCGCCTACCTGCACACTGGATGGCTTGAGACTGCACACCACCAGCACCATCAGCAGAAGGGCATGTCAGCATGATGGCAGAGGGGTACTGGTGGTGGAGGGGGGCAGTGGCAGCTGCCCAGAGCTGACCATGGCCTAGCCCTGTGTAGGTGGGTGCCATGCACTGCAACAGACAGGCTCTGTCTGACAAACAACCATGATATCTCCAGGGACTGCACTGTCTCTGTGAGCACAGTGTGGTGCGGTGAGCACAGCCAGTGTGTTCAGGAGCAGAAGGTCACAACTTCATGTCCCAGCTGGGGCTACTGCCAATCCAGTCCCCATATTTTACCCGCTACCAAACCATGATAGTAAGGACAAACCTTTATTGCAGAGAACATACGCATGGTTCAAAAGCCTATATTTTACCCCACCGAGCACAGACACCAGAAACATGCGGATTACCTGGAGCAGAATCCCCCAAATTCAGTCCTGGAGGGCCACAAATCATTCAGGTTTTATGCTGTCTCCAATATAAGGCCATGTCAGCATGGTGGCGGAGGGGTACTGGTGGTGGAGGGGGCAGTGGCAGCTGCCCAGAGCAGACCATGGCCTAGCCCTGTGTAGGTGGGTGCCATGCACTGCAACAGACAGGCCCTGCCGGACAAACAGTCATGGTATCCCCAGGGAATGCACTGTCTCTGTGGCAACACGGTGGTGCAGTGCACACAACCAGTGTGTTTGGAGGCAGAAAGTCACAGGTTCAAGTCCCAGCTATGGTGCCTGCCAACCCAGTCCCCATATTTTACCCACTACTACAACGTGCTAATACAGACAGAACCTTTATTGCAGATGACATAAACATGCCCAAAACACCTACATTTTACCCTACAGAGCAAAGACACCATAAACAGGCGCATTACCTAGAGCAGAGTCTCGCAAATGCAGTCCGGGAGGGCCAAACACCATTCAGGTTCCATGCTGCCTATAATAAAGATGCCTGTGCTCCATATCTATGCACCACCCCCATGGTATGCCGATGTATCTCATGCATATTCATGCGGGACAGCATGAAAACCCAAACAGTGTTTGGCACACCAGGACTGGAGTTGGGAACCTCTGCCGTAAAGCAGCAGCCAACAAGGACAGACACACCCACACCCACAGGCTCCATTAGCCAATGCCTCCTGGAGAGGCGGGACATTGGGACCTGCGTGCATCTCCCAATACTAGCCCTTGCATACCTTAGCAATGCCACCCTACACCTGGGAATACGGTACACATCTATCAAATGTTTGCTATGATTACTGGCAGATACCAATTCCTATGTTAAGCACAGTTTGCTGATTGAGCTCCATCATAGCAACCTTTCTGCTGTCTGTGGAGTGTGCTTCAGGTCTGGTCTCTGACAGTGTTTACCACCCTGGGGAGTGACCCCCAACAGTATTGCATACCATATCCATGCCTGCACTGTGCCCAGGACTGGTGTGGTGGCCAGGGCTGCTAAACTCCTCTAGAGTAGCACAATGCTGGCATAGGTGTGGGAGTGTGTGTCTGTCCATCCAGTGTGTGGTGGCTGCAAACACCCTCCACAGCCCACACTGCAGGCACTGTTGCCAGTATTGGCCTGACAATGTGCACAATGAGGAGCAAGGTACCATGGGTATAGCCCGGACAGGGTGGCCTGCCCAGGATGCATCTGCACAGGGCATAGGGCACTGGCTGGGACATTGTAGTGCCCGGCCAACACCTGAACAGACAGGTTGGCCACAGCATGTCCTGCTGGGAGATCACTCTCACCCTGACTGTGCAGTGACCACAGCATGGCTAGGCACCCCCATAGTGCTATATAGTATTTCTCTCATGTGATATTTATGGGTTTCCTTTTGGGGACCAGTCACTGACTTATCTGCTTGGTGTGTGTGCTGACATCCTAGTTCTGGGTGCACGCATTTCCACCAGGAACATGCACTATGGACTAGCTAGCAGACGGTCTGCAGCTGGTATGTGTCTTGATGGAGTGCCTTACAGGGTGCAGTGGCTGAAGACTTGCTGCAGGAGAATATCAGATAGTGGTGGGGTACAGCTTAGCATATCCAGGCCTAATGTCTGTCTGCTATTGTGTTATGAATGTGTACAAAGCTGCATTGACTGCCCTGTAGGGTGTCTGTTCCCCAGAAGGACTGGGGTTGATGGTCCCTCTACTGCCAACATTGCAGTGAGGTAGAATTTGCATCTGTTGGTGGGAGACTCTGTTTACCACCCTCAGCCCTGGAGGAGGAGGAGGAGGGTGGTGGTGGTTCATAATACTCCTAGGGGTCCATAGGGGCTACACTTGACTGAGACATACAGATATATCCAAGGTGTGTCTGCAGAAACTATCTATCTCACACATTAGCACTGCTGGGGACCTGCAGCACGGCCTATCTCTGCTGTGGACCTGGTGCTGGGCGCCCCACCTCACCCTCAGGGTGAGTGCAGTACCTGCACAATGTGACAGTGTGTAGCTACTCTGTGCCAGTACCACACACGATCAGTTCCTCCTACCAGGCTGAGGTGCTGTGGGGGTGCATACCCCATCTTGTGATCATCTGTAGACTGCTGATTTGCATGTGCAGTGCATCATGGATATGGGTTTGGTTAACCCTATCCTGGTGACCACAGCAGACTGTTTGTGTGGTGACTTGCAGTCCTTCTGCAGCCAGCCAGGGGTTTGCTAGGAGCTGTAGCCCACTGGTTACTTCACTACCAGTAGAAGCCTGAGATCATGGGTTCGAACCCACAGTGGGGTTATTTGATAGGGCTGTCCAAAGCATTGTCTATTTTTAGGGCCAGCCCGTCCATTGAGCAAGAATGTTTTTTGCACAGGGCCCCGCGTTTCAGGGGGCCCCGCGCAAAGACATTTTTCTTTTTTCAAAATTTAAAAAAAAAAAAACGCTGGCTGCTACCGCTGCCACCGCGGCAGCGGCAGAATGGACTGTCCCACGGGGCCCCCTCTGCCCGGCAGAATCCCTCCCTCCCTCCCTCCATGACGGCTGAGCCCCTCCGTGCCGGCTTTGAGAGTCGCAAAGGGAGAGTGTCTCCCTCGCGTCTCTGTTAAGCCTGCAGGGGCAGATGGGAAATTTCCCATCTGCCCCTGCGGGCTTAACAGAGACGCGAGGGACACACTCTCCCTTCGTGACTCTCAAAGCCGGCACGGAAGGGCTCAGCCATCGTGGAGGGAGGGAGGGAGGGAGGGATTCAGCCGGGCAGAGGGGGCCCCGCGGGACAGTCCATTCTGCTGCGGCGGCAGCGGCAGCGGTAGCAGCCAGCGTTTTTTTTTTTTTAATTTAATTTTACTTGAGCGGCGCGCACCTAATGGGGTTTTAGTAAACATACCCCTATAAGAATTTTTCCTGATGTGAACCATGCCACGCAGGAGCGGAGGCGATTATTTCTTGCAATACGACATGCGATGCTTGACTTAGGGGCTAGTTTTCATCTACGTTACCCCTGTAAGTGTTTTGTATGTTGGGGTAAAATATATCTTTTTTGCCCCTGAGCAGGTTCTGGCCTTTCTGGACCTTAAGAAATCATTGGCCCTGATGGGGGGGGGGGGGGGGGGAGCATTGATAGTTAGCTGTAGCGAACAAATTGTATTATATAGTGCTAGGGTGTGTGCCTATTGCCCTTATGTGAATTGAGATATTGTTTCCTTTGAATTTCCCCATTTAAAGCTATACTCTGTCCCTCTTGTATTGTGATCTAATTTGGGTTGAGTTGTCATTTTTTGGGGGATGATTTATTTTCTTATTTTGTTGATTACTATACTCATATTTCTGTCACAAGAGTATAATTGTAATTTTGATGAAAATTTAATATATTGTAAATGATTACAATTTTTTTTTTTTTACAGACCATAAACACACTTGCTCAGGGCAGCCTGCACATGGGGGCCATAGCATCATGCAGCACTCACCATGAGTTACCATATAGAACACCTATCCCTGTGGTCTACGAGCTACCAAGGCTGGGGGGGAGGAGTAATCACAACCATTCCTAACAGGGAGTTCATTGTAAGCAAGTTGAGGAACAGGTAGGGACTCTCTTTTTTACTTCAACAGGTACCAAAGCTCCACCAACTGAACAATGGCTGGGAAAAATTGTATTGCCAAAGCTGTCGCCCCTCTTGCAGCTTCTGCCTCTGTCCAGACAGAGATCCCAATGCCAGTTGAAGGACTAGTTCCATGCGCAGAATGCCTGCATGCTGAAGCTCTCAAGAAACAAGTGGAGGAGCTCAGAGAAGAGGTGGCAAGGCTGAGAAGCATTTGAGACAGTGAGAAGTACATTGATAAGATGCTTCTTGAAACATTCAAGCTCTATGACAGAGGTGAAGATTGAAGGCTACAGAATGAAGAAAGTTGAACATGAGTCACCAGAGCCTGCAGAATCAACACTCAAACTCCTACAACCCTTGAATTGACAAACCAGTATGCAGCCCTGGAAGTGGAGGAGATGAAGGCATCCCAGGAAAGGGAAGAACCAGAGCTCAGGCATCCCAAAGTTGCAGAATCAGTGACCACAAGGAAGTGAAGGACAGTGGTGGTTGGTGACTCTCTTCTGAGGGTCCATCTGCCAACCAGATGATGTCCAGAGAGGTATGCTGTCTGCAAGGTGCCAAAATCCGAGATCTTATGGAGAGTTTGCCAAGACTCATCAAGACTCATCCATGTCGGCACAAATGATATTGCTAGGTATCCTTCTAATCATCTCAAAAGTAACTTCATGGTTCTGGGGCAGAGGGTGAAGCAGATAGGTGCGCAGTTGGTGTTCTCTTCCATCCTCCCAAACATCAGGATCCCCTTGGAATGGACTGAAGCCACCACACCGAGCTGGTCAGTATCCTCTACCTTGGCCTCCTTGCTGGACTCCAACTTGCTGAGACCCTAGGGAAGCAATCTGCAAATGTAAAAGTTTCTGTTTCTGCTTTTCAGTTTTTATTGTCTTAGTTTTCTTACCTCGCAAAATTCTTTGCTCAGCATGTAAAGCAGATTCTAAAATCTCATCTGGTGTTTTAGTAGACCACCTCAGGATAGCATTCTCAACTATGGTTGGTAACTCTGTTCTGAAGGGTACTGAGGCATCCATCTGCCAACCAGACTTGATATCCAGAGAGGTCTGCTGTCTGCCAGTTGCCAAAATCTGAGTCGTTATGGACAGTTTGCTGAGGCTCATCAAGCCTACTGACTATTACCTGATGTTGCTCATCCATGTTGGCACAAATAATACTGCAAAGTATCCCTCTGAGCATATCAAAAGTGACTTCATGGCTCTGGGACAGAGGGTGAAGCAGATAGGCATGCAGGTGGTGTTCTCTTCAGTCCTCCCTGCTGAGGGTAAAGGCAGAGGCAGAGAAGCTCACATCCTGGAGATGAATGCATGGCTGCGTGGATGATGTCCTCAAGAACATTTTAGTTTCCTTGACCATGGAATGATGTTCTAAGGGCTGCAGAGCAGAGATGGCATCCATCTATCCAAAAAGGGTCGAAGTGTCTTCAGCAGCAGACTGGCTAACCTACCGAAGAGGGCTTTAAACTAGATTCATTGGGGATGGGTGAAGAAAGCCCCCAGGTAAGTGAAACATTAAATACCTCATGTAGAAATGGGTAAAAGGGGCAACATCTGGAAAGCAGTGTGTATAAATGCCCGTAGCATGGGAAATATCCCAGATGTTGAAGCTTTAATAGAAGAGACTGACTTGGGGGTATATTTACTAAACAGCGGTAAGGAACAGTCTTATCCATGCATTAATGGCAGCAAAAAGCAGTTTCCATGTGCAAAAGGCTGTGGGCATATAAGGGGTGCTCTGGTGTAAGGGGCGCAATGAGCAATCTAACGTGGGGTAACATGACATCGCACGGTAAGGTGAAAAGCATGCATTTTACCATCTGAAAACAGCTGTAACCCTAATGCAGAATAAAGGAGAAACAATGGAAGACAATTTGAAGATGATGGATGGATGGACAGGTGGTAGTTAATGGACCCGACAGAACCATTGGCATCTGGTGTTGTAGTTAGTAAGTGGGATGTGCATATGACACCCAAGAATAATGTATCAGTGTGGTGTGCAGATGTAAATGTCAGCACTGTCAGTGTTTTGCATAGGAGAGGCATGAAGTGTGTCTGGGTGGAGTCAGTATGGTATTGATGCGGTCAGCAAAAGAAAGACTGAGTATGAGTGTTGATGTGGAACAGTCACAGGAGAGGTGTGTTTTATCTGTTGAACAGTTGCACATGTTCTGGTATGTGTCATGGTATAGCAGCTGCATGTCAAATATATGACTGCACATGATGTGCATATGGTGAGTGTGGATCAGTGGTCTTGATGGGGTAGCAGAGATTGTGCTATAGCTGTGTAGGTCTGATGTTGCAAATGTCATGGCACAGATGCAGTTTGTGTCTGTTTGTCCAAGAAGTAGCTATTTGGTATACACACTGGTACTAATGTTCATTCAATCTATCTTGTGAAGTTCAATCATCCTTCTATAGCATTCTTTTTAAACAATGCTCTAACAGCTGATCTCAGATAAACATTTGCACCACACTCCAGTTTCTCCGAAACTCCTGTTGTGTGCTTGTTTACATCAATGATCTGCTGTGTTGCAAATTTCAAAATAGCAGAGTACTTAGCTTCTAAATGTGTTGGTCTCTGCAACTCTTCTTGATGTGTAAAATTCGGAAGCCAAACCATGCTGGTGCTCCTGCTTCTTCTTTAACTCAAATGATCCCAACGCCAATAATCTAGGCGCCTCACGTTTCTCTATGACAGGTTCCTCAGGGGACTTTGAGAATAAATCCCTAAATCTTTTAAGAAGTAGCTATGCCAAGGGGTCCCTGAAATACTATTGTAGTGTGTATTAGCTGCCTTAGCTCGTCCCAAAACCATACAATCTACATGATACTCGAGGATGAAATAAATGTTCAGGTTTGTGTCTCATTTATAATATGGAGCAAGTAATGATGTGTGTGGATTGCAGCAGATGGACTTTGAAGGAGTGGGATATAGCTGCATGTACAACATATATGTGTCTGGGTCTCCAATGTCCAGTTAAAGTTAGGGTGCCATATTTCAATCATGTGCTGCATGTGTATCATACATCTGCTGGCTCCAGCATCATCAACCCTCTGCAATGTTGTATGCCAGAGGCAAGAAAGTGTTGCGGTGAGATATGCATGAGTGCAATGTACATGCCTGATCTCTGTTAAGCTCCATTGTGAGATAGCAACATTTGTAAACACAGACCCTGGAATGCGGCTTGCAGTATTGTGAGATGAGGGTAACAGAACCCTGATGAGAACATGTAGAATTTGAAATGTGCTCCACTCTCTTCAAATTCAGTGTTGCAAGCATAATGCCAAACATTCACAGCACCTCACAGAGGATGGTGTACCAAAAAAGGGAATGTGTGTTGCAGCATACACTGCAGCTAAAGGTTGTCTGATAAAAATCACTCCAGTGGTATGTGTCTGCATGTGGTATATATATGGCATAGAGGGGAAGATGTGCAGTTCCAGTTAGGGTCAAATACACCAATATTTTTTCACTCTGTGGTTCACACATGTGCTGTGATCACAGTAGCAACAGTTTCTCAGGGTCCACAGCAGAGTGAAAACTAGTCTGGCAATCATATAGTCATTATTGTAATAAGCATGCTAGAAATATACATGAGCATGAATAGGGACATGGGTACATGATATAATACAGATCCTACACAGATTCAGACTGAAGAATGAGGAGGATTCTAAAAAATATCCATTACAAACATTGAACTAGTGTCTGGTGTGACCAAAGACAGTGCTATATCCATTATGCTGCACCTGCAAATCACCTGCTATGGGAAGATGTACTAATAAAAGGAATGTATGTATCTGCGTGCAATGTAGAAACAGGGTGATAGATCCACATCACGCTTGGTAACATGCCTGCCTGGTGCGAAGGTAGCAGACCTCAAGCGCCACCTAGATAAGGTATTAGATAGTATTGGGGAGGAGTCTGCTGTCTTGGTACATGTCGGTATCAATGACATAGGCAAATGTGGTAGGGAAATTCTGGAGGATAAATTTAGGCTTTTAGGTAGGAAGTTGAAATCCAGAACATACAGGGTAGCGTTCTTTGAAATGCTTCCCGTTCCATGCGCAGGACCCAAAAGGCAGGCAGAGCTCCAGAGTCTCAATGCATGGATGAGACGATACTGCAAGGATGAGGGTTTTGGATTTATTAGGAAATGGGGAACATTCTGGGGAAAGGAGGGGCTCTTCCAAAGGGATGGGCTTGGGATGGAACCAGGCTGCTGGCATTAACCTTTAAAAAAGGAGATAGAGCAGCTTTTAAACTAGATAATACGGGAAAGCCGACAGTCGACCAAGAGTGCATGGTGCGGAGCAATGTATCCTTGAAGGATACTACCAAAAGCAGAGAGGTTCCAAAAAAGAGTACAGAAGCCCAAATGCCCTTGAGTGTGGAACAGACAGAGCTTAAAGATTCCAAATTACCCATGCCTACCAATAGCCAGATTAATATGAATAAAATACAGTCTGTAAAATGCTTGCATGGAAATGCTAGACGTCTAAAAAATAAGATGGGAGAGTTAGAATATATAGCACTAAATGAGAGGTTAGATATCATTGGAATCTCAGAGACATGGTGGAAGGAGGACAACCAGTGTGACACTGTGATACCTGGGTACAAACTATATCGTAATGATAGAGCTGATCGAATTGGTGGAGGGGTTGCGCTCTATGGCATTGAGGGCATTGAGGCAGAATGAATTAAAATTTAGCAGGAAACAAAATTTGCTGTAGAATCTTTATGGATTGAAATTCCATGTAAAAAGGGGAAGGCGATGGCAGTGGGGGTGTACTATCGACCGCCTGGCCAGAATGAACAAATGGATGATGAAATGCTCAAAGAAATCAAGGAAGCTAACAAAAGTTACAGCACAGTAATAATAATGGGTGATTTCAATTACCCCAGTATCGACTAGGTTAGTGTCATGGCAGGACATGCTAGGGAGGTAAAGTTCCTAGATGAAATAAATGACTGCTTCTTGAAGAAGCTGGTTCATGAACTGACCAGAGGGGAAGCCATCTTGGACCTAGTCCTTAGTGGAACACCAGATCTGGTGCAAGAGATAAGGTTGTTGGGGCCACTTGGCAATAGTGATCATAGCATGATCGCATTTGATTTAATTAGTGGAGGAGGAATGGTAAGGAAATCCACAATACCTTTTAACTTTAAAAAAGAGAGACTATGATAAAATGAGGAAAACAGTTTAAAAAAAAGCTAAAAGGAGCAGTTGCAAAGGTTAAAGCCTTACATCAAGCTTGGGTGTTGTTTAAAAATACTATCTTGGAAGCCCAGACCAGCTGTATTCCACGCTTTAAGAAAAGTGGAAGGAAGTCCAAAAAACTGCCAGCATGGTTTAAAGGTGAGGTCAGAGAGGCCATTGTTGCCAAAAAACCATCTCTCAGGAAATGGAAAAAAGAGTCAAATGACAAAAACTGGAAACAGCACAAGCACTGGCAAGTTATATGCAAGGCATTGATAAGGGAGGCAAAGGGAGAATTTGAGAAGAAGCTTGCTGCAGAAGCAAAAACACGTAATAAAGACTTTTTCAAGTACATTCGCAGCAAAAAACCAGTGAGAGAGTCAGTTGTTCCATTAGATGATAGAGGGGTTAAAGGGACACTAAGAGGCGACAAGGCGATAGCGGAGAGACTGAATGAATTCTTTGCTTCAGTCTTTACTGAGGAAGATGTAGGGATGTTACCCATGACTGTGTAGTATTTAAAGGTGCGGAAGAATTGAAGGAAATATCGATACATCGGGAAGATGTATTGCAACTATTTGATAAACTGAAGAGTAGCAAATCACCTAGACCAGATGATATACATCCAAGGGTGTTGAAAGAACTGAAATATTAGAATGCAGACCTGCTATTAGTAATCTGTGAACTATCATTAAAATCATCTGTAATACCTGAAGATTGGAGGATGGCCAATGTAATGCCAATTTTTAAAAAGGGTTTCAGGGGTGATCCAGAAAACTACAGACCGGTTAGCCTGACATCAGTACCAGGAAAAATGTTAGAAACCATCATAAAGAACAAAATTGTTGAAGATGTTGATAGCTATGGCTTAATGGGAGACAGCCAACATGGCTTTAGACAAGGAAGATCTTGTCTTACTAATCTGTTATTTTTTTTGAAGGTGTGAATAAACAGGTAGACAAAAGTGAATAGGTTGATATAGTGTATTTGGACTTTCAGAAAGCTTTTGGCAAAAATAAAGAGTCATGAGATAGCAGGCAGTGTTCTATTGTGGATCAGGAACTGATTAAAAGATAGAAAGCAGAGGATAGGGCTAAATGGCCAATTTTCCCAATGGAGAAAAGTGAATAGTGGTGTACCCCAGGGATTGGTGCTGGGTCCGCTGCTTTTTGACATATTCATAAATGACCTGGAAAAGGGAATAGCTAGTGAGGTTATCAAATTTGCAGATGACACAAAACTATTTAAAGTTATTAAAACCCATGATGATTGTGAAAAATTGCAAAAGGATCTTTATAAATTGGAAGACTGGGCATCAAAATGGCAGATGAAATTTAATGTGAACAAGTGCAAAGTTATGCACCTAGAGAAGAACAACCCAAACTATGGCTACACGATGCAAGGTTCCACATTAGGAACCACCACCCAGGAAAAAAGGTTTAGGCGTCATTGTGAATAACATGTTAAAACCCTCCGCCCAGTGTGCAGCAGCAGCAGCCAAGAAAGCAAATAGAATGCTTGGTATCATAAGGAAAGGAATGGAAAATAAAACAAAGGATATTATAATGCCTCTCTATCGTTCCAAGATGTGACCGTACCTTGAATATTGTGTGCAATTCTGGTCATCGTATCTTAAAAAAGATATAGCATTAATAGAAAAGGTTCAGAGAATAGCCACCAAAATGATAAAGGGGATGGAAGGATACCCCTATGAAGAAAGGCTAAAAAGGTTAGGGCTCTTTAACCTGGAAAAGAGACGGCTGAGGGGAGATATGATAGAGGTCTAAAAATTAATGAACGGAGTGGAATGGGTAAACATAGATCGATTGTTTACGTCATCAGAATATAGAAAGACTAGGGGACATGCAATGAAGCTACAGGGTAAACTATTTAAGACTAATAAGAGAAAATATTTTTTCACTCAATGTGTAATTAAACTCTGGAATTTGTTACCAGAGTATGTAGTAAAAGCTGTTGGTGTAGCTGGGTTTAAAAAAGGTTTGGACAAGTTCCTGGAGGAAAGGTCCATAAACCATTATTAAAAATGGACCCAGGATATCACTGATTGACCCAATACAAGCACTGTGGAACCTGTTTTTTTTTGAGAAACTGCTAAGTACGTATGACCTAGATTCGTCACTGCTGGAAACAGGATACTGGGCTTGATGGACCTTGGTATGACCCAGTATGGCATATCTTATGCTCTTATGTTCTTATGTTGTAGGATGTGGCTGAATGTTCAGTATTAATATGATTGAGGCCGAGATTGACCCTCTCTGTTAGGGTCCATTTTCCCAAGTCTGTCAACTGTGTGAGTCATGTATCTGCTGGGGTCACATTACCAACACTCTGTAATGGGCTACAGCTGAGGCAACACACTCTGTCTCTTTTTTAGCCTGGATTGAAGAAAGCATGTTTGAAATATCTCACCATGAATAGGCAAAAGGGTGCATGGGCCTTTGCTGAACATGCACACTTTTGGACGGTATCTGGACTAGCCCAGAACAAAACGAAACAGTAAATCCTGTAGGCATTGAACTTGTACTCTGCTGTGTTCAAAGTCAATGCTTTAACTGTTATGCTAAACCTGCACACCACCTGTCATGGGAAGAATTACTAATAAAGGAAATGTATGTATCTGCCTGAAATGTAGAAGCAGGTTGGCAGTTCAATCTCCCTGGACTGTGATCAACCTGCATGTTGTGTACATATCTGTCGTGGTTCCAAGCACATGATGTCACAGTTTGGGTATTAGACATGACTCATGTGAAATGCATGTGTCGGACATCTTCTGCCCTCACACCAACAACCTTGCGCAATTTCCCAAAGCACACCCAAAACAGAAATGGCCTCCGATGGGTGCCTCTGCCCTCTGCATGTTATGAAAGATATCACGAGAAATGACAAGTGTTGGCAAGTACATTCAGATGCTGCATGGTGTCTTGCAGTGCATGCAAGTGAGTCAGTTTCATGCTGCATACTAACAAGTCTAATTTACACTGGATAGTGCCGTGTACAAGAACAGTGCAAGAACCCTGATGCTAGGCCTTTAAATGTTGCACTTTGGAAACTCAACAAACAATGCAACAGCATGTGCCTGCTGCAATGTCTGAACATGTAGGCATCTCCCCATCTCAGCAGTTGATGTGCTAGTGTGTAGTGCAGATATAGGAAGGACCCGAATTATGTTGCCCGCAGGTCTCATGTACAATCACTGATATGTCCAAAGCACATCTACAGGACAGTTCTGGTGTAGGAGATATACTATGTGCATTGTGTTATATGTCCCTCATTGCAGTCCTACAGTCTGCAGGCCTGATTGCCATATGCTTGTGTGTAGACAGTATATGGGTCATTTTGAGCCACCAACAGTGATGATTTATGCCATGCCCTATTGTACATCCCTGCATGTTTTTTCACCATGACAATCCAGCAGAGACATACCCTGAACCAACAGTGGAGGTGTATGGTGAGCCTTAGATGCGGGAGGGATGGTGGGTGTGCAAGGAGGTGCAAGTGGGAGCTGTGTGTTGTTCATCAACCAGGAGCCTGACTTAGCTAGCCAGGCAGAACTCTGGACATCCAAGGTGCCTGAATCAGGGCATGTCCTGGACATCCAGGCCCTATGCTGTGATTCTGCTCCCGCGGGGACATTTAGCCCCCGTGGGAGAAGAATCGGGTGCATCTCCGTGTCATCTAGATTTCTGGATGTCTCGATGGCCTGAATGTGCACCTATGAAATTAGCCACTATGGGCCTGATTTTCAACAAGGTGCTGAGGCCTGCCATACCCACAGAAAGTTGCCTATTCAGGAAAAGTGCTTGAATCATGAGTCATGTGCCTCCAAAACAGACAAGCAATGAAAATGCAGCACAAACCAAGCACAGCGACAGGCACCCATCGTGGCATAGATGGGTAGGTGCTGGGCCCGGAACCTGGGCTCCATGCCTAAGGTTGACCCACTATACCCATGTATGCGACCAAACCAGCGGCCAGAGAAGCAGGACAGCAAGTATGCATGAACCCGTGTATCACCTGTCCAGCATACCTGTGCATAGACGACACCGGCATGCAGCCCCTACAGGCTGCCTATGCTTGAGCCCCCTGTGGCTGGGCAGATAGACACCAGTGGCATGGCAATGAGGAGGACTGTGAATTTCAGCCCCGATGAGACTGAGACCCTTGATCGATCCATGCTGCAGCATGAAGGGGTGCTTACCCTAGGGGGACCCGGTGACCAAACCTGCGGCTGTCTACAGACATATTGAGGGGCATCCGACTCCAGTTGCACAGGTAAAGAGGTCTCAATGGGCGGGGGGGGGGGGGGGCTGAGCACCATGCTAGGCACCCTGAAAGGCATAGCTGTGTGTCTGCACAGGCAGACAGAGCTGTGGTGCCAAGTCACATGCTGGTGGCAGCCCCAATGTATGCCAAACAGGCATTGGTAGGGAAACAGGTCATGCATTAGTACAGGTGCCATCCCTGTTTGTCTTCAGCAGGAAGCATACCCAAACACAGTAGGTGGGGAGGCCCCTGCAATCCCTGGTGGTGGTTGGCAGCAACACCATAAGGCATGCACAGCAATGGCCATGTCTGTTGCAGGGGAAGCTGTGGTTGGGCTGCCCATCCCAGGGGACACCTCCAGCTAGTGTAGATGCTCTGTACACCTGCCCCACCCCCAAGCCCCTGCAACCCCGGAGCAGGGGTCTGAGGGGGCTAATGGCAGAATCCACATATGTATCACCCATCTGTCTCTGCAAGTGGATCTGTCACTACTGCCTGCCACCCCATTCAGCTGTGGCAGGTGTGAGACCACGCCGGTCTAGACAGTTGCCTAGACCCGGGATAGCCTTGTGTTGTGGTAATAAAGGACACTGTAGTCGTGATCCGAGTGAAATTAAAGTTGGGTTTTATTCCCCTTCCCTTGAGGATGTCATAGAATAAGGGACCTGCCATATCTGTGTTCACACAAAACTGTTTTTGGCCACTGAACGATAATTATACTATAACTTGCAACTGCTATCGTTCAACTTCCTCTCATAAGGGGGAATCAACCACTATTACAACTAGCAGATAAGGTTGTAGCAGCAAAGCGCAGACAAACCAATGATACCAGGAGTCTGTTCAGAAGGTCCAAATCATTTATTTGTGCACAAGTCTCGAACCAGTCAATTTCAAAATGGCTGAGCAAAGTTTTCAAGCATTACAACAACTTTTATAGACTTCTGTTCCATTCTAGGTATAGAAAAACATTTCATTGGTCCCGGTAACCTCCCGTACCTCCCGTACCTCTTCCATTGGTCCCGGTACTGATAAGTTTATCCAATTATGTCCCTTCTGTGGGCATGACACCTGCATGCCCCCCTTCTAGTCCCAATTACAATGGTCAGTTCATCAACTTGTTACTTTCACACTCTCAAGGCCATAGAACCAATTTGTGCGTGCAGAGGAGCAGGGTTCTGCAACTCATCTGTCAGCACTCTCAATTATTTCTTTGCAGATGTACTTTTTCTTATCAGTAACTTTTAAACATGTCTTTCTGTATTTTTCCATCTTTTAGTTCTGCAGTTCTGCTTACCTAAGCTAATTCAATACTTCTACTGAGTTCTATCTTACAATAGCAGCATATTGGGGGATGTGCAATCCTATATGCCTCTCCACAGGCCTCATTTACAGGTCAAGCTAGCCATGCTGGCCTGCTTATGTCAGACACCGTGGGTCACAGGCCTGCACCTGCCACATTCCCCCCTTTGATTAATCTCACCCTATTACTTAATAAGGTGTGAGAGTTAAATCACTTTCAGAAAAATCACATCATGATTGAAGGATTTCGACTAAGACTAGCTTTGTATAAAGCCATTATTTTAGTGGCGGTCTTCCGCTCTACTGTACTATCAATAGTGTTATGAATGGAACGCATACAACATGGGATTAAACATGGTAATAAAAAGATAACAGCAGCAAGGATTAGTACTAAAACAATGAAAGTCTTAAATCCTCCCACCCATGAAAAGAGGATAGCAAACCAGTTAGGAAATTTCAATGAGTGCCAAGTCTGTACTGGCACATAAGCATGTCTTTGCATATCTTTAGCAATTTCTTCAACTACTTGACCCTTATCATCTATTTTCAAACAGCAATTAGTTAAATTCAGTTTACCACATACTCCTCCTTCAGCTGCTAGCAAATAATCAAGTGCTAAGCGGTTCTGGTATATAGCAGTGCGCATCTGAGTACTTTGTCTAGCTAAGAGCGTAAGAGCATGACTAGTTTCATTGGTTATTATTTCAACTACTGCTTGTAAGCGAATAATACGATTAATCATATAAACTGGGGTTCGGTAGCCCCACATACCATCATCATTCCAAGTAGCAGGCCCATAATACTCAATAATTCTTTCTGGTGGCCAATCATCACCCTGCCACTTCTCCCACTTGCCTATCTGTAAGGCTTCTCTTTTCTGTCTTAATGCTCGCTTGTGTCGGTGGGTAGTGTATACAGGGTATCCTAATTGTTCTCCATGTTCAGTGTTTAAAAGAAAGAAAGAAGGTCTGATGGTTCCTAAGACACATGCTCCTCCCCAGTGTGGTGGAAGTTGTGCATATGCTCGGTTTCCACAGATCCAATATAGGCCAGGTGGGGCTTGCCAGGCTTGGACTTTGGCAAGGTTAGTCCATAAACCAGCAAGTTCAGGAAATCTAGCTAATGGGTTAGGAGGTTCAGGATGTTTGAGTCCTGACCACCATGCTATCTTTTTGGTCGTGACATTATAGTACTTCTGGCTAAGACAGACCAGCTGTCCTACCTTTTGGGTGAACTGGGGTCCAGTTCTGGCATAGCAAAGACGTCCAACGATTGAGTGCGCTAACACCCACTCACTGGTAGTCTTGTGTAATTCAGTCTGATTGTAAATCATAGAATAATTCAATTCTTGGGCTTCCCAGGGCCACTGATCTCCCATTTGGGTTCCGCCACAGAAATAGCAATCTGTGATCTTAAGACTACATACTACTGCTCCGGCTAATTCTAGAAATAAATTCTGTGAGGGGTGAGGGATCTCAAACTTATTTACATGCATAGCTTCATAAAAGGTATTATGAATATGATATTTGGATGACTTGTGGGCTTGAGTATTCAATCTGATATACACAATGGTCCCTGGATCTATTGCTCCTCCAGCAATACGTAAACCAAACTTGTATCCTTGTTTCCATGCATGGGGATTGTGTATACGTAAGTGTAAGGGGTTGCAAGCATCTTTCTGACATTTATCATTTGTGGTTGGCTTGGTTAAAGTAGCCATCCGTTTATCTATTTTCTCATCAGTTATACCAGTGTTCCAGGTAGCATAAAAAACACATCCCCAATACGGGCAATAGTAGTCTGCTGCTGGGGCAGTACTATAGCCTGGTTCCTTTTTACCTGTACACTTCCATCCTGTGGCACCTTCTGGACACATATACTTATGGTCATTTCGATACGCTTTCTCCCATGTACCACAGGTGGAATAGCTATCTCTATTAATAGCATTACATGCATCAAAATTCAAAACAGCAGGTTTAGTAATGTTCTTAAGTGGTGGCGTAGCAGCTAGTATAGGTCCATCTGCATCCTTCCATCTTATTTCCAACGTGTAATAGGATGGATTCTGATGCGGATTATAGCATGCTTTGATTTTGCCATGAGTGCAAACATTTAGTTCAGTGGTGTTATAGATACACCGAGTTATTGTTCCCTTGCAGGTATAGTAAGAATGATAAAGCAAAGTCTGAGTTACTTTCAGTCCAGTTCTAGTAGAAGTAATGCAAGCAGTACATGGAGGTAAAGCATAAGTCTGTTCAAAACCTCCAAAGAGGGCAACTAAGGCAAAGCAAAAATAAAGATGCATGTTGATGTTGATTGGAGTTCTTCTGAATCCTCAGCTTGCTGATCTTGATCACGACGGTCTTTTATTCTTCGTCCCGTTTGCTAATGAAACAATTTAACGGGTTCTGAGTGTTGATTGAAGATCCTCCGGTTGTCCAGTACACATTAGCCAACTTATTAGCAATTTCAGTTGGCTTGTGAAGTCTGACTTAGTCAATGTAATCTCAAAGTAGTGTGTCAAATCGCACACAAATTGGGTTCGTTGAAACAAAACTGTTGCTGCATGGAAAACAGCAATCCTCTTCGAAAGACTTGGCTACTGCAAAGCACTTGTGATGAAGTGTCTAAGCTGCTGGTTGCCGTCTTAGAGTAACTCGCAAGGGTGCATCACGATGCTGTTCTGCTGTCCACTGCTCTGGTTCAGGATCAGCGGCGGTCTTGACTCTGCTGTGGTGGATCCAGGCGTCGATCTCGGCTACCTTTACTGCAGTTGGGGTAGACAGGATGACGGTGTACGGTCCCTTCCAATGGGGTTCCAACGGTGTCTTCTTCCAATCTTTGATCCACACCGAAGTACCAGGCTGATAGGGATGCAAGGGTTCCGTCAAGTTGATAGGCAACTGGTCTTGGATCCACGTATGGAGAGTCTGCAGAACAAAACTAAGAGCTAGGAGTTCTTGTCTGGTTACTTCTGAACCAATCTGGGCTAAACTTCCTTTGACTCCCTGCACTATTGGTGGGGGTTGCCATACAAAACTTCAAAAGGGGAAAATCCTGTTGACTTTACAGGAGCTGAGCGTATTCTGAGTAAAGCTATGGGGAGCACTTGGGGCCATTTCAAGTGTGTCTCCTGACAAAGCTTGGACATTTGGGCTTTCAAGGTACGATTCATTCGCTCAACTTTCCCTGAACTCTGGGGTCTGTATGCAGTGTGGAGTTTCCATTGTATCTGCAAAGCTTTTGCTAACTGCTGAGTAACTTGGGAGACAAATGAGGGTCCATTGTCCGACCCTATTACTGCTGGAATTCCGAATCTGGGGACAATCTCTCTCATTAAGACTTTGGTAACTTCTCGGGCTTTCTCAGTTCTGGTTGGGAAGGCTTCTACCCACCCAGAGAAAGTACAAACTAATACTAATAGGTAATGGTATCCATTCGCTTTTGGCATTTCGGTAAAATCAACTTGGAGGTTGTGCATGGGGGTGACACCTCCTGACTGAACTCGGGGTGCCGTTATAAGGCCTTGCTTGGCATTATTTTTGGCACAGGTTAGACATTGACGTGCTACTGAGGCTGATATGGTTGTCATCAGCGGGATGTAGAAATGTGGTCTGAGTGCTTTTTCCATAGCACTTTTTCCATAGTGGGTGGCTTCGTGGAAAGCTTTGACAAAGGATGGTCCTAACAGTTCAGGAATTACTATTCGTCCAGGAGGTTGACTGCCTTCTTCCGGTGGCAGCTCAATCCATCCATCTTTCAGTATTCCAGCTTCTCTGTTACAATAGTAATCCAATTCTTTGGTGGTATATCGTGGTGTCCATAAATTCAAAGGTACTGGAAACAATGCTGCTTGCATTGGCATAGCTTGTGGGGCAATTTGTCCTGTCATAGCTGCTTGTCGTGCTGAGGCATCTGCAAATCTATTTCCTCGGGCAACTTCTCCTTTTCCAGCTTGATGTCCTCTACAATGCATGACAGCTACACGTGTTGGGGCCCAAACTGCATCAAGTAACATCAATATCTCGGGACCATATTTGACTGATTTTCCTCCAGATGTGATGAGTCCTCTTTCTTTATAGAGAGCTCCATGGGCATGCAAGGTAGTGAAGGCATATTTGGAATCTGTATATACATTTAGCACAAGTTTTTCTCCTAATAGCAATGCTCTGGTAAGTGCTATCAATTCGGCTTTCTGGGCTGATGTGCCTGAGGCTAAAGCTGATGATTCAATTACTTCGTGTTGAGTGACGACTGCATATCCGGCACAGCGTCGTCCATCAAGGATGAGACTGCTCCCATCAACATAATAGATTTGGTCAGGATTGTCTATGGGCACATCTGTCAAGTCGGGTCGACTGGAGAACACAGTTTCCATGACTTCGATACAGTCATGTTCTGGGAGTTCTTCACTGATGGGTATCAAGGTAGCTGGATTCAGGGCATGGCTCACTTCAAGTTGTATCTGTGGATTTTCACATAGCATGCTCTGGTACTTCAACATTCGGGAATTGGTGAGCCAATAATTTGCTTTCTGTTCCATGAGGGCAAGGACTGCATGTGGCACAGTGACTCGTATGTTCTGTCCTAATGTGAGTTTGTCTGCTTCACTCACTAGTAGCGCTGTAGCTGCAACTGCTCTCAGGCATGGTGGCCATCCTTTGGCCACAGGGTCCAATTGTTTTGATAGGTATGCTACAGGTCGCTCCCAATTTCCCAATTTCTGAGTCAACATGCCTAGGGCATTTCCCTGTGCTTCATGTACAAACAAGTGGAAAGGCTTGTGGACATCTGGTAGTCCAAGTGCTGGTGATGACATCAATTCTTCTTTTAACTTCTGGAAGGCTGTATCCTGCTCAAGTCCCCACTCCAGTGGCGACTTTTCTTCTCCTTTTGTGGCTTCATACAGTGGTTTGGCAATTTGGGCAAAGTTGGGTATCCAGATTCGGCAATATCCTGCCGCTCCCAGAAAGGCTCTGACTTGCTTTCTGGTTGTTGGAGTTGGAATTCTGCATACTGCTTCTTTTCTTTCTCTGCCTAATCTTCTGCTTCCTTGGGTAATACGAAAACCCAAGTATTTCACTTCTTTTTGGCATATCTGTGCTTTGGCTCTGGAAACTTTGTATCCAGCTTCATCTAGTAACTGCAAGAGGTCTTTGGTGGCTAGTATACATTCACTTTCTGATATGGCAGCTATCAGCAGATCATCCACGTACTGGAGAAGCACTCTCTTCCCCGGGGCTACTGGATAGCTTGAAAGGTCTTGATTCAGTGCAGCACTAAAGATGGTAGGTGAATTCTTGAATCCTTGGGGTAATCTTGTCCAGGTGAGTTGGCCCCCTCTTCCAGAGATGGGGTCCTGCCATTCAAATGCAAACAATATTTGGCTTACTGGGGCTAATCTTATGCAAAAGAATGCATCCTTCAAATCCAGTACAGTGAAATGGGTAGCTTCAGCAGGTATCAGTCCTAGAAGAGTGTAAGGATTGGGTACAACTGGATGTATAGTTTCAACTGCATCATTTACTCTTCTTAAGTCTTGCACTGGGCGGTAATCCTCCTTCCCAGGTTTCTTTACTGGCAAAAGTGGAGTGTTCCATGGGGATTGACATACTTTCAGTAGGCCATACTCGAGCAATCTTTGTAGGTGGCGATGAATGCCTTCAATTGCAGCTCTTGGGAGAGGGTACTGTTTGACGTGCACTGGTGTAGCACTAGGCTTGAGGGTTACAATCACTGGAGCTATATGCTTGGCTAGGCCTGGGGGACTGCCTTCTGCCCATACTCCAGGTGGTGCATCAATACTTTTCAAAGTTTGTTCAAAACAGGTGTCTTGGACAGAATCATCAATGTAGTATCTCCATTCTTCTTCTCGGGGAACTGTCAGCAGCATCATTCCTGCTGGTTTGGCTTGAGAATTCACTGTCATTTGCATTTCTCCTTGTTCAGAAAAGGATATTTGTGCTTGAAGCTTGGCTAACATATCTCGTCCCAGTAGTGGCACTGGACATTCGGGCATGTAAAGGAATTGATGAGTTATTTGCTGTCCTCCTAGACTGCATATTCGATTTTGAAGAAAAGATTTTGTGGCTTTGGCACCGGTTGCTCCTATAATGGTGACTGCTTTTGTAGAAAGTGGGGCTATCTTTTTGTCTATTACTGAATGTTGTGCTCCAGTATCAACCATAAAGTCCATAATTTGGTCTCCTATTTGTATTCCGACCATAGGCTCCTGGAGACCTAAAGCAAACTTGGAGCCCGGTCTGTCCTAATCCACGTCATTCTCATCATGGGCTGGTGTGGCCAATGCTTGAATGGCTCCTCCTCTCCCTCGCTGGAATTGTTCTCGATTGGCTCCTCCTCGGCTTCGGGGATAGCCTCGTCTTTCTTCTCGCCACTGATGACTGCTGTCGTCATCTTGCTGGGCGTCTGAGTTGCGGGCACGTATCTCTCCAATGTCCTTCCTCTCTGCAATAGGCGCATTGGTTCACGCCTAGCCTCTGGGTCCGGCCTCCGCCTTGACCCCGCCCTCTTCCTCTGCTCCTTCGACTAGGGACACCTCCCCTTTTCTGTTCCACTATGGCCGCAGCCAAAAAATCAGCTTTCTTCTTCATCTTTCTATCACATTCTCTCTGTCTTTCATTATCACGATTCACATACACTTTATGAGCGACTTCCATTAACTGTGTTGCATTCATGCCCGCAAACCCTTCTAATTTCTGTAATTTACGTCTAATGTCTGGTTGAGACTGGTTTACAAAAGCAGAATTCACCATACATAAACTTCCTGGTGCCTCGGGATCATAGGGGGTATACATTCTGTATGCTTCAGTTAATCTCTCATAAAAATCTGCTGGGCTCTCATCTATCCCTTGGATAACTCCTGCAACTTTGGAAAGGTTCATAGCTTTTTGGCCCCCCCTTTTCAGGCCTTGTAAGAAGCCTTGGCGAAAACGGGCTAGGGCTGTGGATCCTTCATCTGTATTTGGATCCCATTGGGGGTCTTCATTCGGGAATTCTCTCTGAGCTGCTTCCCTACGGTCTATTATATTTTGCCCCTGTGCCGGAGCTACAGGGTTTTCTGCCATCCATTCAATAGCTGCTTTTCTAATTCTCGCTCATTCTTCTGTAGTGAATAGGGTAGTCAGGAGCTGACGGCAATCTGGCCAAGTGGGTTGGTGAGTTTCCATAATACTAGTTACTAATTCTGTCAGCTCCTGGGGCTTACTAGTATAGGAGGCATAATGCGACCTCCAATTTAATAAATCAGTTGTAGAGAAAGGGATATACACATAAGTTAGGGGTCCCGCTACCACTTCATCATTATCATTCTTTACGGGCACTCCCGGGACTTGCCGTAAGGGAAACATTTTGGCCGCTGTAGGTGTCTTTTGGGATCTAAGGGCTATTGTCGTAATTGCCTTTGAAGGAGTCGCTTTCTTTTTCTCAACAGGTTTTGCTTTGGGTTTAGCTTTTACTGGCGCGCTAGTGCTTGCGCTGGCTTTCTCAATTACTTGTACACTGTCCTCCTCGTCTGGGGGATTCTCTCTTTCTCCTTCTTCTATCTCCGCTTCTGACTCACTTTTTATGTCCTCCTCTTCTCTTTATGCTAATTCCTTCTCTTCCTCCCCTCCGGGAGGAGGATCTGGGGTTGGGTCCCGCTCCGGCTGTCGCTGGGGTTCTGGGGCAGGACGCCGGGCTACTCTCACTGGACCTGGGGTTCGGGGCTGCCTGGGAATCATTTCTGGGGAATCAGGATCTACCAGGATGGGCTTCTTTCTGGCTTTCTTATCCTGCTCCTTCATTTTGGGCTGTTCCGCTTTCTGTCTAGAATCTGTTTTCGCTAACATTATTCTGCACTGTTCCTCATAACAGCACTGCGCCCAGGGGGGCGGATCTTCACAAATACTTAACCAGGAATCTATATAGGGGTACTGATCGGGATGCGCTATCCGCACTCTACGGTGTATTGTCTGAATAATCTCTACATTGAACGTTCCCTCACGGGGCCAGATGGGGTCTAGATCGGGCCACTCCCTAGTACACAAAATCTGCAAACGGGCTGCTGTCATTTTAATACCATAATCTCCTGAATATCCCTCTTTAAAATGTGCGATCATACATTCTAATGGAGTGTTTCTAGTAGACCCCGCCCCTCCCATTTCGATGTGTGCGCGCAACAACAGACAGAAGGGAAAAGGAGGGCGGACCGTGGGTGAGGGGTCCGCACGGTCCTGGAAACGTATAGGGAATACAAATAACAAGACAAGACGACAATCGCTTCCCCCTTTTTGCGACCTGAACGCGGTCGCCCGGTCAGGAAATGCGCTACTCAGGGGTCCGCCTTCACTTGGTCCGTGCTGCCAGACCTCTCATTCACACTTCATTCACACAATCATGCTAGCAACGTATCCCAGAATGCATTCGTTTCTATCTATTCTGACTAGTCTTTTTCCCAATTACAAAAAGGATGAGGGTTTCACCCGGCGAATTCCCATGCGGGGTTACTCGGCTCTTCCTTGAGAGTTGATCATGCTCTCTTACCAATTCCCAATATCTCGAGATTACAAATTCCAAATTCCAAGTTCCAATGGCAGTACTGCTCTTTCTATTTCTGTCTAGACCCAAAATCAAAACTATACTCACCAGATCCGGTCCTCAAACTTCCCAAGCAGGCGCATGAGTTGGACCTCGGACTCCCCTCACTCGGGTTCGAGGCGTTGGCTCCAACCGGGCCCGGCACCCGCCGAGGTCCGACCAGCTCCCTCCGATACAAGGGTCCGGTGGCGCCAGGGAGCGGCCCTCGTCGGAAGGGCGCGATCCCGGCAGGACCAAGCCTATAGAGGCGGAAAGTCGTGGTATATTGCCTTATATACAATTTGATTCCACAACTTCCCGGCCAACGCACCAAGAATATGTAGCAGCAAAGCGCAGACAAACCAATGATACCAGGAGTCTGTTCAGAAGGTCCAAATCATTTATTTGTGCACAAGTCTCGAACCAGTCAATTTCAAAATGGCTGAGCAAAGTTTTCAAGCATTACAACAACTTTTATAGACTTCTGTTCCATTCTAGGTATAGAAAAACATTTCATTGGTCCCGGTAACCTCCCGTACCTCCCGTACCTCTTCCATTGGTCCCGGTACTGATAAGTTTATCCAATTATGTCCCTTCTGTGGGCATGACACCTGCATGCCCCCCTTCTAGTCCCAATTACAATGGTCAGTTCATCAACTTGTTACTTTCACACTCTCAAGGCCATAGAACCAATTTGTGCGTGCAGAGGAGCAGGGTTCTGCAACTCATCTGTCAGCACTCTCAATTATTTCTTTGCAGATGTACTTTTTCTTATCAGTAACTTTTAAACATGTCTTTCTGTATTTTTCCATCTTTTAGTTCTGCAGTTCTGCTTACCTAAGCTAATTCAATACTTCTACTGAGTTCTATCTTACAATAGCAGCATATTGGGGGATGTGCAATCCTATATGCCTCTCCACAGGCCTCATTTACAGGTCAAGCTAGCCATGCTGGCCTGCTTATGTCAGACACCGTGGGTCACAGGCCTGCACCTGCCACAAGGTCTCAGTTAAAAATAACACCTCAAGAACCGGGCTTGCACCCTAAGTTTTAATATTGGTGTTTTATCACATCAATGACCCACTGCCAGCTTATTGTAAAATTTGAGAGCCTTATTAGAAGCCTTAAACTTTTCAACCATAAATTTCAAATGAATTTGTACTCAGCTTCTAGGCAGAATCAACTCAAAATCTTCTCAGGTTTTCTGTATCCCGACGTTCAATCCCGGTACCAGCTGACGTTTCAAGTTTTTCGTCAGGGGACCTAAACACAACTACAAAATACGCAATCGTAAATCTATTACCCCACACCCCACCTTATCTATATTAATTTATTTTAAAGATAAAATGCTTATAAAAAGGACCAAGAACCTAAATTACCTATAATGCTGCCCGCGTTCGTTCCCTTACTGCAGTAGCCGCCAAAGTTTCAGCTCGCCAGTGAAAAACGCCGCGCATGCGTACCTTTCATTCTAACTTCCCTTTAAAGCTGATATTAGCCAATCATTCGAGGTGAGCACTTCCTCTAAGATGTTGACACCGGCTCCCTCGCTAGTGCCTAATTGTACTTACAGGTTAGCCATTCAATCTGACTATTTAGCCCCGCAGGGGCCAAAGTATTCAGTTTAAAAATTAGTCGCTGCTCTTTTAGATGAAGTGTTTGAGCTAATGTTTTTCCTCGGTTAGCCTTTTGAACTTGAGCTAAGCAGAGACAACGTAACTGATCAAACTCATGAGCTCTTTGTATACAATGCTCAACTATTGGGGCTTCTACATAACTACAGCGGAGACGACTGCGATGTTCACGCATGCGAGTACGAAACATGCGAATCGTCTGTCCTATGTAGCAAAGGCCGCACGGACATATGATCGCATAAACTACTCCTTTAGACTCGCAAGTAGTGCTACTCTTTATGGGCAATGAAATCCCCTTGTAAACAAATATATCCTCACTTAAGGTGATAGCACAAATGTCACACGTACCACACGGTGAATGGCCTGCTGGGCTAGAATTCTGTAGCTCCTGGATATCACTTGGTACCCGAGCCGGACTTAACATATCCTTTAAACTACCTTAAAGCGTAAAGCAGGTAGTTTACAGAAAGAGTTCATAAAACGGGGGTATCCTATAAGAGTGATACAACAGGCGTATACTCGACCGCTGTATAAACATCGGCCTACACTATTGGGTGTGGATAGGACTATGAAGGAGAGGACCCGACCAGACACTTCGGTTAATTTAATTACAACATACTCCCCCTTGAGTGGAGAATTACAAAAAATCTTACGTAAGCATGGCACTATTATAAATACCATTTCGGGACTGGAGAATAGTAAGATCCGTTGTGTTTGGCAACGGGCGCCAAATTTAAAGGATATGTTAAGTCCAGCTCGGGTACCAAGTGATATCCAGGAGCTACATTGTTCTTTAATGTTTCAGGCCTAGTGCTGTCTAGCTCCTGACAAGTAAGCTCTTCCTCTGCACTACCCTTTAATATTCCAGGTTTTGTGCTGTCTACCTCATGACACAGGGTGTCAATGATGTGATGCCACAGAACATGATAGATTTGTAATGGTAAGCATGCACAAACCATGACACCCTGTTCTGCAAAGTGCATAACAAACCATGCAGTGATGTGGCCCCTGAGGCAGTGGATGCCCCTTGGCATTACACGTGCCCATAGCCAAGGCCACGCATGGCCCACAACCAAGTAGAATGGTGCCAAGGAAATCCTACTTGCAACAGATAGGAGCAAGGGAAGGGGGGAGGAATGCAGAGGTGGCCGAAGGGATCAGAAGGGTGACATAGCTGAAGCAGTGGCCCAGATGGCACCATTGCTGGTGGTACAGGGCATGTGTCAAAGGGCCTACCTGGGTAATCCACTCTGGGCATCTATGCACATATGTTACTGCCATGCAGTGCTGTGCGTCTATGGTGTCCTACAGCAGCTAGCTGTCATGCAGATTTTTGAAGCATCAGCGCTCAAGAGCCTACACAGGTACCAGATATGCCTTTAGATGGGGCGTGGGGCCGATGCATGTCATAATTGCATATGTGTAAAATGACCTATGTGGGTAGCCTAACACTGCCATAGCAGACATGGCACCGAGAGTGTCAAAGCAAACATAAAAGATGAACTTCACACCCTTTGAGACTGCTATGGCCCTGGGGCTTGTTCTGAAGAATCATGCTGCTCTCTTCACAGCAGAGGATCCCAGCACCCAGCTGACAGCATGGTGTGACATTGTCAGGAGGGTCAATGCCATCCACCACCACAAAAGGGATGTGAAAGATATAAAGAAGTTGTGCATGGTAGAGCAGGCAGTGAAAAGGAGAGGGCCAGCAACAGCAGGCTGCCACCTGCATAGCAGCAGCACAGACTCACCCCTCTGGAGGAACAGGTGCTGCAGTTCATGGAGAAGATTGCCATCTCAGGGATTGCAGGCTTTGACAGCTCCACCACAGGCACACAGGAGGGTGAGTAGGGATGCCCCATGGCCTGGGTGGCATCACGATGGCCATGCATGTGTCCCCACCATGGTTCCATCTACACAGAGCCTGCCTGTTGTCACTACCAGGTGGGCAGGCTGCCGCCTAGGGTAGCAGGTCTGTCTGCCTGATGATGTTTATGAAGAATAAGTAGTTGTAGACACGAGTGATTCAGGTAAAGTTAGGGTTTTATTTCCCCTCCCGGGGTCGGATTCTCAAATGCACAACACAGGAAACTCAAGACAATAAAGCCATACTCTCTGGCATGTTATAAAGGAAATAAATGATAGCTTCTTCTTGCTTCTTAATTAAATGATAGCCATAAGAAATCAATACTCAGCACATAGTTCCTCTGTAGATAAACAGGCACTCTTGACTTTCACTGCTAGGCTCAAGCAATGTACAATTACTGGTTTAACATAAAGAGGTAATTTTGTCTGAGATAGTTAACATACAGTCCATTGGATCATCAAATGAACTTTCACTAGCATAATCAATGACCATGGGTGCATGCTGACTTTCAGATGGACAAACGTTTCCCTTGCTACAGAACGTTTGTAAATCTCCTTGCAATGTCTCGTCACAGAGCTTATCTGACCAGCTCTCTCTAGGGCTAGAATTGCTGTTACCGTATTTATCAGAGTGTGAGAGAGGAGAGACCCACCATTCAGGATTTTCAGAACATACCTTCTTATAAGAACTTTTCCCTTTAGAATATCTGTTTGTTCTAACTTCAGGCTTTGGCTGGGAATAAAGGAATTGTTCTCCCTTATCAGCACAGGTCTTTACTCTGTGAATCTTTCTCTGAGGTTTAGGCCTTTCAAACACTTCCTCTTCAGACATGCAAACATCTTCTATAGAATACCTCTCCCTTTCAGGGACTTGTAAATGCTCCCACGTTAGCTCTCTAGTCAAATCCTTCGGTTGGCTTTCACAGCACGGCACCCACCTTGGACTTTTCCTATGAGGCTTTTGAGCATTAACCCTCCAGGTATTTCTGCTGCCAGTAAACTTCCTTAAATCTGGTTCAGAATCACTTTCAAGCTCCCAGCTCCCAGATGCATACTGTTTAACATCTTTGTTAGTGATATAGCGGAAGGGCTATCGGGTAAGGTTTGCCTCTTTGCGGATGATACCAAAATCTGCAATAGAGTAGACACCCAGGAAGGGGTAGATAACATGAGGAGGGATCTAGCTAAGCTTGAAGAATGGTCTAGAATTTGGCAGCTGGGATTTAATGTTAAAAAATGTAAGGTCATGCATTTGGGCTGCAGCAATCCAAGGGAGCAATACAGTATAGGAGGTGAAGTACTTTTGTCCACTAAAGAAGAGCGGGACCTAGGCGTGGTTGTGTCTGATGATCTTAAAGTAGCTAAACAGGTGGAAAAGGCGACAGCAAAAGCTAGAAGGATGCTTGGGTGCATACGGAGAGGAATGGCTAGCAGAAAAAAGGAGGTGATAATGCCTCTGTATAAGTCTTTGGTGCGACCTCATTTGGAGTATGGTGTGCAATTCTGGAGACCGCACCTTCAAAAGGATGTGAACAGGATGGAGTCGGTGCAGAGGGTTGCTACCAAAATGATTAATGGGCTTCATTATAAAGCATATGAGGACAGACTTAAGGATCTTAATATGTACACCTTAGAGGAAAGGCGGGATAGAGGTGATATGATTGAGATGTTTAAATACCTCCGTGGCATAAATGTTCAGGGAGAGAGCCTCTTTCAATTGAAAGCAAGTTCTGCTACGAGGGGACATGGGATGAGGGTGAAGGGAGATAGATTCAGGAGTGATATGCGGAAATATTTCTTTACGGAAAGAGTAGTGGATCCGTGGAATAGTCTCCCAGTGGAGGTTGTAGAGATGAGGACAGTAACTGAATTCAAGAAAGCATGGGACCAACACAGAGGATCTCTAAAGGCAAAAAGTGGACTGTTGTAGTTGTTATGGAAGGACAGACTAGATAGGCCATGTGGTCTTTTTCTGTTGTCATATTTCTATGTTTCTATGTTTCACTCTTTCAGGCTTCCATTCACTCCATGTAGAACATTGCCTCTGAGTTCCAAACTGCGTCACAGCAGATGAACTTTCACAGCTGTTCTCTGATTCCTCTGCTCCTGGCTGCTGCCCTGGCTGTCTTCCTTGGCTTGGCTGTTCTCGCCGTTCTGTTTCCTGAGTGTTTCTTATAGTGTTGATTAGCACTTCCCCTACTCAGGTGAAAGCTATTAGGAACTAGGGATTGCTTGCTGGTTGGGCGGGGTTGCAAACCTCGTGGCTGGGTTTGTTTACGTTGCCCCTGACAACTACTGATCATATGGCTTGCCTGCCTGTCAGCTTCTGACCTAGTTCTCACAGAATCCTGTGTTTTTAAGGCAAAGGATGGATCTTCCTCATTACACTGTCTATCGGACATTGGGTGATGCATGGGTTGGGGATGGTGCGGACCATACACCACCTACTGGTTTCATAGTGGGTCTTATGCTACCCCATAGGGAGACCTGGCAGCCCATTTCACTAACCTCTGGAAACTTTGATCTCCCACAGACCTGCTAGGGACCCTACACTCCCAGCCTGGGACAGATGCATCAGTGGGAACCCCACCAACCACTGCAGATGATGCCTGTGCACAGCCGAGACAAAGCACAGTCATAGGGGCCAGTGCACCAGCCAGGGAAGAGGAGAAGTCCAGTGCACCAGCCAGGGCATAGGAGCAGTCCAGTTTGCCAGCCATGGCAGAGGAGCAGTCCAGTGCACCAGCCTGGATAGAGAAGTGGTTGGGTTCACCACCCAGGGCAGCGGAAGAGGCCAGTGTGTCTGCCAGGGCTGGGGAGCTGGAGATGGATGATGCTGCACTTGTTGAGCTACAATTCACCATCTTAGATGAACCTGTGGATGCAGGGGGCACAGATCTGGCCCAGGAACTATTGCAGGAGGGTGTGCACCTGGTGGCCAGCACAGAGGGCAAACTGTCCAAGCTTCATAGCATCTGGCAGGACCTGCAGGCTGAAGAACAGGTAAGGAAGACAAAGCATGAGGAGTTGCAGGGCTACAGATTGTGTGTGGAGCGCCATATGGAGCATCACCTGCGACTGATGAGGGAGATGACAGAATAAAAGGCATCGATTGCTGGTTCCCTGTGCAGTTTGGTGGGTCTCTTGTGGGCACAGTTGGTGGGTGCTGGGGCTGCCAGTGTACCAGCATAGCCAACTAGTAGTCCTGACCCATGTCCATCAGCCTGCCCTGCTGGGAAGGGTGATAACACTGCCAGCATGTCACTGGACATCGCTCCACTGCATCACAGTGCACATGTCAGCAAGTGCTCATGGCCAGCGGGGAGCCCAGGGGCAGAGGACACATGTGGAGGGAAATAAAGTATCACTCTGCACACATAGCATAGCATTGGGCATTTTATTGGTGGTTGTATGTGTCCTATCCTGGTGCTAGTGCGGGGATGTCACCTCAGAAACTGTCACGTGTCATCCATGCATGGTGGGCCAGTGCCCTAGCCTGCTGCTGGCTCCCAGACTCTGCACCATCACCATCTGTTGACCCTGCAGCCTCCCGCTCCTCCAAAACAACTGGCTCTGGGTCCAGAAATCTGTGCATCCATGCCAGGTTGTGAAGTATGCAGCACAATGCAAATATCTTGTATTCCTACTCTGGGCTGTAGAGAAGTTCCCCACCGCCCCTGTCAAGGCACTGGAAACGGCTCTTCCACATCCCTATTGCATGCTTCACAGCCGCCCGTGTCTGGGTGCCATTGTACCTCTTCTCCTGCCTGCTCATGGGGCCCTCCCAAGTCTGCTCATGGGTAAAATTGTACCACTTCTCCTGCCTGCTCATGGGGTGGTACACTGGGGTCAGCAGCCATGTCTTCAGGGGATATCCACGGGGGCAATGTGAGATATGAACATAAGCATGGGACATGTGTTGGGTATAGTCTATGGGCTGCTATGGACAGCATACAGCACACTATCTATTAGCAGGACAGGGTACAATATCTACCAGTCAGCAACACTGGCAGTGAGATGACACCAACATATGGCTTGTGCAGCAGTCAGGCATTTGGATGGGGGCAATGGGTGATGGTGATATAGGCTGGCCTGTTGGGAGGGGGAGCAGCGTCATGGCACATGGATGCAGTTGGAGGGTCTGTGGTCTGGGATGGGGGCAGACATGGATGTGTCCTACATGGACTGCTGCCATGTGGCTGTGCTACATGGCGCCAGCCTGTGCGCCTCCGCATTCTACATGTTGGTGCATATTGCCTGCTTTTGGCCATGGGGCTTCCTCTGGTTGTCACCACAATGGCAATTGTGGCCCACAGTGCACATGGCTCTGCGGAACAGCAGAGCATGTGCACACAGTGGTCCTCATGTATTGCAAAATGTACGTAACAGATATATCATCACCTGTTTGCGTTACACATAGCATCATACTACAGCAAGTATATGTTCTGGGACTGTCCTGGGGCTCACACATGTGCACACTCATTTAGCAGCCATGCATCTCCGAGCTGACCCCCAGCTGCTACCTGTCCCAGGCTGGACTGGGCGAAGACAAATGCATCATGGCAGGACCCCGGGTAATGGGCCTACATATCAGTGAAGGTCATATTGGCATCCACAATGACCTGCATGTTCATCGATGTGTACCCATGCCTGTTCCACTATGTCCTCTGCTCCAGTCATGGTGCCCGCAGTTCAATGTGGATGCAGTCTATACTTCCAAGCACCGATGGAAACCCAACAAATTGTAGAATGCCTGCATGGTCTCCTGCTGCATCTGCTATATCCAGGGGAAGGCTATGAGGTGGCACATCCTTCATAGCAGGGCCCTGGTGAAGGTACTTATGCAGTGGCTGGCTGAAGACTGTGTGATTCCGACAGTCACCCTTATCACATGCTGGAAGCTGCCAGTTTCAAGATATCCCAGAGCGGTGGTCACCATCATGGCCACTGGCAGGATATGGCTTCTGGAAATGGAGAGCTCCAGGTCCACAATGAGATTGCTCTACAACTCAGTTATCATTGCCTCATCCAGTCTGTATCTCTGGTAGACCTCCTCCTCCATCAGTTGCAGGTAGCTCACCCTGGGTCTGTGGAAACATGGGGCACGGTACCTGCATTTCAGGTGCTAGGCTACAGCCTGCTGATGGGTACACACTGGCTGCCGCATCTTCCACTGTGCGCGGGCACGGTGGGCACGTCTCCACCTCTGGAACACTATGTACATGGCCTGCATAGTTTCTCTGCTGGTCCTGCATCACTTTATGTCTGTACAGTACAGACCTGCATATGCTCCCCTCTCTCTACTATGCACTGGTCCGCCACTGCACAGGTTTGCCAATCACCATCAGCAGTCATATGCACCAGGAAATGTCGCTTAGGCTTACGCGGTTTGTGACGTACAATGTCGGCACACACTGGTTTTGGAAATTCACTTTACTCGGGTTTCACGTTGGTATGCCCCATCCCACCCCCAGGCCTCGGCGCCTTGAGCTATGTGGATAGCTGAGTCCCGATTCAAGCCGCCTTGTTGAATATCTGGTTTATACAGTTATGGCAGTTTTACATGGTTAAAGCTGGCTTTTACACGTGTAGCATGCACCTAGGGCTTTGAAAATCAGGCCCTATGTTTTCCAGTGAATGCATAATTGCCTTTGAATATCAATCTGATAGGAGATAATTATTCATTCATATAGAATAGTCCCAGACTCACTAAGAAAACTCCTCCAACAATGGATGCAGAGCAGATGTAGGGTGTTTCACTTTACAACTGAACATACAAAAAAGTTCTATTCAAATTCATGTTTTACATCAGTGACAACCACTAACTCCCTCCATTGCCAGACACTACATAACACATAACATAGGTACTTGCACTTTCAGCCTCACTTCTCCTACCTCCAAAGAATACACAGTATGCATTTTCAATTATGTTGTAAAACTGAATGGCTACAGTTTTATTTAAACTTAACAACACTTAGAGCCCCTTTTAATAAAAAGCGGTAAGTATGCATGCCCCATCACGTGCTTAGCGGAAGCTCAGCACGTAATAAAGGAAATTAGTGTTCAATAGTGAAACCGGCAGTATGGGGGCATGGCCATGCTAAGTCTGCATTCATGCTTTATGGCCATGCAACATGCGGTCACAGGTCCGCATGCAGTACAGAGCCGAGGTATCTGATAATGTGTGCTAATGGTGCCAACGGGTGAAGAAATTGCACAATCAGCATTTGTGAAGCATGCAAGAGAGTGAAACCAGTGTGTCAGTGAACAGCATGTTGCTGAATCATGTATATGAATGGAAAGGTCTGTCCACCATGCTAGGAAAGTGAAAGGTGAACATGTGCTATCCAGGACCAGGCATGATATGGTAGGTAGGAGAGGCATATGTGAGAATGTGTGGCAATGTGCTCTATTGTGCATGTACTGTCAAAGCAGTGTGAAAGCTTGTATAGGCAGATACCACAGCACACTGTCCATGGCACCACAGAGGAGGGGCCAATCCACAAAGTCATGTCAGTGTGCAGTGAAGGAATTAACATGTATATATGCCTGGCATGTGTCAGTGTGAGATAAGCACTGTTGTGGGATAGTGCAGAAGAGCATACTGGATATGGGGGTTGCCATAGGCATGTGCAAGTAATGGTATATGATGTGCCAGCAAGTGAGAGGTAAGCGGATGTGGATGTGAGATGATCTCCCACTATCACATCAGCAACATTTTCACCATTGGTAAGCACCAAGTCCAGTAGGGCACCTTCTCAACTGGGTTCTGTTACCAATTGCCAGAATATTTCTCTTTGTAGAAAATCCAGGATCTCCTTACTTCTAGATGTCACCACAGCAGGGATGTGCCAATCAACATCCGGTATATTGAAATCCCCTATCAGTAGCACTTCCCATTCCCAGAAATGCTGTGTATGTCTTCTATGAAATCTCCATCCACCATTCCTCCCTATAAGGGGGGGTCAGTATATCACACCAATGCAAATTGATTTCTCTTTCCCTCTTTCTAATTTAACCCACAGTGCCTCCTTTCTCCCTTTTTACAGTAAGACCTGTAATTATATAGCTTTAATATTATTGTTTACATATAGTGCCACTCCTCTTACCCTATCCTTTCTGAATAAAGTATAGTCATGGTATAATTACATCCCAGTCATGGTTCTGTAACTGCCACTAAATCCAAGTCAGCCTCTTCTATTAAAGCCTCAACATCTGGGATTTATTTCCCATGCTACAGGCATTTATACACACCATTTTCCAGATGTTGCCCCTTTTACCCATTTCTACAGAGGTATTTAATGTTTCACTTATCTGGGGTCTTTCACTTACCTGGGGGCTTTTGTCACCCATTCCCAATGAATCTAGTTTAAAGCCCTCTTCAGTAGATTAACCAGTCTACTACTGAAGACATGTTGATCTTTCTTGGACAGATGGATGCCATCTCTGCTCTGCAGCCCTTGGAACATCATCCCATGGTCCAGGAAACCAAAACACTCTCGATGACATCATCAACTCAGCCATGCATTTATCTCCAGGATGCTAGCTTTTCTGCCTCAGCCTTTACCCTCCGCAGGGAGGATTGAATAGAACACCATCTGTGCACCTATCTGCTTGACCCTCTGTCCCAGAGCCATGAAGTCTCTTTTGATATGCTCAGAGGGATACTTTGCAGTATCATTTATGCCGACATAGATGCGCATCATCAGGTAATAGTCAGTAGGCTTGATGAGTCTTGGCAAACTCTCCATAATATCTCAGATTCTGGCAACTGGCAGACAGCAGATTTCTCTGGACATCAAGTCTGGTTGGCAAATGGATGACTCAGTACCCCTTAGAACAGAGTCACCAACCATATTTAAGAATGTTCTCCTGAGGTGGTCTACTAAAACACCAGATGAGATTTTAGAATCTGTTTTACATGCTGAGCAATGGATTTTGTGAGGTAAGGAAACTGAGACAATAAAAACTGAAAAGCAGAACAGAAATTTTTATATTTGCAGATTACTTCTTTAGGGTCTCATCAAGTTGGGTCCAGCAAGGAGGCCGAGGTAGAGGATACTGACCAGCTTGGTGCTATGGCTGTGGGCAGATTGGGCATATGATCAGAGACTGTCCGTGCCCTGCAACCCGCCATCAACAACAAGTGACAGGAATGGTGCCACCAGCCACTGGAGACCTCTGGCCTGACGCTCCTCTGTTCACTCCTATGACCAAGTATTATCTCACGAAGGAGGCTGGGGACTTTACTAGTGGCTGACTATGCCCTTTTCTGACTATTAACATCAGAGGTGAGCTGGCGACCAGTATTGGAGTTTGCTGTTGTATTTTTCACTTGATACTGGATTTTATGTGTCTGCCTTCACCCTAAAAGATTTGCCTGCTGTTTATCACCAAGATTTGTCTGCTGAACCCCAGGTACCATGTGAAGGCATAGAAGGTAAGCCTGTTATGTATCATAAAGTTTCTTTGGTGTCTTTTACTATTACTGAAAGACAATATAAAATTAATTTTCTTGTAAGGGATCGACTGCCTATTAATTTTTTAGGGACAGTCTTCCTCTCAGCCCATAAAGCTAATATTGTCATTTTTCAATCTCATGTTATTTTGCATGAAATCTCTTTTACAACATCCTGCATCCTTGCTTTGTTCTTTGCTTGAACCTGATTACTTCCAGTATAGTACAGAACATGATTGTCTTTTACAAGTTGTAGTGTCCTCTAAGGCCAGGCCAGGCCTTCCTCCTGTGCTCTTGTCAGATCCTATGTTATTTTAATAGAGGTTCATCCTTCCGTAGTGAGGACGGCACCATCTGTACAGGGTATGCAGTCACGTTAATAGATTTTGTTTTAGAATCAGGATCTTTGCCCTTCTCAAACACACAGCTTGCTGAAGGTTTTGCATTAATACTGTACATGCATTATAACTTTTTGCATACCTGGCTGTGAAGATATATGCTGATAGTGCTTATGCCTTGGAAATCTTGTGGGACTTTGGGAACATTTGGACTCAGCAGGGGTTCCTAACAGTAGCCCATCATCCCATTAAGCATGCTGCATATGTTCAAAGACTGTTGAAAGTTGTTTTTCTTCCTGTACAAGTGGAAGTTTTTTTTTTTTAAACATTATTTATCCGTTTCAAAACACAGAAAAGAAAAAGAAACTTATAACAACCAAACAACACAGTAAACAACATTTGGCTATAGAATACAATGTTCAGTAATACGTTTCGACTCCTATACAAAGATAAGCACTCTGTCACCACCTTACATTCATGTCTGGCATTATGAGTCAGAAGACATAATGTGGCATACATCAAAACACTTAGCGACGGACACCTAAACCCAAATCCAGCCTCCTCTATTTTGGAAAAATCTTTGAGTCCAGGGTTATCCATTTTTGCAACCTGGACGAAAGATATGGGTTTTGTTTGACATAGATTTGTTCATACATGCGGTGAGCACATAAAGAATTCCACCAGTGTTTGAAAGCCAAAGCACAAAAATCTTTCCAATGACTCATAAGGACTTTCAAAGCAAGTCCGAGTAGTAAATCCAAAATTGAGTAGTCATTCCTCCGTAGCTCAGGTATTCCGGCTTGTGATCGATATATTAATATCCGAAATGTAAGAGGCACTTGTATACTTAGCAGTTGACAGATTCTGTCCCAGACTTGTCGCCAGTACCTCCATAACTTCAAGCAAGTATATAGCATATGCTCCAACGTACCAGGTTCTTCTTGACAGGACCAACACAGATTATCAGCTTGGGATTGCCATTTCGCTATCGTAACTGGAGTCAAATAGGCCCGATGTGCCAGAAAATATAACGTTTGCGTTAGGGAGACTGAGCATGTTACCCTTATCTGCGAATGCCAAAAATGAGTCCAGTCTTCCGGATTCTCCATATGACCTGCCTCCTCTTCCCAGATGGACTGCAAACCTTTACACCATCTGGTCTGGCCATCCCTGATAATTGAGACTATTTTCGAGACAATCCGTGGTCCACCCCTTAGCTCCCTTACTTTCCTCATCTATGCACTGGAAGCAGATATTGCAATTGGCGAGACCTCGGCTTTCCCAAGACAGTGTCGTAGCTGACACCATTGGAACATACAACTATCCGGAAGGCCGAATTCTTGTTGCAAAATCGGATAGGTCTTAAAAATGGCATCAGCAATCAAATGTCCAAGAGTATATATCCCGTGCTTGAGCCATAGAGGCCATACAAAGCATCCCCCTGCTATCTTAAATCTTGGGTTCATCCAAATGGGTGTCTCTAGAGTATAATCCAACCCATCATCAATTGACTTCTGCAGCAGTTGATACGCTTGTTGCGTCGCTTGGATGACTACATTAGATTTCCCCCCTTTAGCACTTATAGTCTCAATACAAGCCCTCAGAGGGAGCGGTTTACTGATTGCGGCCTCTATCCGTAGCCACTGTGGATCTTCCAATCTCAGCTCTTCCTCACTCCAAAGGCACCCATGATGCAATAGTGCCACCACATGGTACCAGTAGAAATCGGGAAATTGTACTCCTCCCCGCTCCTTGGATAGCTTAAGTTTCCAGAGCGCTATTCTGGGAGTTTTATTACGCCACAAGAAGGATGATAGGATTCTACTTAATGTCGTGTAAAATCACAATGAAAATAGAACTGGTATCATACTTAAAATATAGTTAATTTTAGGCACTATCATCATCTTTATAGTCTCCAGTCTACCCCACCACGTCAAATGGAGTGGGTTCCACTTGTGAGTGTACTCTCGCACAATCCTCTCGCAATAGGCTTCATTACGTGTCACCGTCTCTGCCAAGGTGGTACCGTATTCGACTCCCAGATATTTGAAGAAATTCGATTCAATCTTGAACGGGTATTGATCTAACATATCCCTAGAGACGAGATGGTTTAACGGGACTACTACTGTTTTAGTGAGATTCAGCTTATAGCCAGAGATAGCCGAGTAGGTTGCTATAGTGTCCAGTAATGGATCCAGCGATTGCGGCTCCATAAATAAAAGTAGATCATCTGTGTAAGCAGATAACTTGCAATGACACCCATGGATCTCAATGCCTCTGATGCTATCCTGCTGTCGTATGCTTAGTGTCAACGGTTCAAGGACCAAGTTGAACAGCAATGGCGATAATGGGCAGCCCTGCCTTGTGCCCCTGTATAGCCGGAAAACCGATGATGTCGCTCCATTAGCTATGATCCGAGCCGTGGGTCGGGTGTATAGCATCTCAACACTTTTCAGGAATCGGCCTTCAAACCCAAACCACTGTAGGGATTGAAAAAGAAAAGCCCACTCGACCCAATCAAAGGCCTTTTGGGCATCCAATGCCAGCCCCACAACTGGGTTGTTGACTTTTTGAGACTCCAACAATATGTGGGCCAACAGCCTGCCATTATCGATTGTCGATCTTCCAGACATGAAGCCAGATTGGTCCGGATGTATAAGAGTACTCATTACCTTACTCAGTCGGTTAGCAAGGATTTTGGCATAGATTTTATAGTCCGAATTGAGCAGGGAGATAGGTCGATAGTTTTCTATCCTTTGGGGATCTCGACCGGGTTTAGGATGTATAACGATAGTAGCCTCAGCAAGTGCTACGATCTCAGGATGTTCATCAGACAGGCGACTGTAGTAAGTTTGTAGCTCAGGAACTAGCAGTGTTGAAAAGGTTACATAAAATTCCAGTGGAATGCCATCAGGGCCGCAAGCCTTCCCCTTAGCCAGTTGGCACATAGCTCTTTCTATTTCAGCACAGGTGATCTCTTTTTCCAGCATCGATACCTGTTGCTGGGATAATTTAGGTCCCTGAACATTGGCTATCAGTCTCTGGAAAGCCTCCTCATTCCAGGTTACTTCCGACTTATATAGGTCCAAATAAAACTCTCTGCATTTCTCCAGGATATCGTCATCTTTCACAAGCAATTTACCCTGCGAATCCTGCAATCCTGCAATGCGTTTAACCGCTCCTTTAGCCTTCAGCGATCTAGCCAAAAGCGGACTGGCTCGATTACTCTCATAGTAATAAACACTTTGCTGAGCTTGTATTTGCTGCTGCGCTTCTTTGCACAATATAGCGTTGTATTGGTAACGCAGTCGCTGTAGTCGAAGTAAAACTAATGGGTCAGCTTTCCGAGCGAGAATCCTCTCTCCTGCCCTAATTGAACCTTGCAACTCCTCCAACTTTTCCTTATGGAGTTTCTTTTCCTGAATGTCATAAGTGGATATATAGCCTCTGAGAGTCGCTTTAAGAGCTTCCCACCAGGCCCATGTAGCTGTGTCACCCACCTTGTTAAATTCCAAATATGTGGTTATACCTTCCCGTATATAACTTACAAACTCCGCATCAGATAGCCACGCTTTATCAACTCTAAATCTCGAACAAGAATGCCCAGTGGCCTTGGTTCCCAGCATAAGAACTATCGCTGCATGATCCGAAATTGTTTTTGCGTTCATCCCTACGCTTGTGAGTCGAGGTAATAGTGATTTAGATATCAAAAAGAAGTCGATTATGGTTTGTGTATTGTGCGGCAGGGAGTAGTATGTATATTCACGAGCTTTGGGATGCGCAAGATGCCATGGGTCAATTAGTTCAAAGGTCTCCTTCATACCCTGCAATACCCCAGATGCCCTGGGCTTATTTTGGGGCCTATAGGGGGTGCGATCTATCAGGGGATCTTGTACCATGTTAAAATCCCCTCCAAGTATAATGTGCATTGAAGCCACATCTTTCACTTCCATTGCCACTTGCTGGTAAAAATTTGGATCTTCAGTATCAGGCCCATAAATTGTCATTAAGAGATAATCATCTGACCCTATCTGTACTTGTGCTCTCACCCATCTGCCATTGGGATCTATCCTGGTCTCTTTAACAATTGGGTTCAAAGCTCTCCGGATGAGGATAATTACTCCACCCTTCTTTTTAGCTGCTGGAGAAGATAAAATATTCTGGTATACGCCATTGTTAACTTTGTAGGATTCAGATAGGGTCAAATGCGTTTCTTGTAAATACAAGACATCTGCTCCTTGTCTTTGACAATATGTTAAAATTTTTGTGCGCTTGATAGGGTTGTTAATGCCCTGGACATTTAAAGTTAAAACTCGTATCCCACTACTAGCCATCTGGTGATTTACACAGCTCTTTGGGGTCAGCATCCGTCGCCAAGTGTATTCTCATCTTACATTTGTATTCTACCAAATTTTGCAAACATAGCCAATATACATACAAAACTATTAATAATAAACCTGTTTGTATGGTGGAGTACCCCCCCCCCTCTGCAATCAGACCACCAGCACCCACCCCCCTGTAGTTAACCTAAAACAAAAACATATTCATATCCCCCTCTTCCCTCTTACGCCTTCCATCCCCGTCCTCCTCTCGTCTTTTAATCATCCATATCCATACACAGAAATGGTCAATCATTCATCCTATACACTTTCCCTCTGTGTCTCCTACCCCCATAATTATAGGCATTATTATGTTAACCGAAGTTATACAAGTCTGGCCTAGATTTTATCAAGCCTAACGATCACCTTCAACCATCTGACATTGTCCTCTTTGCTGCGCCATCACCTATAGTCACATTGAGTAAGAACATCTCGACTTCTTGACATGGCAGTCCAAGTTCCCACTATCAATGACCCGTCTCCATCTGAGAATAGTCTTGCAGGAATGATCGCAGCATCGCAGAGTTCTCGAAGTTTCGTGTGACGTTGTCCACAGTGACTCGCATCTTGGCCGGATAGAATAGACCATAGCGCGCCTGGATCCTTTGAAGCATTGGTCGACAGGCGAGTAGCTCCCGTCTCCGTTCTACTGTCTTTTTTGACAAATCCGGATAGAAGGCGATCTTATTGCCATTCAGCTGAATGGAGCCTTTCTGTTTCGCCGCTTGCATTATTTGTAGGACCTGGGGATATCGCAGAATCTTAATCACCATTGGTCGCAGCCTTTTTACCTGAGCCGCCATTATTGTGGGGACCCGATGTGCTCTCTCAAGCTCAAAAGGGGCTGCAAACTTGATTTGCAAGAGCTCCGGGATCATTTTTTCCATGTATCCAATCGGATCCTTTCCCTCTGCTCCCTCTGGGATACCCATGATCCGAACGTTGCTCCTTTGAGATCTATTGCTCTGTTCTTCGAGTTGTGTTTCCAACACGGCAACTCTTTTTGCCAGGGGGCCTATTTGCAAAACCATGCCCTCATGCTTTTGAGCCAGGGCCTCGACTTTCATCAGGCGTCCATCCATGTAACTCAGTTTCTCACGAACCTCGTGTAATTCCTCCCGCATTTAGATCAGTGTCTCTCCATTATTGGCAAGCAACTCCTTCATCGATCTCAGCTCAGCCAGAAGTTCGCGAACGCCATCGTCGGTCTCCTTTTCCGGCTTCCCTTTTTGCGGGGAGGCCGCATCTTGTTTTAAGCGTTTTACCGCTTGACCCGTGGAAGGCTGGAAATCCAGCTTAGCGGGTTTTAAAGACGCCATAGTCCCCCTTGCCTGTGCAGCAATTATTTCGTCTCCCACAACTTTAAACGGGAAAAGAGGGTAGATTCTGTAATGAGATACAGGAGCGAGTTCTTTAAGCGACCATCACGCTTCACGACAAGCTCCGCCCCCCTCAAGTGGAAGTTTTAAAGTGTGAAGGGCATGATAAAAATCAGACCACTGTGGCCAAGGCAATAACTTTGTGGAAACTATAGCAAGAGAAGTTGCCTTGAGCCTGCAGAGTGCTGCCTTTCTTCTCCTCCTTTTAATACCTTCTACCTGCCAGATGTCTCTGCAGCTTTTGCATGAGCACCAATCAACTGCTCCTTGTGAAAAAAAGACAAAGCGGCTTTCCTTTGCTGCTACACCTAACACTGAAGGACTTTGGAAAAAGGGACACTTAATAGTTTGGCCTTCCACTTTATTGTATCCTATGGTTATGTTGATACATTCAAAATTACATTTGTCAGTTAAAGCCATGTGTCATGCTTTCTCTGTTTTATGGTTTAATTCTGATTTCTTTCTGCAGCTAAAGCCATAGGGGTATGTTTACTAAACTGTGGTAACTTTCTCCGCATTAGGTTCCCTGGATACCCATATAAGGGAATGGGCGGTGCATCATTATGGCAAGCCGTGTCAGGTAACGCGTGTTACAAGGCGCCTCATAAGCCATGTTACAAGGCACCTTATTAGGCACAGTACAAGGCACGTTATAAGGCACATTATAAGGCACGTTACAAGGCACCTTACTAGGCACAGTACAAGGCACATGCCTTGTAACGTGCCTTATAAGGTGCCTTGTACTGTTCATAATAAGGTTCCTTGTAACGTGCCTTGTACTCTGCCTAATAAGGTGCCTTGTAACGTGCCTTGTACTGTGACTAATAAGGTGCCCTAGAACACCTTATAAGGAGTGATGGCAACTGTGGTGAGGGTATTATGGGCTGGCAGCATGGATCTGCAAAGATATGACTGTCACAGGCATGCAAAATATCTGACATGAACAGGAGAGAACAACAAGGAATCAAACCCATGACCACCACTTAGAACATCAGTGTACTAACCAGCAGGCTATACCTCTATGGCTTGTTGCATAGCAATGGCTGGGTACAGAAGGACTGCAGGTCACCACACAAACCGTCTGCTCTGTGTGCCAGGATAGGATAACCCCACCAGCACCCTTGATGCATTTCACATGCAGAACAGCGACCTACAGCTGACCACCAATTGGGGTCTGCACCTCTCAGGTATTGCAGCATGGTAAGATGGACTGACAGTGCGTGATACTGGCACAGAGTAGCTACAGACCATGCCATTGTGCAGGTTCCGTGTTCACCCTGAGGGATAGGATTGGCACCCATCACTAGGTCCACAGTACATGTAGTGCTAGAGATAGGTCCTGCCGCACATCCCCATCATTACCAGTGTGTGACAGGTGTTCCCAGCAGTGCAGCTGACAGTACGTCTGTGTTCTGCAGTCACATGTGGCCCTGTGGGACTGGACACCACCCAGATTAATGTGTACATGGTGATAAGGTCTGGCTGCCATGGGTACCTGTTATCAGGGCAGTGGGGTATCTAGGCTCGCATGAGATTTAGGTGGTGCGCACTATATATCCCAAGGGGCCCACAATCACACCTTTAGTAGATGAGAGTGGGGTGGTACAGGTGTCTGTGCCTTGCAAAATGGCTGTAGTAACAGCAAACACAGTCCTGTTGGCGGATGACAGCCCTCCAGATTTGATAGGCTAGAGCCATACCTGTGCCCATGGCAGACCATCAGTGATGCTTGGGGTAGGCAGGGGAAGGTTCAACTGCCCCATGCCACAGTCTGCCATCCACCATCAAACAGTACAATCAGACTGCACCTGCAGCATCCTATAGAGTGGTTCCACCATGCACAGACTAACTGCAGACAGCCCACAGCTAGTCCATAGTGCATGCTCACAGGGGAACCCTGTGCATCCAGAGATGGGATACACAGCACAGACAGCAAGCAGATAGGTCCATGATTGGGGCCCCAAAACCAAGAACACACAGGTATCACTGGAAATAAATAATGTACTGTACTATGTGGGAACATGGACATGCCATGGTCACTGCTTGGTCAGAGTGAGAGTGACCTCCCAGTGTGACATGCTGTGGCCACCCTGTCCATGCAGGTGGTGGTCGAGCACTACAGTGTCCCAGCCATTTCCCTCCACTCTGTGCAGATGCATCCTGGCCAATCTGTCCTTTCTGGGCCATACCCACAATACCTTGCTCCTCATTATGCACATTTGCAGGATAACGCTGGAAACAGTGTGAGCAATGTGGGCTCAGTGAGGTGTTGGCAGACACAAAACAATACGCACACTCCCACATCTATCTCAGCATTGTGCAGAGATAGAGGCGGGTGACACCCCTGCCCGCCACACTAGTCCTGATCACAGTGCCAACATTGCTAAACTGTGCAGGGGGTAGTAGTAGTGCTCTGGTGATAACCGCAGCTCCATTCTGGGGCCAGCAGCCCGACACGCCATGAGGTTGTGGATAGTGGAACCCGTGTGAGTGGGTGTTTGTACCCCTGTGCACCACCGCGTTGAGGTTTGCACGTGTTGTTATTGTGACTGCATTGTGGGATAAAACTATGAGGTGATGCTCTGCAGGATCCACAGATGGGACTTGAACCTCTGACCCTCTGCTCTTGGACAAACTGGCTGAGTGTACTGCATCACACTGTTGCCACAGCAGCATAGTGGTCCCTGGGGCTATCCTTACTCTCCCCAGCCTGACCTCTTCTGTTGCACTGCACACCACATACTGGTACAGGGCATGTCCTAGGTCCACTGCAGGTGGGTGCCACTGCTCCCTCCAGCACAAACATCCCCCCTGCCATGCCGTCATGACCATATGCTGTCAGTGTCAGTGGTGTGCAGTCCTAGGCCATCCAGGGGGCAGGTAGATGGTTGCCTAAGGTGTGGGTTCTGGGGTAGGGGTGCTTACATAGCTGTCCTCTCTTCTCCTGGAACCACCTGTCAATGTTATGTGCCTCTTGGGGTACCTGCTGAGTAATGTCCCCTGGATGGGACACTGTGGGACACAGACTCATGGGCATGTTTGACCCTGGTCAGTTGCTGTCTTGCTGGTTTCCATTTTCCGCATTCCTACGTGCCACCTAGGCAACCACCTAGTCCACCTTGTGCCCCAGTTGCCCCCACTGCATGTCCTGTCTGCAGCCCCCATGCCTCATTTGCGCCATCACCATAGTCACCTTTCATACCTGGGCACTATGCTGTTGCTGCAAATGGAGCACTACTATCACCTTTCTTGGGCTTCCTGCCTATGCTGTACATTGCTGACACTGAAATGGTTTCCCTCTCCTTGAAATGTACTTTAGTGCAGTGTTTTTCAACCTTTTTTGTGCAAAGGCACACTTTTTTCATGAAAAAAATCACGAGGCACACCACCATTAGAAAATGTTAAAAAAATTTACCTCTGTGCCTATATTGACTATATATAAAGTAATTCTCTTGAATAGGAATCAAACACTCACACCAACCCCCCTCCCCTGCTGGTTCACACCAACCCCCCTCCCCTGCTGGTTCACTCACACCACCCCCCCCCCCTCCACTGCTGGTTCACTCACCCACCCCCCTGTCACTTACTCACCCCTCCTGCTGGGTCACTCACTCACTTACCCCCCCTCCTCTGCTGGTTCACTCACACCATCGCCCCCCCCCTTTGCTGGTTCACTCACACCCCCCCCCCCCTCCACTGCTGGTTCACTCACACTCCCCCCCCCTTGCTGGTTCACTCACACACACACACACACACACACCCTCTGCCCAAGCCGCTGCTTCTGCTTTGTACAGAGCAGCGGCTGCACTACACTTACATTGAAAAGTAAAGAGAAACTGTGTCAGGAGCCCTCCGGTCATCGCAGAGCCGAGGAAGTGATGTCATGGGGGCGGGCTCCTCACAGGCTGTCTTTCCTTTTCAAATTAACTTTATTGCAGCTAAAGTTAATTTGAAAAGGAAAAACAGCCTGTGAGGAGCCCGCCCCCATGACATCACTTCCTCAGGCTCTGCATGATCGGAGGGCTCCTGACACAGTTTCTCTTTACTTTTCAATGTAAGTGTAGTGCAGCCGCTGCTCTGTACAAAGCAGAACCAGCGGCTGCACTGCTATAGGGAATCGCGATCGCGTTCGAGCCGCGGACTTCGGCACAAAAGCCGTTTTTTTGCTCTGGCCGCTCCCGATCTTGCGGCCAGAGCAAAAAACCGGTTTTACAATGGCCGGTTTTACAACTGTGCTGGCAGCCGGCCTGGCCATGGAAAAACCGGCCAGGCCGGCTGAAAACCGGCCGGTTGGCAACCCTAATTTGTGAGCCGAGGCCACATGTTACGGATGAAATTGGAATTTTTCCCACGGCACACCAGACAATATCTCACGGCACACTAGTGTGCCGCGGCACAGTGGTTGAAAAACGCTGCTTTAGTGTAAAGCATTGTACTTTGCACAATGCTTAAGCCCTACATAATGTGTATCTGTATATAATGTATATAGTTTGCACTGTTCCGTGCTGTTCAGTTTTAACATTGGTTGTTTATTTATTTTATTGCTTTTGGTTATATGATGTTATATGTAAAACAAACTCTGCTTTGTTAATTGTTGTTTATTGTTGTGGCAGGTGCAGGCCTGTGATCCACGGTGTCTGACATAAGCAGGCTGGCCTAACTAGCTTGACCTGTAAATGAAGCATGTGGAGAGGCATATAGGAATTGCACATCCCCCAATATGCTGCTATTGTAGGATAGAACTCTGTAAGAGAACTAAACTAACTTAGGTAAGCAGAACTGAGAGATGGAAAAATACTGAAAAATGTGTTTAAAAGTTACTGATAAGAAAAAGTACAGGGGCGGAGCCTGATGTCCAGCGGGATGGTCGCATAACGCTGAGGCTCCCGAGAGGCCTACTCAGAATCCTGAATTAACACCTCACATACTTGGAACTTCTACTCTGATCCTGCCGGGGCACATTGGTGAGATGGCGGGGACCAAACCAACGCGCCTGGAATTTGGATCTCCAGCGGCTTCTCACAGCAAACGTTCCAAAACTGAACCTCCGTCCCCGCAGAAGGGGCCGGCCTTGTGCGAGGGCCCCGAAATGCAGCAGGAAATCCTCGTAGAGATTAGAGGGGTCAAAAACCTTGTGCAGGCAAACGGTGAAGCACTCCGAGCGCTGCGGGAAGATTTTGGTGTGCTGCAAAGCAAGCTAGAAGGGCTTTCTTCGCGTCAGGACAAAATGGAGAGCATATTGGACTCCCATGCGGCCCGGTTGTCCAAACTCGACAAAGTTGAACGCCAGGTGCGGGCCTTGCAGAAAGAGGTGGAAGATGGCAATAATAGAGCGCGCCGCAACAACATACGACTCGTGGGCATACCGGAGGGAGCGGAATCGGGAGACATGAAAGAGTTTTTATGCAAAATCCTCCCTTCCCTGCTCCAAATCACCTTTACCAAAGATTTGGAGATTGATCGCGCTCATCGTGTACCCACAAGCATAACGCTCAACAGGAAGACCCCGCGGCCTATCATTTTTCGACTTTTGAGATATCAACACGTGGAGCAAATTCTAAGTGCCTCTCGGGCAAAGGGCCATATGGAGTTTGAGAGCCACAAGATCTCCTTCTATCCCGACTTGGCTAAACCCACGGTCGACCGCCGAAAGCGCTTTCTGGAATTCCGGCCGAGGCTTCAACAATTACAAGCACGCTATGGCCTGATGTACCCGGCCAAGCTCCGAGTCACGCTTCACAATCAGACAAGAACATTTGAGGACCCTGATCTACTAGCGGAGTTTTTGGATTCCAAAGAAGCCGACTTGATGCGCTGACTTCCAGAATACTCCTGCAAGTCTCCTCATATCCGCTGTACCTGCCATATTGGATCTGCCGCAGCCCAGCAAAGAGTCTGGCGTGGGCAGTCTGTTGCCTTACTCTTGATGGTATCTGTGACCCGACTCCATCTACCCACAGTAGCCTCGATGAGTATCAGAGACAGTGTTAATTATGGACTCTGGTGTTTCTTTTCTTTTTTTTTATATGTCTTTCTAATTCCTCTCTAGGGCCTCCTCCCGCAGACATATGGTCGCCATATTCTTTGGGGGTTTTGCTTCTTCTCTACTTTTCAATATGGGGTGTATTAGCCAGAATACCCGGTGATTATATCATTGTTGTACAGATTCTGATTATGTTGTATGTTATCAAGCGCCCTTACCTAAAATGTCTATTACCGATTGATGGCACCATGTAAGATTTTCTCATTGAACGTAAAAGGAATCAATAATCCGATAAAACGGAAGAAAATCCTAAGCTACCTAAGTCAGGAAGCAGCGGATCTGATTTTTCTCCAAGAAACGCATTTAAATTCGAAGGAAACTCTTAAACTCAATATTAAACCTTACATGGTGGCCGCCTATTCCCCAGCCGTTTCTAAGAAATGTGGGGTTGCCATACTGGTTAGGAAAACTTTGCATGCTACTATTATTGCGACTAGCTCAGATACAGAAGGTAGATGGTCTAGAGTTCACCTCAAGATAGGTAGCCTTGAAGTTACATGTATATGCCTTTATGCTCCTAATGTGGATGACCCTGCCTTTTTTGCTACCATTGCTCAGGTTGCGCAGGCTTCTGCTAATACTTCATTGATCATTGGGGGGATTTCAATCTAGTCCTTGATCCCCTGATTGACAAATAGCCGCCTAGGACGAGTGGTCCCCCCAAGAGTCACGCCACGCTTACCTCCCTGATCAAGGATCTTGCTTTAGTTGATCTATGGAGGTTACTACACCCCAATGAGCTTGACTTCACCTTCTTCTCCTCCCCTCATAAATCTCAGTCTCGCATAGACTTCTTTCTAATCTCAAAACTGTTAGTTCCTCAGGTGGACACTGCAAAGATTCACTCCCAACATATTTCAGATCATGCTGCCATTTCCTTTCAATTACACACTACTGCACCCCAGGGGAATTCGGGAGCCTGGTTCTTTGATAGAGCCCTGTTAACTCAGCCAGAGTTCCAGTCAGAAATTCGAGCAGCCATACAGGATTACTTCCATTTTAATCTACCCCAAGATACTGCGAATTGGGCTTGGTGGGAGGGCTTCAAAGCGGCCATTCGGGCAACGATCACTAGCTATCAAATCCGCCTGCGGAAACAACGCAAACAGCAGCTGCTCATACTAGACCAACAAATAAAAGCAGGCGAACGAGTTCTAACTTCACGTACTGACCCATGTGTATTAATTCGATTACAGCGTCTCCGTTTTCAATATAATTCAATCCTCTCAACTGCAGCTTCTAAGAGTATTGAGCTTCAGCGAGGGACATATTATCGTGAAAATAACCGAGCCGGTCGACTCTTAGCCAACGCCTTGAAAGGTCAAAAAGAAGCCAAACGCGTAGCGGCCCTTCGAGCTCCACAGGGAGGGGGCATAGTGACCACAGACTCCGACATTGTAGAGCTTTTTCGGGATTTCTATACCCGCCTATATCAATCTGAATGTGAGTTCTCGTCAGAGACATTCGAGCGATTGCTTTCTGGCATTCAGCGGCCGACCCTCTCTGAAGATGTTAGGGATGCGATGGATGAACCCTTCTCTACTTCAGAGATCCTATCTGCCCTAAAACGAACAGCCTCGGGCCGTGCCGCAGGGCCCGATGGTCTCCCGACCGAATTCTACAGAACGTTCAGTGCAGATTTAGTTCCCTATTTAAAACTCTATTTTACTGCCCTTGCGGTAGATACATCCTCTTTGGGATCCTTTTCTGCAGCTAATGTGGTAGTATTTGAGAAAGAAGGCAGAGACCCGCTACTGACCGCCAACTACCGTCCAATCTCCCTACTTAATGCCGATTATAAGATCTTCGCAACGATCTTGGCCACCCGGCTATCTGACATGATGGCTACCCTAATTCACCCCGACCAATGCGGTTTTATACCCGGCAGATCAACTGCTGACAATGCTCGGACCTTGTGCCATGTGCTCTCCAGTGCTGCCAATCTCGATCATCCATGGGTGGGTCTTTCCCTGGATGCCGAAAAAGCCTTTGATCGTCTAGAATGGCCCTTCTTATTTGCAGTTCTCCGATGGTATGGCTTTGGAGAGGGCTTCCTCCGATATCTCCAAGTCATGTATACTCAACCCGTCGCCAGTATTTGTGTAAACGCCATCAAATCTCAGCCATTTAACCTCCAAAGAGGCACGCGTCAAGGTTGCCCCCTATCACCAATGCTCTTTGATCTAGCTCTTGAACCCCTAGCCCTCCTTATTAGACAGTCTGCACGTATTCGAGGTGTCCCCTTTAGTCATAGGGAGATTAAACTCTCTGCATATGCAGATGACCTTATGCTCTTCGTATCCCTCGATTCGGTTCCAGCTGTCTTGGATCTGATTGACGGATACTCACAATTATCGGGCTATAAAATTAACTGGACCAAATCTGTAGCATTCCCACTGAACCGCTGGGTACATGAGGCTGACATGCAGGCCTTTCCCTTCCTTTGGCAATCCCGCATGGTGAAGTATCTCGGGGTCCATTACTGTTCTCCTTTAGAAGACACTATCAGTTTTAATGCCAAAGAGGTAGTCTCCAAAGTCCGTGAACTCACAAATCGTTGGTCTCCCTTATCCCTCACATGGTGGGGCCGCTTAGAAACTGTGAAAATGATGATAGTCCCCAAAGTGAACTACATTTTAGAAATGCTGCCATGCTTACTTCCGTTACATACTTATAAAGATATTGAGGGCCTTCTCCACCGTAATCACTGGCAGGCAAAGCCACCAAGGATAGCTAAACATAAACTGCAGTCTGCAAAGGAACGAGGGGGTACCAGATTTCCTGATTTTCTTAGATATCATCAAGCCTTCCTACTTAAGCAAGGTGCCCGATGGCTAGATGCCTCAACAGACAGCAGACCAGTTTGGCTTGACATAGAAGAGGAGCTTAGTAGCCCAATTCCGTTGACCCATCTCCCCGGTATGTCCTATCAAGTAGACACCCGCCATCCACCAATGATTGTCGATACTCTTGCGGCCTTTAACACTCTCATTCTATCACTGGGCCCGAATGTATGTCCTCAGGACGGACTCCCGCTATGGAATAACCCCAGAATTCAAGTCCTAAATAGAACAATAGCATGGAAACCCTGGTATTCAAGGGGGATCTGGACACCCCAACAGCTTTTCTCTGCAGCTCGTTGGAAAACTTTTCTGATTTACAAAAGGAATTTGCGTTACCAGCGAAACACTACTTTCAATTGCTGCAGCTTCAACACTGCCTCAAAAGTGCTCGAATCATGCCGCCCTCTGCCCCTACTGAGGATGGGCTATTAGAGATAGTTCACTCTATTAGTAGTACACATGGGGTAGCCTCTAACTTTTATAAAATAATATGTCAGGGTACAGACACGGCCACTTTTAGAGCCCAACAAGCCTGGGAGCGCGAACTGCAAACCACTTTAACCCCTGTGCAATGGAGCGTTTTCTGGAGCAAAGTAGTGCGGGTTTCCCGGTCTGCCTCTGTTACCCAAACTCTCTTCTTTTTTGCACACAGATGCTTTTATACCCCAGAAAAAATAGCCAAATGGAACCCAAATGCTAGGGACCTGTGTTGGTCTTGCCATACTGCTGTGGGAACCTTCGCTCATGTTATTTATGAATGTCCTCAACTACAGGTCTATTGGGGGCGGGTCTGGGGTCGTATTCAATTTATCTTACACTTTCACAAACCTCTCTCTTGGAAGGTCGTGGGACTCCGCTCTGTGGCGGAGGTCCCCTCTCTTCCTAAGAAGGGTCGCTTTCTCCTTGATTTCATGCTGGGTATAGCTATATGCTTAATCACGAGGAATTGGAAGGATAGCTCTCGACTTACTGTCAATGAATGGTGGAACCTCGTCTGCTTATATAGTAAATATGAGCAGATACCTCGGAGAGCTATTCCCCATGTCCAAACTCACTCTCGCTTGTCTAAATGGCAGATGCTTAATGATTATGTACAATCTGCTCATTGTTCCAACATGCCTGTATAATGTGCACTCATCATGTTTTAGATCACCGTTAGGTTTTGCAACACAATAATGTAAGTACACGCCCGCTTCGGGAATGCTTAGTTTTCTAGAGAAGAAGCAGGGGGGAGGGGGGTGGCAGGGGTTTACTTTGGTGTATGTATTACACGTTATGTATCTGTCTTTTAGCTGTATGTCTTCCTTTTCCTTTGTTGTTATAAAACGAAAATAAAGAATTTAAAAAAAAAGAAAAAGTACATCTGCAAGGAATATAATTGGGAGTGCTGACAGATGAGTTGCAGAGCCCTGCTCCTCTGCATGCACAAATTGGCTATATGGCCTTGAAAGTGTGAAAGTAACAAGTTGATGAACTGACCATTGTAATTGGGACTAGAAGGGGGGTATGCAGGTGTCATGCCCACTGAAGGCACATAATTGGATGGACTTATCAGTACCGGGACCAATGGAAGAGCTACGGGAGGTACGGGAGAGTACCCGGACCAAAGAAATGTTTTTCTATACCTAGAATGGAACAGAAGTCTATAAAAGTTATTGTAATGCTTGAAAACTTTGCTCAGCCATTTTGAAATTGACTGGTTCGAGACTTGTGCACAAATAAATGATTTGGACCTTCTGAACAGACTCCTGGTATCATTGGTTTGTCTGCGCTTTGCTGCTACATATTCTTGGTGCATTGGCCGGGAAGTTGTGGAATCAAAGTGTATATAGGGCAATATACCACGACTTTCCGCCTCTATAGGCTTGGTCCTGCCGGGATCGCGCCCTTCCGACGAGGGCTGCTCCCTGGCGCCACCGGTCCCTTGTATCGGTGGGAGCTGGTCGGACCTCGGCGGGTGCCGGGCCCAGCTGGAGCCAACGCCTCGAACCCGAGTGAGGGGAGTCCGAGGTCCAACTCATGCGCCTGCTTGGGAAGTTTGAGGACCGGATCCGGTGAGTATAGTTTTGATTTGGTGTCTAGACAGAAATAGAAAGAGCAGTTACTGCCATTGGAACTTGGAATTTGGAATTTGTAATCTCGAGATATTGGGAATTGGTAAGAGAGCATGATCACCTCTCAAGGAAGAGCCGAGTAACCCCGCATGGGAATTCGCCGGGTGAAACCCTCATCCTTTTTGTAATTAGGAAAAAGACTAGTCAGAATAGATAGAAACGAATGCATTCTGGGATACGTTGCTAGCATGATTGTGTGAACGAAGTTTGAATGAGAGGTCTGGCAGCACGGACCAAGTGAAGGCGGACCCCTGAGTAGCGCATTTCCTGACCGGGCGACCGCGTTCAGGTCGCGAAAAGGGGGAAGCGATTGTCGTCTTGTCTTGTTATTTGTACTCCTTATATGTTTCCAGGGCCGTGAGGACCCCTTACCCACGGTCCGCCCTCCTTTTCCCTTTTGTCTGTTGTTGCGCGCACACATCGAAATGGGAGGGGCGGGATCTACTAGAAACACTCCATTAGAATGTATGATCGCACATTTTAAAGAGGGATATTCAGGAGATTATGGTATTAAAATGACAGCAGCCCGTTTGCAGATTTTGTGTACTAGGGAGTGGCCCGATCTAGACCCCATCTGGCCCTGAGAGGGAACGTTTAATGTAGAGATTATTCAGTCAATACACCGTAGAGTGCGGATAGCGCACCCCGATCAGTACCCCTATATAGATTCTTGGTTAAGTATTTGTGAAGATCCGTCCCCCTGGGCGCAGCGCTGTTATGAGGAACAGTGCAGAATAATGTTAGCAAAAACAGATTCTAGACAGAAAACGGAACAGCCCAAAATGAAAGAGCAGGATAAGAAATCCAGAAAGAAGCCCATCCTGGTAGATCCTGATTCCCCAGAGATAATTCCAAGACAGCCCCGAACCCCAGGTCCAATAAGAGTAGCCCGGCGTCCTGCCCCAGAACCCCAGCGACGGCCGGAGCGGGACCCAACCCCTGATCCACCTCCCGGAGGGGAGGAAGAGGAAGAATTAGTTGAAAGAGAAGAGGATGTCATAAAAAGTGAGTCAGAAGCGGAGGTAGAAGAAGGAGAAAAAGAGAATGCCCCAGACGAGGAGGACAGTGTACAAGTGATCGCTAGCACTAGCAAACTAGCAAAAGGTATACCCAAAGCGAAACCTGTTGAGAAAAAGAAAGTGACCCCTTCGAAGACAATTACAACAATAACCCTTAGATCCCAAAAGACACCTACGGCCAGAATGCTGCCTTTACGGCAAGTCCCGGGAGTGCCCGTAAAGAATGATAATGATGAGGTGGTAGCGGGACCCTTAACTTATGTGTATATCCCTTTCTCTACAACTGATTTATTAAATTGGAGGTCGCATTATGCCTCCTATACTAGTAAGCCCCAGGAACTGACAGAATTAGTAACTACTATTATGGAAACTCACCAACCCACTTGGCCAGATTGCCGTCAGCTCCTGACTACCCTATTCACAACAGAAGAGCGAGCACGAATTAGAAAAGCAGCTATTGAGTGGATGGCAGATAACCCTGTAGCTCCGGGACAGGGGCAGAATAGAATAGACCATCGGGAAGCAGCCCAGAGAGAATTCCCGAATGAAGACCCCCATTGGGATCCAAATACAGAAGAAGGATCCACAGCCCTAGCCCATTTTCGCCAAGGCTTTTTACAAGGCCTGAAAAGGGGGGGCCAGAAAGCTATGAACCTTTCCAAAGTTGCAGGAGTTATCCAAGGTATAGATGAGAGCCCAGCAGATTTTCATGAAAGATTAACTGAAGCATACAGAATGTATACTCCCTATGATCCCGAGGCACCAGGAAGTTTATGTATGGTGAATTCTGCTTTTGTAAACCAGTCTCAACCAGACATTAGACGTAAATTACAGAAGTTAGAAGGGTTTGCGGGCATGAATGCAACACAGTTACTGGAAGTCGCTCATAAAGTGTATGTGAATCGTGATACTGAAAGACAGAGAGAATGTGATAGAAAGATGAAGAAGAAAGCAGATTTATTGGCTGCGGCCATAGTTGAACAGAAAAGGGGAGGTGTCCCTAATCGACGGAGCAGAGGAAGAGGGCGGGGTCAAGGCGGAGGCCGGACCCAGAAGCTAGGCGTGAACCAATGCGCCTACTGCAGAGAGGAAGGACATTGGAGAGATACATGCCCGCAACTCGCAGACGCCCAGCAAGAAGACGACAACGATCATCAGTGGCGAGAAGAAAGACGAGGCTATCCCCGAAACCGAGGAGGAGCCAATCGAGAACAATTCCAGCGAGAGAGAGGAGGAGGAGCCATTCAAGCATTGGCCACACCGGCCCATGATGAGAATGACGTGGATTAGGACAGACCGGGCTCCCAGTTTGCTTTAGGTCTCCAGGAGCCTATGGTCGGAATACAAATAGGAGACCAAATTATGGACTTTATGGTTGATACTGGAGCACAACATTCAGTAATAGACAAAAAGATAGCCCCATTCTCTACAAAAGCAGTCACCATTATAGGAGCAACTGGTGCCAAAGCTACAAAGTCTTTTCTTCAGAATCGTATATGCAGTCTAGGAGGACAGCAAATAACTCATCAATTCCTTTACATGCCCGAATGTCCAGTGCCACTACTGGGACGAGATATGTTAGCCAAGCTTCAAGCACAGATATCTTTCTCTGAACAAGGAGAAATGCAAATGACAGTAAATTCCCAAGCCAAACCAGCAGGAGTAATGCTGCTGACAGTGCCCCGAGAAGAAGAGTGGAGGTATTATATCGATGACTCCATCCAAGACACTTATTTTGAACAAACTTTAAAGAACATCCATGCACCACCTGGAGTATGGGCAGAAGGCAGTCCCCCAGGCCTAGCCAAGCATATAGCTCCAGTAATTGTAACCCTCAAGCCTAGTGCTACACCAGTGCACCTCAAACAGTACCCTCTCCCAAGAGCTGCAATTGAAGGCATTCATCGCCACCTACAAAGATTGCTTGAGTATGGCCTACTAAGAGTATGTCAATCCCCATGGAACACTCCACTTTTGCCAGTAAAGAAACCTGGGACAGATGACTACCGCCCAGTGCAAGATTTAAGAAGAGTAAATGATGCAGTTGAAACTATACATCCAGTTGTACCCAATCCTTACACTCTTCTAGGACTGATACCTGCAGAAGCTACCCATTTCACTGTACTGGATTTGAAAGATGCATTCTTTTGCATAAGATTAGCCCCTGTAAGCCAAATATTGTTTGCATTCGAATGGCAGGACCCCATCTCTGGAAGAGGGGGCCAACTCACCTGGACAAGATTACCCCAAGGATTCAAGAATTCGCCTACCATCTTTAGTGCTGCACTGAATCAAGACCTTTCAAGCTATCCAGTAGCCCCGGGGAAGAGAGTGCTTCTCCAGTACGTGGATGATCTGTTGATAGCTGCCATATCAGAAAGTGAATGCATACTAGCCTCCAAAGATCTCTTGCAGTTACTAGATGAAGCTGGATACAAAGTTTCCAGAGCCAAAGCACAGCTATGCCAAAAAGAAGTGAAATACTTGGGTTTTCGTATTACCCAAGGAAGCAGAAGATTAGGCAGAGAAAGAAAAGAGGCAGTATGCAGAATTCCAACTCCAACAACCAGAAAGCAAGTCAGAGCCTTTCTGGGAGCGGCAGGATATTGCCGAATCTGGATACCCAACTTTGCTCAAATTGCCAAACCACTGTATGAAGCCACAAAAGGAGAAGAGAAGTTGCCACTGGAGTGGGGACTTGAGCAGGATACAGCCTTCCAGAAGTTAAAAGAAGAATTGATGTCATCACCAGCACTTGGACAACCAGATGTCCACAAGCCTTTCCACTTGTTTGTACATGAAGCACAGGGAAATGCCTTAGGCATGTTGACTCAGAAATTGGGAAATTGGGAGCGACCTGTAGCATACCTATCGAAACAATTGGACCCTGTGGCCAAAGGATGGCCACCATGCCTGAGAGCAGTTGCAGCTACAGCGCTATTAGTGAGTGAAGCAGACAAGCTCACACTAGGACAGAACATACGAGTCACTGTGCCACATGCAGTCCTTGCCCTTATGGAACAAAAAGCAAATTATTGGCTCACCAATTCCCGAATGTTGAAGTACCAGAGCATGTTATGTGAAAACCCACAGATACAACTCAAAGTGAGTCATGCCTTGAACCCAGCTACCTTGATACCTATCAGTGAAGTACTCCCAGAACATGACTGTATCGAAGTCATGGAAACTGTGTTCTCCAGTCGACCCGACTTGACAGATGTGCCCATAGACAATCCTGACCAAATCTATTATGTTGATGGGAGCAGTCTCATCCTTGATGGACGACGCTGTGCTGGATATGCAGTCGTCACTCAACACGAAGTAGTTGAATCATCAGCTCTAGCCTCAGGCACATCAGCCCAGAAAGCCGAATTGATAGCACTCACCAGAGCATTGTTGTTAGGAGAAAAACTTGTGCTAAATGTATATACAGATTCCAAATATGCCTTCACTACCTTGCATGCCCATGGAGCCCTCTATAAAGAAAGAGGACTCATCACATCTGGAGGAAAATCAGTCAAATATGGTCCCGAGATATTGATGTTACTTGATGCAGTTTGGGCCCCAACACATGTAGCTGTCATGCATTGCAGAGGACATCAAGCTGGAAAAGGAGAAGTTGCCTGAGGAAATAGGTTTGCAGATGCCTCAGCCCGACAAGCAGCTATGACAGGACAGATTGCCCCACAAGCTATGCCAATGCAAGCAGCATTGTTTCCAGTACCTTTGAATTTATGGACACCACGATATACCACCAAAGAATTGGATTACTACTGTAACAAAGAAGATGGAGTACTGAAAGATGGGTGGATTGAGCTGCCACCAGAAGAGGGCAGTCAACCCCCTGGACGAATAGTAATTCCTGAACTGTTAGGACCATCTTTTGTCAAAGCTTTCCACGAAGCCACCCACTATGGAAAGAGTGCTATGGAAAAAGCACTCAGACCACATTTCTACATCCCTTTGTTGACAACCATATCAGCCTCAGTAGCACGTCAATGTCTAACCTGTGCCAAAAATAATGCCAAGCAAGGCCTTATAACGGCACCCCGAGTTCAGTCAGGAGGTGTAACCCCCATGCACAACCTCCAAGTTGATTTTACCGAAATGCCAAAAGCCAATGGATACCATTACCTACTAGTATTAGTCTGTACTTTCTATGGGTGGGTAGAAGCCTTCCCAACCAGAACTGAGAAAGCCCGAGAAGTTACCAAAGTTTTAATGAGAGAGATTGTCCCTAGGTTTGGAATTCCAGCAGTAATAGGGTCAGACAATGGACCCTCATTTGTCTCCCAAGTTACTCAGCAGTTAGCAAAAGCTTTGCAGATACAATGGAAGCTCCACACTGCATATAGACCCCAGAGTTCAGGGAAAGTTGAGCGAATGAATCGTACCCTAAAAGCCCAAATGTCCAAGCTTTGTCAGGAGACACACTTGAAGTGGCCCCAAGTGCTCCCAATAGCTTTACTCAGAATACGCTCAGCTCCTGTAAAGTCAACAGGATTTTCCCCTTTTGAAGTTTTGTATGGTAAACCCCCACCAATAGTGCAGGGAGTCAAAGGAAGTTTAGCCCAGATTGGTTCAGAAGTAACCAGACAAGAACTCCTAGCTCTTAGTTTTGTTCTGCAGACTCTCCATGCGTGGATCCAAGACCAGTTGCCTATCAACCTGACGGAACCCTTGAATCCCTATCAGCCTGGTACGTCGGTGTGGATCAAAGATTGGAAGAAGACACCGTTGGAACCCCATTGGAAGGGACCGTACACCGTCATCCTGTCTACCCCAACTGCAGTAAAGGAGCCGAGATCGACGCCTGGATCCACCACAGCAGAGTCAAGCCCGCCACTGATCCTGAGCATGAGCAGTGGACAGCAGAGCAGCATCTTGATGCACCCTTGCGAGTTACTCTGAGACGGCAACCAGTAGCTTAGACACTTCATCACAAGTGCTTTGCAGTAGCCAAGTCTTTCGAAGAGGATTGCTGTTTTCCATACAGCAACAGTTTTGTTTCAACGAACCCCATTTGCGTCTGATTTGACACACTACTTTGATACTATATTGAACCATACTTCAACACCAACTGAATTGCTAAGTTGGTTAATGTGTACTGGACAACTTGAGGATCTTCAATCAACACTCAGCACCCGTTAAATTGCTTCATTAGCGAACGGGACGAAGAATAAAAGACCGTCGTGATCAAGATCAGCAAGCTGAGGATTCAGAAGAACTCCAATCAACATCAACATGCATCTTTACTTTTCCTTTGCCTTGGTTGCCTCATTTGGAGGTTTTGAACAGACTTATGCTTTACCTCCATGCACTGCTTGCATTACCTCTACTCGAACTGGACTGAAAGTAACTCAGACTTTGCTTTATCATTCTTACTATACCTGCAAGGGAACAGTAACTCGGTGTATCTATAACACCACTGAACTAAATGTTTGCACTCATGGCAAAATCAAAGCATGCTATAATCCGCATCAGAATCCATCCTATTACACGTTGGAAATAAGATGGAAGGATGCAGATGGACCTATACTAGCTGCTACACCACCACTTAAAGACATTACTAAACCTGCTGTTTTGAATTTTGATGCATGTAATGCCATTAATAGAGATAGTTATTCCACCTGTGGTACATGGGAGAAAGCGTATCGGAATGACCATAAGTACATGTGTCCAGAGGGTGCCACAAATTGGTGGAAGTGTACAGGTAAAACGGGATCAGGCTATAGTACTGCGTCAGCAGCAGATTACTATTGCCCGTATTGGGGATGTGTGTTTTATGCTACCTGGAACACTGGTATAACTGATGAGAAAATAGATAAACGGATGGCTACTTTAACCAAGCCAACCACAAATGATAAATGTCAGAAAGATGCTTGCAACCCCTTACACTTACGTATACATAATCCCCATGCATGGAAACAAGGATACAAGTTTGGTTTACGTATTGCCGGAGGGGCAATAGATCCAGGAACCATTGTGTATATCAGATTGAATACCCAAGCCCACAAGTCATCCAAATACCATATTCATAATACCTTTTATGAAGCCATGCATGTGAATAAGTTTGAGATCCCTCATCCCTCACAGAATTTATTTTTAGAATTAGCCGGAGCAGTAGTATCTAGTCTTAAGATTTCAGATTGCTATTTCTGTGGCGGAACCCAAATGGGAGACCAGTGGCCATGGGAAGCCCAAGAATTGAATTATTCTTTAGTTTATAATCAGACTGAATTACACAAGACTACCAGTGAGTGGGTGTTAGCGCACTCAATCGTTGGACGTCTTTGCTATGCCAGAACTGGACCCCAGTTCACCCAGAAGGTAGGACAGCTGGTCTGTCTTAGCCAGAAGTACTATAATGCCACGACCAAAAAGACAGCATGGTGGTCAGGACTCAAACATCCTGAACCTCCTAACCCATTAGCTAGATTTCCTGAACTTGCTGGTTTATGGACTAACCTTGCCAAAATCCAAGCCTGGCAAGCCCCACCTGGCCTATATTGGATCTGTGGAAACCGAGCATATGCACAACTCCCGCCACACTGGGGAGGAGCATGTGTCTTAGGAACCATCAGACCTTCTTTCTTTCTTCTAAACACTGAACATGGAGAACAATTAGGATACCCTGTATATACTACACACCGACACAAGCGAGCATTAAGACAGAAAAGAGAAGCCTTACAGATAGGCAAGTGGGAGAAGTGGCAGGGTGATGATTGGCCACCAGAAAGAATTATTGAGTATTATGGGCCTGCCACTTGGAATGATGATGGTATGTGTGGGGCTACCGAACCCCAGTCTATATGATTAATCGTATTATCCGCTTACAAGCAGTAGTTGAAATAATAACCAATGAAACTAGTCATGCTCTTACGCTCTTAGCTAGACAAAGTACTCAGATGCGCACTGCTATATATCAGAACCGCTTAGCTCTTGATTATTTGTTAGCAGCTGAAGGAGGAGTATGTGGTAAATTGAATTTAACTAATTGCTGTCTGAAAATCGATGATAAAGGTCAAGTAGTTGAAGAAATTGCTAAAGATATGCAAAGACATGCTTATGTGCCAGTACAGACTTGGCACTCATTGAAATTTCCTAACTGGTTTGCTAACCTCTTTTCATGGGTGGGAGGATTTAAAACTTTCATTGTTTTAGTACTAATTCTTGTTGCTGTTATCTTCTTATTACCATGTTTAATCCCATGTTGTATGCGTTCCATTCATAACACTATTGATAGTACAGTAGAGCGGAAGACCGCAACTAAAATAATGGCTTTGTATAAGGCCAGCCCTAGTCGAAATCCTTCAATCATGATGTGATTCTTCTAAAGGTGATTTAATTCTCACACCTTATTAAGTAATAGGGTGAGATTAATCAAAGGGGGGAATGTGGCAGGTGCAGGCCTGTGATCCACGGTGTCTGACATAAGCAGGCTGGCCTAACTAGCTTGACCTGTAAATGAAGCATGTGGAGAGGCATATAGGAATTGCACATCCCCCAATATGCTGCTATTGTAGGATAGAACTCTGTAAGAGAACTAAACTAACTTAGGTAAGCAGAACTGAGAGATGGAAAAATACTGAAAAATGTGTTTAAAAGTTACTGATAAGAAAAAGTACATCTGCAAGGAATATAATTGGGAGTGCTGACAGATGAGTTGCAGAGCCCTGCTCCTCTGCATGCACAAATTGGCTATATGGCCATGAAAGTGTGAAAGTAACAAGTTGATGAACTGACCATTGTAATTGGGACTAGAAGGGGGGTATGCAGGTGTCATGCCCACTGAAGGGACATAATTGGATGGACTTATCAGTACCGGGACCAATGGAAGGGCTACGGGAGGTACGGGAGAGTACCGGGACCAATGAAATGTTTTTCTATACCTAGAATGGAACAGAAGTCTATAAAAGTTATTGTAATGCTTGAAAACTTTGCTCAGCCATTTTGAAATTGACTGGTTCGAGACTTGTGCACAAATAAATGATTTGGACCTTCTGAACAGACTCCTGGTATCATTGGTTTGTCTGCGCTTTGCTGCTACAATTGTGAACCGCAACTGATCTATGGAAGATGCGGTATATAAATCATTGTTAAATAAATAAATAAATGTGCCTTGCATTCGTTTTCAGCCCTTCAGTTCCCAGCGTTGGTGTCACGGGAGCCTCTCCCCGCCCACTCCCTGCCCATTGACCCCTTCTCTCCGCCCTCTCTCCACCCTTCTATGGATGTACCGCGGCCAGGAATACTAGCGCTTTAGTTACCGCTAACCCGCGTTAACATTATCTAATGCGCGTTAACATCATGTTAACGTGTGTAACCCGAAGGGTTAGAATGTATTTTGTTAAAGAAATGTGTTAACCCTTCCCTTGGGAAGTGATAGAGACCTTTTGATTGGTGGAAGCGTAGAGAGCTTCTAATTGGCTGCAAGGGCTATAGCAGGCCAAGGGAGAAGCCGGGGCCTAGATTTGAGGGTACCCAGGCGAGAGTTCCAGGGGTTTAGATAGAAAGTAACCCGGAAAGTTGTGAGACCCAGGAAGATTTGGAGATCCTGTGAACTCAGAAAAAGGGTCTACTTTATGTAAAGGGGATCTGAAAACATCAATTGTGGGGTTAGAATTAGGAAATTTTGTTGTTTAAGGGTTTAATTTTGCAGGGTTAGGCATTGAAGGGGTTAAAATTATTAGAAGGATACAAATTTGGGCTCAAATTAAATTGGGGATTATAAATAAAATAAGTAAGTGGGTTTTTAGTTGTTAAAAGTACATTTAGTATGGAATTTTAGAGTAAATGAACTTTGTGTTTTGGGGGGGCTATCAAAATTGAATATTGAATTACATTCGATGTGAAGGATACCTGGAAGTATAAACTAATTTTTGAAATAGTTTGGGATAGGTTAGGAAATTTACTTTGTTTCATATTTAAGAGAAATCTGCAGCATATTTGTCCATGGCCCAATTTAAATTCTAAAACCACGGTGAGGTAGCTGCTGAGTTCCTGATTAAGGGGATGTTAATGTTTTGATGATACTGAAATATATTGATACAGTTTAGGGAAGGAAAAGGGAATTCCCATAGAAAGTAATGTAAAAAGAGTAGTTTAAAATGGAGATCAAGGGAACATTCTGATAGTAAACAACCTGTAGAATTCCCAGAACACAGCGCATGATAGGTTAGAGTCAGTCATATGAACTGAATGGAATCCCTGTTTCCAAGGAAACCAGAAGCTTTCCTGTTAAACAGAAGAAAAGAAAGAAAGAGGGTTTTACCTGGAGAAGATGTACTTTACTGCTTGTCCAGTGCAAGTTAGAGAAAAGCAGTTAAAAACCAGAGTTAAAGGGCTGAGATAAGTAAAGTAACTGAGTAGTGCCTATTGATATCCTCAGGGAAGAATTTAAAGATAAGTTATAAGAATAAGCCAGTCCTTGTTAGTGTGCAGATAAATTGAATCTGGCTAATTGAGTTAAAGAGAAGTTTTACTCTGTAGTTTCTCTGAAAGGTACAATTGCAGATGAATGAAAGGAAACTTACTAAGGTCAGAGAAGTGTTTGCCTGAAATTGAGATTATTCTTAACTGGTTCTGTTTTAGCAAAACAGCTGTGCAGAGCAGAGAATTCTGATGTTCTGTGTTTTGTTAAATGTTGCTGCTTTCTTTGAAAAGATGCACAGTATTTCTGTAATATTATTCTTGTGACAAAAGAAAGTTATATGCTGACCCTGACTTAGGTCAGAAACAAGGTGCTTATAAGAAAAGTGCTATTTCAAGGTGAGATACCAGCATTAAAAGGCTCAGTATGTATAAGTGCATAATTCCTCAAAATAGAGTGTGACTGAAGCAAATGAAAATTACCTTTTGCAACTGAAGATGCTAAAGCAAGGCTTTACAAGAGATAAGAGTTGTTCTGGACAGTCAAAAGAACCAAGCTCTCATAGTGTGCTATAAATGCATATAGGAAAAAAAGACTGAGCAAAGGAAAATTAGCAGGGAACTTGAATTATCCTTTTATTTTACCCTGAAGTTAGTGCCCACAAGTACATCAAAGTTGTCCCAGAAAAATACCTTTGAAGATACTCAGGGAGAGACAAGGTTTTCCTTCCTTTTGATTTTTTTAAGATAGGTGAGGGAGAAGAAAAAAACCAAGAACTACTCAACAAGGGCCCCAACTGCGCACACAGAAGGAGCACAGCGCTGAATACTCACCTACCAACCGGGAAGAGGATTCAGCTAAGTATAGACTGCCGCAGTGGACTTTGTGTCTTTGTGCCAGAAATAAAGAATAAGTTTTAAAGGGAATGATTTTATAAATGTTTTAATGTTGAATTGAATAAATGTGTTTTCTCTTACTTCGCAACCGACTTGAGTGCCTTAAGTTACACAAATGTGTATGCTAAAGTAGCGCTGTGTCAGAATCGTACAAACCCCGACTTTTATGCGCCCTGCTGTGAATACTAGGGGGGATGTGTGGCCCGGCTCTTGGGGAATAACAACTGGCCTGCTACCGTGATCGGCAGCCGACAGCCCCTGTCGGCCGCTGCTAAGTCAGAGCCCGGGGCCAGCGAGGAGCCCCGAGGGGGTCACACGTGCATTAACGTTACCTAGCATGCGTTAATGTTACCGCGGTTACCTTACCGCAGTTTAGTAAACATACCCCATAGTGATGGCCTGTCCTGCCTGTCTCTCTGTCAACCGTTCAGGGACAACATTGCTGATATCTTCCACCTCTCTACCCAGACCACAAGGCCCTTTCCTATTTTTACAGATGGACTTTACAGATTTGCCTTGTGCCAGAGGTGGAAAGAAATACTTAATTGAGCTCACCTATCTGTATTTAGGGTGGCTTGAAGCTTATCCAACTGCTTCTCTGTCAGCAGCAACTGCAATCAAATGTTTATTGTATCAGTTTATTCCACCATGGGATATCCCTTTGGTTCTGTCCTCTGATCAGGAACTACAATTTGTATCTCAAGTATGGGAAGGGATTAAGAATTTTTTGGTATTCATAGGCAACTGCATCCTCCTTATCATCCGCAAAGATCTAGCCAAGTGGAACGGATGAATAGGACGGTGAAAGGCATGCTCAGATCTCTGACCTCAGATTGGACCAAAGATTGAATAGTAGCACTCCCCATAGTTCTATTTGCCATTTGAAACTCACCCCAAAAGATAAGAAGCTACTTGACTCCTAATGAAATAGTGACAGGACGCCCTGCTACTTTGCCTGCCCAGGTATTGTTAACTCTTGATCAAATACCAGACTCTCAGTTATTATGCAGTGATATCTTGTCTTAATGATATGTTGTCCTCTGTTCCATTTGTGCAGATTTCTAGATCAGAAGCAGTTACTCCTGGTGAACCAAAGGACATTAAGCTTGGCAATTGGGTCCTGGTGAAAGACTATCATCCCAAGACTGCCCTGAGTCCCAAGTTCATTGGCCCATATCAAGTCCCTCTGGTCAAATAATCGGCATTGAAGGTTCAATGAAAGATGTCATGAATATATCTAAGCCACTGTAAGAAATTGCCATCACCAGAAGATATAGAAAGACATTAAGTAGTGACTAAATGCCTGCCTGCTACCCATTTGGCCAGACAGAGTCTGAATTGAGAGACAATAATCCACAGACTGAGATTATAAACCTCAATATAAAATAGTGAATAAGTTTTCTGATCTTTGAATTTTTTTGTATTACTGCTTGTGTTTTGCTATTGGGAGCTGTAACTTGATTGCAGGCCTATAATGAAAATGTGCTCTAGATTCGCTCCAGTTCTGGATGGTATAATATATTTCAGGCCCATATGTTATCCATAATCCATCATTTTAAGCTTTCCAGTTGTGCTGTGTCTGTCTTCCACACCCGGTTTCTGTACAACACGGATTCCTTCTAGAGCCTCAGCCTGTAAATATCTCTGATTGGTCCTACCTGATCCCAAATAAATTAGATGGTAGTCCTAAATCCTGGAATAAAATTAAGATCACACTCACTCCTAAATTGGTTAACCCTCATCCCAAAGGAGAAATTCCCTTCTGCTTTCATAAATTGCTGGAAACCAGGATGTTGAGAATACTCCTTTAACCATGAATGTGAGGACATTTGTTGCTCATTTGCTCAGAATAGGTGCCAGAGAGTCTGGATTGGTGCCACTGTGGAATTTATACAGATGAATTACTAGCCTGAGAAAGATCAAGGCTGATACAGGATGAAAAGTTGCTGTAATTTGTAAGCAGGAGCTGTTTTTCTTTTATCCCCGCTATTTGTGGCTCAGAATAATCCCCTTAATAAATATTTTTATGATTTATTTTATTCCTTATTTATATTAGGAGTCTCCACAATGTTACAAATAGGGTAGCTTGTCTCCAATAATGCATGCTTCGTGCATGATCTGTGTCACAGTTAGACAGAGTTTTGTTGCAGGTTGCATCACATATTTGGATTACCCTGTGTATATGCACTTTAAGTGCTTATAAAGATAAGATTATGTCTGGGCTGGTTGGGAGGGAAAGAACACTTAATAATAGTTTGCTTGCTACACCATGCCCTGACTTGTGCTACTAAGGTAATCTCTTAACAATTTCCTAGGTGATTCACACAGCCCTTGGTTTGATTGAGGGAGCCTTTCAAATTGCCCCTTTGATCTGTCACGGCTTTAACACCTATTTAAGACAATGTCATAGGTTTCTTGCTTCTTAACTGAAAGGCCTCCTTGTAAAGGTCTCTAGAAAGAATTTATTTCTTTCTAATCAAAGGATATTTACCCTTTTCTACCTTCTATGCTAAGCTATTCTCTGGTTTAATTTAAATGAAAAGCTCACTGGTGAAAAGCCTTGACTGACTTAACAAAAACACTGAATTCTAAAATACACAGATTTATTTGTGTTAAAGCCAGTTAAGTCACTTTTCCTCAAGATTTAGAGAATTTCACAAAAGGTAAATATTTACTAGTGCAGATTCTTTTTCAGCAGGAGCAGTCCCTTTTAGTAGTCCTTCAAGACCTATATATACCTGGTAGCACTTTAGAAATGATAAGTTGCATTAGGAGTAATAGTAGTAGTAGATGATTGCCTGCCTCTGCCTATCTGTACTCTCTTCATTTTCTTTTCTCCCTGAATTCTATGCTATATCATTAGCCTGGAGTCAGAGAACTTAAGAGCTTTTTAAAATTCACTCTTCTCTGCCACTGAAACAGAAACAGTGGTGCCTGTGTCCGAATTAGAACTGTGCCTCTACAACTTCTCTCTGATTATGCATCTTTGGTTTTAGAGGAGGGATCCCAATATTTTTATGTGAAAGGCCACATTAGGCATTTCAAATCATGGATAGTGCTGGACAGGTTCTAACAGTGCTGTTCTATGTCCCTGTGTGTAGCTCTGCTTCCTTGCTAAACAATTATTACCTTACACTAGTAAATCTTGATTAGTGCCCCATGGGATCAGAATTGTGAGCCCTTCTGTACGTCTGGGATGGAATGAGCTTGATAATTATTATCAAGCTCATTCCATCCCAGACATACAGAGGGGCTCACAATTCTGATCCCATGGGGAACTTCTAGCCCCGCGGTACCAGAGTTGTGAACAGCTCTTTATGTGTAGGCCAGGACTGTGATTCAGCCTGACCTGCATGTACAGGAAAAGCCCCACTAACTCAGTCATGGCTTTACAATGGATCTGTGGCTCAACAAAGGCTTTCCCCGCAGCCTGACCCACGATCTGGCCTCCTAAGGCCAGGGTCGGACTGCAGAGAATGTCCTCGGGCCCCCCTGCCCCATCCGCACCCCAGGCCCACTGATAAAAAATGTCCAGGGAAGTTATTACACCTTGGAAGTGGAATAACTTCCCTGCACAAGTCTCTGGCCCTGGACATACAGGGCTGACATTAGAATTGGCCCTGTACATCCAGGGCCGGTGACCGCCCACTTCCCACCCTAATTCTGCCCTGATCCGCCCCTTCCCCACCACCATCTAACCTCCCCATACAACAGGCATCCATCCTCACTATTCGTGGGACAGAATCAGGTCCTATGTGTTTAAATTATATAGATTAATGGGATTCCTTTGTAAAATTGCCTAATCAAAGCTCCTTGATGAATGGCAAAATGTTTACTTTTAGTAGATATCCAAACATGGCACTATTTGCTTCCTAGATTTTCCCTTCCAACCATTAAAAATCTGTTGCCTAAGGGTGGCATGCAGAGTGGTGACTAGAAGGGTCAGATGTCCGGTGTGGATGTCCAAACCCCTGTAGCTGCCTGAACCTGATTACAGGTCCAGAGCTCCTCACATGTGCAGGCCTGCTGTGCAGGGATCTCTGGTGGGAGGGGACAGTGACAGAGAAGAGAGTGGATGGTGTAGGGGTAGCCCTATGACCCCGGATGTATAGGGCCAATTCTGGTGACAGCCTGGTATATCCTGGGTCAGGGAGATAGATGGGAAACCTATTCCACTTCAGAGGTGGAATAAGTCCCCCCCAAGTGCGACAATCCACAGAGATGGACCACACAAAAGGTAGGAAGGGCACAGGAGATTCCCCGCAGCCCAACCATGGCTTTGGCAGGTCCATTTGAGGGTCAGGAGGTGGGGAAAGAAGGCTAATATGCATCTGGGAGTGAGCGCAGCTGCTGCATGGCTTCCCGGTGCCATGGTGATGGGACTCCATGGGATTGGGCTTTATGCATGAGTCATGTTTGGGTTGGATGGGGAGGGTGCAGGATATCCAAGGGTCCAGAATCGGGGCAGGTCCTGCCTGTCCAGGCCAGTGCACCCAAATCTGATCCCATAGGGATGTAGAGGCCCCACGGGATCAGAATCAAGTGCAAATCCAGCCCACCCAGATTCTGAGCATCCAGACAGGCTGGACAGACCTCTTTCTGAATGGGGATCCATGTCAAGAAGCTAAATGCGAAGTTGCCCTATATAGCAAGAATTCTCATATGGGGTGGGTGGGAGCCGGGGTAGGAAGAGAGGGATCTAACACCTGAGAGGGTCAGTGACTTCAAAGAGCCTGCCCTACCCCTTTGAATAAAGGCTATAGAAGAGGAAAAAACTCTAGCTTCAGGAAAAAAGCTTTGCCCAAGAATCCCCCCAAAATTCCCTTTTGCAATATAGCAGAAAACAAAAACTTTAGCTACTAAAAATGACAAAAAAGGCCCTTTTAAGAGTTCTCAGGCTGAGAGTTTGTACTTAGGATTCCTACAGAATTACCTTGCTTGCAATTCCGACCATCTAGTGGCAGGGTTCAACTCATAGAAGCTTGCTAAGCAGGGAGTGCAGCCGAAGGGGGCCATGTCTGGCTGTTTCAGTGATTTCAAATATTAGGGAAAGAAGAAGGGTAGCAAGATTCCCAAGGGAAAGGCAAATAACCCTTGTTTTCCACAGTATCTGTTGGCTGAGAGGTGAATAGTGGGATGGGAAATGTGTGTGTTACACTCACACACCCAGTATACTTACCTGTCTCTTTTTCTGGACTCTCCTCTCACTATCCTTTTCATCTCCTCGCCTCTCTTTTGGCTCCTCTCTCTTATCGTTATCCCCCTCTCAGACTACCTGCTCCACCACCTCACAAACTGCCTCACCTCGCTGCAACTGTCACAGCAACCTGAATAGTGCCACACTCCCAAAAGTATCTCTCTGCAGACTACCCCACCACCTCAAACCCTGCCCCAGTCCTCAAAACTACCACCACAACTGACCCACTACCCCACCAATTTCCCCCTCATAAACTACTCTTGCAATTACCCCACCAGCCCTATCCCCAAAACTACTACCACTGCTACTAATCATTTGAGTAGTGCTATAAGGTGTACACACTGCTGTACATATTGATGTAAGACACAGTGCCTGCACCTCAGAGCTTACAATCTAATCAAGACAAAACACGTAGAGCCCAATTCCATAACATACGCACCTGGCCCGCGGGCACATACATATCAAAATTGGGGCTAATTTAAACCTGATTCTGCAGTTGCAGGTGTAGATGCCTCTGTGGATCTGGAATCGAGGATATAGACATCTCATGCATCACATGTACAAACCCTGGGAAATGGGTATATTCAGCAAGCGGGCTGGACATCCCCTTCCTTGGCAGTTCTAAAAAGATGTACATCTTTGCTGCTGTCTGTCTCAGCATAGCCATGCCTTCGCATTTAAAAAGTGCATTTCCTAAGCTGCTCCTCATACTAACTATGTGGTGCTCATGCAAACTACCCCTTAAAATAGATGATACAGATGTGCTGATGTAAAACAGACCATATAAACTAGTCCTTTGCATGACCTGAGCAATGCAAAATAGTCTCTGTGCACTCAGAGATAGTACAACAGCAAGTAGAAAGCAATATGTTTGACATGACATACCTTGAAGTAAGGAATACTTGGCAGTAGGAAAACATTTTAGTTGTGCTTGCAGTGGTCATCTCTGACAACTGTGTGTACAATGCTCTCTATTGACCAGACAAAATCAGAAAGGGTCCTCTACTGCTATATTTTGCTGTAGAGACCCTCTCCTGATATGTCCTGGCCGATCACACTGGCACCTGGTCATGCTACGGCCATCCCTGTGGACCAGGTTCTAGTCAAGCATTGATGTCCCCAAAAATTGTGGTTGAGCACACCAGGTCTCCCCCCCCCCCCACCCACTCCCGTGCATCCCTCTAAACACACACACACACTCTCACTTGCAGTCACACAAAACATACATATGCAGTAACGATGCCCTGCACCTCTGGAAAACAGCTGGTATAACATAATGGCATAGAGTTCTTGGGCTACTATTCTGATCTGCATTTCTCACCCACATATGAATCCATCCTATACTCACCCAAATACAATCCCTACATCAACAGTCCCACTATTCAGAATACAGGAAATGTTTGAGTGCCCTAGATAATCTGCTCTAGCTCACATAGCAATTATCAGCATAGTCAGAATAATCACCATTGCACCTCTGAATTTCTGTAGGGTTATTTATTAATTAATGTGTTTTTACCGTACAGCTTTCCCTCACCTCTGGATTCTGTTCTATACAACTGCATCTTATGGTCTTATGGTCTTCCAGACTGCAGACACACCAATTAGAACCACATTTGTCACAGCCATTCATCAATATGGGATGCATTACAGAGCAGAGCACAAAAGTTTCTAAGTCCTGGCCTTATTCCACATTTCAGCAGGTATAACGTGGAACATGCAGGACATACACGGGCCTTTACTGAATACGCATTGTATGTCTCCTCTGCTGACATTGCCCCATTCCTCCCCATCCCACCCATGTTCTGAGATCCCCATGCTAGTGCATGTACGTGCAGGGCCGTGAGTGTTTTCGCTGGAAAAATGACTATGACGCACATCCAAAGGACTTATTTGTTTTTCTGGAATGACCTCCATAGTGAAACAGGGGGCAAGAGAATGATGAGCATCAAGATACAAAAACAGCCTCAAAGAGGTGGGTCTTTAGCCTGGACTTGAATTGGGCCAGAGAAGGAGCCCGATGCACCAACTCAGCTATCAGTTTGTTCCAGGCATATGGAGCAACAAGATAGAATAGATAAGATCTGAAGTTGGCAGTGGCAGAGAAGGGCACAGATAAAAGAGATTTGCCAGAGGAGCAGAGTTTCCGAGGAGTGTAGAGTGAGATAAGAGAGGAAATGTAGTGAGGAGCCACAGAATGAATGCACTCGTAGGTAAGTAGAAGTTTGAACTGGATGCAGAAATGGATAGGAAGCCAGTAAAGAGACTTGATAAGAGGGATTATATGAGTATAGCAAAGCTGGTGGAAGATAAGCTATGCAACTGAGTTTTGAACAGATTGAAGGAGAGAGAGATGATTCAGAGGGAGACCCTTGAGGAGCAGGTTACAATAATTAAGACAGGAGGTGATTAGTGAGTGTTTGAGGGTCTTAGTAGTGTGTATAGAAAGAAAGGGACAGATTTTGTCAATGTTATAGAGAAAAAGACTATATGATTTAACAATCTGTTGGATGTGTGCAGAGAAAGAGAGAGTAGAGTCAAAGATGACCCCAAGGTTGTGAGCTGAGGAAACAGGGAGGATGGTAATGTTTTCCAAAGAAATAGAGAAGGGAGGAAGGGTGCAGGTTGGTTTAGGAGGAAGATAAAGAGCTTAGTTTTGGCCATGTTCAGTTTCAGATGGCAGTGAGACATCTAGGCAACAATGTCGGATAAGCAGGCAGAGATCTGAGTTTTTATTCCTGGAGAGATTTCAGGTGCAGAAAGATAGATCTTAGAGTTGTCAGCATAAAGACGGCACTTCAAACCATGGGAGGAAATACGTGCACCAAGGAACTGAGTGTAGAGAGACAAAAGGAGAGGTCCCAAGACAGAGACCTGAGGTACACCAACAGAAAGTGATTTGGTGACAGAGGAGTATCCACTAGAACATACACTGAAAGTGTGATTGGAAGATAAGAAGAAAACCAGGACAGAACAGAGTCCATCAATCCAAGCTAGGACAGGATATTGAAGAGAAGGTGGTGATTGACAGTGTCAAAGGTAGTAGAAAGGTCAACAACAATGAGAATTGAGTAGAGGTCTTTGGATTTGGTGAGGAACAAATCGCTAGAGACTTTGGCAAGAGCCATTTCAGTGGAATGTAGAAAACGAAAGCCATATTAAAGTAGATCCGGAAGGACTTGAGAATTAAAAAGGTCAAGACAGTGGCGGAGAAACATTCCTTGAAATAGTTTTGAAGCAAAAACTGCCTCTGCAACTAATCCACCATTCCAAAACTACCCCCCCCACCCCACCCATAACTACCTCACCACCATACAAACTTCAGCCATCCCCAAAAATTGCCATCCCTGGAACTGTATCACCACTTCCAAACTGCCCACACCCTCCAAAAACAATTCCTCCCTTGTACTGTCCCAATACTAAGCCACTTGCCCCACACCAAAAACTATCCACTACATCTGCCACACCACCTCACAAACTCCTTCTGCTCCCAAACATATCCCATCATTCCTTCACTCCCCCCACAAAAAGTCCCACCCTAAGACATACCCCTGCAAATTCCCCACTAAACTACAATATGTCCCCATCCTCATAAAATATCTCTTTCCAAATGTTCATTCCACTCTGCAAAATGTCTTCACCTGCAAAAAATACTGTCACAACATATCACAAACTGCCTCACCCCCCAGCCTTCACAACTGCTCCAGAGACATCAAAATTTAGAAACTATTTTATTACCTAATAGAAAATATTAGTGAAGTATATGTGACTCATATAGAATTCACATGTTAAAAATAGCTGACATTTTTTGTCTGATTTCAGAATGTGCCATTAGGTATTGAGGAACTGTATATCTGAGAGATTACTCCAGTTTAACCAGAAGATAGGGTCCTGGATCTCTCCAGTAAACTTCTCTGCTGCAGCTATAGGGAACAAGTGTCCATGTATTGCCATTAAAAATCTGATAACCATAAGTTTGTGCAACCATAGGTACGTGGGAAAAACTAGAAGGCTATCTGCATGGACCATTAGCTGTATCCGGAACAGTGTCATGTTTGCCTCATTGGTCTGTATGTTCTGTTTTTCTACTTCAAGGATCATTGTTCTTGTGAAAGATTGATGGGTAGGTACAGTACAGCTTCATTTCTTCTAAGTTCAACATATTTCTTCCCCTAACATGAATTAGATAGCATGCTCTTTTAAAGACACATTTGAGAAATGACATCTGGTTACAATATAGGACATCCAGGCCAAAGCTTATTAAATAAAAAAGGCCAGACACGTGCAAATTTCAGCCCAATTTTTGGAAACTTACACAAGCCTGAAGTGGACGTTGGTAGCCACGGGTACTTAGACTTCCACACAACACAATTTTTCAATGGGGATGTCTATCCCATGCTGCATGCACATCCCTGCCTGATATTTTGCAAGCGAAAATGTTCTTTGGTGTGCAAACCATAAAACAAATGTCCTCATTTCACTTCTGTTTTCTTTGTAGTCGAGAAAGTTAATGGGGATATCAGAGTACCTTCTGTTCTGCTCTTTCCATGTATTTTGGTACCAAAATGGGAACTTTTCTAATGTCTATTCATGCACTGGAGCAGATATAGACATGGGGCCCTATATTCTACTAGCTCAGCTTTGTACCGCTACAGCGCATAGCCGTTGGCGCCGACCTCTCACCCTGGACATTAAATGCTGGGGTCATAGGTGGCCCTAACATAGAATATGCGGGTTTGCCGCACAGCCTCAAATGCCACAATAGCTAACCAGGCAGCGGCGATATTGTATGCTGCCCGGTTAGCTCCTGTGGCTAAAAGATAGGCCAGCTTTTGCTTCACCTATCTTTAAGCCACAGGTTGCTAACCAGGTAGCATGCAATATTGCCACTGCACGGATACTGACTATCGCCGCCCCTACACTCATATTTTGTAAGATATGTGTACTTGTGTCTTCTGTCCATCGTCCACCCAAACATCACCCCTGTGCATATCTACTAGCAAAGTACTCACTGTCATGTCATAGCATCTACTTTTAGGCTGGTTGAGATTTTGTAAGAGGCCATTTCCATGTGTATGTGGCTATATCTGCACTGAAATGATGTTATAAAATTTCCTTCTTGCAGTTCGCACAAGTTCTTGCCATTAGATTAATCTCTGGAGCCTCATTAAGAGAACATATCTCTCCTTATTTGGCAGAGCTCCATTGAATGCCAGTGTTATATCACGTGCAATTTAAATTATTGTGTCTGGTATGAAAAGCTGTGCATCATGTGGGTGCTATCCAACTTTATGAAAAGATAAAGGATTATATCCCAAAACATGTTCTTCATTCTTTATCTTTATCTTTATTTGCACTTGATATACCGCCCCAGGTGTCCCTGGCTTTGGAGCAGTTTACAATAAAAACATAATGGCTGCAGGAGAAAAACTGGAAAGGAACGCCAGCGTTATGACAGGAAAGCATAAGAAGAGAAAGAAACAGGAGAGGCAAGAGATAGCAAAAATAGCCGTTGCAGGCAGGAGAGCATTTCAGGACTAGGAGGGGAGGAGGGGACTATGGGTAGCCTGCTAGGTGGTAGAGGGAGGGATATCAAATGCGGTAACGTTTTTAGGAGTGCCTTGAATTTCAGAAATGAGGTTTCAGAACGTATGGTGGGAGGTAAGGAGTTCCATAGGGCGGGACCCAAATATAAAATAGCCAATCTCCTGGTCTGTTCAAGATGGGCCTGAGTGACTGCAAGAAGAGCCAGACGATTGACATGAAGGGATCTGGGGAGACGGTGATGGGTGTGAAACTGTAGCAGATTTGAAAGATATTCTGGGGTGCCAGTATAGAAGGCCCTGTGGACAAGAGTAAGGATTTTGTAATCGATCTGGGACTTGAGAAGAAGCCAGTGCAGACGGATTAGAGGCAGAGTGACGAGATTGCATCATGAGGAGTATGTGAGTATGCATGCAGAGGTGTTCTGTAGATAACCTGTTGGCTTGTCCTTTGAAAGCTGTTCATTTAATGAAGTTCCAAAATCAAATATTTTACATTGCAGGATCAGTGGCCTGGAATCAGTCCCCTATTTGTTATACGAAAGTACTATTTATGGAACGGGTAAACGTAGATCGATTGTTTACCTTATCAGAATATAGAAAGACTAGGGGACATGCAATGAAGTTACAGGGTAAACTATTTAAGACTAATAAAAGAAAATATTTTTTCACTCAACGTGTAATCAAACTCTGGAATTTGTTACCGGAGGATGTAGTAAAGGCTGTTAGTGTAACTGGGTTTAAAAAAGGTTTGGACAAGTTCCTGGAGGAAAGGTCCATAAACCATTATTAAGAAGTGACCGAAGATATCAATGCTTGACCCAGTACAAGCATTGTGGAACTTATGTCTCTTGGGGAAACTGCTAGGTACATATGACCTAGATTGGCCACTGTTGGAAACAGAATACTGGGCTTGATGGACCTTGGTCTGACCCAGTATGGCATATCTTATGTTCTTACGTTCATATTTGTTACAGGGATCCTTGCACGGGGACGGCAAGGGGGTGAATAGCGCTGATGTACATGTGCCTCAGAATGACCCCCAAAATGTAAATCAATTATACTATTTATAGACTTCTTTAAAAGTATAATTGACAGAGAGAGAACATCTTTAAAGATATAAACACATGCCTATAAAATATATTAATCAAATAATATAAATAATATAAAAACAATAGAAATGATGCATAAACAATTGTAAGGTCAATTATAAGGTTATAAAAAACATTTACCACAACACTCATATGAACCATGAGCCAAAAGAAGTTGGAGGTGATCAAGAATGAAATGAAATGTGTATAACTCAATCTATTGGGTGTCAGCAAACTGAAATGGACTGGCATTGGGCACTTTGCATCTGATAATCACAAGGTCTACTATGCTGGAAATGAAAAACAAAGAAGAAATGGCGTTGCATTTTTAATCAAGAAGAAACTTACAAGAACTGTAATGGAATACAAAGCAATCAGTGAATGCTTAGGGGGATGTTTACTAAACTGTGGTAACGTTACATACCGTGCATTATATAACGTTAACGATCGTTAGGTAACGTTAACATGCGGTATGTAATGTTAATGCGCGTTAACGTTACTTAATGATCGTTAATGTCCCCGGCTGCAGTAAACACCACAGAAGGTGGAGAGAGGGCGGAGAGAAGGGGTCAATGGGCGGGTTTGGGCAGGGAGAGGCTCCGTTCACACTAACGCGCTGAACTGAAGGGCTGAATTCTACCGTGAATGACAACATGCCGTTAGATGCACATTTGCAGGAGAGAGAAACCATTTAAGTGTCAGCAATGTACAGCATAGGCAGGGAGCACAAAAAATGTGATAGTAGTGCTCCATTTGCAGCAACACCATAGTGCCAAAGTATGAAAGGCCACTATGGCGATGGTGCAAATGGGGCATAGGGGGCTGCAGGCGGGACATGTAGCATGGGCAGCTGGGGCACAGGGTGGACTAGACGGGTACCTAGGTGGCACATAGAAACATAGAAACCGGAAATCAGCAAGACAGCAGCTGACCAAGGCCAAACACAATCCACCTATATCTACCTGATTTACCCTAGCCAGTAGTTGCTAGGGCACTGACCTGACATCCCCCCAGCCATCCCACCCCCATGTGGAAGGGACATAATATCGGTAGGCAGTGATGGGGGGGATGTGAGGATGTCCATGTATGCTCCCGCACCCCGGAACCCACTCCCCAGGCGGGCGCCTACCTGCACAGTAGATGGCCTGGGACTGTGCACTACCAGCACCGACAGCATATGGTCATGTCAGCATGGCAGGGGGTGTGTGCCCGTGCTGGAGGGGGCAGTGCCACCTGCCTGCAGTGGACCTAGGCCATGCCCTGCATCACTTTGTGGTGTGCAGTGCAAGATAAAAGGTCTGGCTGAGGAAAGGTACAGGTAGCCCGAGGGACTGCCATTCATCTATGGCAACAGTGTGGTGCAGTACACCCAGCCAGTCTATCTAGAAGCAGAGGGTCACAGGTTCACATCCCAGCTGTGGTTCCTGCAGAGCATGTCCCTATATTTTACCCTACAATGCAGATATAACAGCAACATGCGCAAAGCCCAAAACAGCGGCAAACAGGGGTAAAAACACCCACTCACACAGGCTCTACAATCCAAGGATGCATGGAGAGCCAGGCTGTTGGCCCCAGCATTGAGCTGCAGTTATCACCAGAGCACTACTACTAACCCCTGCACAGTTTAGCAATGTTGGCACTGTGATCAGGTCCAGTGTGGCGGGCAGGGTTGCCAACCACCCCTATCTTTGCACAATGCTGCAATAGGAGTGTGTGTGTGTGTCTATCCATTGTTCTGTGGCTGCCCAACCTTCAGTGGGCACAAAATGTCCCACTGTTACCATCGTTAGCCTGCATATGTGCATAATGAGGAGCAAGGTATTGTGGGTATGGCCCAGACAGGGCAGATTGGCCAGGATGCATCTTTACAGGGTGTGGGACAATGGCTGGGACACTGTAGTGCCCGACGACCACCTGCATGGATAGGGTGGCCACAGCATGTCATGCTGGGAGGGCACTCACTCTGACCGAGCAGTGACCATGGCAGGACTATGTTACCACATAGCGCTATACACTCCCTGCCTTCAGTGATATGTTTGTGTTCCTAGTGCTGTGGTTCCAATCACTGAGATGCCTCCATATTGCACATAGATTTTCTGGGAGCATGCATTATGAACTGGTTGGTGGACTGTCTGCTATTAGACTGTGCATGGTCAGAACTCCTCTAAAGTAAGTCTGACTGTGCTGTCTGCTGGTGACTGGCAGACAGTGGTGTGAGGCAGTTGGGGTTTTCCAAACCTAGCCCCAGTATTGCTTCTGGTCTGCTACTGCTCTGGTCACAGGTATGGCTGTGGCCCACCAATGGGGAGGGCTGTCTCATACTAGCAGGATGGAGGTTGCTTTCCCAGGGTGAGGGCACCTGCTCTTTAACTACAGAAAAGGTGATGAGGGCCTTCTGGCATATTTAGTGTATACCACTGTGACCTATAAAGGCACTGCTACACAAACTTCATGCAAGTCTAGAAACCCCTCTACCCTGATAACAGCTGCCCATATCAGCCAGACCCTAACACAGGGTACACACTAATCTGGGTGGTTTCTGGTCACAGAGAGCCACATGTGACTGCAAGATACAGATGGACACCAAATTACCTTTATCTGCACTACAAGGAACACCTGTCACACACTGGTAGTGATGGGGATGTACAGCAGGACCTATCTCTAGCACCACATCCTATCCCTCAGGGTGAACACAGAACCTGCACAATGGCATGATCTGTAGCTACTCTGTGCCAGTATCATGCACTGTCAGTTCGTCTTTCCAAGCTGAGGTACCGGAGAGGTGCAGACCCCATTTGGTGATCAGCTGTAGCTTGCTATTCAGCATGTGCATTGCATCATGGGTACTGGTGTGGTTATCCTATTATGGCACTCAGACCAGCCAGTTTGTGTGGTGATCTGCAGTCCTTCTGTACCCAGCCATTGCTGTGACATACACCATGGTGTTATAGCCTACTGGTTAATACAATGCCATTCTCAGCAGTGTTCATGGGTTCAATTCCTCATTGTTCCCTTCTCTCATGCCTGTCCTACTCAAATAGTGTGCATGCCTGTAACAGTGATATTTTTGCAGATCTGTGCTACCAGTCCATAATACCCTCGCCACAATTGCCAGCATTCCCTCGGTCCATCTATCTGCATCTGTCAGCTGTGTAGGGTCCTGTCTGCCTGTGCAGGCTGCCACCCCATGTCCTGCACTGCTACCCTTTCCAGAATTGCGCCTCTTCATGCTTGCCTCACCTGTGCCTGATCTGCATGGCACCACCACTCCTCTGTCCACCCATCATTGTAACTATCCTGCCACCTCTGCCTCCACTGGAGGACACATATTCCCATCGTCTGCTACCAACTGTCTTTCCTGTACTTTACATTGCAAACACCCTGTGCTGTGGTACAGCTGCCCCCAACATGTTTGTCATCAGTACTGGAAGCCACATGGGATGCCCTCAGATATGGCAGATCCAGCAGCTCCCAGCTCTCTCTCCTTCACTCACCTGTTCATTGCCGTTCCTGAGTGCTCTATCTAGTGTTAGGGCTACATCTGTCTCTGTTCCACACAGGTCATGCATGTCATCCTGAGGCACCTTGCAGCCCCTAGGACACACTAACCTAGGGTACCATAACCTTGTTAGGCCACCTTAACCTATAGTTCCATAGCCCAGGGTGCCTTCTGCAGTGCCTTGTCCAGGGGTGCCTAATATGGCGCCTAGCCTGAGAGGCCCTATACCCTTACAAGGCACCTTACAAGGCACATTACAAGGCACCTTACTAGGTGCCTTACAAGGCACCTTACAAGGCACCTTATAAGGTGCCTTGTAATGCTCATTAGTCTAAGGAGCCTTGCAATGCTCGTTAGCTGCTACAGCTTGCTGTAATAATGCAACACCCACACCTTTATATGGGCATCTCTACCTTTACCGCAGAACCTAACACGAATAATATTACTGCAGTTTAGTAAACATACCCCTTAATTTCTGTTCATCTATGAGGCATGCCCAACAATACAACTATACTTCAGGTATATGCCCCAACAACAGCTTCAGAAGAGGATGAAATTGATGAGTTCTATAAACAAGTACAAGCTGAAATTGACAGAACATGCAAACAGAATATCCTGATAGTCATGGATGACTGGAAGGCAAAGTTGGCAACAAAGAAGAAGGCAAAGTGGTTGGAAAATATGGATTTTGCAACAGAAATGAAGCTGGAGAAAGACTGATAGAATTCTGCAAGACCAATGATCTATTGATCTCCAATATCTTCTTCCAGCAACACAAGCAGTGACTGTACACATGGACTTCACCCAATCGATTTTATAGAAATCAAATTGACTACTTCTGTGGAAGTCAAAGATGGAAAACTAAATAACATCAACAAAGATAAAATCTGGAGCTGACTGTGGTACAGATCACTAACTACTAGAATGCAAACTCAAGCTAAAGTTGAGAAACAGCAAGTCGCTCATAAGTGTAGCAAAATATGATTTTGAGACTATACCACTGGAATTTAAAGGCTGCCTATGAAATTGATTCACTGCTTTGGATACAAATGACAGAACACCAGAAGAGTTATGGGATGACATCGAGAAGGTTGTCTTGGAAGAAAAGATGAAAAAGCAAAAACAACCAAAATGGATGGCTCTGAATATAGAAACTGAAAATTGCCCAGAAACGCAGAGAAGCTAAGGCCAGAGAAGAAAGAGAGGCAATCGCAGAACTCAACAGAGATTTTTAACGTGTAGCAAGAGAAGACAAGGAGAAGTACTGCAATGACACATGCAAAGAAATAGAATCAGAAACTATAAGAGGATGAACAAAATTGGCTTTCTTAAAGCTACGAGAGCTAAAGAAAAAATTACAGCCTCAAATTGGAATGCTACAAGATGCTCAAGGATCCATGTTGAATGATGCTGAGAAGATCAAGAAAAGGTAGAAAGAATATATAGAGTCATTATATCAAAAAGGTCAAGTGGACCAATAGCCATTTCAACTTGTACCTTATGATCAGGAACCTTGGGTGATGAGAGAAGTTGAAGCAGCATTGAAAGCCTTATCAAAGAACAAAGCACTGGACACTGATGGCATTCCCATTGAAGTATTATAGCAATTGGATATGGCTGTTACTATATTTACAAGGCCAACTGACTGGAAAAGATCTGTGTTTATACCAATACTGAAGAAAGGTGATCTGACTGACTGTGAAACTTATCGCACAATTGCACTGATTCCGCATTTCAGCAAGATTATACTCAAGATAATTCAGCAAAGACTACAACCATACCCCGAACGAGAACTGCCTGAAGTGCAAGCAGAGTTCAGGAAAGGGTGAGGAATGAGAGACTTCATTGTGGATGTTAGATGGATCCTTCAAAAGACAAAATAATACCAAAAGGATATCTATATGTGTTTTAATTGTGTAAACTACAAGAAGCTCTGGGCCACATTAAGAAGCATGGGCATAACAGAATACCTGATAGTTCTCTTGCACTATCGGTACATTGATCAAGAAGCAAAAGTTCCAACAGAACAAGGAGAAACAGAATGGCTTAAAATCAGCAAAGATGTACGACAAGGCTGCATATTTTTCCCCTACCTACAGAACAAATCATCATAGAAGCAGGACTGTATGAAGATAACTGAGGTGTGAAGATTGGTGGAAGACTCATCAACAAACTTCAATATGCTGATGATACCACTTTACTGGCTGAAAGTGAAGTTGATCTGAAATATTTGCTTCTCAAGATCAAGGAGCATAGAAACATGATGGCAGAAAAAGACCACATGGCCTATCTAGTCTGCCCTTCCATATCACCCACTACAAGAGTCCCCTTTTTTCCATTAGAGAGCCTCTTTGTTTATCCCATGCCTTTTGAATTAAGATACTGTCCTCATCTTTACCACCTCCACTGGGAGACAATGGGGCTTGTTTACTAAACCGTCTTAATGTGCGCCCGGCGCTAGTGTGCAGGCTGCCATAAAAGGAGTGGGTGTTTCAGTCTTAACGTAGCAAAACAGGATTATCGCGCGATAACGTGCGCTGTGCACATTATCATGTGATAATCCCCTTTTGCGACGTTAACGCGGGATAATCTTAAGTAGGCGCGCAGAGATGCATATATAGAAACACAGCTGTAGCATAATGGTTAATACACTGACTGGTGGGACAGGGGTCATGAGTTTGATCCCCAGTGTGCCTAATGAATAAGGCTGGCTAAAGCATCACCTTTTATGGTTAAGTAGAGCTTTTTGAGGCATTTTATTTTTATTTTAATTAGTGCTGCCAGCAAACACACCCTCACAGTGGCATAACCTAAGGTGCCGCATAAAGCACCCTATAAGGCACTCCATAGGGCATATTATAAAGTGCACTGTCCACCAAGACACCCTATAATGTCCCCTATAGGACGCCTTATAAGGCACCTTATAGGGCGCCCTATAAGGTGCCTTATGGGGCACCCTATGAGGCACCTTAAAGTTACAGTACTCTGAGGGTGTTTCTGCTGGCAGCAGTAATTGCATTAAAAAATAGACAATGCCTCAGACAACCCCTATCAAATAACCCCACTGGGGTTTTGAACCCACAGCCTCTGGCTCCACAGGCAGTGTAATAGCCAGTGGGCTACAGCTGCTAACAAGCCCTTGGCTGGCTACAGAAGGACTGTATGTCACCACACAACCAGTCTGCTGTGGTTACCAGGATAGGGTCAACCCACCCGTACACATGATGCACAGCACATGCAAATCAGCAGTCTACAGATGATCACAAGATGGGGTATGCACCCCACAGCACCTCATCCTGGTAGGGGGAACTGACCGAGTGTACCCCCACAGCACCTCAGCCTCGTAGGGGGTGCCGACGGTGTGTGTTAGGGGCAACAGAGTAGCTACAGACTGTCACATGGTGTGGGTATTGCGTTCACCCTGATGGTGAGGTGGGGCGGCCAGCACCAGGTCTGCAGCACCTTCTATACCTGAAAGAGGTTATATTGCATGTTGGTATGCACATGTGCCCACCTAGGACATATTAGTGACCATCTGTGGTTGTCAGTCAGGTCTAGCCCTTATGGGCTATGATGCACCCAGAATAGTGTATGTTCTGTGTTAGTGTTATGGTAGCATGATGTAAGTGAAGAGGAGGTGTTTGGACCCATAGGCAGATCATGTACCACCACCCAGCCCACCCCCTGTGGTTCAGGGTGGGAGACAGGTTTCCCCCACCAGCTGATCCATGTTCTACCACCCTGCAATGGTGGCAATAGAGGGGGGCAACCAACCCCAGTCTTGTTGGGGAGCAGACACCCTACAGGGCAGCCAATGCAGAGCTGTACACATCCCTAAGGCAATGGCAGAAAGACAATAGGCCTGGAAATGCACAGCTGCCCCCCAACACCATCTGACATTCTCCAGCAGCAGGCACAGCAGCCTGCAAGGTGCTCCAACCATACACATATAACTGCAGACAGTCTGCTAGCTAGTCCATAGTTCATATTCCTGGAGGAGATGTGTGCATCCCCACCAAGCAGATAAGTCAGTGATTAGGCTCCAGAGAGGAGAACCTATATATTTCACTTAAGAGAAATACAATATTATGAATATTGTGTGCAATTTTGGTCGCCGTATCTTAAAAAGGATATAGCGATTTTAGAAAAGGTTCAGAGAAGAGCCACCAAAATGGTAAAGGGGATGGAAGGATACTCCTATGAAGAAAGGCTAAAAAGGTTAGGGCTCTTTAACCTGGAAAAGAGACGGCTGAGGGGAGATATGTTAGAAGTCTATAAATTCATGAACGGAGTGGAACAGGTAAACGTAGATCAATTGTTTACATTATCAGAATATAGAAAGACTAGGGGACATGCAATGAAGCTACAGGGTAAACTATTTAAGACTAATAAAAGAAAATATTTTTTCACTCAACGTGTAATCAAACTCTGGAATTTGTTACCGGAGGCTGTTAGTGTAGCTGGGTTTAAAAAAGGTTTGGACAAGTTCCTGGAGGAAATGTCCATAAACCATTATTAAGAAGGGACCCAGGATATCAATGCTTGAACCAATACAAGCATTGTGGAACCTGTGTCCCTTGGGGAAACTGCTAGGTACATATGACCTAGATTGGCCACTGTTGGAAACAGAATACTGGGCTTGATGGACCTTGGTCTGACCCAGTATGGCATATCTTATGTTCTTATGTACAATATAGCACTATGTGGGAGCCTAGCCATGCTGTGGTCACTGCTCAGTCAGGGTGAGAGTGACCTCCCCCCTCTTCCCCTACCCTCCTGCTTCCCCCTTCCCCTTCCCCCTTCCCTCTTTCCCCTCCTTCCTTCCCCCTTTCCCCCCTTCCTCCCTTCCTCCCTCCTTTCTTCCCCTTCCCCCCTCCCCCCCTTATGAATATGTTCTGCGGATATGTTATGGTCTTGTATCCTTTTGGTCTTTTGTTATTTTTATATTGTTGGTCTTTGCTATATGGCTTATCTATGTCCCCAGTTGGTTTCATGTATTTTTCATTTCACATCAATAATTTTTAGTGTGCAGCGTTTTTATTTATTTTTAACTCCTCATATGAATTCCCTTTGATGTTGTTTTTATCCATTTGTTCTACAGCAATTTGTTAACCTCTCTATGGTTTGCGTTTAGTTTTTTTCCCCCTCCCCTTTCCTCCGTTTCCTTCCTCCCCCCCCCTTCCCACCCCTTCTTTGTATACGTCTTGTTTAAGTGTCTGTTTCTTCCGGCTTACTTTTATTTTTATTTTATGTCAATCAACCACATGTGGTTAAGTGGGAGGGGCTTTCATGTTTTTTACTCCTGTTTGCACTTGTGCGGCGTTTTCCCGCCTCAAGCAATTATGCTGGTAACATTCGTTTCTCTGTTCCTTCATTTTGTAGCCTCTTGATGTGGTTTTAACTTTCTCTCTGCACTTGTGAGATGTCGCTCGATTTTAGCACCAATGCTGTTATTGTTTCTAAATCACTTTTGTATATTTGTACGATGTTCCCTGTTTTCAGTACCAATGCCAGCACTATTGTTTCTTCTTTTTTGTAGTCGCTGTTCTCTTTTGATTGTTTTTCGTCCACTAATTAAATACATGAACATTTTTTCCCGTTATGATAGTTGCGATTAAGGGGGATGTGTTTTTAGTCTTTATTTTTATTTTTGACATGTTGGTTGACATCACGACTGTACATATGGGCTGCTTCTATTTTGCACAAGATGTTTTTTGTAGTGTGATCTGTTACATTCTTACTTTCAGCGGATTGCACCGATTCTTATGGGTTTGCAGCCTGGTCTATCTACCAGTCGCATTTCCTCGTAGCATGTTTGACACCAACTCGATGGCACTTAACAAAAAAACAGAAGACTATAATAAGGTGCCTTAATAAGGCAACTATGTATATTTATTTAATTATTTAGCACATTTTTTTATACTGATATATCTTCTAGTCATAGTGGTTTACAATTAACACACTGTTAAATGGTTTACGTGGAAATGGAGAGTAACAAAAACAAAGGGTGAGTACAATAAGCAGGAGGTTCTAAGAACGAGCTTATATAAACTATGGGGTATGTTTATTAAACTGCGGTAATGTCATTCGCGTTAGGTTCCGCGTTGATGATACAGATGCCCATTAAAGGAGTGGGTGGGGCAGTATTAAAGCTGTGTCAGATAAAGCGCGTTAGAAGGCACCTTATGAGGCACAGTACAAGGCATGTTATAAGGCACCTTATTAGGTGGAGTACAAGGTATTGCAGCGTGGTAAGATGCACTGACAGTGCGTGATACTGACACAGAGTAGCTACAGACCATGCCATTGTGCAGGTTCCGTGTTCACTCCTCCCTTTTCTGGCCTTAACGTGGCCAGGCACATAACGCGCATTAACGTAGCTGCTGCTACATTAACGCAGTTTAGTAAACATTTCCCTATATTAACATAGGTATAGGAATTATGAGAGTGATAATGCCACAAGTGAGTTTTATGTGTAAAGACCATAGTGTTCTGTAAAAAAGAAGAGTCTTTATTCTGTACCGAAGTTCAGCAATGGCATTGGATAAGCATATATCTGCGGATAGTGAGTTCCACTCAGCAGGTGCAAATAGTAAGAAGGCCTTTTTTGATGTTGTTTGGTTGTATTTGAGCTGGAGACTAGGCTAGGAGGTCTTGAGAGATCTTCCTTCTGATTCTGTTGTCCGGTGGTTTATGTATTAATGTTTACAGGATGTTCGCAGAAGTGTTATGGAGGATATTAAATGTGGTTAGAAGGACTTATATCTGATCCACAAGAGTATTGGGAGTCAGTGAAGCTTGGCTAGGGTAGGGGTGATGTGATCTCTTCTTGTGTATTTGATATTAGTCTGGCAGCAGTGTTCTACGCTATTTGTAATGGGTGAATGGCTGCTTGCGAAAGTCCATGGAGTACTATATTTATTATTTATTTATTTATTTATTACAGTTGCTTATATACCGCACTATTCGGCATCAGCGCGGTTTACAGTATAACAAAGTGACCAATACACACATTCTGTTTGGTTTTACATCGAACAGGAATATAAACTTGGATAACAGGGGCTGAACTATATACATGAACTATTTACATGAAATATGCTATATACATGAGGTAAAAAATTCCTATACATGAGGTAAAAAATTCCTATAACATTCCTATAACATTGTTGAATTGCTCAATAAATGATGAATCCGTTTTGAATACTTGATACCTTGTGAGTATGTGCTGCAAAAGGGCGGTGATTCTTAGGTGGTGCTAACTAAATTCATCGCTGGTTGGGTAGTATTGGAGGAAGAGGTGATATTTGATTGCCTTCCTAAATTGGGTCAGGTCTGCTATAGCTCGAATGTCTGGTGGGAGTGCATTCCAACATTTGGGGACGTAAAGGCTGAAGGCCCTATTTGCTGTTGTATTATTGCATTTTGTCAAGGTCTTCGGGGTTGCTAATAAATTTAGGGCTGTTGACCTCCTAGCTCTGTTGGGGGGCACTGTATGGATGAGATCCGTAAGTGCTGTGGAGGAAAGGTGCTTGATTGCCTTGAATGAGAGGATTAATGTTTTGAAAATAATCCTTCCGTGTATAGGTAACCAATGAAGCTGTTTTAATATCGGAGTCACGTGGTCTCTTCTGGAGGCTCCATGAAGAATCCTTGCTGCAGCATTCATGGCCAGTTGTAGCGGGTTTAGTGTGGATTGCGGGAGACCTTGTAGGATGGAATTGGCAAAGTCAAAGTGCGGCAGGATCAGTGCTTGGTATATGGTCCGGAAATCATCTGGCTCCAGTAGGGAGCGCAGATGTCTGAGTGAACGGATTTTAAAATAGACCGCTTTGACAATGTTGCTTATATGACATTTCATGTCCAGATGTTGGTCTAAGGTGATCCCCAGGTATTTTATTGTTTCTTTGGTTTGTAATTCCGCTTCCTTTACCTTTATATGTGTCGGTGGGGTGAAGTCTGGGTCTCTAGCGATGAATAATACCTCCGTTTTCTTGTGCTGGATGCGGAGGTTTTGTGCTTGTAGCCAATCCGATATGGTATTGAAGCATTCTATAAGAGGTGTAAGGTCCATTTGCACGGTTGAAAAAGGCATATATAGTAGGATGTCGTCTGCATATATCAGACAGCTCACGTTAAATGATCTAATGATGTTGCAGATGGGCTGCATGTAAATGTTGAATAGTAAAGATGACAATGAGGATCCTTGCGGCACACCTTGTGTTTGATGGAATTGTTTCGATTCTTCTGCTCCAGATTTAACATATTGACATCGGCCATTTAGATAGGAACTGCACCAATTGAGTGCGGTATTACAAATTCCCTTTTCTTTCAATCGTCCGAGGAGAATCTCATGATGAACCGAGTCAAAGGCTGCAGCGATGTCTAAAAAGATGAGCACAAAGCCTTGTCGGATGTTGTCAATGCCTGTGAAGATGTTATTGAATAAGAAGGTGAGAAGTGTCTCTACTCCATGGTACTCTCTAAACCCGTGTTGGCAATGATCCAAGGGCGCTGTGGAGTCTATATGATCCTGGATTTGCCTTTGGACCTCTTTCTCCAATATCTTTGCTAGTATAGGAATACTAGCTATTGGTCTGTACGATTCGGCTTGTTGTGGATCAAGTTTAGTGTTCTTCAGTAACGGCCTGATAGAAGTTTGTTTGAGTGTTGTAGGGAAGGAACCAGTAGTAAAGGAATGTTTTGTCAGTTTTGCGATGAATGGACTAAATTCCTTGCGTAGCTCCTTGATCCAAAAAGCCGGACAAGGGTCTGTTTGTGCAGTGGAGGTATTGAGGGAAGCTATTGTATCTTCAATGCTTTTTCTAGATGGTGCGGAAAACTTATTTAAAGGGGTTATGCCGGTATGGTCTTGGAGTGAGGCTGTTGATATTTTGTCGGTCTGTATGATCTTTGACTGGAGATAGTCAGCGAATTTTTGTGGATGGATATCCACGTGTTGTTCAGGAGTTGGTTCTTTAGAAAGGACTTGCACCAAGTTGAAAAGATCCCGTGGTTTGTTCAGAGATCTTTTCAAAGTGTCAGTGTGGTGCTGTTTCATTTTTATTGAGATCGCTTCCCTGTGCCTTGTTAGGTGGAGTTGGTAGGCTGTCAAATCTTGTGTGGAGAGTGATTGGCGCCATTTTTTCTCTAGTCTACGTAGTTGTGTTAGAGAAGATTTCAATTCTTGGGAGAACCAAGGGGCCGCATTTCTTATTCTCTTGGATGTGTTATTGCTTTGTGGACGTTGTGAGATAGCCTTGAGGTTGAGGTTCCATGCGGTGACTAGTTCTTCCGGGTCCGATGAGGTTATGGTGAAGAGGGATTGGGTTTGCGATAGTATTAACTCTCTGTCAAATGCGCGGAAGTTTCTTGTTGAGGTTCGAGCTGTGTTGTAGCATTTTTGGGTACTGTGCCGCTGGCTGTTCCTGGTGGGTATTTGAAAAGTGATAAGTTTATGGTCGGACCAGGGGACGTCAATGATAGACAACATCGTGTTATGGTTTTCCTCGAGGGCTGCGTGAGGTGCGAACACCATGTCCAAGATATTGCCCTTATCGTGTGTGGGTTTGTCGATGATTTGTGTAAAGCCCAGATTCTCGATGGCTTCGAGGAATGCAGTTGCGTGGCTTTGATGAAGTGAAGGGAGGTTAAAGTCTCCCATTATCCAAATAGGTGGGTTGAGGTTGTGAGCATTGGCAGCAAGGTCGAGAATTGTGGGGAGGTCCTCAGGTGATGAAGATGGTGATCTGTATAGTAGAGTGATGGAACATTGCTGGTTTTTGATGGAAAGCGAGTCCAGGTCACTTGTACTGGAGGCTTCAGTGATATGGAAATGAAGATCTGATTTTGTAAGTATTAGTACTCCCCCTCCTTTTTTAGTTTCTCTGTGTCTTATATGTACAGAGAAGTTGGGAGGTAGGAGTTGGTTGAGGATGACGTTATCCTCGGATGATAGCCAGGTTTCCGTGATCAGAAGTATGTCCAGGTTATACAGGGATATTATATCTAGGACAACGGGCCATTTCTTGCGTATGGAACGTGCATTAATCATGGCACACTTTAGGTTGTGGCAGTATTTTAGTTTCTTGTGGTCGGGTGTCCTGGAAGGTTGCAGTGGAATGTGTATAAGGTGAGAGCGACGTGTGTCGTGACTTGGGTGGGGTCCAGACCATCTTTTCCCACAGTTGCTCAAGATGGGGATATGGTTCTGGGATTGAGATAGTGCATTGGATATTCCCAGCCAATGTGTAAGGAGATACAGGCTGGCAAGAGTCAGGATGTGTGAGGCCATCTTGTGTGTATAGGAGAGAGTGATTGCAATATGGATAGGTTCTCACTGTAGATTACACAGCAATAGTAGAACTAGTAAGTATTAAAGGGGCATATAGCACTAGATGATGATGTCAAACGGTTGTAAAAGTAAACATGCTTACATGTTGTAGTGTGGTAGTAAGCTGTACATACATGATAAATAAGACAAAGATGGCAGTAAATGTTGGTACTTTTGTTGGGTAACTAGTAGAACTATGCAGCAGAGATACACTCATAAGAGGGTAAGCTGAGGAGCAATTACTCAGACAATTTAAATGCACAGTAAAAGCTAGCAATAGTGAACAGATAATGAACAGATAATGCAGTTTAATCTATATATTATTGTAGTCCCATATTGCCGTTAGCAGTGCCTGACATATGTCTCTGAAATCTGATTGGTCAAGTAGGGACTGCAGTCGGTTAATGGTTCTCATCTTGTAGTAGGCTGTTTTTACTACTTTTTTGATGTGAAGCTGGAAGGATATTCTGGTCAATTGTTATTCCCAGGTATTTGACTTCCTCCTTGATTGTGACTACTTCATCGTGTAGTTTTATAGTGGGTGGTGGGATGAATGTTGGACTTTTTGTTATGTGGATGACCTCAGATTTGCTGTGATTGATAATTAAATTGTTTTCTGAGAGCCAGTTGGACATGGGTTTGAAGCATCTTCCTAGTGCTGTATATGCTGGGTGGTTGGTGGAGAATGTTGTATAGATTAGGATATCACTGGCATACAGATGGTAGAGTATTTTGTGTTTTTTTGTGATGGTTCATAGTGGCTGTATCAGGATATTAAACAGTAGGAAGGAGAGGGCAGATCCCTGTGGGAGATCCCTGGTGCTGCATGCAGCATTGAGTGGGAACCGATACTACTTTAACTTGCTGGTGATGGTCCTCAAGGTAGGATTGAAATCAATCAAGGGGTATGTTTACTAAACTGCAGTAACATAGCAGTGGCCACATTAACACGCATTAAGTAATGTTACCGCACAGTAAAGAGTAGAGGAGTGGCCTAATGGTTGGGGCAAGGTACTTCAGGCCAGAAGGTAGGGGGTTCAAATCCCACTAGAGGTCATCAACCTTGGGCCGGAAGGACTGGGGTTTCTAGTCCCACAGGTGTTCCTTGTGGTCTTGGGCAAGCCACTTAACCCTCCATAGCCCATGTTCCCTGTAAAATAGTTTTCTCCAAGTTATAATGCCCTGTTCAATGTAATTTCAGTTTGTTCAATGTAAACCGCACTGATGCAGAATAGTACGGTATATAAGAGAATGTAAATAAATAAATGTTAACACGCGTTAACATCACCCAACGTGCGGTAATGTCACCATCCACGTGGTCCCGCAGTGGCTGGGTGGAGAGAGGGCGGAGAGAAGGGGTCAGTGGGCGGGGAGTGGGTGGGTAGAAGCTCCGGCAGCACTAACATGGGGTATTGAAGGGCTGAACATTACCAGGAATGAAAACCTGTTGTTAGTTGCAGATATGAAGGAGGGTGAAACGATTTCAGCATCATCAATGTTCAACATAGGCTGGGAGCCCAAGAAAATGTGATAGTAGTGCTCCATATGCAGCAACACCATAGTGCCCAAGTATGAAAGGCCACTATGGCGATGGTGCACATGGGGCACAGGAGGCTGAAGGTGGGACATGTAGTTGGGGCAGCTGGGGCACAGGGTGGACTAGGCTGTCACCTAGGTGGCACATAGGAACATAGAAACTGGAAATCAGCAAGACAGTAGCTGGCCAGGCCAAACACAATCAACCTACACCTCTCTAGTCACCCTAGCCAATATTTGCTAGGGCACTGACCTGTCATCCCCCCTGCCATCTGTCCCCCATGTGGAAGGGACATAGTATTAGTTGGTGGTGATGGGGTGGATGTGTGGATGTCCATGTATGCCTCCCCACCCCAGATGCTGCTCCCTAGGCGACCGCCTACCTGCAAAGCGGATGGCCTGGGACTGCGCACTGCCAGCACCGACAGCATATGTCCAAGTGGCTTGGCAGGGGGATGTGTGTTGGTGCTGGAGGGGGCAGTGGCACCTGCCTGCAGTGCACCCAGGCCATGCCCTGTACCAGTACGTGGTGTGCAGTGCAACAGAAAAGGTCTGGCTGAGGAGAAGTAAAGGTAGCCCCAGGGACTGCTGTGCTTTAGTGGCAACAGTGTGGTGCAGTACACACAGCAAGTGTGTCCCAGATCAGAAAGTCACAGGTTCAGGTCCCAGCTGTGGATCCTGCAGAGCATGTCCCTATATTTTACCCTACAATGCAGATACAACATCAACATGTTCAATCCCCAAAGCAGCAGCCAACAGGGGTGCAAACACCCACTCACACTGTCTCTACTATCCAAAGCTCCATGGAGAGTCAGACTGTTATCCACAGCTATCACCAGGGCACTATTACCACCTCCTGTACAGTTTGGCAATGTCGGCACTGTGATCAGGACCAGTGTGGCGGGCAGGGTTGCCAACCACCCCTATCTTTGCACAATGCTGAAATATGAGTGTGTGTGTGTGTGTCTATCCATTGTTTTCTGGCTGCCTACGCCTCACTGGACACACAATGTCCCACTATTACCAGCGTTAGCCTGCAAATGTGCATGAGGAGCAAGATATTGTGGGTATGGCCCGGGCAAGGCGGACTGGGCAGGATGCATCTGCAGAGGGTGTAGGGCAATGGCTGGGACATTGTAATGCCCAACCACCACCTGCATGGACATGGAGGCCGCAGCACGTCTTGCTGTTAGGGCACTCTCACACTGACCAAACAGTGACCATGGCATGGCTATGTTCCCACATAGTGCTACATGGTATCTGTCTCAGGTGATATATGTGTGCCCCCATTTCAGGGGCCACTTACTGGGGCACCTGCCGGGTGTCTGTGCCATACAACCTAGGTCTGGGTGCACAGAGTTCCACTGTGAACATGCAGGATAGACTGGCCAGCGGAGTGTCCGCGGTTAGTTCGTGCATGGCCAGGACACCTGGCATGGTGCAGCAGGTACAGTCTGACTGTGCCTGCTGCTATTGGATGTCAATAAAGCAGTCTGACTCAAACCTACATCTCTTGCTCCGTCTGTTCCTCCTTGTTCTGCAAGAGGTTTGCTCCTCTCTCTGTCTCCTCACTTGCTGAGACCATGATTGGGGGCAGGGGAACAGCTGTAGTCCTCGAACTGGTGGGAGCACAGGGGAGGGGCACTGGCTAGGAAGTCTACTGTAGTGTGCAGTATTGCACGTACACATGTTGCTGCATGCACAAGAACGTGCGTGCTGTCTGTTTGGAATGCACACTCTTACATGCTATAATCTTGCCACATATGCAACGGCACCTAGAGGTACATCATAAGGCACGTAGAAAGCTCTGTAACATCACGTGCGGTCATGTGCACGCTGCGTGTCAGGCTTTCAGGCCTAAGGCACGCTCTACGGTGCCGTAATCCAAGAAGCCATAAAACATGCCTTAGGCCCAGATGGCTGAAAGCCTGAAACGCCGGAATATAAAGCGGTAATCCCTACAAAATACCAGTTCAGCAGCACAATATAACCAGGTGTCTGTAGCACAGTGGTCAGAGGATATGTCAGTCAACAATGTAGAGTGAGTTCAAATCCCTGAAGATCATAAAGTTATGTAAACTATATGAAAATGTGGCACATCACACTCACAGAGTATAGTCATGGCCAGAAATGCAGATATGCTTCATGCATCCCAAATATGTAATAAGATACCTGCAAGAAAAACAAATAGGTCCACAGATAAACACACATCACAACACCACAGGTGTGGTAAGCACATAGTTATGCACGTAGTTACACACATAGTAACGCAACACACTGCACATGTCTACTTTTACTGCATCATGAGGGCATGGAGTAAAAGCAGCAGACAAGATGGCTGCCAGGTCATGAAAGCCTGCTTTCACCCACGGGGACCTCTACCTCCTGGTGCAAAATATCTGCTGCCACCAGGGGCGCCTATTCCTAGGCTCCTGCCACCGGCAGGACATCACCAGGGTGAGGAGAGCCCGGGTGCACCTCACCAGGCGTTATAATAGGGCAACCGACTACCCACGTGAGGTAAGTGCATGGGGACAGGTCACACAAACCAAGGAGTGCAACACAATAGCTGGCAAGCAACACACACATCATGCAAGCACAACATGAGAAAAGGACGCGTCTGTGTGTCAACCTGGGATCGATGTAGGTCCCCCTGTTGATGTGTGCAAGTCTGCCCTATCCCCAGGAGGCCACAGGCCGCATTACTGAGGTCTGTGTTTAATCCTGGTGCTACGGTAGGTTAGCCTGTTGATGTGTGCAAGTCTGCCCTATCCCCAGGAGGCCTCAGGACTGGTTACAGAGGTTAGTTATTCATCTTGGTGCTATGGTAGTTGCGCCTGGTGATGTGCGTAAGTCTGCCTTATCCCCAGGAGGCCTCAGGCCTATTTACAGAGGGCTGTATTTCATCTTGGAGCTAAGGTCAGTGAGCTTGTTGATGTGCGCAAGTCTTCCCTATCCCCTGGAGGTCTCAGGCCTATTTAAAGAGGTCTGTCCATAATCGTGGTGCTATGGCAGGCACGCCAGGTGATGTGCACAGGTCTGCCCTATCCCCAGGAGGTCCCAGGCCTATTTAGAGAGGGCTGTTATTCATCCTGGAGCTATGGTCGGTATGCTTGTTGATGTGCGCAAGTCTGCCCTATCCCCAGGAGGCCCCAGGCCTATTTACAGAGGTCTGTTATTCATCCTGGTGCTATGGTATGTGTGCCTGTTGATGTGTGCAAGTCTGCCCTATCCCCAGCAGGCCTCAGGCCTATTCACAGAGGTATGTTATTCATCCTGGAGCTATGGTCAGTGCGCTTGTTGATGTGTGCAGGTCTGCCCTATCCCCAGGAGGCCTCAGGCCTATTTAAAGAGGTCTGTTATTCATCCTGGTGCTATGGAAGGCATGCCAGGTGATGTGTGCAAGTCTTCCCTATCCCCAGGAGGCCCCAGGCCTATTTACAGAGGTCTGTTATTCATCCTGGTGCTATGGTATGTGTGCCTGTTGATGTGTGCAAGTCTGCCCTATCCCCAGCAGGCCTCAGGCCTATTCACAGAGGTCTGTTATTCATCCTGGAGCTATGGTCGGTGTGCTGGTTGATGTGTGCAGGTCTGCCCTATCCCCAGGAGGCCCCAGGCCTATTTACAGAGGTCTGTTATTCATCCTGGTGCTATAGTATATGTGCCTGGTGATGTGTGCAGGTCTTCCCTATCCCCAGGAGGCCCTAGGCCTATTTAAAGAGGTCTGTGTTTAATCCTGGTGCTATAGTATATGTACCTGGTGATGTGTGCAGGTTTGCCCTCAGGCCTATTCAAAGAGGTCTGTTAGCCATCCTGGAGCTATGGTCGGGGCGCTTGTTGATGTGCGCAGGTCTGCCCTATCCCCAATGAGGCCTCAGGCCCATTCACAGAGGTCTGTTATTCATCCTGGTGCTATAGTATATGTACCTGGTGATGTGTGCAGGTCTGCCCTCAGGCCTATTCAAAGAGGTCTGTTATCCATCCTGGAGCTATGGTCGGGGCGCTTGTTGATGTGCGCAGGTCTGCCCTATCCCCAGGAGGCCCAAGACCTATTTAACGAGGTCTGTTATTCATCCTGGTAGTATGGTAGGTCTGCCCCACACCCAGGTGGGTCCTGGACCATACAGAGAGTGTGGCATTATATCCCCCTCCCTCACATAGGTACGTCTGCTGCTGTGTCCAAGGCAAAATGGCGAATCACATGTGCAGCGCCCCTGCCATTTTATACTGTGGCACAGGCCTATGCAGTCTCTGCACATGTTAGTCACATGTTGCAGTCAGGTTGATAGGTGTAGCCGACATGCCGACACAGTGCATATGTGTGGGATGTGGAGCATGCCCCGACTCTCCCTGGTACTCCATGCACGGATAACGGCACATGCAGCACCGCTGGTATGACGCACATGACCTGTAGCATGGCAAAGGCACATATGCCATGGTGCTGTCAGGGCATGCAAGGATAGGCCATCGGGCCAGTATGGGGTACCCAGAGGGTAGCACACAGGGCACGTAGGGGGCAACCCAGTCATGCGCAGCCTCACTTGCACACATGCGGGTGGCAGGGGCAACAGCTAGCAGTGGAGAGACAGGATACAGAAGAAGCAGCCTCCTGCTGCACACAGCCATGTGTGATATGCATTAGCTGATGGCCATGGATGTCTGTCCCCTAATGGTTTCATACCTTGCTGTACCCCCAGGTGGAAGACCTCCATAAGAAGGGCCACGAGATGTGGCTGCGATGCCCAAGATTCCTGTCGTGGGTCCAGTGGGAACAGCAGGCCCAACATTATGGTGAGTGATGCAGCCCGTGCCTTGCGCCATGCATGTTCCTGTGGCCCAGCAGCCTGCGGTGCTACATAACATATTTCCATGATGTGGCAAATGCATGACCACAGTGGTAATGCATGCTTTCCCCCACAGCGAATGCAAGTGCAGACGAGGGCCCATCTCTCTGCAGCGCTCCAGGAGGAGCAGAACTGCCAACAGAAGCCTCCCCAGCACCGGAGAAGAGCCCACTCCTGCCCGGAGACCACGCGACTTCACAAAAGAGCATCGCCGGTGAGAGCAGTGATCCTGAGCTCCACCCCCTGCATCGCGTCGCTGAGCCCTGCTGCCCAATCGCGGCTGACCTGCCTGCTTTAAAAGGGAAGGAAAGCAGGCCCAAGATCTCTCTCTGCAGCGCTCCAGGAGGAGCAGAACTGCCAACAGAAGCCTCCCCAGCACCGGAGAAGAGCCCACTCCTGCCCGGAGACCACGCGACTTCACAAAAGAGCATCGCCGGTGAGAGCAGTGATCCTGAGCTCCACCCCCTGCATCGCGTCGCTGAGCCCTGCTGCCCAATCGCGGCTGACCTGCCTGCTTTAAAAGGGAAGGAAAGCAGGCCCAAGATCTCTCTCTGCAGCGCTCCAGGAGGAGCAGAACTGCCAACAGAAGCCTCCCCAGCAGTGGAGAAGAGCCCACTCCTGCCCGGAGACCACGCGACTTCACAAAAGAGCATCGCCGGTGAGAGCAGTGATCCTGAGCTCCACCCCCTGCATCGCGTCGCTGAGCCCTGCTGCCCAATCGCGGCTGACCTGCCTGCTTTAAAAGGGAAGGAAAGCAGGCGCGCCCGCGACGTGCGGGCCCGCGTCGGAGGGCCGCGCAAGAGGGCCCTTTGGCACGGCCCTTAGGAAAAGGCCCGTAAGGAGCACGAAGCCAACACAAAAACCATCCGGAAAAAACACGCCGAGACCAGCAACAGCAACAACGAACAGCAGAGCTCCCTAAGGGTCGAGCCTGCGTACATCCCTCACACTTCAGACCTTCAAACCGCAGCAAGTATATACCAATACAAACAAAAACTTTTACTTTTTCTAGTTTGCAATTGCAAATGACTTCTAGACTGTAATAATATCACCTATCACTGTGCTCACTATTTCACCTGTTCCTGCATTTACATTGAAAACGTAACCTGTACTGTTGTCAGCATTTTAAACTGTACCGGCATAGCATATTCCTAGTAACAAAGTACTGTTGTCAGTATGCTAAACCGTACCAGCACAACACATTGTCAGTAGTATAGTACTGTTGTCAGTATTCTAAACTGTACCTGTATAACACATTGTTAGTAATATAGTACTGTTTCAGTATTCTAAACAGTACCAGCATAACACATTGTCAGTAGTATAGTACTGTTGTCAGTATTCTAAACTGTACCTACATAACACATTGTTAGTAATGTCAGTATTCTAAACTGTACCTGTACAACACATTGTTAGTAATATAGTACTGTTGTCAGTATTCTAAACCACACATACATTCACATTGATAGCAACCTCTTACAGTCATCAATACCTTTAACTATAACTGCACTCACATTGATATTAACTTTAACTGTCACCAGTCTAACACTTCACCCAAAATGCAACTTATTAACCCCGACAAATGTAAAATTATACTAATTAGTATCTCATTAACAGTGCTAATAACCCTTGCCCAAAGCTTACATAACAATAATGTTAAAAATATCCCCATCATACACAGTTTCACACGAAGCAACCCCCCATCATGGCACCAACACATAGTACATCATCCCAAAATAAACAACCATAGATTAATTCACATAAAATATTCCTCATCCCCTCAATCAACAAACACTAAGATATGCAAAAACTTAGAATCATTAACAACAATATTAATTAATGCAAGGTCAATGAAAAATAAGTTACCTATATTCACAGAAATCCTAGACAACCAAAAACCAGATATACTATGGGGCATGTTTACTAAAGTGCGTTAGTGCAATTCGCGTTAGGAGCCACGGTAGTGAAAGAAACCCCAAATAAGGACATGGGCGGTACATCGTCACCACTACCGTGCGTTAGAAAATGTAACGAGCGTTATCGGGCGCCGTGCCGCGTTACTGCGCGTTAATCATAAGAAGACGTACAGACACAAAGCACTGAAACAGAGCTGTAGCACAATGGTTACGGTACTGACCGCTATTACAGGCAGCATGGGTTCGCGTCCCCAGTGTGCCTAACGCAGAAGGCTGTCCCAGGCATCACCCTGCACATTACAGAGGGAAAGAGGAGGCATGTTTTTCGTTACGCTGAGTATTGGTGTCAGAAAAACACCCTCGGAGTGTGCTTAGCCACGTACGTTGATACGTGCGAGGTTGCGTGCATTGGTACGTGCGTAGTTCCGTGCGTAGCTGCGCGCATACAATTGTGCGTGGGTACGTGTGTTTTTACCAGTGTGGGCATCTGATATTACAGACTTTGTAGGGTGTCCTGCACCTATGCATTATGCTAACAGATGTACGTGTGATGGCCTATGGTTTATCAGAGCCTGTGAGCAGCTGCTGGAGTTTCACAGGGTTGGATTGGGCCAGTCACACCCATGATGCACTGCACATGCAAATCAGCTGTCCACAGATACACACCATGGGGAATGCACCCCCACAGCACCTCGGCCTGATAGGGGGTACTGACCGTGTGTTGTACTGGCACAGAGTAGCTACACACCGTCACATTGTGCGGGTACTGTGCTCACCCTGAGGGTGCAGTGAGGTGCCCAGCACCAGGTCTACAGCACCGGCCATAGTGCAGGTCCAAAGCTGTGTTACTGTGTGAGATAGGTAGGTTCTGCAGGACCACCTTGGACATCTTTGTCTGTTTCAGTTAGGTGTAGCCCTCATGCACCACCACCCCCCTCCCCCAGGGCTGAGGGTGGCAAACAGGGTCTCCCATCAAAAGACCCACAGTCTACCTCCCTGCAAAGGTGGCAGTAGAGGGGAACATTAACCCTAGTCCTGCTGAGGAACAGACACCCCACAGGGCAGTCAATGCAGCTCTGTACACAGCCATAACACAACAGCAGACAGACATTAGGCCTGGATATGGTATGCTGCACCCCACCACTATCTGATATTCCCCTGGTGCAAGCCATCAGCCACTGCACCCTGCAAGCCACTCCATCACAACACCTACCAGCTGCAAACAGTCTGCTAGTGCCCAGTGGAGATGCCTGCACCCAGAACTAGGATGTCAGCATACACAGCAAGCAGATACATCAGTGACTGGGCCCCAAAAAGAAACCCATATTTATCACATGAGAGAAATACTAGATAGCACTATAGGAGTGCCTAGCCATGCTGTGGTCACTGCACAGTCAGGGTGATAGTGATCTCTCAGCAGGATATACTGAGGTCACCCTGTCTGTGTAGGTGGTGGCCGGGCACTACAATGTGCCTGTCACTGCCCTATGCCCTGTGCAGATGCACCCTGGCCAGGCCACCCTGTCCGGCCTATACCCATGGTACCTTGCACCTCATTATGCACATTGGCAGCCCAATACTGTCAACATTGCTGGATAGACAGACAGCCACCCCCACACCTATGCCAGCATTGTGCTACTATAGAGGTGGTCAGCAGCCATACCCACTACACCAGTCATGGGCATAGTACAGGCATGGATATGGTACACAAGGCTGTTGGGGGGTCACTCCCCAGGGTGGTGAACACTGTCAGAGACCAGACCTTCAGCAAACACCGCAGACATCAGAATGATTGTTATGGTGGAGCGCAATGAGCAAACTGTGCTTAACGTAGGAATTGATATCTGCCAGTTATCATAGGGAAACGTTTAATAGCTCTGTACCATATACCCAGGTGTAGGGTGGCATTGCTAAGGTATGCAACTGCTAGTATTGGGTGATACAGGCAGGGCCCAATGTCTTGCCTCTCCAGGAGGCATTGGCCAATGGGGCCTGTGGGTGGGTGTGTGGCCCTGTTGGCTGCTGCTTTACGGCAGAGTTCCCCAACTCCAGTCCTGGTGTTCCAAACACTGTTCGGGTTTTCATGCTGTCCCTCATAAATATGCATGAGCTACATCTGCATACCATGGGGGTGGTGCATAGCTATGCAGCACAGGCATCTTTATTAGAGGCAGCATGAAGCTGGAATGGTGTGGGGCCCTCCAGGACTGCATTTGCGGGACTCTGCTTTAGGTAATGTGCCTGTTTCTGGTGTCTGTGTTTGGTGTGGTAAACTATAGGCCATGTGTATGTTCTCTGCAATAAAGGAGTGTCTTTACTATCACTGTTTAGTGGTGGGTAAAACTATGGGGACTGGGTTGGCAAGAGCCCCAGCTGGGATTTGAACCTGTGACCCTCTGGCTGTGTCTGTTGTACCACGCTGTGGCCACAGAGACAGTGCACTCCCTGGAGTTAGTTAAACCGGCCTGACGAGCCAGAAACCCTGCTCTGCAACAGGTTTACTGTGGCCTCATTTACCTTATGCAGACAAAGGTGTACATAAACCTCAGAAAAGACCTCAGAAAAGGGGCACACACCCATAACCAAGCTGGGCAACAATGATATCATTGGAAAACATTACACCACACGCCCAGGACAGCTCCATTACAATGTAATGCTCTTTGAAAGGGTCTGCGGAGCGTAGACCCTTCCACACATCATTTCTTTTTATTTTTGTGCTTTACAGGGAGTGTTGTTCCTTGTTGCCCATTGCTATCACTGTTGCCCAGCTGAATTATGCTTTTTAAAATGTTTATTGTGGTCATTTTTAACGTTTTATGTGAAATATTGTTCTGTGCACATGTATCACACTGCTCACGTTTTGTGGGTTTCCCCGGTTTTTCTGTACATTGCTGACGGAAATGGTTTCTCTTCCCTTTAAATGCCTTTTAACGACAGGTTTCATTCGCGTTGGAATTGAGCTCTGAAATTCAGCGCGTTAGTATGAGGGGTGCCTCTCCCCGCCCACTCTCCGCCCATTGACCCCTTCTCTCCGCCCACTCTCCACCTTCTGCGCTGTTTTAACGCGCCGCGGAGCTTTACGATCGTTAACTACGGTTAACGCGCGTAGTATGACGTTAACGGTCGTTAGCGCATCGGTACGCGCGTTATACGGCACTTACGGTCGTTAACGTCGTATAACGCACGATAGTCACGTTTAACGCACTTTAGTAAACATGCCCCTATGTGTAACAGAAACATGGCTGTCAGACACAGACAACGTTTACCTAAATCAACTAAGCAACAATAACTATGACATCTTCTACACACATAGAACTCACAAAAAAGGTGGTGGAGTATTAATAATGTCAAAAAAAGAACTAAAAGCCAAAAAACTAACATCGAACCTACACACCAACATAGACACACTCATTGTGAAAATTGGCAACATAACAATTTGCCTAATTTACAGGCCACCAGACAAACAGTCAGAGAAATTAGACTCTCTAATTGACTATTTAAGTTCCTCCACATAGCAAAATACAATTAAAATGCTAGGAGACTTTAATATCCCCTCATTACCAGCCGCATATGCCTCCCTCTTCATAGAATCAACAATAGACATGGATTTTCACCAAATAATAAACACCAGTACGCATGAAAAAGGTAGTATCCTTGACATGGTATTCCTACCAAACGTACTCTACCAACTCTATAACCCAACATCCCTCAATTGCACAATGACCCCATGGTCAGATCATTACCTTATCAATTTTAATATCACAATAAATAACACAACAGTTAAACGAATACCAACTAATGCACCTACCTCAAGATTTAAAAAATACAATGAAGAAGAATTCCTTGACCTAATAATCCCCAATTTATCAACCTCACCACTAAACCTAGATGCAGCAGTAATGAACTGGCACAAAACTATCACTAACGCTGCAGTTAAAAAACAAATAACTAAGAAAAACACGCACTCTAAAGACGGTCAAACCCCCTGGTACAATAAAGATCTAAATCTAATGAAAAAGAATTTAAGAAAAGCTGAATATAAATGGAGGAAAAATAAAAACACAATTACAAAAGATTCATACCTCACGCTACTTAACAAGTATAAAGACGCTATAAACAATGCCAAGAAAAATTACCACGCCTCCATCATAAACAACGCAATAAATAGACCTAGAGAACTCTTCTCAATAGTCCAAAAGTTGACTAATAATAATCACAATTCCAGCAATGAAATCACAGACATAACCCCACAGACACTGGCAAATTACTACATGAACAAGACAAAGTACCATCCCCTACTACCTAAACCGGTAGATACTTCTCAAATACCTAACTCAGACGAATGGTCTATATTTCAACCCTTAACCAAGGTAGAGCTCAAATCCATCATCACAAACATAAATACTACAACCTCACTACTTGACCCGTGTCCAGTAACCTGGATAAAGAACTCTCTATCTGTACTATCTCAGTTTATCCTCCCAATAATAAACCTCTCCCTAAAAAACGGATACCTACCCTCTACACTAAAACACGCACAGATCCGCCCAATCCTAAAAAACACTACCCTCGACAAATCATCACCTAACTCTTACAGACCCATATCGAGTATTCCGTTTATGGCCAAATTAATTGAAAAAACCGTACAAATTCAAACACAAGAGTTCATAGATAGCTCAGCCCCACTTGATGACCAGCAATACGGGTTTCGCCCTAGACACGGAGTAGAATCACTCCTAACCGTGCTAATCGACACACTTGTGAGGGGAATAGACAAACCCAAACAAGCATTCTTACTCATATTCATTGATGTTTCTGCAGCCTTCGACAGCGTTCACCATTCAACAATGATTAATAAACTTAAACAAATAGGCATAAAATCCACTGTTCTAAAATGGTTTACTTCTTATCTAACAGACCGATCTCAAACGGTACAAATCGGAAATCTCACATCAAATACATACAAACAAGAACTAGGCCTTCCACAAGGCTCAGCACTGTCCGCGTTACTTTTTTTTTTTTTTTTTAAGCTTTTATTTTCATTTTGCAACAAGCAAAAGAAACAACACACCAAAGGAAACAAATACAAACATACAATAAGGAAAAGCAACCCCAATTACCCCCCACCCCTATGCTTCTTCTCTAAGCTGATAAGTATCATCATATGAGCGCTTACAAACAACAGTAATTGTACAGCAAAACAAACAGAAATAGTATCTGCGATACAGAATGATCATGTGACAGAGATTTACACAGATTTAAACAGTCAGATGAGAGCATTGAGCAGTTTGAACATAATCGTTGAGCATCTTCCATTTAGACAAGTGGTGGGGGTCTGAGCGGAAGAAGAAAACATACGAGGAATTTGCTAATAATTACTGTAGAGACAGACATGATTCCACCATTCATTGGGGCTCAGAAGGGAGCTATTTTTCCAGTATTTCGTAATTAGGGAAATAGCTATGCCCAGCATAAAGTCTAAAAGGAAGTAAGCCGATTTGGGAAGAGAGGGGATCCCCGCAGCTGAGCGGAGTCCCACTATCTTCCAAGAGAGGGGCTCTTGAAAGTGCAAAATAGATTGAATACGACCCCAGACCCGACTCCAGTAATACTGTAATGCGGGGCATTCATACATAACATGAGTAAGTGAACCAATGGCCGCATGGCATGTCCAGCATCTATTGCTCAGGGTGGCGTTCCATTTGGCTAACCTGTCAGGAGTATAGAAACATCGGTGGGCTAGAAAGAAAAGTGTCTGAGTGAGTGAGGCGGATCGAGAGACCCGTGTCACCTTGCTCCAGACTAGGCTCCATTGCTCCGGGGTCAAAGTTACATGCATTTCCCGCTCCCAGGATTTCTGTGCTGTAGGAGTGCCTCTATTTACAGCATTACATAAAGTTTTGTAAAAGTTAGACGCTACACCCGATAAGCTCCCGATAGATCGGATAATCTCCGACAATCCTTGGGTATGGGGTTCCGATGGCGGGAGCACCTTAGCACTCCGAAGACAATGCTGAAGTTGCACCAACTGAAAGTAGTGTTTCGCTGGGAGACCAAATTCAATTTGTAATTCGCTAAAAGTCTTCCAGCGACCAACAGAGAACAGCTGGTTAGGGAACCAAATGCCCCTAGTGTACCAGGGGCTCCACGCCATCGGTTTATTTTGTATTTGAAATCGAGCATTGTGCCAAAGCGGGAGTCTATCTAGCGGACAAAGTCGGGAGTCTAGAGATTGCTCAAGGGTATTAAAGGCACCTAAAGTGTCTAAGAGCATTGGTGGATAGTGGGAGTCTGATGGGAGAGTCATACCAGGGAGATAAGTAAGAGGGATTGGTTTGCAAAGGTCCTCCTCAATATCTAGCCACACAGGTCTACTCGGTGTTAGGTCTTCCAGCCAACGAGCGCCTTGTTTGAGAAGAAAAGAATGGTGGTATTTCAGGAAATCAGGGAATCTGACACCCCCATTTTCTTTATCTGCTTGTAACTTATGTTTCGCTATCCTAGGTGTCTTGTTTTGCCATAAGTATCTAGTCAGAAGACCCTCTAAATCTTTATATGTACGTCGAGGTAGGAGACATGGCAACATTTCTAAAATGTAGTTCACTTTGGGAACGATCATCATTTTAATGGTTTCTAGGCGGCCCCACCAAGTAAGTGTTAAAGGAGTCCAGCGTTGGGTAAGCGCCCGGACCTTAGAGGTTAAGTCTTTAGCATTAAAGGTGATGGTGTCTTCTAAAGGAGAGCAGTAGTGCACCCCAAGGTATTTGACCATGCGAGGTTGCCATAAAAAGGGAAAGGATTGCATATCTGCCTGATGGATCAAAGGATTTAGTGGAAAGGCTACCGATTTGGTCCAGTTTATCTTATAGCCCGAGAGTTGTGAATATTTACCAATTTGCTCTAGGACAGCCGGCACTGAGTCTAGGGAGACAAAGAGCATCAGGTCATCAGCATATGCTGAAATTTTGATTTCCCTATGAGAGAAAGGGACTCCATGAATATCCTTGGATTGCCGGATTAGTAAAGCTAAGGGTTCGAGTGCGAGATCGAAAAGAAGTGGAGACAGTGGACATCCCTGGCGAGTACCGCGTTGCAGGGGAAATGGCTGAGACTTTAAAGCATTAGCACAGATACTAGCTGTAGGCTGTGCATACATGGTTTGGAGACAACGGAGAAAGCCTTCTCCGAATCCGTACCAGCGAAGGGTTGCAAACAAGAAGGGCCATTCTAAACGGTCGAAGGCCTTCTCAGCATCGAGTGAGAGGCCAACCAATGGTCGATCAAGATTAACTGCGGCAGTCAGTACATGACATAGGGTCCTAGCATTATCAGCAGTTGATCTACCGGGAATGAAACCGCATTGATCTGGGTGTATTAAAGTAGACATCTTGTCAGAGAGCCGGGTGGAGAGAATGGTGGCAAATATTTTATAGTCTGCGTTTAGTAGGGAAATTGGACGATAATTAGCTGTTAGTTGCGGATCTCTCCCCTCTTTCTCAAAAACTACTACATTTGCCATTGAGAAGGATCCAGAGGGAGATCCCTCCTCGACCAAAGCAGAAAAATAAAGTTTCAAAAACGGAGCTAAGTCAGCGTTAAAAGTTTTGTAGAATTCAGCTGGGAGACCGTCCGGGCCTGCGGCTCGACCTGTGGCACATCTCTTGAGTGCCGATTGAATTTCTGCTAAAGTGAATGGTTTGTCCATGGCCTCTCTATCTTCGTCAGATAGGGTCGGTCGCTGTACCCCTGATAGTAATCGTTCAAATACTTCTGGCTCGAAGTCACATTCAGATTGATAAAGTCGAGTATAAAAATCACGAAAGAGTTCTAATATTTCTGTATCTTTAGTGACCAAGCTCCCCCCCCGACGGATTGCGGAGAGCGGTAACACGCTTGGCTTCTTTTTGACCTTTCAGGGCATTGGCTAGCAATTTGCCAGCACGGTTATTTTCCCGATAGTACATCCCTTGTTGTGATTCAATATTTTTAGCAGCAGCGGTATATAAAAGCTGATTGTATTGAAAACGAAGGCGTTGTAAGCGAAGTAAAATACATGGGTCAGTACGGGACGTGAGGAGACGCTCTCCAGCTTGTATCTGTTGTTCTAGAATCAGTAAATGTTGCTTTCGTTGTTTCCCCTGTCGGATTTGATAGCTAGTTATAGTTGCACGGATAGACGCCTTGAAACCCTCCCACCAAGCCCAGCTCGCAGTGTCATGGGGTGAATTAAAATGAAAGTAGTCTTGGATAGCGGCCTTTATGTCAACCTGAAAATCTTTTTGATCTAGTAGGGATCTATCAAAAAACCAAGCACGGGGATGTTCACCTTGCGTAGTGACATGTAATGAGAAAGATATGGCAGCATGATCTGAAATATGGAGAGGATGAATCCTAGCCGTGTCCACTTGGGATATCAGTGCTTTGGAGATAAGAAAAAAATCTATTCTAGATTGTGAGTGATGGGGAGCTGAGAAAAAGGTGAACTCTAAGTCGGAGGGGTGAAGCAGCCTCCATATATCAACTAACGCAAGATCTTTCATCAGAGCTGTAAGGGTATCAAGACTCTTGGGTGGACCACTCGTTCTAGGCGGCTGTCTATCTATCAAAGGATCAAGTACTTGGTTGAAATCGCCGCCAAGTATTAATGGAGTATTGGCAGAGGCCTGTGCCAACTGCGCAATACTTGCATAGTAAGCAGGGTTATCCACATTCGGAGCATAAATACAAATACACGTGATTTCACTATCTCCAACCTTAAGGTGTGCACGGGCCCATCTACCCTCCTTATCAGAGCTAGTATCCAGTATAGTAGCTTGCAAAGACTTCTTAACCAAGATGGCTACCCCACACCGTTTGGAAACGGCGGGAGAGTAGGCAGCCACCATGTAAGGCTTAGCATTAAGTTTCAGTGTTTCAGCGGAGTTTAAATGCGTTTCCTGAAGAAACACTAAATCAGCATGCTCATGATTAAGATAGCTAAGGATTTTCTTTCTTTTAATTGGACTATTGATGCCTTTTACATTCAGTGATAAGAGCTTACATAAGGCCATTCAGAAAAGTTAAAAATTCTGAAAAAGAACATGATAACGCACATAATTTCACAATGTCCCTCATATTAACTGTATATAGCTGTACACATGACATGATAGAAAATAAGCTAATGAAAAACAATGAAGCGCCCCATATAAAAAAATAAGCACCGAAGTGCATTAGAGAAGAAGCAGAACCCCAGAAATTACTGGCGACCATGTGTCTGCGGGGAGAAACCCCAGAGAAGGCCTAGTTGAAACATATAACCTGTATAGCTGTGCGTGTTCCGAATCCAACCGAGGTGCACATCATGGAGGGATAGGAGACCAAGAAAGTTATATATAGACAGAAAGAAAAGTCCAGGCAGTCTCTGTTCCAGGCGGTGATCACCGCGTCGGGCCATTCAAAATGGCGGGCAGATCCGGCGGGTTACAGATCCAAGTTGTTGGATTAGCGCATCTGGTCTGCTTCTTTGGATTCTAAAAATGTTGCTAGTAGATCAGGATCTTCGAATGTTTCTAGTGTGGTTATGGAGAGTCACTCTGAGCTTCGCTGGATACAATAGGCCAAAGCGAGCCTGTAGCTGTTGAAGTCTAGGGCGAAAAGCGAGGAGTCTCTTCCGACGGTCAACTGTGGGCTTTGCCAAGTCAGGGAAGAAGGAGACTTTATGACTTTCAAACTCCAGATGATGATTCGCCCGGGCAGCATTTAGAATCTGTTCAACTTGTTGAAATCTCAGTAATCGAAAGATGATAGGCCGGGGGGTCGTCCGATTGAGGGCCATGTTGGTAGGAACACGATGTGCTCGGTCAATTTCCAGATCTCTGTGAAAAGTGATCTTCAGCAAGGAGGGAAGAGTTTTGACCAGGAATTCTCTTATATCTCCTGCTTCGGCCCCTCCGGTACTCCAATGAGCCTTACATTGTTGCGACGGGCTCGATTATTGCTATCCTCTAACTCTTTTTGAAGATTCTGTATCTGACGCTCAGCCTTGTCCAGTTTCACCAAGCGCACCGCGTGCGAGTTGAGGACCCCCGCCATGTTGTCCTGCCGTAGTGAGAGACCTTCAAGCCGGTCCTGAAGCATGCCGAAGTCTTCTCGCATGGCTCGGAGCGCTTCTCCGTTGGACTGTACCAGTTCCTTCACACCGCGTATTTCCTCCAAGATCTCCTGTTGCATTTCGGGGTTTTCCCGAAGTGGAACTGTCTTTTGTGGGGAAGACAACTCTGTTTTGGAGCGTTTTCCGTGTGAAGAAGAGGGAGACCCGAAGTCTAAGCGCGCTGGTTTGTGGGCCGCCATCCCCCCGAGGTACCCCGGTAAGTTCGGAGCAAAATATTAAGTTTAGGTAGGTATTAAGTCAGGATTCTGAGTAGGCCTCTCGGGAGCTTCAGCGCGAAGCGTCTAACCCGCTGGACATTAGGCTCCGCCCCCCCGGACATCAGGCTCCGCCCCCCCCGTCCGCGTTACTTTTTAACATATATTTAAAACACATATGCAAAATATTTAAAAAATTCAATGTCCTCTATCACCTGTACGCGGATGACATAATGATGTATGTCCCATTCAAAATCCCAAATATCCCTATACAACTCATTAACGACTGCCTCACTGAAATTAACACCTGGCTAAATGAAAACAATCTGTACATCAATCACTCAAAAACAGAAGCCCTAATAGTAACTAAATGCACAACATTCATTCCCCCCTCTCATATTACATTGCAAAATAATAATATCACACTAAAATCTGAAATACGCTACCTAGGTGTTATTCTGGACAAACATCTCAGCATGGACACCCATGTAAGAAATATAGCAAAAAAAGTTTACTTTAAACTAAAAATATTAAAGCAACTCCGCCCACTAATGCACCTACAGGATTTTCAACGCGTCATACAAGCAATCATAACCCCACATTTTTATTTCGCAAATCAAATCCTACTTGGCGTAACTAAGGAAGCCATAAAAAAACTTCAATTAGCACAAAATGCCGCAGCAAGGACCATTACGAAGGCCCCACCTTTCCAACACATAACCCCAATTTTAGAATATCTACACTGGCTCCCGATTCAAAGCCGTATTGAATACAAAACTATCTTAACTACCTACAAAGCTATAACAAAAACAGCACCCCTGTCCATAAATAACCTCATCAAAATAGAACCTACACATAATCTCCAAAGGAGAGACCAATTAAATAAATTAACACCACCAAAAGAATTCATTAGAGCCAATAAATCCACAAACAAGAAAGCCTTCTCACATGCAGCCCCCATCCTGTGGAACACAATCCCAATAGAATTAAGACAACTACCTGATATAATGGAGTTCAGAAAAAAACTCAAAACACACTTATTTACAAAGCATTATGGATCTATGACCAGCTCATCTCTCACCCCCCAGCTAGATAAAGGATAATCCGACACCAGGTAATACACTATTTCAACAAAAGAATGAAGCGCTGTAACCTAAGACGAAGTGATTAAGAAAAATGTAAAACAAAAATATGTATATAGTTAATTGTACATAGTTCACTATTGTTAATTGTTAATTGCTATTTGTTAACTGTAATTACCTAACTTTAAACTTGTTATATGTAAAAACAGATCACCCTGTTTATTGTTGTTATATGGAAACCGCACCTGATCAAATGGAAGGAGTGGTATATAAATAACCTGTTAATTAATTAATTAATTAATCATGGCTGGGAGGAGGACCTGGGCAGCCAGCGCAGGATGCTAGAGGCCGAGAGGAGGAAAGCATGACTGATAGCGCTGAGGCGGAGGAGGAGGGGGAGGCCAGAAGCACAGAGGGGGAGGAGGGGGAGGGGAATGTGGAGGGGGAGGATGATATATGGGAGCCTGGGGAGGGGGAGGGGAGGTGGAGGGGAAGGTGGGGGATGGGGAGGGAGGGAGGCAGGGGACGGGGAGGGGGAGGTGAGGGAGGTGTAGTGGGAGCCTGGGGAGGGGAAGGAGGAGGTAGGGGAGATGGAGGGGTGGCAGGGGACAGCGCAGGGGGAGGGTGTGGCCAGTCCTGAGTGGCACAGGCTGCCACAGGGAACTGGGGGCCCCTGCCACCTCCCCACAGTGCCAGGGATGTCTCCTATCCGGGTGCAGGCCGAGCACACATTGCCGCAGACAAGCGGCATGCCAATGCCTCCAATCAGACAATGGGTAAAGTGTGTCTGTGTGGGGGCATGTGCGCCCGCCGCCTGGCTGCAGCAGTGTGTGCTATGTCTGTCACCCAGTGGGAGCAGACCCACACTGTGGGTCAGGTGATTGAGGCCATGTGCAGGATGGCTGATCAGCTGCACATGCTGTGCGAGTTACTCACAGGCAGCGCAACTGATCAGCCACCCAGCCAGGGCGGCCCCCCAGGGGGTGTGAATGCCAGCCAGACACATGTCACCCCTGCCCTGTGCTGTTCTGTGCCCCAGGACTGCCACCACCACCGGGGATGGGGGCAGCAGGGCCAAAGCCCACACAGGGCCTGTAAATACCTGTGGTACCCTGTAAATAAATATGTATATATTGGTTTCCATAATCGCAATGGTCATGTGTCTCATTTCATGACATGCCATTGCAGTGTGAGTGACAGGTGTCGGCATGTCCCTGTGTGTCTGTGTGCATGATAATGGTCACATACATGGTATGGTCCCCATGGCAAGGGTGGGGGATGGGCATGGGCATGGACAGATGTAGCCCCACAGGCACAGGGATGTACCAATGTGTTGCTATGGTCTTCAGACATGGCCAAATGCATGGTGGCATGGACATGCCATCAGTGCTTACATGGTACGGTGCATGGCACAGGTGGCACACAGTACAAACATGTGCAGGACGGTGGCAGGACAGACCCCACGCCCCCCTGTGGTGTGTGTTGTGGACTGTGGATGGCTAGACAATGGGTCTGCTTGCCATGGCAAGGGGTATGTGCCCAGGGTGTCTACATGTGGGACAGGGGAAACATGGGGCCGTAGAATGAAACACTGGACATGTGCCCACAGGTGGGATCAGGTGAAAAGGCATTTATTGGCCCCATATCACCCCATCCCCTCACAACTACACCCTGCCCTGGTGACCCCTTCCGCACCGAGCACGTCCCCTCCCACCCCATGGCGCTGGTGCTACTGCTGTTGCTGCTGCTTCCGGCTGTTCCCCAAGTCCTGCCATGGCCTCCCTTGCAGCCGCCATCCTGCCCATGCTTTCTTCCATGGACTCTGCTGTCTTGCACAGGCCCTACACCTCCCAGAGGAGCCCAGCCAATGTCATCCTCTGACATTGCGTTTCATGACGCTGTTGATGGTGTTCCCATGCCACCTCCCACAATGCCAGCTGAATGCCTGTGGGTGAGACACAGTGTGAGCCATGAGACATGGGTTGAACATGCCACCTGTACACATTCAACAGGTGACCTGACCGGTCGGTCACTCACCCTCTGCGTCCTCATGCGCCGATGCAGAATGGGACCTCATCTCACCAATTACCTTCCCAATGGCGGCATGTGCAGCCCATGAGGCGGGAACTGGTGCTGGTGGGCCAGCCACCCCCTCAGCTGCAGCATCCATGGACACACCAGCCTCACCCATCTCAGATCTCACCCCACCATCACCTGTCAGGTGGGGTGCTGGTCCTTCCTCTGCCACCTGTGACACATCGGAACCTCTGTGCACCTCACCAGCTGATGACGCCTCAGTCAGGTGCCCTGGCCCAGACTCTGAGAACCCCTCTCCAATCTCCGCCTCCATGGCATGTATGTTACCTGTGGAGGAACAGGGTACACAGCTTAGGTGTGGCGTACCTGCCCATCTCCGTACATATATCTGTCACATCATAACCTAACAGACTGTGTGAACCGCAGGATACCTATGTCAATATGGTTACACCCAGGCTGAATGCATGTGGGCAGGGACTGCACAGGTGCAGGAATGTATGTGGTACCATTGGATGTCCGTGCCCTGGGTGCCAGCAGTGCCTCAATGGTGCCCGCATGTGCATGCACCTGGGGATAAGCCACATCAACAGGCGTGCCTCTGAGGGTGGGGCTGGGGGAGGTGTGCCTACTGGTGGCTGGCACAGATATGCCCTGTGGGGGCCAGGGATCCATGTGCATGGATGCATGCCCCAGGGTGGTGGGGGGTCCTGGCACTGTGACTGGCACTGGGCATTGGGTGGTTGTGCAGAGAGGGTGAATGGGTGGACATGTGCCACATGGGTCTGTGTTGGGCCCACTGTGCCCCCTGGCCACGCCAACTCCTGTATATTGTTGCACCCTTTGTCCGGCCTCCCAAGCTGCCATACCCATACCCCTCCCCCTCTGCCTCAGGCCACTCACCCTGTGGCTCACTGTCACGTATAGCTTGCATCCACTCATCACCTACCGCACACACAGGTGTGGCCAATCTCTGCCTCCCCCATATTCTGCATCCCCTGGGCATTGCCTTCCTCTCTACCCCTGCACTATGGCTCAACAGCACATTGCCGTACACCTTTTATACCCCCTACCTGTCTTCCCCCGCACCTGCACCCTCACACCACCCCTCCCAATCCCCCGTTTACCACCCTCACATCCCCCTCCACTCTGTCCACTACCCTATCACCAGCTCCTGTGCGGAAACACTGTCTGCCTCTGATCCAACCTTCTCCCCTCTCTCCATGGCAGCCTCGCCCTCGGTTCCACTGTACTATCCTCTCTCTGTCCCATACTCCACTACTCCTGCACCGTGTCACATCCGGAGGTGACACCCCCGCCCTGACCCCCCTGGACCTCTAACACACTCTGAGAGGGTGATGTCACGCAACACATCTGATCCTTTCCATATCCCTCACCTTTCCCCTTCCACTCTCCCTCTCCCATGTGCCCTGTGGAATGCACACTCTGTCTTACATACACCAGTCTTCCCCCATGCCCCCCTTATTCCTGATGGTCTACCTTGTCCTGCTCCACCTGAGGCCTGCATTCCCCACATTGACACAGCGTCTATTGCCGCTCTCTATCATGGGCTCTCTCTGTTCTCCCACATGCCACGTCACTCTGGCCATGGAGGTGGTATTGGGCTCTGACATACCTCTGCCTGCCAGTTTCAGCCCCTCCTGCTGCCCCAGTCTCACCCTTACCCTCATTAGCTGTTCCCTACATCCGTCGTCTCACTTCACCCCTTTCCTGGTGGCTGTCCCATGTCGGCCTCATGACAAGTCTGCGTCTACTGTTCTCACTGCCATTGACTCATGGCTCCCCTCCTTTCAGGGGCCCTCTTCCCACAGTCCCATTCCCAGGGGTCCTAACATCCATGTTGGTGGCCTCTCCTTCACCCCTGCTATGGGGCCCCTCTCCCTTACCACCCCATTTGGCCTTCTGCATCATTACACCGCTTGCACTCACCAGCATGGTCACGTGCCTGGCCGGGCATATGTCATCAGCTGCATACTCACCGGGCTCTATAGCTCGGTGCCTCCCGTATCCGGCCATCACCTGTTTTGCCTCAACCCTCATCACCCGCTGCCCCATTGCCGTACTATCTCCCCCAGTCTACTCTGATATCCCCATGCCAGTGGCCCTTTCCCTCTCCCATCCTCAGTTACGTCAGCTGTGTCTCCCACTTTGTCAGCTAGGTCTGTCGATGACGCAGTGACGTCCTGTATCCCTGCCCCCACCTCTGCTCTGTGTGCTCTCGTTTCCCCCATGCCACGTCCTGTGAGGCCCTGCATCACAGCCCTGGCTGTCATCCACTATCAGCTATCTACGTTCCTGTGCTCGCTCAGCTGAGCCGGCATGGCCCATATCCTGCTCCCTTGGGGATACCCAGCACCTCAGGTACATGCGTGTCCCCTTCCAGTCGGTCCTGGCTCAGTGCAAACAGGACTATTATGTGGATGTGACTGACTCTCTTGCATCTGGCCCACGCCATCTCCCGCCTTCCCACAGCACCCTCCTCAGGGCGCCTCCACCTCTGGTCCTCCCCTCCCTATGTGCCCCGACCCTGACTGACCATTTCCATGCCAATAGCTGCAGGATCATCCTCCTGTGCCCTACAGGATCAGCTACCACACACACACATCAACTCCCTGAAGAGCACAACCAGACCCTTCCTACCAGTTCCACCCACATACCCCTATGCTCCTATTCTATTGCTGCTGAAGTTTAAAAGAGTGTCTCTGTCTCCTAGCTGTAGTCAGATGGTCAAGCTGCCAAAAAGTGCAAGCTTGCTGCAATATTGTAGTCTTTACCGAGTTTCTGGTGAATGTTGCACTGCGCTTTCTATTAAGCTGTTTCATTGTTATGATGCTGATATTCTACCCTGTCTCTGCTACACAAATGTTCTACAGGGCTGTTTTAATGTATAACTTACTGACAATGTATCATATTATTGCTATTACAAAAGGTATGATATAGAGCAAAAGAGACAAGGAAAGCAAAGGGCGGTATGGTTGATGAGATAAAAACTGTCATGATCTGAAAACATGAGTTCGAGGAACCTGAATACTCTAAATTTATTATTAATCACCTGAGCTAAAGAGATAAATTGCTTGTTTGGACTTTAGGATCCCATGCCAGTTCTTTGAATTCCATGTATTCCATTTTTTTCACAGTTCATTTTAATTGGCTTTCAAGTTCTTATTCTTTCCAGCCTTACAGAATATTAGAATAAAATTATACATGAGGGGTTGAAAAAAATGTCTGTCTTTTTACATTTTTACATTTACATTTACAGAAAAATAAATGTGTTTTAAAATTAAATCGTTCATATAGATAGATCGATAGACAAATAGATATATAGATATTCTCCCTGCTCAGTTCAGAAAAGTAATCCTCTTGATTTCCTGGATTACTGTTTTCCTTGCTTAATTTCCATTCTAATTAAGGTAACACTGGGCTCTTTAGCTAAAGTGTGTTGAGTACTTTTAATGTGTGAATTAGCAGTATTGCCAGCACATGGCTATCTATGCTAAGAGTTAACAGGGTAGCTAGGCGCAATGCCCACTAATTTCCACATTAAGTGCATAGCATGGAACAGGCCTGGAAATGGATGAGGAAGGGAAAGAGAAAAGGCATGGACAGTGTCTTCCAATTAACACAACGTAATGTACCACATGTTGTTACTGTAGTAGACAATGCAGATCACTTACTGCCACCTCAGTCTGTGTTCTCATGCATTTACAGTGGAGTAAATGTGTTTTCACTGCCATTAACTGTATAAACAAATGGTGGGAACAACCTCAACAGTTAATACAGAGGCTCTGCAGTAACTGCGATGTAATTGGGGCAATTATCTTGCAGTAATTGCAAAACTTTATCACATATTAGTAAAAGAGCCCCAATATTTGTTATATTAATTCATTTAAAAACACACTTTTCAAAACTGAGCTAAAATTAAAGACAAATAGCTGTAAGTCCTGCGTTTCTCCATGTGGAGAAGCAGAATCACAAACTCTTCCTGATTTTTCCTGAAATTGCTCTTTATTGACACCTGATTGATCTGTTGTCCCAAATCCTGAACCCTCCGCTCCAACCAATCAGAAGGCAGGACCAGAAGGTATGGTCAGTACAATCTATTTTCTAAGGTGGATGACAGCCAATCAGTAAGACAGTTTAAGTAGGCGGGTTTCCTCCTAGTAAATAAAGAAGTAGATGCATGCTCTGCACAGCTGCTGGAGACTGCTGCCCTGGCTCTTATCACTCTTTCTCCTGGAGCACAGTAGCTTAATGAAACCCATCTAGTATTGCTGAGGAACAGGTACTGCTATTTAATGAAACAAACCTGCAGTTATTTAAGCACTCTCTGTAATTGTTGGGTCAGCAACTATTGCATACGCTGGGAACTTCATCCTGTGGCACTAATACTAGGAATGAAATGATCTCTTATAATTTTGTATTTCATTTTATATACCCAGGTATCTGAACTGATTGAAGAATCACAATTCCTAGGAGAAGAAGCAGGTGTCACATCGCAGACTGTAAAACTTCTAGAATAGTAAGAGGTGTGTTTTACTTTTTGTGTGTCTTTATTTGCAGCCAAATTGTATTAGGGCTTGAAAAGAAAGAGAAAGTCCATAATGAAGGCACAAAGGTGCATGCAGTGTGCCTGTTTTATTAAGATCTCCCATGCTGACAGTACATGTCCCTGCCCTGAGGCAAGATCAAATGGTCCATCTAAGTTGCACTAATACATATCCCAGAACTCCAGCCCAGCTCTGCCTAACATCCATCACTGGGAGCACTTACACATGTACAAAATAAAATTTGTGCTAATGTCAGAGACAGGGCTGTCCCTAAGCATGTTCGGGCATACTTGGCCGTGTGTACAGCAGTGCTGAAAACATCCAGTGCTTTGCTTCCTTCTTGTAACACGTTGGAGGAACAGCCTCTGTGGTGGCTGGTGACGCACTCACATCCTCATGAGGTTTTCGGCTAAATTTCATCAGCGATTCAGCATAACTTGCTTTAGATTTATTTATTTATTTATTTATTTATCTATTTCTTCTATACCGCCCCTTCCAGAGATCAGGGGCGGTTTACATGGAACAATTTAACAGTTTTGTATACGTTCGTATAACATTACATTGAACAAGAACTTTTTGAACTTTTTACAACAGAACAGTAAATTGTTAAAACTATTTACAAGGTGTATACTTTTATATGCTACTGTAAGGCAGCAAAAGAAAAAGAGGAGATGTAAATAAAACTGAAAGGAATAGAGAAAACCAGCACTCACAAACACTTTTGAGAATCTCCTCTGCGCATACTCTGCTGATCAAGCACATGGAGCAGACACACCTCCTCCACTGGCTTTTCCACCCCCCTTCTAATAGATGTATCCAAACCCCTCCACTATGTCCTCCAAAAAAACCCAAAAGAAATCCAGCAGAGATCAGTGTCAGAGGAGGGAGATTTGTTCTATTGTTCCACTGTCAGTCTGAGGAGTCATGGATTTGTGTGATAATGGGGAGCACAGAATTGCACGTACGTTCTAGAACAGGTACACAAGAACATTTTGGTTTCTTGCCTGGATCCTGCCCTAGTTATTAAAGCTGGAGCCGGAAGTATTTCAAAAACGATTGGGATTCATGTCTTAATAAGGCCCCTCTCAAAATCTCTCAGGCTTCTTCAAAATCTTTCAAAAGTGGGTGTCTGGGCCTGAGTTGTACCAAACAGGGCCCTCCTCAATCAGATTTCCTTTTAAACAGCCAGATTTAGGCAGCAGCTCATCAGATAAACTCCCAAGTATCACTCTGCTCCCCCTCCTTCCCTATCCCTCCTTTACATTTCTCTCTCCTCCCACCTCTCTCTTCATTTAAACAGTCCACATTACATAAGCTTCGGCATTTATCTCCCTTTTGTAATTCAGCTTCAGCATTTTGTTTTAAAAGCAGTTTCATACCTTTCCTTCCTCTACTGCTACTACTATTAATCATTTATATAGCACTCGAGGTGTACGCAGCACTGTACAAACATATAAAAAAGACAATCCCTGCTGCTAGAGCTTACAATCTAATCAAGACAGATAGAACAATACAAGAGAAACAAGGTGGGTTCAAATAGGGATGCATCCTCTCAACTGCTGCACCTCCAGCGGCAACACATAAAGTGCGACTCAATACGTGGCATTCCCGAATGCCTAGATCAGTGTCTGTCACCCCACTTTGCAGCTCTCTGCCGCAACCAGTACTATGCTGTTAGCAGAAGATCCTTAGTGCGGCCGCATATTTGGTGCATGTTAATGGTTGCCACAGCACATTTGGGGCAATCTAAACTGTGCATATCATTAGTGCAGTTTAGTAAAACATGCTTCTTAGTGTGAGCTTTCCCTGAGTGGGAATCCCTCTTCTGCTTTATTACTTGTTACCAGTGTACATACATGGAGCTGGAGTGATGCAGGTGCAGGTCCCAGAACTGTCCTGGGTTCACTCCTGCCTCTGCTGTCACTGTTCGCTGAAGAGCTCCTGGATTTCTCCTTCCTTTAGAACTGGTAGTCTCTTCAGATGCAGCTCTCCAGAACTGCCCTACAGATATTTCTGGCTCAGATGCTCCTTGATCATTGAGATGCTCCTTCTTGGAATTTTTTCAGTTTATCTTTGTGAGTGGATGACATTTAGTTCACTTACATAGGTAGGACTTCAATTGAGCCATGGGAGTACTAACAGGTTTTGCATAGTCACTCCTTTTCCCCTTGCTCTCTATTCTTCTCTTCCTATGCCTGTGACTCCTCCTAAAGGGAATAAAGAGCTCTGATTTGGCCACCTTCAAATGCTCCCCAGAGGGCAGATACCTTACTTCTCCATGGTGCAATGGCTGTGCTCCAAAAGCTGATGCAGAAAGCCGGTGCTAGAACCACGCTGAAGCAATTGTTTTATGTTCCCGACAATGCACACATCTCAGCGTGTGATGCAGGAAGGATAGGGCATACAAATGAATGCTGCTTTAACTGTGCATATACAAATGAGCCACTGCAACATTAAACTGGGAAAACAAGTGAAACACATGTGCAAAAGAAGTCTGTGCTAGTTTGGCATGCTCTCCAGGTACTGCATGGCTAATTTGCATATCAGCCCCGACAGTATTTTGATGGCATCTGGGATGATCGTGGCATTGGAAAAAGCCCCTGATGCTATCAAAACAATAGACAACATTTTGGTGGTGGTGAGAAGCAATGAGGAATGTGACAAATCCTATCTACCCTTTTGATGTCTAGGACATCTGCACCTTGCCCACTCACAATCTTTAATGACAGAGGTGTAAGGCAGGGGTCTCCAAATCCAGTCCTGGAGGGCCACAAACCAGTCATGTTGGCAGGATATCTCTAATGCATATATATCTCATGCATATTCATTAGGGCTATCCCAAAAAACTGCCAGGATTGTGGCCCTCCAGGACAGGGTTGGACACCCCTGATATAGGGGTTTATGGCATGTTACTTTTATCTGCAATAAAGATCCTGTCTTTATTACCATGGTTTAGTAAGGGTAAAATGAGGGGACATGGTCTGCAGGAGCCACAGCTGAGACTTGAACCTGTAACCTTCTGCTCCTGAAAATACTGGCTGTGTGTACTACACCAAACTGTTGCCACAGTGGCAGGTTATTCCCTGGGGATAGCATTGCTGTTCATCAGACAGCCCTTGTCTATTGCACTGCACAACACCCACCTGAACAGGGCTTGGCCTGGGTGTGTTGTGAAACAATATTAGCTGGTCTTCTCTCTGAGCGATTACTTCCTAGTAAACTCTACCAATGTATTATTGCACCCAATGTTATCACTATGGAACTATTGAACTTATAATGGAGATCTCAGACTCATCTAGCACTCAAAAAGGACTCTCACACTTGTCCTGTATGGTGCTTGCTAGCATCAACGACCTTCAATGTTATAAGTTATTACTATATAGGACCTAAAGAGTGAAGAAATCTTTCTAGTTCAATATCAATGATGTAAATAAATTAGGGGTATGTTTACTAAAGTTGTTATTTGCACTTCTGCGACATTATCGCGTGATAAGGTACCTTATCGCGCAATAATGGCACTTTATTGGGTGCAGAGGAACCTTATCGCGTGATAACGTGCGCAGTGGCGCAAACGAGCGCTGAGGGTGGAGAAAGGCTCCCGGAGGACGGAGGAAGGCTCCCCAGGGGCGGAGACAGAGGGTCAATGGGTGGAGAGTGGGAGGGGAGAGGCTCCCTGCACACTAACGCTGTGGAATCTAGGGCTGAAAACTAACGCCAGTGAAACCCTGGCGTTAGAGCAGATTTAAAGGGAAGAGAAACCATTTCCATCAGCAATGTACAGCAAAACCAGGGAAACCTACAAAAAAGTGATAAGTGTGATACATGTGCATGGAACATAAGGGCAAATAAACATTGAAAATGACCTTTTACCAAAATGTAAAAAAAACATAACCAAGCTGGCCAATAGTGATATTAATGGGAAACAACAAAATACACTACCAAGAAAGCTCCAAAAAAAAGATATTAATTTTGGAAGAGTCTATGCTTTGTCCCCATACAAGGTGAATGATCCCGCAGTGAAATAGCGCTGATTAGGGTTTCCCCTTGTTATTGGACAGGTTTCCTATGGCGTGCACATGTTCCGCAACAGCAGGGTGGGCATGTCGGAATGGGCAACTGGACAGATGCTGGAAAAGGGGATACAGAGGGCTGCAGGCGGCACATGCTGTGGTGCAGCTGGGCCACAGTGCGGACTAGGGTGATGCCTAGGTGGCCCATAGGAATGCTGAAACAGTAGAGCAGCCAGACAGCAACAGATGAGGGCCCAACATGAGCACGAGTGTGTTTCTCACAGTGCCACAGGGGATAGTACCCAGCAGGTACCCCCAAGGGCACAGAACATTGGCAGGCGGTGCTAGGGGGAAGCGTGGACATCTATGCAGGCATCCCTACCCCAGAACCCGCACCATAGGCATCCACATACCGGCACACTGGATGGCCTGAGACTGTGCACCACCAGCAGAAGGGCATGTCAGCATGGTGGCAGAGGAGTACTGGTGGTGGAGGGGGCAGTGGCAACTGCCCACAGCAGACCATGGCCTAGCCCTGTGTAGGTGGGTGCCATGCACTGCAACAGACAGGCCCTATTTGACGAACAGTCATGGTATCCCCAGGAAATGCACTGTCTTGGTGGCAGCATGGTGGTGCAGTACACACAGCCAGTGTGTTCAGGAGCATGAAAATCACAAGTTCAAGTCCCAGCTGTGGTTCCTGCCAACCCAATCCCCATATTTTACCCACTGCTAAAACGTGGCAATAAAGATGGAACCTTTATTGCAGATAAATTAAACATGCCCAAAATGCCTATGTTTTACCCTACAGAGCACAGACACCATAAACATGTGAATTACCTAGAGCAGAGTCTCCGAAATGCAGTCCCGGAGGGCCAAACATCATTCAGGTTCCATGCTGTCTCTAATAAAGATGCCTGTGCTGCATTTCTATGCGCTGCCCCCCATGGTATGCAGATGTATCTCATGCATATTCATTAGGGACAGCATGAAAACCCGAACAGTGTTTGGCCCACCAGGACTGGAGTTGGGAACCTCTGCCCTAGAGCAGCGGCCAACAGGGGCAGAAACACCCGCACCCACAGGCTCCATTATCCAAAGCCTCCTGGAGAGGCAGGATGTTGGGCCCTGCGTGCATCTCCCAATACTAGCACTTACATACCTTAGCAATGCCACCCTAAACCTGGGAATACGGTACACATATATTAAAAGGTTGCTATGATTACTGACAGATAGCAATTCCTAAGTTAAGCGCAATCTGTTCATTGAGCTGTATCACAGCTACCTCTCTGATGTCTGCGGAGTGTGTTTCAGGTCTGGTGTCTGACAGTGTTCACCACCCTGGGGAGTTACCCCAACAGTATTCATACCATAGCCATGCCTGCACTGTGCCCAGGACTGGTGCGGTGGCCAGGGCTGCCAAAAGCCTCTATAGTTGCACAATGCTGGCATAGGTGTGGGAGTGTGTGTCTGTCTATCCAGTGTGTGGTGGCTGCCAACACCTTCCTCAGCCCACACTGCTTGCACTCTTGCCAGTGTTAGCCTGCCAATGTGCATAATGAGGAGCAAGGTACTGTGGGTATAGCCTGGACAGTGTGGCCTGGCCTGGATGCATCTGCACAGAGCATAGGGCAATGGCTCGGACATTGTAGTGCCTGGCCACAACCTGCATGGACAGGGTGGTCACAGCATGTCCTGCTGGGAGGTCACTCTCACCCTGACTGTGCAGTGACCACGGCATGGCTGGGTTCCCCCATAGTACTATAATGCATTTTTCTCAAGTGAGATGTGTGGGTTCTTTTTTCTGGGACCTAATCACTGACTTATTTTCTTGGTGGGTGTGTTCACATCCCAGTTTTTGCTGCATACATCTTCTTCAGGAACATTCACTGTGGATTAGCTAGCAGTTATATGTGTGTGGTTGGGACACCATGCAGTGGCTGGTGACTCACTGTGCTTGCTGCTGGAGAAAAAAAGCTGGTGATGAGGGGGGCAGCTGAGCATTTCCAGGCCTGCTGTCTGTTTGCCATTGCCTTAGGGATGTGTACATCTTTGAATTGGTTGCCCTGTAGGGTGTTTGTTCCCCAGCAGGACTGGAGTTGATGGCCCCCCCTCTCTACTGCCCCCCTTCTCTACTTCCCCCATTTCAGGGAAGTAGAATGTGGGTCTGTTGGTGGGAAATGGTGTCTCCCACCCTGAGCCATGGAGGGTGGGTGGGTTGGGTGGTGGCGCAATAATCTGCCTATGGGTCCAAGCACCCCCCTTCACTTATGTCAAGTGACCATGGCAACCAACACAGAATATGCACTATTCTGGGTGCATCATAGCCCATAAGGGCTAGACTTAAAGGACAACTACAGATGGCCACTAATAGCATCCTAGGAATGTCAGCAGGAACTACCAACCCACACCCACACCCACACCCACACCCACTCTCTGATGGGTACCTCCAATATGGCTTATTCCTGCCATGCAAGGTGCTGCGGACCTGGTGCTGCCCACCCCACCTACCCTCAGGGTGAGCACAGTACCCACACAATGTGACGGTCTATAGCTACTCTGTGCCACTAACACACACCGTCGGCACCCCCTACTAGGCTGAGGTGCTGTGGGGGTGCACTCGGTCAGTTCCCCCTACCAGGATGAGGTGCTGTGGGGTGCATACCCCATCTTGTGATCATCTGTAGACTGCTGATTTGCATTTGCTGTGCATCATGGGTAAGGGTGGGTTGATCCTATCCTGGTAACCACAGCAGAATGTTTGTGTGGTGACGTGAAGTCCCTCTGTAGCCAGCCAGGGGCCTGCTGCTCACTATAGAGCTGTAGCCCACTGGTTACTTCACTGCCTGTGAAATCAGAAGTTTTGGCTTTGATACCACTGTGGGGTTATTTGATAGGGCTGTTTGTGGCATTGTCTATTTTTAATGTAAATTAGTGCTACCAGTAAAAAGACCCTCACAGTACTGTAACCTTAAGGTGCCTCATAAGGCTCCCATAAAGTGCCTTATAAGGTGACTTATAAGGCGTCCTATAGGGGACATTATAGGGTGCCTTGGCGGACAGTGCACTTTATAATGTGCCCTCTGGAGTGCCTTATAGGGCGCCTTTTGCGGTACCTTAGGTTATGGCACTGTGAGGGTGTGTTTGCTGGCAGCACTAATTAAAATAAAAATAAAATGTCTCAAAAAGCACTACTTAAATGTAAAGTGTAACACCTCAGCAAACCTTTTACATTAGGTACACTGGGGATTGAACTCATGACCCCTCCACCATCAGTCAGTGCGTTAACCATCGTGCTACACCTCTGCTGCTCAGTTTCTTAGTCAGCGCGCCTACTTAAGATTACCTCGCATTAACGTGCTTAGCTCCCTCTCGCACGATAATGTGTGCAGCGCACGTTATCGCACGATAATCCCGTTTTGCTATGTTTAGACCGAAACGCCCATTCCTTTTATGGCAGTCTGCACACTATAGCCGGGCGCACGTTAAGACTGCTTAGTAAACATACTCCTTAGCTTCAATGTTGCTTTACTTCAAAATGTTCTTTTCGCTTATATTTTGTCTTCCACTCTTAGGTGTATGTTTACTAAGCAGTCCTAACGTGCGCCCGGTGCTAGTGTGCAGGCTGCCATAAAAGGAGTGGGCGTTTCGGTATTAATGTAGCAAAATGGGATTATCGCGCGAAATCGTGCACTGCGCACATTGTCAAGCGAGAAGCCGCTAAGCACGTTAACGTGCGGTAATCTTAAGTAGGCGCGCAGACATGCAAACACAGAAATAGAGCTGTAGCACAATGGTTAATACACTGACTGATGGTATGGGGTCCTGAGTTTGATCCACAGTGTGCCTGATGAATAAGGCTGGCTGAGGCATTACCTTTTACGGTTAAGTATTGCTTTTTGAGGCATCTTATTTTTATTTTAATTAGTGCTGACAGCAAACACACCCTCACAGTGGCGTAACCTAAGGTGCCGCATAAGGCAGCCTATAAGGCACTCCATAGGGCACATTATAAAGCTCTGCATTGGCTGCCCTGTAGGATGTCTGCTCCCCAGCAAGACTGGGGTTGATGGTTCCTGTCTACTACTACCTTTGCAGGGTGGTGGAATGTGGATCTGTTGGTGGAGGACTCTTGTCTCCCACCCTGAGCCACAGAGAGTGGGTTGGGTGGTGGTACATAATCTGCCTATCGGTCCAAACACCCCTGTTCATTTACATCATACTATCATAGCACCAATACAGAATATGCCCTATTCTGGGTGCATCATAGCCCATGAGGGGTAAACCTCATTAACAACTACAGATGGACACTAATGCATCCTAAGTGGGTCTGCAAAACCTACCTATTACATACACTGGCACTGATGGGTACCTGCAAAATAACCGTTTTTAGCGATGGAAGGTGCTATGGACCTGGTGCTGGCCGCCCCACCTCACCATCAGGGTGAGCACAATACCCACACAATGTGACAGTCTGTAACCACTCTGTGTCACTAACACACACTGTCAGCACCCCCTACCGGGCTGAGGTGCTGTGAGGTGCATACCCCATCTTGTGATCATCTGTAGACTGCTGATTTGCATGTGCTGTGCATCATGGGTACGGGTGGGTTGGCCCTATCCTGGTAACCACAGCAGAATGGTTGTGTGGTGACATGCAGTCCTTCTGTAGCCTGCCAGATGCTTGCTAGCAGCTGTAGCCCACTGGTTAATTTATTGCTTGTGGAGACAGAGATAATGGGTTCAAAACCCCAGAGGGTTTGTTTGATATGGCTGTCTATAGCATTGTCTATTTTAATGTACATTAGTGCTGCCAGTGGAAAACACCCTCAGAGTACTGTAACCTTAAGGTGCCTCATAGAGCACCCTATAAGGTGCCTTATAGGGTGTCCTATAGGGGACATTATACAGTGCCTTGGCAGACAGTGCACTCTATAATATGCCCTATGGAGTGCCTTATAGGGTGCCTTATGCGGCACCTTAGGCTACACCACTGTGAGGGTGTGTTTGCTGGCAGCACTAATTACAATAAAAATAAAATGCCTCAAAAAGCAATACTTAACTGTAAAATATTAGCCAGCCTTATTCATTAGGCACACTGGGGATCAAACTCATGACCCCTGTACTAGCAGTCAGTGTATTAATCATTGTGCTTCAGTCCTGTTTCTATATTTGCATGTCTGCACGCCTACTTAAGATTACCGCACGTTAACGTGCTTAGCAGCTTCTCGCACGATAATGTGCACAGTGCACTTTATCGCACGATAATCCCATTTTGCTACGTTAAGACTGAAACGCCCACTCCTTTTATGGCAGCCTACATACTAGCGCCGGGCGCATGTTAAGACGGTTTAGTAAACATACCCCTTAGTTTCCCACAAGATCATATAATGGGATTGGTTAAAGAAAAAACTCCATTTGCGCAACTTGACCTAGAGTCAGATATCTCCATTCAAGCTTCCTGGGAAACCATTTTGAAAATACAAAAAAAGAAAATAAGAAGAGAGCTGCATAGACTATTGCTAATTGAATATATCAGCAGACAACAGATCCTGAGGGGATTGCGAATATATAAAGAACCACGTATGCCTTATATGGATGAAACATTCCTTGAGAAGTGGAATAAGATATTAAATAAGTGTTCTTTGGATCTCATGGTGCTTATAGTGGATACAACTAAAATGGCGGTGGAGAAAATGTCAGAAGATGTGAAAGTTATGTGTGATAATCTTAAAGCTATTGAAGAAGAAGAGAAAAATAATAAGAAATTGGAGGAAATGCGGAAAGCAGTGGAAACTCAGCAGCAAGAGGTAATGCTAAAGAAGTCTAAAAAGGGATAATATTGACTACACAGCTGGGTATGTTTACTCTTGGATGAATCCCAAATGGAAGTTACGAAAACCGAAAAGACAGGTGAATTTTGAAGATTCTTCTGAGGATAATAGTCACACAGACTCTAGTAGGTTGTCAAAGGAAGTTTTTTTGGAGGAGGAAGACAGCAAGAAGATGAAGAAGAAAGATATTGCACAAGGAAAAAACCGGGATCGTTTAATACAAAAGAAAAAATGAAGGATACAGAGAAAATGTTGAATTTGGTAGTCAATATATCTGGAGTATCTCTTTCTCCAGAATCAATAACTTTGCTTAATAGAGGGTTGTCTTTTGTCCTGCTGCTAGTTTTGATGCATTCCAATTTCGGATAGATTTCGAAGGTCTGATTAGGAAATTGAATTTAAAGAGCTTTTTTTCAACACAGAAACAAGATGCAGAACCCACTGAAATGATATCACCAGAAGATCAGGGAAAGCAGCGCATGCAATTGCCGGTAAAATCCAACTGGTCTCCGCCGGGTCCAATACATCCTGCTCTAATGGATTTCAAGGAATTAGTATTGCAAGAAGTACAATCCTTGGAAAAATCTCACAAGAGATATATGTCTACTCTGTCGACATCGGAACGGAGAGCTTTAAGTAATTTACAAAAACAAACAGACATTGTAATCAGAAGGGCAGACAAAGGTGGTGCAGTAGTAATAATGAACTGGGAATATTATACATCTGAGGCATTACAACAATTGCAAGACCAGACCACATATAAAGTTTTGACGGAAGATCCGCAACATTCTATACAATCAGAAATCAAAGAGATAACGCAAACAGCTTTACAGAACAAATTAATCACCAAAAAGGAGTACCAATGTCTTAATACAATGACTTATACAATAGCAAAATTTTATACAGTACCAAAAATTTACAAAAATATAGAGGCATTGTATTGGAACCATTGCCGACGTTTTTGGATTTCTACTTACGCCCACTATTGGTAAATATTCCATCATACATAAAGGATACTACACACTTTTTAAATATTTTGAAAGATCAAGCGCATTGGGCAACACATGTAGACATAATATTAGTCACCTTGGATGTAACGTCCTTGTATACAAGTATTCCCCAAAGAGCAGCGCATCAAATAGTGGAACAGGTCTTGTGTCAACGAGGGGACCTGTCAGAGGGACAAATTGCTTTTTTATTGCAATTGGCAGATTTAGCCATATTTCGGAATTATTTTGTTTTTGAGGGAGTCATTTATCAGCAAATATCTGGAGTGGCCATGGGAGCAACTTGTGTCCCATCAATAGTGAATTTCTACATGTGTAAATTTGAAGAACGATGGTTGTCTCAGTCTCCCTTTGTGTCCAATATAGCATCGTGGAATCACTATATTGACGATGTATCATGCTATGGAGAGGTACAGAAGAGAGATTGACATTGTTTGTACAATGGATTAACCAGTGTGATCAGAATATACATTTTACATATACTTTTCATAAGAAGAAACTAGCGTATTTAGATGTCCTAGTTAGTCAAGGACAAAATAACTGGGCGACCTCGGTCCATCACAAAATCACAGATCGTAATACTTATTTACATTTTAATAGTGCACATCCCATCAGACTAAAAGAAAGTCTTCCTTTTTCACAATTTTTACGTTATAGACGTAATTATTCAGAAGTTAATGATTTCAAAAAATTATCCAAGCAATTATCAAATAACTTTAAAGAGCGAGGGTATCCTGTCAAAGTGGTGAAACGGGCATATTTGAGGGCTCGGTATAACAATAGAAGTTTATTATTGGAACAGCAGAGAGATAAGTTTATTCAACAACAAGATTCTACCAATATTAATTTAATTACTCGGTATTCACCATTGAGCAGTGCTATTCAGAAAGTGTTAAGGAAACATGAAAAAGTCTTAAGTGTAATTCCAGGGTTAATAGATAAAAAAATACAATGCGTGTGGACAAGCATCCGTAATTTAAAGGAGTATCTTAGTCCAGCAGTTTTGAAATCTTTAAACCCTAAGACAGATAGGAAGGGCCATAGAAAATGTGGAAATTGTGATTTTTGTGACATCATCATGGAAATTGACACCTTTGAACATCAGGGCAAAGTATATACTTTACATAGACACATGACATGTGCATCAGTGAATGTAGTTTATATAATACAATGCCCGTGTCTATTACTTTACGTAGGCAAGACAATTCGCCCATTTAGAGTTCGAATGGGAGAACACAGAAGTTGCCTCAAATGTAAAGTAAAAGAGGCACCTTTAGTCCAACACTGTTTGGCGGAGGGCCACAGCTTTGAACAATTAAGATGCTTCTGTATAGATAAAGTTGACTCGGGGGTAGCAGGCGAATCACAACATCAATCCCTGCTAGTGAGAGAACAGAAATGGATTTACATTTTAAACTCAGTAACACCGAAAGGCCTCAATAATGCCATAGATTGGTCGGTCTGCATATAAGATGTACAGCATAGTTTGGAATTATTATAAGGAGTATGTTTAAGACATATCCCGAGGATATAGTAGTTATGAGGTTGGAGAGACTGCACGATTTGAAGTGAAAGAAAATCCCATTAGAGTAATGAACACATTTGGGAACGATATGTTTAATCAGATATAGGGGTATGTTTACTAAGCAGTCTTAACGTGTGCCCTGCGATAGTGTGCAGGCTGCCATAAAAGGAGTGGGCATTCCGGTCTTAGTGTAGCAAAACAGGATTATTGCACGATAACGTGCGTTGCGCACATTATCGTGCGAGAAGCCGCTAAGCATGTTAACGCGCGGTAATCTTAAGTAGGCGCGCTGACTTATAAACACATAAACAGAGGTGTACCACAATGGTTAATACACTGACTGATGGTACAGGGGTTGTGAGTTTGATCCCCAGTGTGCCTATCGAACAAGGCTGGCTGAGGTGTTACCCTTTATGTTTAAGTACTGCTTTTTGAGGCATTTTACTTTTATTGTAATTACTGCTGCCAGCAAACACACCCTCACAGTGCCGTAACCTAAGCAGCCGCATAAGGCACCCTATAAGGCACAATATAAAGTGCACTGTCAGCCAAGGCACCCTATAATGTCCCTTATAGGATGCCTTATAAGGTGCTTTATAGGGTGCCTTATGAGGCACCTTAAGGTTACAGCACTGTGAGGGTGTTTTTGCTGGCAGCACTAATGTACATTAAAAACAGACAATGCCTCAGACAGCCCTATCAAATAACCCCACTGTGGGATTAAACCCATGACCTCTGCCTCCATAGGCAGTGAAGTAACCAGTGGGCTACAGCTGCTAACAAACCCCTGCCTGGCTACAGAAGGACTGCACGTCACCACACAAACATTCTGCTGTGGTTATCAGAATAGGGTCAACCCAACCGTACCCATGATGCACAGCACATGCAAATCAGCAGTCTACAAATGATCACAAGATGGGGTATGCACCCCACAGCACCTCAGCCTGGTAGGGTGTGCCGACGGTGTGTGTTAGTGGCACAGAGAAGCTACAGACCGTCACATTGTGTCGGTACTGTGCTCACCCTGAGGGTGAGGTGGGGCGGCCAGCACCAGGTCTGCAGCACCTTACATAGCTGGAATAGGCCATATCACAGGTACCCATCAGTGCCAGTATGTGTGATAGATAGTTTCTGCAGACACACCTGGGATGTGTTAGTATCCATCTGTATCTGTCAATCAAGTCTAGCCCTTATGGGCTTTGATGCACCCAGAATAGTGCACATTCTGTGTTAGTAACATGATGTAAATGAAGGGGGGAGTTTGGACCCATAGGCAGATTATGTACCACCACCACCCAACCCACCCTCTGTGGCTCAGGGTGGGAAATAGGAACTCCCACCAACAGATCCACAATCTATCTCCCTGCAATGATAGCAGTAGAGGGGGGCCATCAACCCCAGCCCTGCTGGAGAACAGACACCCTACAAGGCAGCCAATGCAGAGCTGTACACATCCATAAGTCAATGGCAGACAGACAGTCAGTAGGCCTAGAAATGATCAGCTGCCCCCTACCACCATCTGACATTCTCCAGCAGCAAACACAGTGAGTCCCCAGCATTACACATATAACTGCAGACAGTCTGCTAGCTAGTCTACAGAGCATGTTACTGGAAAAGATGTGCACACCCAAAACTAGGATGTGAACACACCTACCAAGCAGATAAATCAGTGATTAGGCCGCAGAAAAAAACCCCCCATACATTTCACTTGAGAGAAATACAATACAGCACTATGGGGGAACCCAGCCATGCCGTGGTGACTGCTCAGTCAGGGTGAGAGTGACCTCCCAGCAGGACATGCTGTGGCCACCCTGTCCATGCAGGTTGTGGTCAGGCACTACAATGTCCGAGCCATTGCCCTATGCCCTGTGCAGATGCATCCAGGCCAGGCCACCCTGTCCAGGCTATACCCACAGTACCTTGCTCCTCATTATGTACATTTGCAGGCTAACACTGGCAAGAGTGCAAGTGGTGTGGGCTGAGGAAGGTGTTGGCAGCCACCACACACTGGATAGACAGACACACACTCCCACACCTATGCCAGCATTGTGCAACTATAGAGGCTTTTGGCAGCCCTGGCCACCGCACCAGTCCTGGGCACAGTGCAGGCATGGCTATGATATGCAATACTGTTGGGGTCACTCCCCAGGGTGGTAAACACTGTCAGAGACCAGACCTGAAACACACTCCACAGACATCAGAGAGGTTGCTATGATACAGCTCAATGAGCAGATTGTGCTTAACTCAATGAGCAGATTGTGCTTAACAGATTGAGCTTAATCATAGCGACCTATTGATATATGTGTACCATATTCCCAGGTTTAGGGTGGCATTGCTAAGGTATGCAAGTGCTAGTATTGGGAGATGCACGCAGGGCCCAACATCCTGCCTCTCCAGGAGGCTTTGGATAATAGAGCCTGTGGGTGTGGGTGTGTCTGCCCCTGTTGGCCGCTGCTCTAGGGCAGAGGTTCCCAAGTCCGGTCCTGGTGGGCCAAACACTGTTTGGTTTTTCATGCTGTCCATAATGAATATGCATGAGATACATCTGCATACCATGGGGGCGCTGCATAGAAATGCAGCACAGCTATATTTATTAGAGACAGCATGGACTGCTTTTGGGAGACTGCTCTAGGTAATGCGCATGTTTATGGTGTCTGTGCTCTGTAGGGTAAAATGTAGGCGTTTTGGGCATGTTTAATTTATCTGCAATAAAGGTTCTGTCTTTATTACCATGTTTTAGTAGTGAGTAAAATATAGGGACTCAATTGGCAGGAACCGCAGCTGGGACTTGAACCTGTGATTTTCTGCTTCTGAACACATTGGCTGTGTGTACTGCACCACCGTGTTACCACAGAGACAGTGCATGCCCTGGGAATACCATGTTCGTCAGACAGCGCCTGTGTTGCAGTACATGGCACCCACCTACACAGAGCTAGGCCATGGTCTGCTGTGGGCAGCTGCCACTGCCCCCTCCACCACCAGTACCCCTCTGCCACCATGCTGACATGCCCTCTGCTGGTGCTACTGGTGGTGCGCAGTCTCAAGCCATCCAGTGTGCCGGGATGTGGCTGCCTATGGTGCGGGATCTGGGGTAGGGGTGCCTGCATAACTGTCCACGCTTCTCCCCCAGCACCGCCTGCCAATGTTCCGTGCCCTTGGGGGTACCTGCTGGGTACCATCCCCGGTGACACTGTGGGAAACAGACTCGTGCCCGTGTTGGGCCCTCATCAGTTGCTGTCTGGCTGCTCTACTGTTTCAACATTCCTATGGGCCACCTAGGCATCACCCTAGTCTGCACTTTGGCCCAGCTGCACCACAGCATGTGCCACCTTCAGCCCTCTGTGTCCCCTTTTCTAGCATCTGTCCAGTTGCTTGTGCCGACTTGCCCACCCTGCTGTTGCGGAACATGTGCGCACCATAGGAAACCTGTCCAATAGAAAGGGAAAACCCTGATCAGCGCTATTTCACTGTGGGATCATTCACCTTGTATGGGAACAGAACATAGACCCTTCCAAAATTCATATCTTTTTTTGGAGCTTTCTTGGTATTGTTTTTTGTTGTCTTCAGGGGTCTAAAAGTAAAATAAAACATATATTAAAACATACATATTAAATTAAGAATAATTATTATACACACAATAATACATTAAAAAAGCAGAAAAATCTCTGAATATAGAAGAAGGACAAAGACATCTAAAACGGCAAGACAAAAAAGGAGTCATCTATGTTAGGACATTACATAAAAACACACAACTAGTAAAAACCATAGAATACATTACCACAAGGTGTAGCAACAACGAGTAAACAAGCAAATTGCTCTTCTCAATCTTTATGAATTGAAAAAAATAGTGATGTTAAAGCTCATATTGTACATAAATTACTGAGAAGTAGAAACTCATATTGTGCCATAGTGACTTGGAAGCTTGAATAAGTGATAAACACGTTCCTCTAGGACTCTAATCTGATTGGCATTATCAAATTTAGCGATGGTTGTAATATGGTTGCTTTAAACGGTTCTCTTTTGGCTCATCTCCCCCTTTTTTTGTCTGTCAAGCTTGATTTGTTCTTAACCATGTCTGTTGCGCAATTTGATAATGGCACAATATGAGTCCTAACATAGATGACTCCTTTTTTGTCTTGCCATTTTAGATGTCTTTGTCCTTCTTCTATATTCAGAGATTTTTCTGCTTTTTTAATGTATTATTGTGTGTATAATAATTATTCATAATTTAATATGTATGTTTTAATGTATGTTTTATTTTACTTTTAGACCCCTGAAGAAGGCCCCCGGCCAAAACCTTTTAGTTGGGTCCTCCAATAAACTTTGTTTGCACAATTACACCTACGTGTAGGCCTGGTCCTTGGGTTCCGCTCCTGGTTTTTCTCACATGATGTGGTGCAGCTGGGCCACAGTGCCGACTAGGGAGATGCCTAGGTGGCCCATAGGAATGCCGAAACAGTAGAGCAGAAAGACAGCAACTGATGAGGGCCCAACATGGGCATGAGTGTGATTCCTACAGTGTCACAGGGGATAGTACCCAGCAGGTACCCCCAAGGGCACAGAACATTGGCAGGCGGTGGTGGGGGGGAAACGCAGACATCTATGCAGGCACCCCTACCCCAGAACACGCACCATAGGCAGCCACCTACCGGCACACTGGATGGCCTGAGACTGCGCACCACCAGCACCACCAGCTTAAGGGCATGTCAGCATGGTGGCGGAGGGGTACTGGTGGTGGAGGGGGCAGTGGCATCTGCCCACAGCAGACCATGGCCTGTTGACTCTGGAGATCTGGAATCCTACCCATAAAACATCTGGATTCTTTAAATTTCTATACCTCTCACCAGGAAGAAAAGACGAGACACAATTAATTAATTAATCAATCACTATGGAGATCTATAGGGAGGAAACACATGGAGTCTAAGTCAGACATATCCATCGAGTTTCTTCAAAGATGGCTTCACAGGGCTCCTGCTTTTATTAGAAAATATCAGCTGATTCAGTTAATCTTTAATTAACATCTGGTACTTTCCAAATTACAACGTGTACTTAAATTTTGCTAACATAGGCAACATTATCATATAGAAAGCAGAAGTTACATCTCATGACTATGTTCACTAAATTCAGTAGGTGTCACTGTAATTCTACTTTTCAACAGAAGCTAATTAGTTACTTATTATATTTGCTGATTTTCTACTATTTATTCAAGCTATGTTCGTTATATTTGCTGATTGATTCAAAGCCCTGTTTCACAAGAGCAGCGCATCAAGATCTGACAACCTCTTTAGCCTATCAGATTGCAGGATGAGCAACTGTACCCTATGTGCTATTTATTTAGAGAAGTTCAATCTGACCTAATATCTATTGCTACACAAACTCTGTTTGCTAATCACACACAAGCTCTATTTACTAAGTTCAATGTCCTAGAAGAAAGCAGAAGTTCTTTTAAAGAGATAGTATTACTGCAGTTCAGACCTGTACTTTCTGGGCCTATAGCTAAGTTAGGTTTCTATAATCCGGTTTCATGTATAGATGAGCTTCCTTCTATCCCTATGGATATTATTGATCCTGATCCGCTGTCTGTCTCTGAATCTGACAACTCCAAATCTGCATATCTTGGGTGAATCATAGTTGTATAAATTTGTTTGTCAGCAGCTGTTTCATCCACTTCACTGATTATATCCAAATTACTTTTGGGGCCTAGCCTAATTAGTCCTTGTCTACAGTCCTCCCTTTGGTTCTGCACAGAACCACAATCTTCATAAAAGGGCAATTCACAGAGCAAATCTCCAGTACTAGGAACACTTCGCAATTTAAGAACTGCAATAGTATTCGTAGTTTTGGACAAGTATGAAGTACAATACTTCATAATGCAAGCAAGACATATTCCTAAAAGTAGGAGGGCTACTAAAAAGCCAAACAGGCCTGTCAGTAAAGCTTTTACTGGGCCTGACAAGCCACTCCACAGGTTATCAAACCAGGGCCATACAGAATCAGAGGTTCCCTCTATACTATCTTTGGAGAAGTGAGTTTCTTTTCTCACCTGTTCTAGGATACCAGAGACTACCTTACTTTGTGAATCAATGAGCGTACAGCAGTGCTCATGGACAATATTACAGACTCCTCCTTCCTTGGCTAACAAATAATCTAAGGCCATCCTATTCTGTGCAGAGTAAGCAGTCAATTTGTCCACAGTACCTTGCATGACTGTAAGAGCATCAGTCAAATCTTGGGCTGTTACTTCTATTAGAGCATAAATTCACAATAATTGCTCACCATAATGTTGTGTAGGACGTATGACGCCAAAGGTACTTAGCCACACTGTTCCCATAAAGCTGCTTACTTCTTGTTGAGTTAACATAGTGGTATAATCTAATAATTTCCTTGCTGCACGTATATCAGCACTAGAGTCATCTACAGCTCTGCGATGACGACTAGAGGGCATCCCTAGTAAAGTTTCATAAGGGACCAGTTTCCATGGCAAATCAAGAGTAGCTATGTAGCAATTGCCAGACCAATCAGCAGGCAATCGAACATAGGCTAAAGTTCCACACACAAAATAGTGACCTACCAAGGCAAGTAGTCCATCAGGCCAAATTTTAAAATCTTTAGGTTCTGCAACTAGAACTTCAGTTCCGGGCCAAATATTTCGTAACCATGGGTGATAATATCCTAGATAGGGATACACATAATTGTCAACATACCCAGATGATAACCCGTCTTTGCTGTTCTGCAATCTATACTTCCCATATGCTGGGAACCCATCCTGATCATAATATTGTAATTCATACTGATCAAGACGAGTTTTGGGGTCAGGGATAACATTAACTACCTTTAAATTTGAAATGGCTTGTACAGAACTTACTGTAGAAGACTCCAACACTAAATGGACATGGTTGTTAGTCATGACAGTCTGACATTTAGACAAAGGGGTTTCTCCCACAGGATATGCTCCTTTTCTTTGGAAACAGATAGGAGGATCAGCCACTGGCTGAGGGCTGATAATTTTTGGATCAGGGGTTACTCCCTCTGGCCATGTTATAGTAAGATTAAACAGAGTTTCATTCACAGACAACTCCTTCAGCTCTTGCAAGGAAATAGGTTGAGGTCTCGGCAAAAATCCAAACTGTGTAGCCGCTGGATGAGGAAAGCATACTGCACAGCTGGAAATATTGAAATGCTGAATTAAGGAGTAAATGTGAGAATGAAACACATTATAGAAAGTACCATGTTTTGCCCAGGGAGCATGTGGATCATACTCAGGAACTGTATGGTCAGGAACTGTATGAGCCGGGACTGCAGGAGGAGGAGTAGTAACAAAACCAAGCTCCCTAAGCATCTTATCCACTATTGCCTGTTGTTTAGGGGGCATTGTTGGCTTTTCCGATAGTCTCCTTATCAACTCATCTATACTTCCGATGCTGCTAAAAGAGCTGATAGACACCAAACCCAGAAAAACAAAAACAGTACCAATGCTACTGCGAATATGCATATTAGCCAATTGTCAATAACCAATTCTGGATTAGGTTGTGATTGTCCAACAATTTCACAGTCGGTCTCTTGGTCAAGTGGAGATGAACTTGGAGGAAATGAGTCCAGTTCAATTTCAATTAATTCCTCAGGATTTGGTCTAGGTGGAAGTTGTCTTATCCAGGGGACGGTGCCTTCTTGCACTGGTCCAGATGTATCCACGCTTTTCGCCCTTTCACTTTCAATGCCGAATATCCCATCAGCAACACTTGGAATGGTCCCAGAAACTTCGCTGCCAGAGCCGACTTTGTTGCTGGATCCTTGATGAGTACCCAGTCTCCTGGTTCCACGGTCTGGGATTGATTGAGATGCCTGAGCACCCTGCTTTGTAAGCTGCAAAAAGGAAGGAGATACCAGCATTTGGTACAAATATTTACAATAAGATAATAAATCGCTGCGCAGTAATTGGGGATACGGCAATTGATCTGATGGAATTATCACATGTGCTGGAGTGGTTGCTGGACGTCCTGTCACAATTTCATAAGGGGTAAGACCTTGTCGAGTTCGCTGAGGAGAAGTACGGACTGAAAACAAAGCAAACGGCAGAGCTTCCACCCAATCCTGACTCCAATCATGAGTCAGAGACCGGAGAAGCACCTTCAGCGTCCGATTCATCCGTTCCACTTGGCCAGAGCTTTGCGGATGATACGGAGGATGAAGTTGCTGATGAAGGCCAAAAAATGCAGTTATGCCTTTCCAGACTTCTGCCGTAAATGCTGGACCTTGATCAGAAGACAAAACCAGGGGCACACCCCACAAAGGAATAAACTGAGTAAGCAAGCATTTCAAAACAGTAGCAGCAGACAAAGAATTTGTTGGATAGGCCTCAGGCCATCCTGAATATAAGCAAGTAAAAACCAAAAGATGTTTCCTTCCCCCCTTGGCACAAGGCAGATCAGTAAAGTCCATTTGCAAGAAGAGGAAGGGTCCTCGAGGTCTAGGCAAGGATGGAGAAGGTGATGCGCGCAGAGTGCATCCGGATTTTCCTGCTTGCAAACACGGGAGACAAGAAACACACACAGCATGAGCAGCAGAAGCAAATGTAGGATTATGCCACAATTGAGCAAAAGCTTTTGTCATAACCAAGACACTTAAGTGCAACTTATGATGCAAGAATAAGGCAACAGGATATAACAATGATTTAGGACAGATAATCAAATTGTCCTTCATCCAAAGTCCAGTACCATCAGGTGATGCTCCCCAAGTGAGCCAGTCCTGTTTTTCGGTGAAGTCAGCTGAGTCCTGATGAGAACGCATCAAGTCCAGAGATAATGAGCCTGAAGTAGAAGCTGCAGGTGAACGAAGAGTTAATAAAAGGTGTGATGGAACTTCAGGTCCTGCTGCTGCAGCTTTAGCAGCTTGGTCTACAAACTGATTGCCTTGTGACACCACAGTACCATTAAGATCATGTCATTTGCATTTCAAGACAGCCACTTGAGCTGGCTTAAGCACTGCAGCAAGCAAACGTTCAATATAGCGGGCATGTTTGATGGATTTATGAGCAGCAGTCAAGAACCCCCACTGAGCCCAAATATTGCCAAAGTCCCATAGAACCCCGATTGCATAACTACTGTCACTATGGATATTAACAACCAAATGCGCAGACATTTCCAAGGCCCAAATGAGAGCGAACACTTCTGCCAACTGGGCACTTGCAAACGGCAATGCTCCTGCTTCTATTACAGCATCAACAGTAGTTACAGCATACCACACAAGTAAATTCCCATGTTCATCATGGAAGGCAGACCCATCGGTAAATAGAACCCAGTCAGGGTTGGACAAAGGTACAGCAGACAAATCTGGCCTAGCCTTTGAATAGGCAGTTACAGAAGAAAGACAATCGTGAGTTCCATCAGGGTCAGACAAGTGTAACAATGGTTCTATAGAAGCCAAAATTTGGGCTGGCTATAACAAAGAGACTTCATGTAAAGTTACATGTGCTTGGGAAATAGCCAGATCAAATAACAATAAACGAGAACTGGATAGAGGTTGAGTCTTAGCCAAATGCAATAACCTAGCTACTGAGTGAGATGTGTATACATGTAGTTCATGTTGGAGAACAAGAAAGTCAGTAGTTTGTATTGCAAATACCACAGCAGCTAAAGATTGGAAACAGGGCAGCATGCCAGCAACAACAGGATCAAAAGCTTGAGAGAAATAGCCTAAAGGCTTAAGTCCAGTAGGAAAGTGTTTTTTGATGTTTCCCTTTAATATCACTATTGCCCAGCTTGGTTATGGTTTTTTTTACATTTTGTTGGGGTCATTTTTCATGCATTGTGCCAAAACACACACAGCAGCAGAAGTAGATGTCACTACATAAAGGTGGAAAGGCAAGTTATAATCTGGAAATGAAAGACAAGGTGACTTCAGTAAAGCTTGCCGCAGAGAGTGGAAAGCATTGTGCTGAACTTCAGTAGGAACTATAATACCCTCTGGAGCCTCACGGCCAAGCAGGGCATACAGTGGAGCAGCGAGTTCAGCAAAGTCAGGTATCCACTGACAACAAAACACTAGAAGGCCTAGAAAGCGGCGTATTAGAGGTACAGTAGCAGGGAAAGGCATTGACATAATAGGCCCAATTCTCTGAGCAGTAATAGAGCACCCAGCAGAGGAGAGTCATACACCAAGAAATATCACTTGCGGTACAGCAAATTGCAATTCTGATTGATTTACTTTCAATCCCAAATGAGAGATATGTACAAGAGCTAACATAGTATCAGCAATGCAAGCATCATAACAAGGAGAACAAATAAGTAAATCATCTACATACTGGATCAGCACAGATTTGTCCAACGCCAAGTCCTGTAAAGCAGCTTTAAGAGCCTGCGAAAAATAAGCAGGACTCTCTGTGTAGCCTTGAGACAGCGTAGTCCAGGTATACTGGCACCCTTCAAACATAAATGCCAGTAAGTATCTCGACTCCTCCCCCACCACTATGGAATAGTAGGCGGAGCTTAAATCTATAACTGAGAAGTGGGTGGGATCACATGGTATGCGAGTCCAAATATCATGAGGATTGGGTACAAGAGGAAAAATTGGTAGGACAATACGATTAATTGCTCTCAAATCTTGCACAAATCTGTAGGACTTACCATCAGCCTTCAACACAGGTAAGATAGGAGTATTGCAAGGAGAAGAAGTGGGTACCAACACACCCTGAGACAGCAGATTTTCAATTACTGGCCATATTCCAGCCACCGACGCTGCAGGCAATGGATATTGACGCACATATAGTAATGGAGCTCCTGGTTGTACTTCAATCTTGACCGGAGGAATGTTGAGATGCCCAATATCATCACCTGGTACTGCCCACAAAGTTGAAGGAAGGGTGCCCAATGGTGGAGTAGTCGCAACAGCCAGTGTCACAGCTATAGGCTGTTGTACTTGCAGGGGACACAAGGTACAAGTCAAAGTGCCAGTTTCCCAGCTTATAACAGTCTTGTTTCTGGATAGAAAATCTCGACCAAGCAAGTTGACAGGCAAAGTAGGGCCAACTAGAAAATCTGTATGATATAATTTGCCCTCCACTATAATTGGCACATCAGATAACTTTTGATGCATTATAGTCTTTCCTTCAATTCCTTCACAAGGTACTTTAGGAGCTGCAGGTAGTGCCTCAAACAGAGGAGGAGGTAACTGGGATAGCGCTATGGCAGATGTAGAGGCACCTGTATCTAACAGGAAAAGCAATTCATACCCCATAATAGTAGCACGTATTTCCCCCTGTGTGTTGGGACACACAACCAAGCCTAGTCAGTCCTCACTATAGTCCACATCAGTCTCAGCATAATATTGGGTCATAACTGAAGGCTGGTTAGGGGTAGACACAGGGTATGAAGCAGATGGATATCTATCAGCATCTTGTCGCACCCCTGGTTGGGGAAAATTGCCCCTTGGCTTAGTACAATCTCTAATCATATGCCCCACTTGCCCACAACCATAACAGGCACGATCCCCTTGCTGTCCTCCCATATAGCCATGACCTCTTCCTCTAAAGGGTACCACACTTTTCCCGCCCCTTGCTCTACCTCGCCCCCTAAAGTTGGATTCATAACTTGCTACTTGTAGATTCAAGAGTTTTTGACGTTGACGATCAAGTTTACCTTTGTCAGCTTCTTTCTGCTTCTGGATTCGCTTCTCTGCATGCAAGGCAGCTTCCAGGATCTCTTGTGCAGACTTAGTAGACCATCCAAGCAAAGCATTTTCAAGAATATCTTTTATTTCTGGTTGCAGTCCATTCACAAAAATTGAAGCAAAACCCTCCATCTCACCATTCTGAGGAGAAAAATCTCAGAATGCTAGGCAACACTTGGTGTGGAACTGGCTAACAGTTTCACCCCCACACTGCTTTAGATCTAAGAGTCTGAACCAACTGTTGACTCTGGAGATCTGGAATCCTACCCATAAAACACCTGGATTCTTTAAATTTCTATACCTCTCACCAGGAAGAAAAGATGAGACACAATTAATTAATCAATCAATCACTATGGAGCTCTATAGGGAAGAAACGCATGGAGTCTAAGTCAGACATATCCATCGTGTTTCTTCAAAGATGGCTTCACAGGGCTCCTGCTTTTATTAGAAAATATCAGCTGATTCAGTTAATCTTTAATTAACATCTGGTACTTTCCAAATTACAATGTGTACATAAATTTTGCTAACATAGGCAACATTATCATATAGAAAGCAGAAGTTACATCTCATGACTATGTTCACTAAATTCAGTAGGTGTCACTGTAATTCTACTTTTCAACAGAAGCTAATTAGTAACTTATTATATTTGCTGATTTTCTACTATTTATTCAAGCTATGTTTGTTATATTTGCTGATTGATTCAAAGCCCAGTTTCACAAGAGCAGCACATCCCGACCTGACAACCTCTTTAGCCTATCAGATTGCAGGATGAGCAATTGTACCCTATGTGCTATTTATTTAGAGAAGTTCAATCTGACCTAATATCTATTGCTACACAAACTCTGTTTGCTAATCACACACAAGCTCTATTTACTAAGTTCAATGTCCTAGAAGAAAGCAGAAGTTCTTTTAAAGAGATAGTTTTACTGCAGTTCAGACATGTACTTTCTGGGCCTATAGCTAAGTTAGGTTTCTATAATCCAGTTTCATGTATAGATGAGCTTCCTTTTATCCCTATGGATATTATTGATCCTGATCCGCTGTCTGTCTCTGAATCTGACAACTGCAAATCTGCATATCTTGGGTGAATCATAGTTGTATAAATTTGTTTGTCAGCAGCTGTTTCATCCACTTCACTGATTATATCCAAATTATTTTTGGGGCCTAGCCTAATTAGTCCTTGTCTACATGGCCTAGCCCTGTCTAGGTGGGTGCCATGCACTGCAACAGATAGGCTCTATCTGACGAACAGTCATGGTATCTCCAGGAAATAAACTGTCCCTGTGGCAACAGTGTGGTGCAGTACACACAGCCAGTGTGTGTAGGAGCAAAAAGTCACAGGTTTAAGTCCCAGCTGTGGCTCCTACCAACCCAGTTTCCATATTTTCCCACTACTAAACCGTGGTAATAAAGACTGAACCTTTATTGCACATAACATAAACATGCCTATATTTTACCCTACAGAGCACAGACACCATAAACATGTGCTATACCTAGAGCAGAGTTTCCCAACTGCAGTCCTGGACGGCCAAACACCATTCAGGTTTCATGCTGTCTCTAATAAAGATGCCTGTGCTGCATTTCTATGCGCCACACCTATGGTATGCAAATGTATCTCATGCATATTCAGTAGGGACAGCATGAAAACCCGAACAGTGTTTGGCTCACCAGGACCTGAGTTGGGAACCTCTGCCCTAGAGCAGCGGCCAACAGGGGCATAAACACCCACACTCACAGGCTCCACTATCCCAAGCCTCATGGAGAGGCAGGCTGTTGGGCCCTGCGTGCAGCAGCATCTACCAATACTAGCACTTGCATACCTTAGCGATGCCGCCCTAAACCTGGGAATACGTTACATATATATCAAAAGGTTGCTATTTTTAATGGCAGATAGCAAGTCCTAAGTTAAGAACAATTTGCTGATTGAGCTGCCTCATAGCAACCTTTCTGATGTTTGTGGAGTGTGCTTCAGTTCTGGTTTCTGATAGTGTTTACCACCCCGGGGAATGACCCAACAGTATTGCGTACCATAGCCATGCCTGTACTGTGCCCAGGACTGTTGCGGTGGCCAGGGCTGCCAATAGTCTATATTTGCACAATGCTGGCATAGGTGTGGGAGTGTGTGTCTGCCTATCTAGTGTGTGGTGGCTGCCAACACCTTACCCAGCCCACACTGCTTGCACTGTTACCAGTGTTAGCCTGCCAATGTGCATAATGAGGAGCAAGGTACTGTGGGTATAGTCCGGACAGGGTGGCATGGGAAGGCTGCATCTGCCAAGGGCATAGGGCAATGGCTGGGGCAATGTAGTGCCGAGCCACCCCCTGCACATACAGGGTGGCTACAGCATGTCCTGCTGGGAGGTCACTCTCACCCTGACTGAGCAGTGACCACGGCATGGCTAGGTTCCCCCATAGTGCAATTATAGTGTTTTTCACAAGTGTTGTGTATGGGTTCTTTTTTCTGGGGTGCAATCAGTGGCATCTGCTTGGTGGGTATGTTCACATCCTAGTTTTGGGTGCACACATCTCCTCCAGGAACATGCACTATGGACTAACCAGCAGACTGTCTGCAGTTAGTATGTGTATGGCTGGAATGCCTTGCAGGGTGCAGTGACTGTAGACTCACTGTGCTTGCTGCTGGAGAATGTCAGATTTTTTTGGGGGGGGGAGGCTGCTGAGCATTTCAAGGCCTACTGTCTGGTTGCCATTGCCTTATGGATGTGTACAGATCTGCATTTACTGCCCTGTAGGGTGTCTGTACCCCAGCAGGACTGGGGTTGATGGTCCCCTCTACTGCCACCACTGCAGAGATGTAGAATGTGGATCTGTTGGTGGGACATCCTGTTCCCCACCCTGAGCCCCAGAGGGTGGGTTGGGTGGTGGTGCATAATCTGCTATGGGTCTAAACACCCCCCTTCACTTACATCATGTGACCATAGCACTCCACACAGAATAGGCACTATGCTGGGTGCATCATAGTCCATAAGGGCTAGATGTGACTGACAAATACAGATTGACACGTGTGTCTGCAGAAACTACTTATCACACACTGCCACTAATGGGAACATACAGCATGGTCTATCTCAGCTGTGACAGGTGCTGCGGACCTGGTGCTGGGCCCCCACCTCACCCTCAGGGTGAGCACAGTACCCGCACAATGTGACGGTCTGTAGCTACTCTGTGCCAGTGACACACACAGTCAGTCCACCCTACCAGGCCTAGGTGCTGTGGGGGTGCATACCCTATCCTGTGACCATCTGTAGACTGCTGATTTGCATGTGCAGTTCATCATGGGTACGGGTGGCTTAACCCTATCCTGGTAACCACAGCAGACAGCTTGTGTGATGACCTGCAGTCCTTCTGTAGCCAGCCAGGGGTTTGTTAGCAGCTATAGAGATGTAGCCCACTGGTTAGGTCATGGGTTTGATCTCACAGTGGTGTTATTTGATAGGGCTGTCTGAGGCATTTTTTATTTTTAAATTTAAAGCAGTGCTGCCAGCAAAAACACACTCACAGTGCTGTAACCTTAAGGTGCCTCATAAAGCGCCCTATAAGGTGCCCTATAGGGAACATTATAGGATGCCTTGGCGGACAGTGCACCTAATAATGTGCCCCCTGGAGTGTCTTATAGGGCACCTTATGCGGCACCTTAGGTTACGGCACTGTGAGGGTGGCAGCACTAATTTAAAGTTAAAAAGAAAATGCCTCAGACAGCACTGATGTACAGTAAAGGGTAATGCCTCAGAAAGCCTTATTCATTAAGCCCACTGGGGGATACAACTCATGACTCCGTACCAGCAGGCAGTGTATTAACCATTGTGCTACATCTCTGTTGCTGCAATGGTAGGTCAGCGCGCCTAGTTAAGGCTAACGCGTGGTAATGCGCGTGGCTCACTCTCGCCCAATAATGAGCGCAGCGCCCTTTATCACGTGATAACACGCGCAAGCCCGGAACGCCCACTCCTTTTATGGCATCCTTCACATTATCGCCGGGCGCACGTTAAGACGGTTTACTAAACCGTCTTAATGTGCGCCCGGCGACATTATCATGTGATAAGGTACCTTATCACGCAATAATGGCGCTTTACCAGGCGCAGAGGTACCTTAGCGCGTAATAACACACGCAGCAGTGCAAATGAGCGCTGAGGGTGGAGAAAGGCTCCCCGAGGGCGGAGGAAGGCTCCCTAGGGGCGGAGAAAGGGGGTCAAGTGGTGGAGAGTGGGAGGGGAGAGGCTCCCTGCACACTAACGCTGTGAAATCCGAGGCTGAAAACTAATGCCAGTGAAACCCTGGCATTAGAGCTGATTTAAAGGGAAAAGAAACCATTTTCGTCAGCAATGTACAGCAAAACCAGGAAAACCCGCAAAAAGTGATAAGTGTGATACATGTGCACGGAACCAAAGGGCAAATAAACATGAAAAATGACCCCAATAAAATGTAAAAAAAACATAACCAAGCTGGGCAATAGTGATATTAATGGGAAACATCAAAAAACACTCCCGAGAAAGCTCCAAAAAAAAGATATGAATTTTGGAAGGGTCTACGCTCCTTCCCCATACAAAGTGAATGATCCCACAGTCAAATAGCGCTGATCAGGGCTTCCCTCTCCATTAGATAGGTTTCCTATGGCATGCACATGTTCCGCAACAGCAGGGCGAGCATGTCAGAATGGCCAACTGGACAGATGCTGGAAAAGGGGACACAGAGGGCTGCAGACGGCACATGCTGTGCTGCAGCTGGGCCACAGTGCGGGCAAGGGTGATGCCTAGGTGGCACATAGGAATGCTGAAACTTTACAGCAGCCAGACAGCAACTGATGAGGGCCCAACATGGGCATGAGTGTGATTCCCACAGTGTCACAGGGGATAGTATCCAGCAGGTACCCCCAAGGTCATAGAACATTGGCAGGTGGTGCTAGGGGGACGAGTGGACAGCTATGCAGGCACCCCTACCCCAGAACCCGCACTATAGGCAGCGACCTACCCGCACACTGGATGGCTTGAGATGGTGCACCAGCAGAAGGGCATGTCAGCATGGTGGCAGAGGGGTACTGGTGGTGGAGGGGTCAGTGGCAGCTTCCCACAGTAGACCATGGCCTAGCTCTGTGTAGGTGGGTGCCGTGAACTGCAACAGACAGGCCCTGTCTGATGAACAGTCATGGAAGCCCCAGGGAAGGCACCATTTCGGTGGCAGCACGGTGCTGCAGTGCACACAGCTAGCATGTTCAGGAGCAGAAGGTCACAGGTTCAAGTCCCAGCTATGGTTCCTGCCAACCCAGTCCCCATATTTTACCCACTACTAAAACGTGGTAATACAGACAGAACCGTTAGTGCAGATAACGTAAACATGCCCAAAACACCTACATTTTACACTACAGAGCACAGACACCATAAACAAGCGCTTTACCTAGAGCAGAGTCTCCCAAAAGTAGTCATGGAGGGCCAAACACCATTCAGGTTCCATGCTGCCTCTAATAAATATGGTTGTGCTGCATTTCTATGCACCGACCCCATGGTATGCAGATGTATCTCATGCATATTCATTAGGGACAGCATGAAAACCCAAACAGTGTTTGGCCCACCAGGACCGGAGTTGGGAACCTCTGCCCTAGAGCAGCGGCCAACAGGGGCAGACACATCCACACCCCCAGGATCCATTAGCCAAAGCCACCTGGAGAGGCAGGAATTTGGGCCCTGCGTGCATCTCCCAATACTAGCACTTGCATACCTTAGCAATGCCACCCTAAACCTGGGAATACGGTACACATCTATCAAAAGCTTGCTATGAGTAATGGCAGATAGCAATTCCTAAGTTAAGCACAATTTTCTGATTGAGCTGCATCATAGCAACCTTTCTGATGTCTGTGGAGTGTGCTACAGGTCTTGTGTCTGACAGTGTTAACCACCCTGCGGAGTGACTCCAACAGTATTGCGTACCATAGCCATGCCTGCACTGTGCCCAGGACTGGTGCGGTGGCCAGGGCTGCCAAACACCTCTATAGTTGCACAATGCTGGCATAGATGTGGGAAGGGTGTGTCTGTCTATCCAGTGTGTAGTGGCTGCAAACACCCTCCTCAGCCCACACTGCTAGCAGTGTTGCCAGTATTGGGCTGCCAATGTGCATAATGAGGAGCAAGGTACTGTGGGAATAGCCTGGACAAGGTGGCCTGGCCTGGATGCATCAGCACAGGGCATAGGGCAATGGCTTGGACATTGTAGTGCCTGGCCACAACCTGCACCAACAGGGTGGCCACAGCATGTCCTGCTGGGAGGTCACTCTCACCCTGACTGAGCAGTGACCATGGCATGGCTAGGCTCCCCCATAGTGCTATGTTGTGTTTTTTTGAAGGTGGAATATATAGGTTTTTTTCCTCTGGGGCTTAATCACTGACTTATCTGCTTGGTGAGTGTGCTCACATCCCAGCTTTGGGTGCACATATCTCCTCCAGGATCATGCACTGTGGACTAACTAGAAGTTTGTCTGCAGTTATATGTGTATGGCTGGAGCACCTTGCAGGATTTAGTGGCTGGTGACTCACTGTGCATGCTGCTGGAGAATGTCAGATGGTGGTGGGGGGCACCTGAGCATTTCTAGGCCTACTGTCTTTCTGCCATTACCTTAGGGATGTGTGCAGCTCTGCATTGGCTGCCCTGTAGTGTGTCTTCTCCCCAGCAAGTCTGGGGTTGAAGGCTCCCCTTTACAGGGTGGTAGAATGTGAATCTGTCGGTGGGGGAATTCTGTCTCCCACCCTGAGCCACAGAGGGTGGGTTGGGTGGTGGTACATAATCTGCTTATGGGTCCAAACAACCCCCTCTCTTCTCTTCCCTTTAAGGGCTAGACCTGATTGACAACTACAGATGGACACTAATGCATTCTAGGTGGGTCTGCAGGACCTATCTATCATACACACTGGCACTGATGCGTACCTGTGACATGGCCTCTTTTAGTTATGGAAGGTGCTGCGGACCTGGTGCTAGCCGCCCCACCTCACCATCAGGGTGAGCACAATACCCACACAATGTGACGGTCTGTAGCTACTCTGTGTCACTAACACACACCGTCGGCACCCCCTACCAGGCTGAGGTGCTGTGGGGGTGCACTCGGTCAGTTCCCCCTACCAGGCTGAGGTGCTGTGGGGTGCATACCCCATCTTGTGATCATCTGTTGACTGCTGATTTGCATGTGCTGTGCATCATGGGTACTGGTGGGTTGACCCCATCCTGGTAACCACAGCAGACTGGTTGTGTGGTGACATGCAGTCATTCTGTAGCCAGCCAGTGGCTTGCTAGCAGCTGTAGCCCACTGGTTACTTCACTACCTGTGCAGCCAGAGATCATGGGCTTGAAACCCCAGTGGGGTTATTTGATAGGGCTGTCTGAGGCATTGTCTATTTTTTAATGTACATTAGTGCTGCCAGCAAAAATACCCTCAGAGTATTGTAACGTTAAGGTGCCTCATAGGGCGCCTTATAAGGTGCCCTATAAGGTGTCCTATAGGGGACATTATAGGGTGCCTTGGCGGACAGTGCACTTTATAATGTGCCCTTTGGAGTGCCTTATAGGGTGCCTTATGCAGCACCTGAGGTTATGCCACTGTGAGGGTGTGTTTGCTGGCAGGACTATTAAAAATAAAAATAAAATGCCTCAAAAAGCAATCCTTAACCATAAAAGGTAATGCCTCAGCCAGCCTTATTCATTAGGCACAGTGGGGGATCAAACTCATGACCTCTGTACCATCAGTCAATGTATTAACCATTGTACTACACCTCTGCTGCGATTTTTGTAGCTCAGCGTGCCTACTTAAGATTAACGCATGTTGACGCGCGCTGCTCCCTTTATCGGGCGCTTGCTACGTTTAGACTGGAATGCCCACTCTTTTTATGGCATCCTGCACACTAATTCCGGGCGCACATTAAGACGGTTTAGTAAACATGCCCCTCAATTTCTCAAACAAATCTCTTTGTAACAAAAATGTCAAAAACCTTTTTTCAAAAAAATCTAGCATATTTAAAGCAATCTTCTTTAATTACTCACATATAGAATATAAGTACAGATTAAGATGACAATATTTATTTGAACACAAAAAATACAACAAAAAAAACATAGCACAAAAATTTAACCGACATACTTAAAATTCTATATTGCAAAATTAAATATAAAAACATCAACAAAAAATCTAAAAAGTCACAGGACCTAGAAAACCACATATCATTTGAGAATATAAAAACTCCACTGTCTAAAATTCCTAATAAAGATCATGCACCAAAGAGCAAGGTTTCAACCCCTCAAGGACTCATCACCTAAAAATGTAGTCTTAAAAAGAATCTTTTGGATTCCATGCCCTCATTAACAAAAGTTATGCTGATTCAACCCTTTATGTTCTCAGTTGATGTGAGCTCTTTTAGTTCTTGGAACTTCCAAGACTTCTTTTTTGTTTTTTATATTAGTTTTGTAATACAGAATTTTCAACAAGCATGTTCATTTTTTATGTTATAAGAACATAAGATAAGCCATACTGGGTCAGACCAAGGTCCATCAAGCCCAGTATCCTGTTTCCAACAGTGGCCAATCTAGGTCATAAGTACCTAGTAGTCTCCCCAAAGACACAAGTTTCCCAATGCTTGTATTGGGTCAAACGGTGATATCCTGGGTCCCTTTTTAATAATGGTTTATGGACCTTTCCTCCAGGAACTTGTCCAAAACGTTTTTAAACCCAGTTGTACTAACAGCTTTTAGTACATATTCCGGTAACAAATTCCAGAGTTTGATTACACGTTGAATGAAAAAATATTTTCTCTTATTAATCTTAAATAGGGGGTATGTTTACTAAACCGTCTTAACATAACAGCGGTGACGTTATCGCACGATAATGGTGCTTTACCATGCGAGAACTTCACGTATTGCGCGATAATGTCTGCAGCGGCGTTAAGGTGCGCAGAGGGTGCAGTAAGACTCCCCAGAGGGCAATGGGTGTAGAGTGGGCGGGGAGTGGGTGTGGAGAGGCCCCATGCACACTAAAGCTGTGAAATGAAGCTCTGAAAACTAGCGCCAGTGAAAACCTCACGCTAGAGGCACATTTGCAGGAGAGAGAAACCATTTCAGTCAGCAATGTACAGCAATGGCAGGGAAACCAAGAAAAGTGATAGTAGTGATACATGTGCAGGAACCAAAAAGGCAAATAAACATATTAAATGACCAGAACCAAATTTGAAATCCCCATAACCAGGCTGGCCAATAGTGCTACTAATAATAAACATAAAGCAACACTACTGACAAAGCGTAAAAATGAAGATATCATGTTTGGAAGGGGCTATGCTCTGTCCCCCTACAAAGTGAATGATCCCACAGTGAAATAGCAGTGATCAGGGTTTTTGTCATTTAGATTGGGCAGGTTTGTTATGCTATGGTCCAGCTGGGGCACATTGCAGACTAGGCAGATGCCTAGGTGGCACATAGGAATTCCGAAACTGTAAAGCAGCAAGACAGCTACTGACAAGGGTCCAACATGGGCACTAGTGTGTGTCCCACAGTGTCACAGGGGATATTACCCAGCAGGAACCCCCAAGGGCACATAACATTGGCAGGTGGTGCCGGGGGTAAGTGCACATGTCCATGTAGGCATCCCTACCCAAGAACCCACACTATAGGCTGTTGCCTACCGGCACACTGGATGGCCTGGGACTGCGCACCACCAGCACCACTGGCATAAGGGCATGTCAGCATGGTGGCAGAGGGTTGCTGGTGGTGGAGGGGGCAGTGGCATCTGCCCACAGCAGACCAAGGCCAAGCCCTGTTTAGGTAGGTGCAGTGTGATGCAACAGACAAGGTCTGTCTAACATACACTAATGGTATCCCCAGGGAATGATCTACTTCTGTGGCAACAGTTTGGTGCAGTACATACAGCCAGTATGTTCAGGTGCAGAAGATCACAGGTTCAAACCCCAGCTGTGGTGCCTGCATACCATGTCTCTGTATTTTACCCAGTACTAAACCGTGGTAATAAAGACGGAACCTTTATTGCAGATAAAATAAACATGCCTTAAATGCCTTTATTTTACCCTACAGAGCACAGACACCATAAACATGTGCAATCCCTAGAGCAGAGTTTCCAACTGCAGTCCTGCAGGGTCAAACACCATTCAGGTGTCATGCTGTCCCTAATAAATATGCCTGTGCTGCAATTGTATGCAACGCCCCCATTGTATGCAAATGTATTCATGCATATTCATTAGGGGCAGCATGAAAACCTGAAACGTGTTTGCCCCACCAGGACCGGAGTTGGGAAACTCAGCCCTAGAGAAGCAGCCAACAAGAGCACAAACACCCACACCCACAGGCTCCACTATCCAAAGCCTCATGGAGAGTCAGGCTGTTGGGCCCTGCGCGGAGCAGCATCTCCCAATACTAGCACTTGCATGCCTTAGCAATGCCGCCCTAAACTTGGGAACACGTTACACATATATCAAAAGGTTGCTATGATTAATGGAATATAACAAATACTAAGCTAAACATAATTTGTTAACAGAGCTGCATCATAGCAACCTTTCTGATATCTGTGGAGTGTGTTTCAATTTTGGTTTCTGACAGTGTTTACCACCACGGGGACTGACCCCAACAGTATTGCGTACCATAGCCATGCCTGCACCGTGCCCAGGACTGGAGTGGTGGCCAGGGCTGCCAAAAACTTCTATATTTGCACAATGCTGGCATAGGTGTGGGAGTGTGTGTATGTCTATCCAGTGTCTTGAGGCTGCCTACACCTTACTGAGCCCACACTACTTGCCTGCCAATGTGTTAGCCTGCCAATGTGCATAATGAGGAGCAAGGTACTGTGGATATGGCCCGGACAGGGTCGCCTGGGCAGAATGCCCAACCACCACCTGCACAGACAGGATGGCCACAGCATGTCATGCTGGGAGGTCACTCTCACCCTGACTGAGCAGTGACCATGGCATGGCTAGGTTCACCCATAGTGCTATATAGTATTTTTTTCAAGTGATGTTTATGGGTTCTCTTTTCTGTGACCCAATCACTGACATACTTGCTTGGTGTGTGTGTTTATATCCCATTTGTAGATGCACACAGTTCCTCCAGGAACATGCACTATGTATTAGCTAGCAGACTGTCTGCAGTTAGTATGTGTATGGCTAGAACACCTTGCAGGTTAGAGACTGACTGTGCCCTCTGCTGGTGAATGTCAGATAGTGGTGGTGGGCAGCAGAGCTTTTCCAGCATTCTGCCTGTCTGCCGTTGCCTTATTGATGTGTACAGATCTGCATTGACTGCCCTGTAGGGTGCCTGTTCCCCAGCAGGACTGGAGTTGATGGTCCCCTCTACTGCCACCATTGCAGAGATGTAGAAAGTGGTTCTGTTGGTTGGGGATACTGAGCCACAGAGGGTGGGTTGTGTGGCGCTACATAATCCGCTTTTGGTTTCCAAACACACCCCTTCACTTATAACATGTGACCATGGCACCCACACAAGATATGCACTATTCTGGGTGCATCATAGTCCACAAGGGCTAAACGTGACTGGGAAATACAGATAGACAGGTGTATCCTAGGTGTGTCTGCAAGGACTACCTATCACTCACTGGCACTGATGGGGACCTGCAGCACAGACTATCTCAGCTCAGCCAGGTGCTGCAGACCTGGTGCTGGGTGCCCCACCTCACCCTCAGGGTGAGCACAGGACCCGCACAATATCACGGTCTATAGCTACTCTATGCCAGTAACACACAGGGTCAGTTCCCACTACCAGGCCGAGGTGCTGTGGGGGTACATACCCCATCTTGTGATCAGCTCGAGACTGCTGATCTGCATGTGCAGTACATCATGAGTACGGGTGGGTTTACCCTATCCTGGTAACCACAGCAGACAATTTGTGTGGTGACCTGCAGTCTTTCTGTAGCCAGCCAGGGGTGTGCTAGCAGTTATAGAGATGTAGTCCACTGGTTACTTCAATGCCTGTGGACGCAGAGGTCATGGGTTTGATCCCACAGTAGTGTGATTTAATAAGGCTATCTGAGGTTTTTCCTTTTCATTTAAATCAGTGCTGCCAGCAATATGCACCCTCACAGTGCTGTAACCTTAAGGTGCCTCATAAAGCGCCCTATACGGTGCCCTATACAGCACCCTATAGGGCACATTATAAGGTGCCTTGGCAGACAGTGCACTTTATAATGTGCCCTATGGAGTGCATTGTAGGGCGCCTTATGTGGCACCTTAGGTTACGGCACTGTGAGGGTGTTTTTGCTGGCAGCACTGATTCTTGCTAGCTTGCTGCTGGAACTCCCACTCCTTATATGGCATTCTTCACATTATCGCTGCAACTAGCGCCGGTAACATTAAGGCAGTTTAGTAAACATACCCCTAGGTTTCCCTGTAGTGTCATTGCATGTCCCCTAGTCTTTTTATATTCTGATGACATTAAAAAATCAATCTACATTTACCCGTTCCATTCCATTCATTAATTTATAGACCTCTATCCTATCTCCCCTCAGCCGTCTCTTTTCCAGGTTGAAGAGCCCTAACCTTTTTAGCCTCTCTTCATAGGAGTATCCTTCCATTCCATTTACCATTTTGGTGGTTCTTCTCTGTACCTTTTCTAATAACGCTATATTCTTTTTAAGATACGGCGATCAGAATTGCACACAATATTCAAGGTGCGGTCGCACCATGGAATGATACAGGCATTATAATATCCTTTGTTTTATTTTCCATTCCTTTCCTTATGATACCAAGCATTCTATTTCCTCTTTTGGCCACCGCTGCACACTGGGCAGAGGGTTTTAAAATGTTATCCACGATGACGCCTAAATCTTTTTCCTGGGAGGTGGTTCCCAATGTGGAGCCTTGCATCGTGTAACCATAGTTTGGGTTGTTCTTTCCTAGGTGCATAACTTTGCACTTGTCCACATTAAATTTCATCTACCATTTGGATGCCCAATCTAAAAGACACAAAAAGTACTATGCACTTTGCTAACATACCGACTGCTACAAAGGCGCAGACTCAACTGAGGAAGGTCAAATTGTATACCTGGGTTCCCCTTCCACCTGCCTCTACCCCCACTTTCCTTTCCTGGCCCTTCTGCTCTGCACAAAAAAATCATTCTCATTACTTTTGGGATAGACTTCATATGTCCATAGATGAAACCCAAGCCAGCCCTCCCAGGTCATATCAGAACAGGCCTTCCATTCAATCCGGTTATATATACCATAAGATGCCAAAGTGTTCAAGCAAAAAATCCAGCATTGTTCAACCTGTAATAACATTTTATCCCAATCACCTCAATAAATCAAGGGCAAAATTTGGTTATCGCTGTGCGATGTAGCTCTTCAAACTGGTCACCACCACGAAAAGGCAAATAATCATGTATACCAACAAACCCAGTCCAAAGCGTGATTATGTGGAAAAGACAAAGTTTTATTTAATAATATTATTGCCAACCTGACACAGGCCGTGTTTCGCACACTTCGTCAGGGGTTGATCAAGTAGATAAAACTCTGTAGCGATTATTAAGGACACCTCTCTGAATGATCTTAATATAAAGGTAATTCTTATATGAAAAAAAAACGTGAACCAGCCTTCTCTGTACATATCCACAGCTAACAACCTTTTTTGAGTTGTTAGCTGTGGATGGTTTTTATATTAAGGTCATTCAGAGAGGTGTCCTCAATAATCGCTACAGAGTTTTATCTACTTGATCAACCCATGATGAAGTGTGTGAAACACGGCCTGTGTCTGGTTGGCAATAAGATTATTAAATAAAACACTGCTCTTCAAACTGGTGACAATAGGTCCAACAATGTTCAGCCATTGGTGCCCCATCCATACCATGATAAAGTTTGCTGTTTTTCTGGAGACATCGGCCTTAGAATCCTTCCTTCTATCTAATGGTGCTCTGGTGTCTTAATTAATTATTGTGTATTTTCTTGACAGCAGATAGGTTATAAAAGAGTTTGATTTGAATTGAGTTAGCATCCTCCTCTATTTATATGCTCCTCTTGACGTGGACTGTATTATGGATATCTATGGATGTTTTTGGTTGTTATTTTAGTGTTTGTATTTTCTTTGATATCTGTAATTTTCTTGATATTTCTCAATAAAGAAATTTAAACTGAAAAAAAAAAAAAAAAGTTTGCTGCAATGTTCAATAAGATGCACACGGAGCAACCTATGAGTCTTGCCCACATAATCTAACCCACATACGCAGGAAATCAGATAAACTATGCCACACTCTCACAGGTAGTAGCTTGTTGTAACATGTAAGAACACTCAGAATATTGTGATGCAGCAAGGGGCACACAGCCCAGGGAAAATAAGATAAAAGAAAGACTTACCTCAGAGTCAGCTTTAGAAAGCAGCACTAGGCACCATGATTCACTGCAGCAAGGGAAATTCTTGCTACGTAGCAAACAAAAGTCCCATCAGGAACACCTGAGTGAGAGTCCCCAGGTCACGTGTAGAGCTAGGGATTATTTAGGGCAGGGTTCCAGTCAGTTAGAGGAGAGAGTCAGAAGCAGGATCACCACGGGAAGCAGTAGGAGAGAGAAGAGCAGGAGGTGTGTCCCAGGTCAGCTGAGCAGAAGCCCCAGGGGATTGCTGGGAGGAAATTCTTCTCACGAGGAGTCAGGAAGTGAGTCTGTCTCCAGCTCTCGAGAAGGAAGGTTCAAGGCAAGCTGCACTAAGGGAAGACCTGCTACCAGGAATAGCTTTGGAGAGAAGCCAGGATTACCCCACTACCCCAGAGGCCAGTATTTGCCAGCTCAAGGCAGAGGTCACGGTGAGAGGGAAGTGTTGGGGGATGGGCACTCCATGCATGGCTACAGCTTAAGAAATAGGTGTAAAGTTAGGAACAAATATATTCCTGTTCAACCAGCCCGGGAGGCTAGAAGCAAAGGCTATAGAGAGCCAAGCATAAAGACAAGCCCTGCAGAGAGAAGGAAACTTCCCTATAATAACAAAGAGAAGTTTAAAGCTTATAACTGCAAAGGGCGAGGTTCTGATTACAGACATAAGAAGCAAGATGTTTCAGAGCTAATGTTCTGGGAGTCAAGCCCAGGCAGAACCAGCTACAGAGAGAGATATAGACACAAAGGGGGAAAAGCCTCCAGTGACTGTTATAGTGAAGTGTCACAAGACGCTATAGCTGAATACCGTTCTCAAGAAGGGTCTGATACCAGCAGTGTGAGTAGTGCTGGGGAAATGATATGGGAAGACGCTGCTAGTCTGCAAGAGGATATTCCTATGGATTGCAGTGTCTGTGTTAAATGCAACCGTATGATGTAAATACTGGATGAAGAGAACTCTGTGAATATAACAAGAGAAAATACGTGTGTCACCACTTTTGTTGCTAAGCTTATCTGATTTAAAGTTTCTGTTTCCTTTGACAATGTCCGAGCGGGACGGGGAATAAAACCCACTTTTCATTTCAAGTTGCTCTGAAAGACTTTTTATTTACAAGGCCAGAGCAATTACTTGTGCATACGCCCTAGGCAACCGCCTATATAGGGCTAAACAGGCCTCTAACCACAGGCCCCATCACAATATGTAAAAGAAGTCCCTACCAACATCAGAAAACATATAGAGCAATGACCAAAATGTTTGTGCCCAGAGGATTGACTATCTATATGGCATGTCTGTAAGCTGGAGGGCAGAACAATCCTTGAGGTTCTTATTCCTAGTGTACACAGAACACACACTCAAATATTGCCATCCAGAAATCAGTCAAATGTCATTGAATTATCTTTGCCAACCTGTAGCTGCAAGAATTAAATTGTATGCTCAGATGTAGACGTAGAGTGCTCCTTAGGTATCAATAACCATTGAGCGATCATTATAATGTACACAAGTGTTAACCCGATGGACCAATGTGCCAGAAAACCTATATATGTGGAGTTTTGCAATATGGTTAGCACATATGTAATGCTTATAGTTGACCGCATACACTGAATATTTTGATATACTGGTCCTTAAAAAACACACTGTACTCGCAAAAACTGAAGAAAACACTAGGAGCAAGCCGTAAACCAAAAGATGTCCTTTATTGAGAAACCAGCAACCCCAACACAGCCACGTTTCGGCACCTGCCTTCGTCAGGAGGTAACCTCAAAATACAAACATATAAAATAACTTGTAAATTATAACACATAAACAATAAGCAACATAAATCAATCAAAAACAACATTTAAAAAATATAATAAAAGTTAGCATCATAATATAATAAGAAGTTAAACTGGCAGTACCATTGTTTGATCATGCACTTTTAATGCAAATACTAATAAGGAAACAATCCAGATTGTCTCATAAGGGGACAAACAAAACAAAATAATCTTTAACAGTAGAAAAAATGATTACACCCGTAATACAGAAGATGAAAACTATGGGCCCGATATTGAGTTGTGCAGGCTATGTGCCACAGTGGCGCATAGCCTGCCCATTGACCACCTTAACATGGATTTTCACTTCCACACCCGCAGAAGTGAAAATCTAGGTTAGCCTGCACGCCCCGGCAGCCGCAGAGGCTAAACGGGTAGCATAGATTTTCGAAGCTACTCGCACAGCTCTTTGCACCTTAAAGTTCCTTGCTCATCTTTAAGGCGCAGAGGGCTATGCGGGTAGCATCGAAAATCACTGCTACCCATGTAACCTTTGCGGCTGCCTCCGCTCCACCCGAAATGCCCCTAACATGCCCCAATGCTATCCGCATAGCAGTGGCACGGACTTGGGATATTCAAAGGGCACTACCCGTGTAGGTGTCCTTTGAATATCCCGGATATGGCCCTTACAAGTTACCCATATAAGGGCCTTCGAATATTGGGCCCTATATATATAAAAAGGTTATATATGTATACATATAAAAATATGAAAGGACAGACTAAATTGACAACCATACAATGTGCAACATGCTCATTCCTCATTATGCAGAACATATATCGAACACAAAAATACACACATACATCCATATTGAACATGTGTGATAACCAAATATAACTAAATAAATAAATAAATAAAGCCAGCACAAGTGTGGAAGGAAGAGGAGAAAAAGTTACAAATTGGTCTTGTTTGTCAAGTTTAAAAGTCCCACTATACATGGCAGTCTTAATCCTATTTGGTTCAGAGAAAGGGATAATGTGAAAATGAATCTTATTTTGATAATAGAAAAAAACAATTGTTTTATTCAGTTAGGGTACTAAACAGGGCATTTGGCACAAACATTCTCCAAAAAATCATACACGCTAGTGTTGTGTTGTCAATATTCTCTATTATGGAATCTACACTCAATCAGTACACCAAGAAATCAGCGATTCATAACGCTAAAGCATATATCCATAGTATAAATGGTTCTCAGTACAAACAAAATTAAAGTAGCTGTTCTTTTAACATAGTTATCCCATTAAAGTAAAACCTGTATAGCATGTCCCGCGGTGTATAAGGGGAGACTCCTAACAATAATATTGTACTCGGCTTAAAAAAAAATAAATGCACCTCACCCATTTCTATTGCTCACTCTTTTTTGTAATAATAACTGGCAGTGTATAATGAAAAAAAGGTAGAAGAAAAAAGAGAGAACTTGCCTTATCGTAATACTTATGCAATGTAGAGGAAAGGCTCATTATCAGCAGTGTCACGGGACTCCTTTTAAAAGGAAATGTTTGGGGCCAAAGAGGGATGGACCATACCTCAAAAATGCGAGGGTGCTTAAATCGTCTGTTAAAAAATATTGATCTCTCATACATTAGATCGAACTTAGGTTTGTTTTTTTAAATTATTTATTTATGAACATTTTACAGCAGTATACAGCAAAATTATTAATCAGAGAAACAAAATTATACAAAGTAATAAGTGTCATTAAGCAATATAGAATAGGAGCATAGCCCACATCAATGGGGAGACACATCCAACAATAGAACTGAGAAAACAAAAAGGTTAAACAAGGCTAAACAGACTCTCAAGGAACCTGTAGCCAACAAAAGACCGGCCTAATGAGACCCTCCCTTCTCAGGAACACTAATTACCTTTGGTTTTTCCCTATCCAAAACCCACTTTTCCAAATCGGAAGACGAAAGAAATATAAATTTATCGTTTTTCAGAGAAACACAACATTTCCAGGGGTATTTTAAAAAGAAAGTCGCCCCCAAAGCAAGTAAGCTAGGCTTAAGGGAAAGAAAAGCTTGCCTACGTAACTGAGTAGGACGAGAAACATCAGGAAACATCAATATCTTAGCCCCACAAAACTGTATCTCTTTTTTCATAAAATAAACCTTTAGAATATTGACCTTGTCTTCCTCAGAAGAAAAGGTCACCAACAATGTAGCCCGAGTAGAGATAAGATCATGTGATTCTTCTAAGAAAGCCGTTAGATTAAATTTCTCTGAATCCACTAGAGGGGCCTCCTCCTGTTCCGCAGTGCCGAGTAAAATATTTGAGGGCAAATAATAACACTTAGTAATTATACATGAATCAGCCTGCAGAAAAAGAAGGGCTTCCCTCAAGTATTTCTGAAATAATATCAAAGGAGAGAGTAACGAGCATATAGGAAAGTTCAAAATCCGCAAATTTCTAGAACGATTTACGTTCTCTAAATTCTCAAGTTTCTGGTGCAAAAGTAAGTTGTCTTTCACATAAGTTGTAGAAAGTTCAGCAAAGGTAATAACTTGAGGCTCCATTTTTGCCACCACAGAGCTCAAGGCCCCATATTGAGATTCAAGATAATGAAATTTTTGTACCACATCCCCTGTAAACTGACATAATGAAGGAATAGTCTCAGCAAGAGCTTTTTCCGTACGCGTAACCACACGCCATATATCCAAAAGGGAAATTTTGGATGTTGGAAGTTCAATGGAGAGAGCAGAAGGGGGTTGCCAAGACACCGCCTTCAAGGACTCCTTACATTGAGAAGGGAAACCAATGGAAAAATCACCCGAAAGCTCTAGAAAACCTGGAGGAAGCGGAGGGGTCCGCTCAACAGAGCTTAGACTCACACCCTCAACTGAGGGATCAAGTGGCACAGTACCTGAGCTGATATTCCGTGGAGTAGACACCACATGTTTTTCAATGGCACCGACTTGCAAAGCCTCAGCCAAAGATTTCTTCTTGTGCTTCCCGCCCGGCATTACTAGATTTTAATTGGCCTGGGCTCCAAATGTGCTCCTAAGGGGCTCGTAAGGGGCGTGACCATGCCCCTTGGGAGCCGCCCCTTAGGAGACGCGCCGACGGCTGAGCGCCGTACAATTCACCAGAATATATAGGGCCTGAAAGATGACGTCAGCTGGGCTGCCCGCTCAATTCGCCAGGCTTCCAACCGGCCCCTCTCTCCCTCAAGGGGCACTGGACTGCAGGTAGACAATCCCACGGAAGGTGCAGTAGCAAGGTCTTTTAACAGGGCCTGTAAGGTGACGTCAGCTGGGCAGCCCGCTCGATTTGCCAGGCTTCCAACCGGCCCCTCTCTCCCTCAAGGGGCACCGGACTGCAGGTAGACACTCCCCCTTAGTTTTAAAGGAAGTCATATAGTAAAAATAACCATTATTGGCGAATATTCTGAAAAAAACAAAATAGTATGCTATTTATTTATTTAGACAGATTTGTATACCACCTTATCCTACAATCAAAGTGGTTACATGACATCACAATTGGGATTACATTTAACATGTGGATGATTTACAACATTTAACATGAGGGTATTTAACAACATTTAGACAGCACAGTTGGAGGGTTACATTTAGCATGAGGGTATCTTCATGAGTCTAGTTGGATTGATTAACATAAGAACATAAGATATGCCATACTGGGTCAGACCAAGGTTCATCAAGCCCAGTATCCTGTTTCCAACAGTGGCCAATCTAAGTCATACGTACCTAGCAGTTTCCCCAAAAGACACAGGTTCCGCAATGCTTGTACTAGGGCAAGCATTGATATCCTGGGTCCCTTCTTAATAATGGTTTATGGACCTTTCCTCCAGGAACTTGTCCAAACCTTTTTTAAACCCAGCTACACTAACAGCCTTTACTACATCCTCCGGTAACAAATTCCAGAGTTTGATTACACGTTGAGTGAAAAAATATTTTCTTTTATTAGTCTTAAATAGTTTACCCTGTAGCTTCATTGCATGTCCCCTAGTCTTTCTATATTCTGATAATGTAAACAATCGATCTACATTTACCTGTTCCACTCCGTTCATTAATTTATAGACTTCTATCATATCTCCCCTCAGCCGTCTCTTTTCCAGCTTAAAGAGCCCTAACCTTTTTAGCCTTTCTTCACAGGAGTATCCTTCCATCCCCTTTACCATTTTGGTGGCTCTTCTCTGAACCTTTTCTAATAACTCTATATCCTTTTTAAGATACGGTGACCAGAATTGCACACAATATTCAAGGTGTGGTCTCACCATGTAATGATATAGAGGCATTATAATATCTTTTGTTTTATTTTCCATTCCTTTCCTTATGATACCTAGCATTCTATTTGCTCTCTTGGCTGCCGCTGCACACTGGGCCAAGGGTTTTAACATGTTATCCACAATGACGCCTAAATCTTTTTCCTGGGTGGTGGTTCCTAATGTGGAACCTTGCATTGTGTAACCATAGTTTGGGTTGTTCTTCCCTAGGTGCATAACTTCGCACTTGTCCACATTAAATTTCATCTGCCATTTTGATGCCCAGTCTTCTAATTTATCAAGATCCTCTTGCAATTTTCCACAATCCTCTTAGGCTTTAACAACTTTAAATAGTTTTGTGTCATCTGCAAATTTGATAACCTCACTCGCTATTCCACTTTCCAGGTCATTTATGAATATGTCAAAAAGCAGTGGACCCAGCACAGATCCCTGGGGTACACCACTATTCACCTTTCTCCATTGGGAAAATTGGCCATTTAGCCCAACCCTCTGCTTTATATCTCTTAACCAGTTCTTGATCCACAGTAGTACACTGCCTCCTATCCCATGACTCTTTAGTTTTGCCAAAAGTCTCTGATGAGGGACCTTGTCAAAGGCTTTCTGAAAGTCCAGATACACTATATCAACCAACGCACCTTTGTCCACCTGTTTATTCACACTTTCAAAAAAACATAACAGATTAGTAAGACAAGATCTTCCTTGTCTAAAGCCATGTTGGCTGTCTCCCATTAGGCCATGACTATCTACATGCTGAGTAATTTTATTCTTTATGATGGTTTCTACCATTTTTCCCGGTACTGACGTGAGGCTCACCGGTCTGTAGTTTCCCAGATCACCCCTGGAACCCTTTCTAAAAATTGGTGGTATTGGGTATTGAGTTGGCGGGGGTAGCTGCAATACCGCTTGAGTGGGTACTATTGTCTATCTGCTCATACGTTTCTGTAAAGAGCAGAGTTTTAAGGTCCTTGCAGAAGTCTGTGATGTCTTCTAATGCCCTTAGGCTCGTTGGGAGGGAGTTCCATAGTGTGGATGCCAGTAGTGATGGAGCTCTTCTTGAAGTATTTTGTTTAGTCTTGTGGTATCCTGCAGGTGTGCCGATCATGTAGTCATTATTGTTCCTTCTTGGTCTATTACTGATATCTCTTGTTATGATTTCTTGTAGTGCATCTGCCGATAGATGATGGATGATTTTGAAGATAATTACGATTGTTTTAAATTTTGCTCTGGCCACCATTGGGAGCCAGTGTAGTTGTTGTAAGATGGGGGTGATGTGCTCAGATCTTGGAGTGTCAGTAATGATGCGTGCTTATACCAAGGCCTCCCTCAGCACACCCTACACCCATTTGGAGTGGGTGTAGGGTGTGCTGAGGAAGGCCTTGATATAATGAGTTTCTGTAATCAAGCAGAGGTGTGCTGAGTGCTTGGCATACCGTGCGGAAGTGGTCTTGGTGGAGCAATGGTTTGATCTTTCTTATGGTCCTCAGATGTTGATAGGCTTTGTTTGCGGTTTTGGTTATATGAGATTTCAGGTTCAGAGCTCTGTCCAATGTGATGCCTAGGTACTTGACTTCATCTTTGACTACTATGTGTTTGTTTAGAATACTAATAGTCTGTGGAGGAATGAAGTTAGGGTTTTGGTGACGAACATTGCCTCAGTTTTATCATAGTTGACTGTCAGGTTATTGGCTTTGAGCCAGGCATTAATGTCTTCAATGCATTTGGTTATTGTTATGGTGTTAGGTGCTAGTAGGTTGATTGGAACATACACTATGATGTCGTCAGCATAGATGTGATAGTAGAGTTTGTGTCGTTTGATGATGTTGCAGATGGGTTGGATGTAAATATTGAAGAGCATTGATGACAAGGCTGATCCCTAAGGTATTCCCTGCATGACGAGGAACTGCAATGATTTCTTTTGGTCGCATTTGACTTGTTGGGTTCGATCTTCCAGGTATGAGGTGAACCATGTCAGAGTGTTCTTGCGTAGTCCTATCTGTTGCAGTGGCGTGGGACACTGTGTCAAAGGCTGCCGAGATGTCCATGAACACTAGCAGCAATCCATTTTTTATACTATCTATACTTCTTATGAGGTTGTCAATGAGGGAAGTTAGTAGTGTTTCCACACCATGCTGGGGTTTAAAGCCATGCTGATGGATGTCCAGAGGAGCATTCAAGTCAATGTTGTCCTGAAGTTGTCTTTGCACTGTCTTTTCAACGATTTTTGCAATGAATGGTAGACTGGAGATAGGACGGTATGATTTAGGTTCAGATGGACTTAGTTTGTTGCCTTTAAGTATCGGTTGTATCATAGCGTGTTTGAGGGAATGTGGCATGTATCCTTGTTTGGAGTGAATTTTTGATGATTTTGTGAATGTGCTGGGAGAGATGGTTTCTTGTGACTTTGATCCAAGCCACTGGGCAAAGGTCTGATGGTGAGGTTGTTGTGTTGAGTCCATGTATTATGTCCTCTACTTGCTGTTTTGATAGTATGCTGAAGTCTTCCCAGGTTTGATGTTGCTCTTTCATTTCATGGTCATCTGTTTGTAGTGTGATGGAGCATGTCTGGGTGGTATTTTTCATTCTCATGTAGTCCGCAAATTCCTGTGGGTCAAGATGGTGGGTACAGTGCTGTGTGGTGTCTCCAGTGAGCTTTTGGACAATGCTAAAGAGTTCTCTTGGTTTGTTGACAGATTCCATGATTAGGTTGGTGTGGTGATGCTGTTTGCGCTCATTTATCAGATTGTTATATTCCAGTAGCTTGGCTCTGTATAGATTCAGGGAGTTATGCGACTTGTTCCGCCTCCATTTTCTCTCCAGTCTTCGGTGTGTGAGCTTTGCATTTTTGATATCATTTGAGTACTAGGTATGCTTTCCCCTCCCCCTCCCCCAGAGGACTGATAGTGGTTTCAGCTGTTCTGCATTAGATCATGTTCATTGAAGATATGCAGCATCAAATAATGATGATTTCAATTTAAATAAAAATCATATGAACTTACAAACAAATTAAAGCATTCTTTGCTTGAATACATGGGACAAGGTACCAAATATCTATATGATTAACCTGTGCATCAGATTTTTTCCCAATGGGGGCTATTCTGAGCCACAAATAGAGGGGATGATGGCCCAACGGATCATCAATTCTTGCTATTCGTGCTGGCTCCCGCCCCGACTAACTTCCCTACAGCCCGATCCCAGTCTTTTATTTGACGGCCGGCATCACGGCTTTTAAATGGAGCCGCGGTGCCATGGCAACATGATGTCATGGCGCCACGGTTCCATTGATGAGCCTTAACTGAGTTAGCCTTGAGTAGTCCTGCACATGCAGGCCAGACAGAATCACAGTCCCAGTCTGCACATGCAGGACTTTTTGTGATTCTGATCCCGTGGGATAAGACGTGCCCCATGGGATCAGAATCGCAATTCCTTCTGTGCGTTTGGTTCAGACCGGATGCACAGAGAGGATCTATGTGCAGGATGGAATCGGGCCCATTGTGAACACAACATCTTAATCATCAGGGATATGAGAGGAAAAGCAGGAAAGAATCATAATGGGGTAAAGCAGTCTTAAACCATAATGGGGTAAAAAATGAAAAATAAATAAATAAAAGGATACAATAAAAAGATCAAGGGTGAATGTATGGGTGGCCAAGTTGTTGGCGTGGAAGAGATGCACTGAGATACTTCTGTGTTCCATGCAATGTGACCCACACACATATTAAAGAGTAAATACCAGATAAGAACTTGACCAGAGTAAAACGTATGAATGTATATATATAATAAATATAATAAAAGAGGGGGGAGGGAGAGGGAGGGGAAAGGGGGAAGGGTGGGAGGGGAGGAGAAGGGGAAGGGGGAGGGGGAGGGGGAGTGGGAGGAAGGGGCAGTGGTTGTGGTGGGGGGAAGAAAGGAGGACGGGAAAAATGGTAAAACCATAAAATCAACTATAAAACCTTTCAAAAATGGTAAAACCAGCCATATTAAAAAGGAGAACCTTGAAAAGGATAAATAAAAGAGATAAAAAATGAAACACAGCATGTTTTCTTAAGTACCACCTTTTCCTGTATTGGATTTAGTACCACAAAAAATCATGTGACCATAAAAACAATTATTTAACATTCTAAAAAAAAGGAATTAAAAGGATTTATTAATAAAAAAAAACTTTGGAGAAAAGGTTCTGTAAAAAAGGGGGATAATAAAAAAAGGAGACCATAGCATGTTTCCATGCATACCGCAAGATCTTGTGTCAAATTCAATGCCACAAAGAGTCATGACTTTCACAAGAACACATAAAGGACTTATTCCATAAGAACATAAGAAATGCCATACTGGGTCAGACCGAGGTCCATCAAGCCCAGTATCCTGTTTCCAACAGTGGCCAATCTAGGTCATACGTACCTAGCAGTTTCCCCAAAAGACACAGGTTCTGCAGTGCTTGTACTAGGCCAAGCATTGATATCCTGGGTCCCTTTTTAATAGTGGTTTATGGACCTTTCCTCCAGGAACTTGTCCAAACCTTTTTTAAACCCAGCTATACTAACAGCCCTTACTACATCCTCCGGTAACAGATTCCAGAGTTTGATTACACGTTGAGAGAAGAAATATTTTCTCCTATTTGTCTTAAATAGTTTACCCTGTAGCTTCATTACATGCCCCCTAGTCCTTCTATATTCTGATAGCGTAAACAATTTATCCACGTTTATCCGTTCCACTCCATTCATTAATTTATACACCTCTATCATATCTCCCCTCAGCCGCCTCTTTTCTAGGTTAAAGAGCCCTAACCTTTTTAGCCTCTCTTCATAGGAGTAGCCTTCCATCCCCTTCACCAATTTGGTGGCTCTTCTCTGTACTTTTTCTAATAACTCTATGTCCTTTTTAAGATACGGTGACCAGAATTGCACACAATATTCAAGGTGCGGTCGTACCATGGAGCGATACAGAGGCATTATAATATCCTTTGTTTTATTCTCCATCCCTTTCCTTATGATACCTAGCATTCTATTTGCTTTCTTGGCCGCCGCTGCACACTGGGCGGAGGGTTTTAACATGTTATCCACGATGACTCCTAAATCTTTTTCCTGGGTGGTGGTTTCTAATGTGGAGCCTTGCATCTTGTAACTATAGTGTGGGTTGTTCTTTCCTAGGTGCATAACTTTGCACTTGTCCACATTAAATTTCATCTGCCATTTGGATGCCCAGTCTTCCAATTTATCCAGATCCTCCTGCAGTTTTCCACAATCCTCTTGGGTTTTAACAACTTTAAACAGTTTTGTGTCATCTGCAAATTTGATTACCTCACTAGTTATTCCCTTTTCCAGGTCATTTATGAATATGTCAAAAAGTAGCGGACCCAGTACAGATCCCTGGGGTACTCCACTATTCACCTTTTTCCATTGGGAATATTGGCCATTTAGCCCTACCCTCTGCTTTCTATCTTTTAACCAGTTCCCGATCCACAATAGTACACTGCCTCCTATCCCATGACTTTTTAGCTTCGCCAAAAGTCTCTGATGGGGGACCTTGTCAAAAGCTTTCTGAAAGTCCAGATACACTATATCAACCGACTCACCTTTGTCTACCTGTTTATGCACACCTTCAAAAAAACAGATCAGATTAGTAAGACAAGATCTTCCTTGTCTAAAGCCATGTTGGCTGTCTCCCATTAGGCCATGACTATCTACATGCTGTGTAATTTTGTTCTTTATGATGGCTTCTACCATTTTCCCTGGTACTGACGTCAGGCTCACCGGTCTGTAATTTCCCGGGTCACCCCTGGAACCCTTTTTAAAAATTGGTGTTACGTTGGCGACCCTCCAATCTTCAGGTATTACAGATGATTTTAATGAAAGTTCACAGATTACCAATAACAGGTCTGCAATCTCATATTTCAGTTCTTTCAACACTCTGGGATGTATACCATCTGGTCCAGGTGATTTGCTACTATTCAGTTTATCAAATAGTTGTAATATATCTTCCTGGTGTAGCGATATTTCTCTCAATTCCTCTGCAGTATCACCTTTAAATACCACTTCAGTCTTGGGTAACACCCCTACATCTTCCTCAGTAAAGACCGAAGCAAAGAATTCATTCAGTCTCTCTGCTATAGCCTTGTCTCCTCTTACTGCCCCTTTTACCCCTCTATCATCTAATGGTCCAATTGACTCTCTCACAGGCCTTTTGCTACGAATGTACTTGAAAAAGTCTTTATTTCGTGTTTTTGCTTCCGTAGCAAGTTTCTTCTCAAATTCCCGCTTTGCCTGCCTTATCAATGCTTTGCATTTAACTTGCCAGTGCTTGTGCTGTTTCCAGTTTTCATCATTTGGCTCTTTTTTCCATTTTCTGAAGGTTGCTCTTTTGGCAGCAACAGCCTCTCTGACCTCACCTTTAAACCATGCTGGCAGTTTTTTGGACTTTCTTCCACTTTTCTTAATGCGTGGAATACAGCTGGTCTGGGCTTCGAGGATAGTATTTTTAAATAACACCCAAGCTTGCTGTAAGTCTTTAACCTTTGGAACCGCTCCTTTTAGTTTTTTCCGAACTATATTCCTCATTCTATCATAGTCACCCTTTTGAAAGTTAAAAGGTAGTACTGTGGATTCCTTTACTATCTGTCCTCCACTGATTAAATCAAACATGATCCTACTATGATCACTATTGCCAAGTGGTCCCAACACCCTTATTTCTTGCACCAGATCTGGCGTTCCACTAAGGACTAGGTCCAGTATGGCTTCCCCTCTGGTCGGTTCATGAACCAGCTGCTCCAAGAAGCAGTCATTTATTTCATCTAGAAACTTTATCTCTTTAGCTTGTCCTGCTGTGACACTGTCCCAGTCGATACCGGGGTAATTGAAATCACCCATTATTACTACTCTGTTGTGGCTTTTGTTAGCTTCCTTGATTTCTTTGAGCATTTCATCATCCATTTGTTCATTCTGGCCAGGTGGTCGATAGTATACTCCCACTGCCATCACCTTCCCCTTCATAAATGGAATTTCAATCCATAGAGATTCTACAGCATATTTTGTTCCCTGCAAAACTTTAATCCTTTCTGACTCAATGCCCTCTCTAACATAGAGCGCAACCCCTCCACCAATTTGTTCAGCTCTATCATTACGATATAGTTTGTATCCAGGTATCACAGTGTCCCACTGGTTATCCTCCTTCCACCATGTCTCTGAGAGTGCAATCATATCTAACCTCTCATTTAATGCTATATATTCTAATTCTCCCATCTTATTGTTTAGACTTCTAGCATTGGCATACAAGCATTTTAGAGACTGTATTTTATCAATATTAATCTGGCTATTGGTAAGATCATGCAGTATCAGGGTCTTCAAATTAAAAACATTCATCTGAACAAGCTGAAGAAGTGTCCAATCAATGTCACCACTATGCCAGTGTTGTCTCACAGCTCTGACCACCAGGAATTTGAGATCACTGATACCAAGCTTTGCTTCAATCCAATGCCCTACTAGCTGTATGTCTTCAATCCTCCTCCTAATGCAACTATGGCACTCTACAATCCAGGTATGTATAGTACATTTAGGGGCATGTTTACTAAACATTCCTAACGTGCGGGGCCGTGCTAGTGTGCCTGTGCCATATAAGGAGTGGGCGGTTCAGGCAGAAAATAGAAAAAAAACGGTAGTAAGCAACCGGACGTGTGTGCGTCGCGCTAATGTGCGGGGGTCGACATTAGCGCGTGGAAAGGCAAAGTGGCGCGCTGCTGAGTATACAAAACAACAGAGCCGTGGTACAACGGTGAAGACACTGACCAATGGTGCAGGGGCCATGGGTTCAATCCCCCAGTGTGCGCAACCACAAAGTTCAGCTGAGGCAGTAACTGTAATAATTAACATTGTTTTAGGAGGCAAATTAATTTGGAACGGCATAAGGCGGCGCACAGTTATTTTTGGGCGGCATAAGGCGGCGCACAGTTATTTTTGGGCAGCAGAAGGCGGCGCACTGGTCCCCTTGGGCGGCAGAAGGCGGCGCGCTGATAGGCACAAGGCGGCGCGCTGATGCACAAGCACAGGAACAGAGCCACAGCACAATGGTTAAAACACTGACCAATGGTGCAGGGATCAGGGGTTCAACTCCTCACAATGCCCAGTGAAAAATGACTGCTGAGGCAGTATGTATTATGTTGTAGAGTGCTGTAGGAGGCTGTATAATTTTATTTTGTTATCACTACTAGCAAACGCACTCTCCCAGCATGTTAACATACGGCGGCCCATAAGGCACATGTTACAGTGCACTGTTCGCCAAGGCACCCTTGAATGACCCCTATAGGGCAGCATGTATGTTGCGACACAGGATAATGTATAGTGCACCCTATAGGGATGGCAACCATAAGGTGGCCTACAGGGCGCCCTATGAAGCACCCTCAGAGGCACCTAATGGGTATAGTAAGCTGAGGGTGGTCTTGCCGGCACAGACATATGTACAGTAAATAAAAATAAAGCTGTGGACAGCCCTACCAAAGGGCCCCACTGTGGGTTTGAACCCATGACCTCTGGCTACACAGGCAGTGATGTAACCATTGCGCTACAGCTCCATAGCTGTAAGCAGGCCCCTGGCTGGCTGCAGATAGCCTACACGTCACCTCACAGACAGTCTGCTGGTGTCAACAGGATAGGGTTAGGCCACCCGTACCCATGATGCACTGCACATGCAAATTAGCTGTCCGCAGATGGACACAAGATGGGGAATGCACCCCCACAGCACCTCGGCCCTGTTGGGGGAAGTGACCGGGTGCACCCACACAGCACCTTGGCCTAGTAGGGGGCACTGACCGGGTGTTTTACTGGCACAGAGTAGCCACACACCGTTACATCGTGCGGGTACTGTGCTCACCCTGAGTGTGCAATGAGGTGGCCAGGACCAGGTCAACAACACCTGCCATGGCTGATAGAGGCCAAGCAGGCGTTCGAAAGCAGTGTTAATGTGTAAGATAGCTAGTTTCTGCACAAACACCATGGGTATCCCTGTCTGCCGCCATCAGGCCCCCCCCCCCCCCATGGCAAACATGGTCCCCATCAAGGGATCCACACTCTACCTCCCTGCAAAGGTGGCAGTAGAGGGCAACATCAACCCCAGTCCTGCTGAGGAACACCACCACCCCCCAGATATTCCCCTGAAGCAAGCCAACAGCCACTGCACCCTGCAAGCCATTATAGCAAAACATTTACCAGCTACAAACAGTCTGCTGGTTAGTCCATAGTGCATGTTCCCAATGGAGATGCATGCACCCAGAACTGGGCTGTCTGCATACACAGCAAGCAGATAGATCAGTGACTGGGCCCCAAAGAGAAACCCATATCTATCACATGAGAGAACTACTATACAGCACTATGGGGGGGCCTAGCCATGCTGTGGTCACTGCACAGTCAGGGTGAGCGTGATCCCCCAGAAGGACATGCTTTGGCCACCCTGTCTGTGTAGGTGGTGGCCGGACACTACAATATCCCAGCCAATGTCCCTGCCAGGGCCCTATGCCCAGTGCAGATGCATCCTGGCCACGCCACCCTGCCCTGGCTATACCCATGGTACCTTGCACCTCATTATGCACATTGACTGGCCAATACTGGCAACAGTGCTGGCAGTGCGGGCTGTTGAAGGGGCTTGCAGCCAACACCCACTGTATAGACAGACACACACTTCCACACCTCTGCCATCATGGTGCTACGATTGAGGGGGTAAGTAGCCTTGCCCACCAAACCGGTCCTGAGCACGGCAAGGCATGGATATGGTACGCATTACAGCTGGTGGTCACTCCCCAGGGTGGTAAGCACCGTCAGAGGCCAGGCCTGGAGCATGCCCCGCAAACACCTAACAGATTGTTTGGATGGGGTCAACTAGCAGTATGTATGTAACGTATGGATAACTGCCTGCCTGTGCTCCTAGCAAACGTCTCCGAGCTGTGTACCGTATACCTCAGGTGTAAGGTGACATTGGTAAGTTATGCAAGTGCTCGTTTTGGGTGCTGCATGCACGGTCCAATGTTCTGCCTTTCCAGGAGACATTGGCCAATGGGGCCTGTGGGTGTGGGTGTGTCTGCCCTTGATGGCTGCTGCTTTACGGCACAGATTCCCAACTCCAGTCCAGGTTTGCATCACACTGTTCGGGTTTTCCTGCTATCCCTCATGAATATGCATGGGCTACATCTACATGCCATGGGGGTGGTGCATAGATATACAGCACAGGCATTTGTATGAGTGTCAGCATGGAACCTGACTGGTGTGTGGCCCACCAGGACTGCATTTGGGTGATTCTGCTCTAGGTACTGCCCCTGTTCATGGTGTCTGTGCTCAGTGGGGTAAAAGATAGATGTCTTACCATTGCATATGTCCCCGCCATGAAAGGTGTGTCCTTACTATCACTGTTTAGTTGTGGGAAAAATATGTGGGCAGGATTGGCAGTAGCCCCAGCTGGGCTTTGAACCTGTGACCTTCTGTTCTTGTATGCACTGTCTGTGTGCACTGCACCACTGTGTAGCCACAGATTGGTTGGATTCCCTGGACTGTCCATGACTGTGGATCCGGCAGGACCTGTCTGTTGCAGTGGACTGTGCCAGCCTGCACATGGCTAGGCCTCTGTCTTCTGTGGTTAGCAGCCACTGCCCCCTGCACCACATGTACTTGTCCGCCAACATGCTGGCATGAACTTCTCTCAGAAAAAGCAGTTGACCTGCTTGCAATGTGGCAGTATGGGACTGCATTTGGGGGACTTGGCTGTAGGTAATGCCCATTGTTGTGGTGTGTGTGCGGTGTTGGGTAAAATATGGGTGTTTTCCCCATGCATACAGGGGTGTCTGCGCTATCTTTATTTAGTGGTGGGTAAAATATAGGGACTGGGCTGGCAGGTGCCCCAGCTGGGTTTTGAACCTCTGCCCTCTGGTCCTAGAGGTAATGACTCTGTCCGCTGTACCACACTTTGGCCACTGAGACAGTGCAGCCCCTGGAGGCAGTAAGCCTGGCAGGATGGAGTCACAAACCCTGCTCTACGCAATTCTACTGTGGGCATATGCACCCTGTCTGGTGACAAACGTGCACATAAACCCCGGAAATGACCACGGGAAATGTGGGACACAATATCACCACGCTGGGCAACAGTGATATTAATGGGCAACCATAGCAAACACTCCCAGGAAAGCTCCAAAACGTGGAAATGTTTTTTGGAAGAGTCTCCTCTCAGTAGACCCTTCCAAAATTCATTTCTTTTTTCTGGAGCTTTGCTGGGTGTGATTTCTGTAATTGCCCATCACTATAACTGTTCCCCAGCTGAATTACTATTTTTTATAGTTCTGTTGTGGTCATTTTCTATTTTTATTTTCACTTTTGTGCTGTGCACATATATCACACTGCTCACGTTTTGCTGGTTTCCCCGGTTTTCCTGTACATTGCTGACGGAAATGGTTTCTCTTCCCTTTAAATGCTTTCTATCGCGAGTGTTTCACTCGCGGTAGTTTTTACATGCAAATTCGGGCCCGATACTGTGCGGGGAGCCTCTCCCCTCCCACTCTCCACCCATTGACCCCGTCCCTCCGCCCCTCCGGAGCCTTCCTCCGCCCTCCTTTCGCCGTTCCACGCCTCTATCGGACATTTGCGGGCCCGCACTTGTACGGGGCCCGTTAGTGAGCCGCGTACCTGTGCGGGAGTGACACGCATGTGTGCGGGGCGTTTAAACGCGTTTCTGCGCGTTTCAGTGCCGCGTTGCCGTGCGCTATTTTGCGGCGCGCTATTTTGCGGATTTTAGTAAACATGCCCCTTAGTCTTTCCCACATACAAACGTTTGCATGGATAAATCACTATGTAGATACATGCTGTGTTTCACAATTGGAGAACGCCAACAAGGGTATTCTTTCTTGAAAAATCAGATGAAGAAACTGCTCCTGGTGACCAGAGCATGTTGACATACTGACCAATGCCCACAACAAAAGTGACCCTTCACTTTGGAAATAGGCTGGGCACCAAATGTGCAAAGGGAACCAGAATGTTAGCAAGGTTAGAACATCTTTTGTGTGCAACCATAAGTGTACTATTGCAAAGTGAGGGAATAGTGGATAGAATGTGCCATTCGTCTTCTAGGATCTTTTTAATGTCTTTCGACAAATTTGAGAAAGTGAGAGATCACACCAACTTACTTGACTTATCGAACTTTTGTTTTCAGAAGGTCCTGATGATTAGCACCTTTTGCAGCTTGCTCCTAGTGCTTTATTTGGATATACTGGACATTGTGAAGGGACTGTATAAGCGGGACTATGGGATATGTTTACTAATCGATGGTAGCAGTTTCCGTGCAATATTGGAGCCGTGGCTCCATTGAAATCAATGGGGCCGCAGCTCCAATATCGCACAAAAGCCACTACTGCTGATTAGTAAACATACCTCTATGTGTGAAGCATGTATCATATCATATATTTAAAGCAATAATTTGAATGTACCATTGAAGATACTGAAAGGATTTCACATGCTTACTTATTTATGTGGAGCTGTATATTGTTTTTGGACCTTTTGGTCGACGCCCATCAAAGAGGTTTTTTTTGTTGACCTTTGATGTATCGAGTTCTCACCAGTCTCAGCTGTTGTGTTTCTGGTTTGACTCACTCTCTATTCTTGTTGGTTCTTACTGTGGCCCAGAGGGACATTGAGATGAAGCTTTGGTATGGAGGAGTAGACTAATGGTTAGAGCACTGGCTTGGGAATCCAAAGATCAGAATTCAATTCCCACTAGCTCTCCTTATGGCCTTGGGCAAGTCACTTAGCTCTCCATTGCCCTTGTAAAATCCAAGTTATTGATGTCCCTGTTTAATGTACAATCACATTAGGGAAAAGCGGTCGTTTTTTTTCAGAGGGATCAGGGTAACCATAAGAAAAAGATATATAACCCTCCAAATTGACTCTAAGGGGGATGTTTACTAAAAGCCGCAAATGTGCGCGCCGCAAAATAGCGCACGGAAACGCGGCACTGAAACGCGAATAAACGCGTTTAAACGCCCCGCACACGTGCGTGTCACCCCCGCACAGGTACGCGGCTCACTAACGGGCCCCGTACAAGTGCGGGCCCGCAAATGTGCGATAGAGGCGTGGAACGGCGAAAGGAGGGCGGAGGAAGGCTCCGGAGGGGCGGAGGGACGGGGTCAATGGGTGGAGAGTGGGAGGGGAGAGGCTCCCCGCACAGTAGCGGGCCCGAATTTGCATGTAAAAAACTACCGCGAGTGAAACACTCGCGGTAGAAAGCATTTAAAGGGAAGAGAAACCATTTCCGTCAGCAATGTACAGGAAAACCGGGGAAACCAGCAAAACGTGAGCAGTGTGATACATGTGCACAGCACAAAAGTGAACATAAAAATAGAAAATGACCACAACAGAACTATTACAAATAGTAAGTCAGCTGGGGAACAGTTATAGTGATGGGCAAATACAGAAATCACACCCAGCAAAGGTCCAGAAAAAAGAAATGAAGTTTGGAAGGGTCTACTGAGAGGAGACTCTTCCAAAAAACCATTTCCACGTTATGGAGCTTTCCTGGGAGTGTTCGCTATGGTTGCCCATTAATATCACTGTTGCCCAGCGTGGTGATATTTTGTCCCACAGTTCCCGTGGTCATTTCCGGGGTTTATGTGCACGTTTGTCACCAGACAGGGTGCATATGCCCACAGTAGAATTGCGTAGAGCAGGGTTTGTGACTCCATCCTGCCAGGCTTACTGCCTCCAGGGGCAGCACTGTCACTGTGGCCAAAGTGTGGTACAGCGGACAGAGTTATTACCTCTAGGACCAGAGGGCAGAGGTTCAAAACCCAGCTGGGGCACCTGCCAGCCCAGTCCCCATATTTTACCCACCACTAAATAAAGATAGCGCAGACACCCCTGTATGCATGGGGAAAACACCCATATTTTACCCAACACCGCACACACCCCACAACAATGGGCATTACCTACAGCCAAGTCCCCCAAATGCAGTCCCATACTGCCACATTGCAAGCAGGTCAACTGCTTTTTCTGAGAGAAGTTCATGCCAGCATGTTGGCGGACAAGTACATGTGGTGCAGGGGGCAGTGGCTGCTAACCACAGAAGACAGAGGCCTAGCCATGTGCAGGCTGGCACAGTCCACTGCAACAGACAGGTCCTGCCGGATCCACAGTCATGGACAGTCCAGGGAATCCAACCAATCTGTGGCTACACAGTGGTGCAGTGCACACAGACAGTGCATACAAGAACAGAAGGTCACAGGTTCAAAGCCCAGCTGGGGCTACTGCCAATCCTGCCCACATATTTTTCCCACAACTAAACAGTGATAGTAAGGACACACCTTTCATGGCGGGGACATATGCAATGGTAAGACATCTATCTTTTACCCCACTGAGCACAGACACCATGAACAGGGGCAGTACCTAGAGCAGAATCACCCAAATGCAGTCCTGGTGGGCCACACACCAGTCAGGTTCCATGCTGACACTCATACAAATGCCTGTGCTGTATATCTATGCACCACCCCCATGGCATGTAGATGTAGCCCATGCATATTCATGAGGGATAGCAGGAAAACCCGAACAGTGTGATGCAAACCTGGACTGGAGTTGGGAATCTGTGCCGTAAAGCAGCAGCCATCAAGGGCAGACACACCCACACCCACAGGCCCCATTGGCCAATGTCTCCTGGAAAGGCAGAACATTGGACCGTGCATGCAGCACCCACAACGAGCACTTGCATAACTTACCAATGTCACCCTACACCTGAGGTATACGGTACACAGCTCGGAGACGTTTGCTAGGAGCACAGGCAGGCAGTTATCCATACGTTACGTACATACTGCTAGTTGACCCCATCCAAACAATCTGTTAGGTGTTTGCGGGGCATGCTCCAGCCCTGGCCTCTGACGGTGCTTACCACCCTGGGGAGTGACCACCAGCTGTAATGCGTACCATATCCATGCCTTGCCGTGCTCAGGACCGGTTTGGTGGGCAAGGCTACTTACCCCCTCAATCGTAGCACCATGATGGCAGAGGTGTGGAAGTGTGTGTCTGTCTATACAGTGGGTGTTGGCTGCAAGCCCCTTCAACAGCCCGCGCTGCCAGCACTGTTACCAGTATTGGCCAGTCAATGTGCATAATGAGGTGCAAGGTACCATGGGTATAGCCAGGGCAGGGTGACGTGGCCAGGATGCATCTGCACTGGGCATAGGGCCCTGGCAGGGACATTGGCTGGGATATTGTAGTGTCCGGCCACCACCTACACAGACAGGGTGGCCAAAGCATGTCCTTCTGGGGGATCACGCTCACCCTGACTGTGCAGTGACCACAGCATGGCTAGGCCCCCCCATAGTGCTGTATAGTAGTTCTCTCATGTGATAGATATGGGTTCTCTTTGGGGCCCAGTCACTGATCTATCTGCCTGCTGTGTATGCAGACAGCCCAGTTCTGGGTGCATGCATCTCCATTGGGAACATGCACTATGGACTAACCAGCAGACTGTTTGTAGCTGGTAAATGTCTTGCTATAATGGCTTGCAGGGTGCAGTGGCTGTTGGCTTGCTGCAGGGGAATAACTGGTGGTGGAGTGCAGCTTACCATACCCTGGGCTTATGTCTGTCAGCTATTGTGTTATGGCTGTGTATGGAGCTGCCTGTCTGGGGGGTGGGGTGGTGGTGTTCCTCAGCAGGACTGGGGTTGATGTTGCCCTCTACCGCCACCTTTGCAGGGAGGTAGAGTGTGGATCCCTTGATGGAGACCATGTTTGCCACTGGGGGGGGGGGGGGGGGTGTGCCTGATGGCGGCAGACAGGGATATCCATGGTGTTTGTGCAGAAACTAGCTATTCTTACACATTAACACTGCTTTGGAACGCCCGCTTGGCCTCCATCAGCCATGGCAGGTGTTGTTGACCTGGTCCTGGCCACCTCATTGCACACTCAGGGTGAGCACCGTACCCGCACGATGTAACGGTGTGTGGCTACTCTGTGCCAGTGAAACACCCGGTCAGTGCCCCCTACTAGGCCAAGGTGCTGTGTGGGTGCACCCGGTCACTTCCCCCAACAGGGCCGAGGTGCTGTGGGGGTGCATTCCCCATCTTGTGTCCATCTGCGGACAGCTAATTTGCATGTGCAGTGCATCATGGGTACGGGTGGCCTAACCCTATCCTGTTGACACCAGCAGACTGTCTGTGCGGTGACGTGTAGGCTATCTGCAGCCAGCCAGGGGCTTGCTTACAGCTATGGGGCTGTAGCGCAATGGTTACATCACTGCCTGTGCAGCCAGAGGTCATGGGTTCAAACACACAGTGGTGCCCTTTGGTAGGGCTGTCCACAGCTTTATTTATATTTACTGTACATATGTCTATGCCGGCAAGACCACCCTCAGCTTACTATACCCATTAGGTGCCTCTGAGGGTGCTTCATAGGGCGCCCTGTAGGCCACCTTATGGTTGCCATCCCTATAGGGTGCACTATACATTATCCTGTGTCGCAACATACATGCTGCCCTATAGGGGTCATTCAAGGGTGCCTTGGCGAACAGTGCACTGTAACATGTGCCTTATGGGCCGCCGTATGGTAACATGCTGGGAGAGTGCGTTTGCGAGTAGTGATAACAAAATAATTATACAGCCTCCTACAGCACTCCTCAACATAATACATACTGCCTCAGCAGGCATTTTTCACTGGGCATTGTGAGGAGTTGAACCCCTGATCCCTGCACCATTGGTCAGTGTTTTCACCATTGTGCTGTGGCTCTGTTCCTGTGCTTGTGCATCAGCGCGCCGCCTTGTGCCTCTCAGCGCGCCGCCTTCTGCCGCCCAAGGGGACCAGTGCGCCGCCTTCTGCTGCCCAGAAATAACTGTGCGCCGCCTTATGCCGCCCAAAAATAACTGTGCGCCGCCTTATGCCGTTCCAAATTAATTTGCCTCCTAAAACAATGTTAATCATTACAGTTACTGCCTCAGCTGACCTTTGTCGTTGCGCACACTGAGGGATTGAACCCATGGCCCCTGTACCATTGGTCAGTGTCTTCACCGTTGTACCACGGCTCTGTTGTTTTGTATACTCAGCAGCGCGCCACTTTGCCTTTCCACGCGGTAATGTCGACCCCCGCACATTAGCGCGACGCACACACGTCCGGTTGCTTACTACCGTTTATTTTCTATTTTCTGCCTGAACCGCCCACTCCTTATATGGCACACGCTCACTAGCGCGGCCCCGCACGTTAGGAATGTTTAGTAAACATGCCCCTAAGGTTTAAATAGACCGACCCCCAGTTAGAACTATTAACTTGTTCAATAAGAGTAGTAATTATTGTAATTAATGTACATCACCAAGTTTAAGTTACAATGTAAACAGCTTTGACTGAAATGATAAAGTGGTATAAAAAGCCTACAAAATAGAGACCTTTTTTTCCCTCTCTTGAATACAGGTCAGATGATTTATGGGTTGCTGTGTTGGTGACATAATTTAACATTCTGGGCTAGGTTTATTGCTATTCGTTATTATTGTGTCTTATCAGTATAAGGAGTTCTGTTGAGATTTGGATGTACATTGGGCTCCTTGTGAGGATTATTGATATTTATAGAAATGATTTGAACCAGGATAGAGTTGTGTTTCAGAGGCTGATTTCCTGTATTCTGGAGAGTAGAATATTGTGATTTATGGAATCAAATGCTTCGATGATGTCTAGGAATATTGTAATGAATTCTTGTCCAGGTTTTTCAATCCCTTGAACTGTGTTGAATAGAGTTGTGGGGAGAGTCCCAATGCTGTGGAAGGGATGGAAGCCATCATGCTGGGGTTCTAAGATAGCATGAGTGTCGATGTGTTCCTGGAGATGCAGTTATACTACTTTTTCAATTATTTTAGTGATGAAAGGTAAGCTTGAGATGGGTCTGAATGAACTGGGTGCTGTTGGATCCAGACAGGTTTTTTTGTCTGATGGAGGCCATTTTTTTTAGTGTAGGAGGCATGTATCCTTGTGATAGTGATGATCTTACAATCTGGTGGATTGTTGGAGAAAGGTCTGTTCTTGAGATCTTGATCCATGAGACTGGGCATGGGTCTAGAGGAAAGGTGGTGGTATTTATGTTTGATATAATGTGCTAGAGATCTTCTGTTGTTATTGGCTTAAAGGTATCCCATTTGTGTGTGGGGTTTCCTGTTATGGTTCACTGTTGTGGGATGAGAGGGTGTGGGGGGAGGAGGTTGTGTTTTCCATATAGGTAGTTAGCCACTGCTTGGAGGTTGATGCTTGGGAAGCTGTTAAGGTCTTGACTGGGGTCTTCTTTGAGCAAATTTGCGCTAGCAAAGAGTACTCTTGGGTGGTTAAGTGATCTCACGAGGATGTTTGAATGGCACTCCTTTTTGCATTTATTAGTGAGATGTATTCTGCCTGTTTTGTTGAAAATAGTTCTTTGATTTTGATGTCTTTTGTTCTTCTCCAACTTCTTTTAATCTGTCTGAGCTCTCTTTTCAGTTCCTTGCAGATTAAATGCTGGTGCATGTGTTGCTGTGGTGCTAATTTTTATAAGTCTGGGTGAGCCTCTGCTTGGGTTTTTTTTTAGGTCTATCCATGGGGTGATATGCTTGTTGCTGCGAACTATCAAGATTAGACCGTGATGGGATGGGGAGGCGTCTGAGAGGAGGAGGAATGTGGGGAGGATGATTAGGAGCTCGTGGCTGAGAGTACCAGTATGCATATTTTAGTTGGTTGTGATACGGATGTTGTAGTTTGTGTAGTCAGGTGAAGATTTGGAGCAGGAATAAGCATGTGACGAGCTTTGGTGGTGCAGTGAATAGTGGGAGACTCACCCTTCTAGTTTGTTTCTCTTGTTGATGTAGTTGGTTCTTCGGTTGGGTATGTGTGTCTCTTATATAATGTGCAAAAATGGTTTTAGCTGGTTGAGATTCAGAGCTATTCTAAGGGTCCTTTGGCACGGGCCCACCTGAAGCACAGTTCTTTTAAATTGTAAGTAGGAGCATTCGGCAGTGAATTGGACTTTGGGGCAGTGCTGGGAGCCATGTGTAGAACAGAAATTTGAGGCCCGTATCTGCTATTCTGCTGTCTGCTTGAAATGCTGCTGGAAACACAGTTGTCCATCTGTTCCCCTCAGGGGATCCCCTTAATCCAGGATGTCTGAAGTGGAGTCAATAAACAGACCATGCGCCTGAAGCATGGTTCTTTTAAATTGTACATAGGGGTGCTTGGCAGTGATGTGAGCTTTGGGGCAGTGCTGGGAGCCACATGTAGAACAGAGTCTTGAGGTTCAAACCTTCTCTTCTGCTATCTGCTTGAAACATCACTGCTAATGCCACTGGCCAAACGGGTGTTGATGTAGGGTCCAAGCATAAAAGGAGACATGGGATCTCCTCCTCTTCCCCATCTATGGAAGCACATCAAGAAGGCTAAAGAGCCAAGTACAAATGTTATCTTTTACAGCTGATAGAAGGTACATAGGCTCACCTCTTTTGAACATTGGGGTCATGTCTGTGTGTGTGTGAAGAGGAATGGCAGCTGCAGCATGCACTGTGCATGCATGTGATGCCCTGGAATTTTGGTTGCATATACAATAATATGCTGCGCAGTCAGCCCTTCTGCAACTCCACATACTGTTTGAGACATCTTTTGGGGTGCAAGAGATTGCAGTCACTGGATGACTAGGTGTGGCAGCACACATGTTTTCCCCAAAGCTGTGTGCTTCAAATGCATTCCCACAGCAAACCCCTACAATTACCTCCCACCATGATACTGGTGTACAGCCCCCATATCACCTGCTGCCCTTACTGCGGTGAACTGGGACGTCTCCATCAGATGTGTGTGTGCAGCAACCCTGACCTCTGACTGACCCTCCAGGCCTGAGAACATATCTGTCTTCTCAGGCGAGATGCCTGATTCAAGCCAATTGTCATAATAACTGTATCCAGGGCATCGCTGACAGCTTCCATGGTACAGCTGCAGCCTATAGCAAGCTAGGCTTACATGCAGAGCTTGCCTCTCTGAATGTCCAATATTGTCTCTTGGTGAGACAGGAAAGACTATGTGATGTAGCTGCATGCAGTTTGCTCTTATCCTGGGCTGTAGTCACAGAGTACAATCCGAGGATCTCTTTGCTCCATGCCCACTATGGACATACATGAATGTCCTTCTCCTGCACATCTGCATACAATATATACTATCTGAACACTGTCTAGTGATAATTTACTACAGCATTCAGCAGTGCATTACATATTACTCAAAACAACAACCTGTCTGAAGTTTAAAGAGATGGAATGCAGTTGTTTGCCTGATTTTGACTATGGGATACTGATCTCTGAATGGTGTGTGCACAATTACAGCAGGATACATTTTATTTTATTTATTTATTTAACAGGTTTTGTATACCGCCTTATCATTAATTCAAGGCGGTTCACATGGAACAAACATAGCAATAGGTTTTTACATAGAACAGGGAGTAGAAACTTGTAGGAGTATATCGGGTAGTACATACATTTAAAAATGACTATGTACAGTAACATTGTTGCAATGAGGTGATATGGCTACATTTATCAGTTGTCCATTTCATACATCTGTAATGTCTCTTCAGGTGTTATATTAGGTGGGACCATAGTATTTGAGGAATAAATGTGTTTTGATGGCTTTCCTGAAGTCAAGTAGGTCTTTGATTGCTCATATTGGGGCAGGTAAATGATTCCAAAGTTAGGGAGCATACAGAGAGAAGGCTCTGGTGCGGGTGAATTGTTTTGATGATCTGTAGTTTGTTGGGGTTTCAATGATGTTAGTGTCTGTACTTCTTCTTGTTCTTGCTGTACTTGATTTCTGGGTCAGTGGTTGAAGAGTTGGTGGGGATAGATTATTTAATATTTTGAAGATTATTAATATGCTTTTGTACTTAGCATGTACAGCAACAGGAAGCCAGTGTAGTTGGTTAAGTGTTGGTGTTATATAATTGTATGTTGCAGTTCCTGTTATGATTTTCACCGCAGTGTTTTGCATGAGTTGTAGAGGGAGAGTTGTTTTCCTTGGAAGTCCGTGATATATTATATTACAGTAATCAATTATAGGAGTTAGTATGGCCTGATATACAGTTCTGTAGTCACTGTCTGATAGTAGCGGTTTAAGTTTGTGGAAGGTCTTCAACTTGTAGTAGGCTGATCTGGTTGTCTTTTTTATGTGTGGCTGGAAGCTGAATTATTGGTCAAAAGTAATTCCAAGATATTTGACCTTTTTTTTGTTGGTTAGGGTGTAATTTAGTATCTTGAGTGAGTATGGTGGGGAGAATTTAATATTTCTGTTGATGTGGATCATTTCAAATTTTTTAAAGTTAACGAAAAGATTCTGTCATTTGAGCCACTCAGACATTGCTTCAAGGCATGTTGTGATTTGGGAGTAGTCCGGTTTATTGATGTTGATCTGGGAGAATATCATTATATCGTCTGCGTAGATTCTATAGTAGATGTTGTGTTGTTTTATGATGTTACATATTGGCTTAAGATATATATTAAATAACAGTGCAGAGAGTACTGAGCCCTGTGGAGCACCTTGATACTGCCTAATGGTTTAGATTGTCTGTTTTTGGTTCTCACTTGTTGGTTACAGTGTTACAAGTAGGAGAGGAACCAGTCTAGAACTGTACAATTTATCCTTGTCTCTTGGAGTCTTTGGAGTAGTGTGTTGTGGTTGACAGAGTCAAATGCAGTGGTGATATCTATAAAGCATAAAACAAAGCCATGTAGTATGTTGTCTATGCCTGTGACAACAGCATCTAGAAGTGATGTAATCAGTGTTTCCACACTGTGATTGTGTCTAAATCCATATTGATGTGGGTCCAGTGGGTCAGATGTGTCTATGTGGTCTTGTAATTGATACTGTACTATTTTTTCAATTATCTTCATTATGAATGTGAGACTTGATATTGGGCAGAAGGAGCTTGGGTTCTTTTTGTCAAGATTATTGTTTTTAAGAATTTGTCTGATGGAGGCACTCTTAAGTTGCGGGAGGAGATATCTTTGGGTAAGTGATGATTCCACTATTTTTTGTATGTATGGTAATAGGAAATGTCTTGTTTGCTTGATCCAGCTAAGAGGGCATGGGTCATTGGGTGTTTATATTAGTTACAATTATATCCACTTGTTTTATTGTAGGGACATGAAATTCATTCCATATGATATCCATGGTGTGATTTGAGTTTGCTTTGTGTGGTTTCTCAAGCGATGTCTTGGTGTACTCCTGTTGCATGAGGTCTGCTATGTCTTGGGGTGATATTGAGTTAGTCATATGGTTCCACTGGTTCTTTTATTAGAGAATTTACTATGGTGAAGAGTTCTCTTGGTCTGTTGATGGAGCTCATATAACAGCCCTGCATGAGAAATGTGTCACAGGATGTCATGTTGGTCTTTGCATTGCCTGCCACCATATGGGAAGACAGTACCTGGAGGTGAATGTTGGGGGTGGGGGAAATCGTTCCATAGATGTTGGGTATGTGCCCCTGGTAGGTGGGTTGGCTGGCCAGAGACTATGTTAGATGCACAGAAGCTATGAGGCCATAGTCAGTTTCTGCATGTTTCATATAACAACCCTGCATGAGACTTCTCCCACTCTCCACAGATACCAAGCATGACAGCCTCATGGATGGTGTTAGCATTCAAAGAGGCTGCTGATGGCAGCATATGTGTAACTATCAACTGTACCAATGTCTAACCCCATGTCTAACTTGCCATGGTTCCATGTACTCTTTGGAGGGGAGGGCCTGTGTCAGAAGGGTGGGAGAGTGCATATGCTGCACTGGACATTTTGGCAGTGTCCATGGCCAGGGACATGACACTATAAGGGAGTAGGAGCATGGCATCATGTTCAATGCTCACTAACAAAAGCTGTGTAAGGGGACAGAGTATTCTGGCATGTCAACATGCAAATTCAACCTGTCTCTGGGCCAGTTTTCAGTGCTCTTTGCATAGCATTGGCTGTTCCCAAGTTCAGACTAAAAGTGTATACAAATTAAGAGCAGGAGATCCTGGGCATTGTCTCAAACACAGCCGTTTGCACAGGATGTACATGAGGTGAGGTAAATGGCAGAGACATCTTAACATGGATCTGGCACAAGCATGGCCTGACTACACACAGCTGTTCATGCTGAGAGGCTACAATCACTCTGACCAAGCTATGGCCAAGACAGGACTATGTAGGTAGCTGCACATGTCAGAGTAGGTACTTTATGATTTGGTTGACGAACACCTTACAGCCAGATATCTCCTCCAACCATATGAGTGAGCTTGCAGGTTAGGCCCTTCCATAATAGAGATATTTGTCTGAAAACCATGACCAATCAATCTTATCATGGTGTATCATGGTACCTGCAGCACTGATTCCAAAGGGTAGTAGCAGGGACTGGAAAAAACTTTGCGTAACAGTGCCATTTGCCAGCAATTACTGTCATTGGAGTGGAGGAGTAGCCTTGTGGTGAGAAAAACAGTCTAATATAGTTTACAGTCACTACAGCAGGTACTGGATACATTCCCTTGTCCCCAAAGGGCTCACAATCTACATGTGTACCTGAGATAATGGAGGGTTAAGTGGCTTGCCCAAGGCTAAAGGAGTGCCTATAAGAATAGAAACCCCAGTCCCTCCAGCCCGAGATTACTGTCCCCAGGTGAGAATTGAACCCCTGACCCTCTGGCCTGAGGTACCTTGTCTTAACTAGAAGAAAAGGCCTGGCAATCCACTTCCAGTCATCCCTTGTCAAAAACACCCAGGGGATGCTGTGTCACCAGGAGTCAGCACTGACTTGACAGCACTTAAAAAAACAAACCTGTCACTATATCTCAATGATGGAATTGCATCACTTGGCCACTTGTAGCTGCCAAATGGCTCCCATCCTGCTTGATCCTATCATGCATTCCCTCCATTGCATGCAGACATATGTATTTTGAATGTCTCTGTTAGTCTTCATCGGAAAGGCCTTATTACATATATCTGCATACAATGTGTTAACTCAAGAGGCCAGACGAAAGCACAATTAGCACAACATATATGCCCTTGCGATAGGAGATGATGTGTCACACTCCCCTTATTGAGGCAATAATGATTTCACAAATGTCTTCCTACACATTAGCTCTTACATATGTACAAATTCAATGCCTTAACATACTTTTCCACCTGGTAGCTCTGAATTTCCCAGATACCCAGATCGAAGAGAGAGCCCTGGATATATAAGTAGTACATCCTGAAGCATTTAAGGACTTTTAGCACTGCATTACATAAATACAAGAAAGGTCCACAGAGAACATACTGCATAGCGATGTGATTTGTATGCCAGAACTTGTATAACCATGCAGTCCTAGAGTCGGTAAACATGACAGCCATGTGATTTCAAATATACATTTGCCTATTGAAGCTAATGGGGGTTAATCATCATGTGACAGCATTGGATATGTAGATGTTTTAGAGATGGTTGATATGAATAGATGTGGACTGTGGTCCACCCAGGACTAGGTCACACCTCTCAGGCACATCCAGAGTAGCCACATTACCCAGTTTCAGGAATGAGATCGTTTGCCAGCTCTGGTTTTCAGTCTGCACTGCAATGCAGTCTGCTCTTTGTATTCTGTGATTATTACCATAGGAATCAGTGCCGTGTCTCCTGACCTGTTTCAGAATGAGATAGTCACAAATCCTGGACTGAGTTATAATTGTAGTCCAGAAAGTGGGACACTTGGCAAGTCTGCGCATCTGGTGACAGTGGCCATCCCCAGCAGCCCTGAATGTGGGGTAGAAGCAAAGCAGTGTGCCATATCAGGGTGAGCCAACGCAGATGCCCTGCTGGGCCTTGGTCGCATTCTACTTTGCCTGATCATGTGTAGTACAGCCTAGGTGTACCTGAGTTGCCAAATGTTATAGTTGTATGAGTGGGTTAAAGAACCTCTCCTGGATACATGATAATGTTATGAATTTGCATTATGGTCCCTGCCATACTGATTTCCAGGGGAAAGAAACGGCTAGAGATTCCACACTTCTTCACAGTGGGAATATCTTGAACTACCAAAAAGGATAGCTACAGCTGGAAAGAAATCTACACTTTTAAGTATTTACTTCTAGGAAATCTCTAAATCTTGGGGAAAAGGGAATTCTTTGGATTAAATATGATTAGAATCCAGTGTATTTGTTAATTCAGTCAGGGCCTAGTATCAACAGAGAGCTTTCAGTTTGAGTTTAAAGCCCAGCAGAAAGCTTTTAGTTTAAGTTTAAAACTCAGTCAAGGCCTAGTATCAGCAGAGAGCTTCTAATTTAAATCAAATCAGAGTTAGCATAGAAGGAATAATAGGGTAAATATTCTCTGAGTAGAAATAAATAAATTGTTTCTAGAGATCTTTACAAAGAGGCCTTCCAGTTAGGAGGCAAGAGATCTGTAAATTTATTTTAAATAGGCGTTAAAAATGAGTGACAGATCAAAGTGGCAATTTGAAAGTCTCCCTCCATCAAACCAAGCGATGTGTGACTCACCTAAGAAATTATTAATAGATTATTTTAGAGGCACATGTCTGGAACCTGCGTAGCAAGCCAACCTTTACTAAGGTTAATTCCCTCCCACCCACCCCGACTGCCATGCACTCAGGCATAATCTCAGCTTAATAGGCTCTTAGACCTTTTAAAGGGGGAGAGGAGGTCAAATTCACTTCCAGGTTCAGCTGGTAATCCTCATCAGGAATAGATTAATTAAGGCCCTGAAATTAATTAATCTTAAAGTGAACAAAGTCCCTTAAACTTATTTGGTATAGTTGTTTCAGTACAAGCATCCCTAGTAACTTATAACAACTTAAATAGCTAAACAAAACCTTAAAACTAAGATGCAGACAGCAGTCCAGCAGCGAGATGGGGCTATCTAGTCTTTTGCACTGAATGTCACATTTATTTATTTATTTTATTTATTTAAAGTCTCTTTTATACCGCGCTATTCAGCATCAGTGCGGTTTACAATAAACAACGAACATACACATTTCCAATAGTACTTTGTGTTTACATATGAACAGGAGAACAACTTGGCTAACAGGGTAACTATATACAATAACAATATATACAATTTACAGGCTGGTCATGTGTTCTTATGGTTTCAGACAGAGGAGATTTGTGAGGTCTCGGTAGTTGGTGCTGTACAATTTTCTTCCAGTTAGTGAGGAGACTTACATGTGCACTAGGTGCAAGGATCTCTTTGCCCTCAAGGAACAAGTCCAATCTCTAGAGGCTAGAGTAGCGGACTTAGAGTACATAAGGAAGACAAAGAGGTATGTAGATCATACCTACAGGGACGTAGTATTGAAGTCCCACCTTCAGTCTGGCAGCCTCTCAGTTGCCATGGAGGACAGAGGTCACATGAAAGAAGAGTATCACCTTGGTATGGCAGGAAGTGATCCTGAAGCTAGGACCTGTCCACCACACACTGAGGAGGTTTCTCCATGGCCATGTGCCCATGAGGGAAGGGTTAGAACAGCTGTTATAGTTGGTGATTTGATCATTAGGCATGTAGATAGCTGGGTGGCTGGTAGTCGTGAGGATTGCCTGTTAGCATGCCTGCTGGTGAGAAGGTAGCGGACCTCACACTTCCTTGGGAAGAGTCTACTGCCTTGGTACATGTTGGTAGCAATGACATAGAAAAGTATGGGAGGGAGGTTCTGGAGGCCAAATGTAGGCTTTTAGGTAGGAAGTTGAAATCCAGAACTTCCAGTGTTGCATTCTCTGAAATGCTTCCTGTTCCACATGCAGACCCAAAAGGTAGGCAGAACTCCGGAGTTTCAATGCATAGATGAAATGATGGTGCCACATCTGTGGCATGCATCAGAGAGGCACAGCTATGCCATGTCAGCAGAATTATATGGCAGATTATGTTTTGTGGATGCTGTATATAGCAGGGTTGGCAAGTGACCCAGTTCCAAGAGTGGGTTTATGAGACAGTCCTGGGTCTGTGAGATTGTTCTACAGATGTGTAATGGTACTTGCTGCAGTGATTTCAATGTGTGAGAGGCAAGACAATGAATGTCATCCACCATAGTGAACACACTGTGACAGATCTGACTCCTGGCTTTGTACAAAGCAGCCGAGTGAACCATTTCCAGGACTGATATTTACTCTCAGTCCAGGATTTCAGAGATTCTCATTCCTAGTCATTACATGGACACACAGCAGTGGTTTGGAGGTATACTACCAGGAATGTGCAAAATAATTATTCCCTTGTACTGCAGAATGACACCAAGAGTGCCATTGATGCACACTCCTCCTGTAGTGTAAGTTGGCAATGCAGAGTTTGGCACCTTCCCTATTGCTTCTATTTGGGTTGCCTTCCCCACTATGTACAGAGGTGCTACATAATGGTTGCTGGTTGGCATGCATGAAATGGTGCTTCTGTCAAATCTCGTGTACATGCTGCTCATTATATGCCTACCCAAAATGTGAGAGGCATATAAAAACAAGATGGTGCCCATGTCCATTATGCCTTTAGTCTCTCATTGCGGCTATGTGGCCCCACAAGAGGCATGCTGATCCTTCTTTGTGTATCTTTACCATAGGACATATCAGTGTGGCCTACATAGTCTCCATGAAGTCAAAGTGGTTGTTATACCACCCTGTATGTTTTATCACCCTGTACCACCCAGGTTCACAGCACTCGGATTACGCACATGCCTGGACATGACTAGCACATACTCACATTGGACACAAAATGTGGATACAAGTAGGGAGCAATCAGAGTTGACTGTATCTGTCCTCCTCCTGAAGGCCTAACAGACAGGCTTTTCTACTGTGCTACATGATGTGCATGCACAAGTTGTGATACCTGTGAATGTTTGAACATGCATGATCTGCAGCCAGTTTGATCGATGTGATTGTTGGCATTCTTGGCTGTATCACCTCTGATGTGGACTTTTCTCCCAGAGGTGGTGCCTTGATGAGGTTTCTTCTTGTCAAGTGGGATACTATGGGACACAGAATAAATGGCCTTACTTGTGCTACAAACATATGCTAGGCCAACACACTGTTACAGAACACATGTGAGAACATGTGGGTCACATCTGAGATGCAGGGAGGCTACCAAGGGACACAGAGCAGCATTGTAATATGATGGCAAGCTTATACCGATGTGCCTAGAGTTCGATATGCATGACACATCTCTGTAGTCCAGCACCTGGCAAAATGTGGAAGCTGTTTACCATGGTCTGTGTTGGGAGTGTAGCCTTTAATTTGTATCGTCTCTGTGAGGAACATGTCACTCTTCTCTGCACTCTTTCCTTGACAGCTTGAGGATCTGTGGAAGAAGGAACAGGAGCTGAGGCAGAAGTGCCCTGAATTCCTGACGCAGGTGCTGGTTGAACTGAGGTCACAGGAGAAAGGTGAATGTATATACCTCTCATCTACAAACAGGCACCAAATTCAGAAGTAAATCAATCTCTAGCAACTTTCTTCTAAAACACATTGGGCATATCTTCATCCAGCTGCTATGTATGGTAACTTTTCACAGTGGGATGAGGTAAGGATCATGCATGCAGTCATGCTGTGCTGCACATAACACATTTTAGCAGATCTACCTGTCTTGCTTGGTAGTATGCCAAAGAGGTGCAGTATGCATTTGTGATGCAGTACACATAGGGCCCAATTTTTGAAGACCTTTACACAGGTAACTTCCCTAGTTACCCATGTAAAGGCCTCATCTGGGATTTTTGAAGGGCACCTACATGGGTAGTGCCCTTCAAAAATCCTGGATATGTCCCTAATGCGCTCAAATGCTATCCGCATAGCCTTGGGGTATGTTAGGGGCATTCCGGGGTAGAGTGGGGGCGGAAGAAGGGGCTACATGGGTAGCAGCAATTTTCGATGCTACTCACATAGCCCTCTGTTCCTTAAAGATATGAGATCAAATACCTCTGTATAACCCTTGATCAAACACTCAGTATGCTCTCCCACCTGAAACAAACAGTGAAAACAGTGTTTTACAAGTTAAAAACAATTCAACACATACGGCCATTCCTACAAGAAAATGACTACAGATCAGTAATCCAAGCGATTGTCACACCCCACTTCGACTACTGCAACAGCCTGTTGCAGGGTCTACTTGCCAAAAGCCTACACATCCTCCAAAGAGCACAGAACATCACTGCGAGAATCATCTGTAAAACTTCAGTAACTGACAGCATCATCCCCATCTTATATGACCTCCACTGGCTCCCAATAGCAAGTCAAATAAAGTTCAAAACACTCACCACTACTTTCAAGCTACTGAATAATATAGCCCCATCCATTCTCTCTACACTCATACAGATCCCCCCAAACACAAGAACCAGAAGAGAAAATGCACTGCACTCACTTGAGATCCCAAACACATTCAGGAAAACGAAGCAATCCACAAGCTCCAGGGCATTCACTTTCACCGCCCCCTCTCTCTGGAACGCCTTACCTCTATCAATCCGCTCAATCAAGGATCTCCAGCAGTTTAAAAAAAATCACTCAAAACATACCTCTTCACTGTACACTACGGAGCGCAAAACACAACACAAAACACCTGAAAGAACTCACAGGCACACTAACTGCATACCCCAACCCAAAGTACAGGCAACATTCACCTTTAAACAGCATGTACATAGTTCTAAATAATATGTTAAGTTGTTAAGTGTTGCAAGTTTTTTAATAGTTCTAAAAACAACTGTTCTATGTAAAATGTTAGTTATATGTAAACCACCCCTGATCTCTGGAAGGGGCGGTATAGAAAAATGTAGCAAATAAATAAATAAATAACGATAGGAGAAGTTTTTCCTTGCCTATCTTTAAGGCGCAGAGGCTATGCAGGTAGCATCGAAAATCGCTGTTACCCATGTAGCCTCTGCAGCTGCTGGCATGCATTATTAAATCAAACCATATTCTTGCACAAATACCTGGGTGATGCTGCAAGCACAGGGTATCCCAAAGACCTACAATCCCACAGCATTACTGATGGGTGAGACAAATCAAACCTTCCCACATACACTCAATCAGTCTTGCTGTTGGCAGTGATGGAAGCTGCATCCCAATGGGTTGAGGTTAAATGTGCTTATAGAGCAGTATGCAACATATTTTATTGGGAAGGGCTGACATCTACATACTTTATGAATGCCATCATGATAGTCAATAGGACGGCACATGCTGGAGTGTAATGTAGGAGGTCACCAAACAGCATCTTCTATCTGTGATATAAAACATGCTGCCTTGTGCTCATCTGCAACACTGAGAGCTACATGAGAGGAGTATGATGGCATGCGTCCACCTGGAAGTGAAAATTCAGATTAAGGGGGTCAGTGGGCAGGCTATGTGCCGCTGCAGTGCATAGCCTGCCTAATTCAAAACCGGGTCAGAGGTCCATATGTTCACACTCTACATTTTCTGTCTGTAGCTATGTCCTCCTGCCTGTATGATGTTCCTCCCCTCCATGCCATCACTAATAGGACACTGTTCACACACACCCAACAAGTAGTGGGCTAAAATATTTCAGATCAATGTCAAAGTGCATCTCCAGGAACAAGCAGGAATGTAGTCTTCACATATGGGTATCATCGGTACTGATGGAGCCTGCGCGGGAAGACTCCCCAACGTCCAATAGGAACGCTTTTGGGAGCATAACCCAGCACATGCGCGTTGCCTTCCCGCCTTTCCAACTGTTCCTCTTCAGTTCTTTGTTTTCCGCGGAGCCGACAGGCCTCATACCCTGTCACCGCAGAAAGTTTCTTCTATAAACTTGTTTTCTTGTGGTCGCGTTTGCCTCCGCAGGACGCCTACCGGTACCGCCAATTCTTTTCTTTTCTTTAAAAAAAAAAAAAAATTTCTGAACTGTTTCTCTTCAGAAACTTTTTCGGTGCTAGGCACCATTTTGGGCATTAGCCCCATATTTCCTAAAATATGGAAAAACCAGCTAGTGGTTTTAAAAAGTGCACTAAGGGGTATGTTTACTAAACCATCTTAATGTGCGCTCTGTGATGTTATCACGTGATAAGGTACCTTATCGCGTGATAATGGCACTTTATCGGGGCGCACAGGTACCTTATCACGCGATAACGCGCGCAGCGGCGCAAATGAGCGCTGAAGGCAGGGAAAGGCTCCCGGAGGGCGGAGGAAGGCTCCCCAGGGGTGGAGAGAAAGGGTCAATGGGCGGAGAGTGGGAGGGGAGAAGCTCTCTGCACACTAACGCTGTGAAATCCGAGGTTGAAAACTAACGCCAGTGAAACCCTGGCGTTAGAGTTGATTTAAAGGGAAGAGAAACCATTTCTGTCAGCAATGTACAGCAAAGTCAGGGAAACCTACAAAAAGTGATAAGTGTGATATATGTGCACGGAACAAAAGTGCAAATAAACATTGAAAATGACCCCAACAAAATATAAAAAAAACATAACCAAGCTGGGCAATAGTGATATTAATGGGAAACGTTGAAAAACACTCCCAAAAAAGCTCCCAAAAATGATATGAATTTTGGAAGGGTCTGCGCTTTGTCCCCATACAAGGTGAATGATCCCACAGTGAAATAGCGCTGATGAGGGTTTCCCTCTCCATTGGACAGGTTTCCTATGGCGTGCACATGTTCCACAACAGCAGGGCAGGCATGTCGGAATGGGCAACTGGACAGATGCTGGGAAAGGGGACACAGAGGGCTGCAGACGGCACATGCTGTGCTGCAGCTGGGACACAGTGCAGACTAGAGTGATGCCTAGGTGGCCCATAGGAATGCTGAAACAGTAGAGCAGCCAGACAGCAACTGATGAGGGCCCAGCATGGGCACGAGTGTGCTTCCCACAGTGTCACAGGGGATAGTACCCAGCAGGTACTGTGGGGCCTGGCACTGCAGTACCCCCAAGGGCACAGAACATTGGCAGGCGGTGCTGGGGGGAAGCGTGGACATCTATGCAGGCACCCCTACCCTAGAACCTGCACCATAGGCAGTCGCCTACCCGCACAATGGATGGCCTGAGACTATGCTCCACCAGCACCACCAGCAGACGGGCATGTCAGCAGGGTGGCAGAGGGGTACTGGTGGTGGAGGGGGCAGTGGCAGCTGCCCAGAGCAGACTGTGGACTAGCCCTGTGTAGGTGGGTGCCATGCACTGCAACAGACAGGCCCTGTCTGACGAACAGTCATGGTATCCCCAGGGAATGCACTGTCTCCGTGGCAACACCGTGGTGCAGTGCACACAGCCAGTGTGTTCAGGAACAGAAGATCACAGGTTTAAGTCCCAGTTGTGGTTCCTACAAACCCAGCCGCCATATTTTACCCACTACTACAACATGCTAATACAGACAGAACCTTTAGTGCAGATGATGTAGACATGCCCAAAACACCTACATTTTACCCTACAGAGCACAGACACCATAAACATGCACATTACCTAGAGCAGAGTCTCCCAAATGCAGTCCTGGAGGGCCAAACACCATTCAGGTTCCATGCTGAATCTAATAAATGTGGCTGTGTTGCATTGCTATGCACCGCCCCCATGGTATGCAGATGTATCTCATGCATATTCATTAGGGACAGCATGAAAACCTGAACAGTGTTTGGCTCTCCAGGACTGGAGTTGGGAACCTCTGCCATTTTGCCAACAGATGGCATCAAATAACAGCAGAAAATTGGACTCTGTCCATTGTAGGAGAGAGATACAAGCTTCATTTTCACAGCATGCCCCCTCCTACGGCAGTTCAATTCCCAAACCTCTGCAGACAATCTGCTGGATCACGAGGTCTCAACACTTCTTGCCCAAGAGGCAATAGAGGAAGTACCCATTCTCCAAAAGGGTACAGGGTTCTACTCCCCCTATTCTGCCATACCTTCAAAGTCAGGATTGGCTTTGCTCTCTAGACTTAAGGATGCATATACTCACATTCTGATCCATCCAGATCACAGGAAATTCTTATGATTCCTTTTCAAGGGAAAACACTTCCAATACAGGTTTCTTACCTTTGGTCTGGCTTTGGCACCAAGAGTATTCACGAAATGCATGGCAGTAGTAGCTGCATTCTTGAAAACCCTATTCGTCTTCCCTTACTTGGACGACTGGCTCATTCGAGCCCCCACGATTGCAGAAGTCAGCTATGCACTGTCTTGCACAATGTGAATCCTCCAATACTTGGGATAGGTAATAAACTTCCCAAAATCCCAACTTGTTCCTTCCCAGTCCCTGGAGTTCATAGGAGCCTGTTTAGATACCAGACAATCAAGGGCTTTCCTTCCACAGGCCCGGTGTCTTCGCATAGTGCAACTAGCTTCTCAAGCAATGGGAAAATCCTCCCTAACTGCTTGAGAACTGCTACAATTACTGGGACATATGGCATCCACAGTTCATGTAGTTTCCTCTGTTCGCCTCCACATGCGAGCAGCCCAGTGGACCCTGTCCACACAGTGGGCACAGGCCACAGGACGTCTGTCAGACAAGATATCAAACCCCCAATGACTGATCTTGTCCCTCCAATGATGGCAATCACTGGAGAATCTTGTAGTGGGGTCTCCCTTCCAACAACCCCTATTCCAGGCCACCCTAACAACAGATGCATCACAGGTGGGTTGGGGAGCACACCTGCATCATCATTCTACCCAGGGTACATGGACTCCACAGGAGGCGTGTCTTCACATAAACCTCCTAGAATTAAGAGCAATCTATTTAGCTTTTCGAGTATTCCATGCCCAACTCAGCTACAAAACAGTCCTAGTCCTAGTCCTAGTCCAAATGGACAATCAAGTAGCCATGTTCTATGTGAACAAGCAGGGTGGAACAGACTCTCTATCGTTATGCAATGAAGCTTTACCACTATGGGCCCTCGCCAGAGAGCATTTGCGCAGCTGACATGTTATCGTGCAATAAGGTACCTTATCGTGCAATAATGGCGCTTTATCGGGCGCAGAGGTACCTTATCGTGCGATAACATGCACAGCGGCGCAAATGAGCGCTGAGGGTGGAGAAATGCTCCTGGAGGGCGGAGGAAGGCTCCCCAGGGACAGAGAAAGAGGGTCAATGGGTGGAGAGTGGGAGGGGAGAGGCTCCCTGCACACTAATGCTGTGGAATCCGGGGCTGAAAACTAACGCCAGTGAAACCCTGACGTTAGAGCAGATTTAAAGGGAAGAGAAACCATTTCCGTCGGCAATGTACAGCAAAGCCAGGGAACCTACAAAAAGTGATAAGTGTGATACATGTGCACGGAACAAAAGGGCAAATAAACATTGAAAATGACTTTAACAAAATGTAAAAAAAACATAACCAAGCTGACCAATAGAGATATTAATGGGAAACAGCAAAAAACACTACCGAGAAAGCTCCAAAAAAAAGATATGAATTTTGGAAGGGTCTATGCTCTGTCCCCATACAAGGTGAATGACCCCACAGTGAAATAGCGCTGATCAGGGTTTTCCCTTGTTATTGGACAGGTTTCCTATGGCATGTACATGTTCTGTAACAGCAGGGTGGGCATGTCGGAACGGGCAACTGGACAGATGCTGGAAAAGGGGATACAGAGGGTTGCACGCGGCACATGCTGTGGTGCAGCTGGGCCACAGTGCGGACTAGGGTGATGCCTAGGTGGCCCATAGGAATGCTGAAACAGTAGAGCAGCCAGACAGCAACTGATGAGGGCCCAACATGGGCACAAGTGTGTTTCCCACAGTGCCACAGGGTATAGTACCCAGCAGGTACCCCCAAGTGCACAGAACATTGTACCGATGTACAGGGTGATGGTAATGTACAGTGCAACAATGACAGTGTGTGGCAAAGGATGGGGATACGTGTCCACCAGAGGAGGTAGAGGTGGCAGAATAAGTGCAATGACAGGAGGACAGAGGAGAGCAGTGCCATGCAGAGCAGACACAGGAGAGGCAACCAGGAAGAACTGCAATGCAGAAACATCTACCAGTGCAGGACATGGGGTAGCAGCCTGCACATTAGGGCAGGATGCCACACAGCTGCCACACACACATAGATGGACAGAAGGATGGATGGCAACAGTGATGAGGGTATAATGTGGCAGCAGCACCGTTCTGCACTGATATGACTGTTACAAGAATGAAACGTAGTTGTGTAGGATAGTCATAAAGAAAAGGGGAACAGAGAGGAATTGAACCCATGATCTCTGCTACTGAAATCATTGCATTAACCATTGTGCTATATCACTATGGGAGGTTTTGTATTAATGGATGGCTAGAGAAAGAGTGCAATCACCAGAAACCTGTCTGCTGTGGCAACCAGGATAGGATAGAACCAACCGTACCCATAATGCAATTCACATGCAGATCAGCGGTCTACATCTGCTCACCAGATGGGGTATGCACCTCTACAGCACGTCAGCTTGGTAGGGGGGAATTACCATGTGTGTTACTGGCACAGAGTACCCACAGGCCATGCCAATGTGCATGTTCGGTGTTCACCCTGAGGGTGAGGTGGAGTGGCCAGCACCAGGTCCGTAGTACCCAGGTTAGTTGAGGTGGTTTTTGCTGCAGATCTTCATCAATGCCAGTGTGTGACAGGTATTTGTTACAGATGCTTTTAAGAGGCCTTTGCCCATTTGTAATTACCAGTCATGTCTGGCCCTTGTGGACCATAATGCACAAAGCATAGTGCAGATCCACTGTGCTTGCTATGGTCACCTGTTTGAGGAGCAGGGGGGTGACAAAGTATGTAGCAAGCTGCCCCTGTGGGTCAGGGTGGGGGACATGATCTGCCCCCAAGGGGGGCAAAGAAGGTACATGAGGACAGACTGCGGGACCAGCAGCCCCAGTCCTGGTGGCAAACGGGCAGCTGCAGCTGATATGCACTTGGGACATGGACACTAGCAGATAGGTAGTGGGCCCAGTCAGCTCAGCTGCCCCCCACTACAATCTGACATTCACCAGCAGAGGGCAGTCAGTGTGCACCTGCTGCATCCTGCAAGGTGGTGCAGCCATACAGATGCTAACTGCAGACAGTCTGATAGCTAGTACATGGTGCATGTTCCTGGAAAAACTGTGTGCACCCCAAACTGGGATGTCAGTGATTTGACCCCCAGAAAAGGAAACCTATAGATATTACTTAAAAAAAAAATAGAGCACTATGGGGGGACCTAGCTATGCCATGGTCACTGCACAGTCAGGGTGACAGTGACCCCCTTTTCTTCCCCCCCCCCCCAGCATGAAATGCTGTGGACACCCTGTCTGTGCATATGGTGGTCGGGCACTACAATGTCTCAGCCATTGCCCTATGCCCTGTGCAGATGCAGCCTGCCCAGGCTGCCCTGTCCAGGCCATACCCACAATACCTTGCTCCTCATTATGCACATTGTCAGGCTAACACTGGAAACAGTGCAAGCATTGTGGGCTCAGTAAGGTGTAGGCAGCCACAAAACACTGGATAGACAGACACACACTCCCATACCTATTTCAGCATTGCACAAATATGGAGGTGGTTGGCAGCCCTGGATGCCACACCAGTCCTTGGCACAGTGCAGGCATTGCTATGGTACTCAATACTGTTAGGGTCACTCTCTGGGGTGGTAAACACTGTCAGAAGCAAACACAGAAACACACTCCACAGATATCCGAAAGGTTGCTATGATGAGTCTCTGTCAACAAATTGTGTTTAACTTAGGATTTGTTATCTGACATTAATCATAGCAACCTTTTGATATATGTGGAATGTGTTTCCAAGTTTGAGATGGCATTGCTGCTCTGCGCAGGGCCCAACAGCATGACTCTCCAGGCTGTTTGGCCCTGACTTTGGTTAGTGGAGCCTGTGGGTGTGGGTGTTTGTGTCCCTGTTGGCTGCTGCTGTAGGGCAGAGGTTCCCAACTCTGGCCCTGGTGGGCCAAACACGGTTCAGGTTATTGTGCTGTTCCCAATGAATATGCATTTGCATACAATGGGGGCAGGGCATACAAATGCCTCACAGGCATATTTAGTAGGGACATCATGATACCTGAATGGTGTTTGGCCCTCCAGGACTGCGGTTAGGAAACTCTGCTCTAGGGATTGCACATGGTGTGTGTGCCCTGTGGGGAAAAATATAGGTGTTTATGGCTTGGTTATTTAATCTGCAATAACAGTTCTGTCTTTGGATACAATATGGGAACATGGTTTGCAGCAGCCACAGCTGGGACTTGAACCAGTGACCTTCTGACTCTGGACACACTGGCAGTGTGTACTGCACCACACTGTTGCCAAGTAAGTAGATCATTCCCTGGGGATACCATGACTGTTTGTCAGACAGATCTTGTTGGTTGCAGTGCACGGCTCCCACCTGAACAGGCCTTGGCAGTGGTCTGCTGTGGCCAGCTGCCTCTGCCCCCTCCGCCACCAGCACCCCTCATCAGTTGCTGTCTGACTGCTCTACAGTTACATCATTCGTATGTGCCACCTAGGCATGTGCCCCAGCTGCACCACTGCAAGTGCCGCCTGCAACCCTCTGTATCCCATTTCCTGCATCTGTACAGTTGCCCTTTCCTACATGCCCACTCTGCATGCCATAACACACCTGCCCAATTTAAAAGGACAACCCTGATCACCGCTGTTTCAATGTGGGATCATTCACTTTGCTGGGGGACAGAGCATAGACCCTTCCAGACATAATATCTTCGTTTTTATGCTTTCTCAGTAGTGTTGCTTTATGTTTCTCATCAATATCACTCTTGGGAAGCTTGGTTATTGTGTTTTTAAATGTGTTTCAGGTCATTTTCAATGTTTATTTGCCTTTTTGTTCCGTGCACATGCATCACTACTATCACGTTTTTGGGTTTCCCTGGGTTTACTGTACATTGCTGACGTAAATAGTTTCTCTTTCCTTCAAATGTGCCTAGCGCGAGGGTTTCACTCGCGCTAATTTTTGGAGCTGAATTTCATGGCATTAGTGTGCAGGGAGCCACTCCACACCTACTCTCCGCCCATTGACCCTGTCTCTCCACCCCTGGGGAACCTTTCTCCACCCTCAGCACTCGTTTCTGCCGCTGCGCACGTTATCGTGCGATATACCGCGATACTTGACGTCTTCGCCCGGTAAAGCACCATTATCGGGCAATAACGTCACTTATCACGTGATAACGTCACAGCAGCGCAATTAGCACCCTTTAGTAAACATACCCCTATGTATCTGTCTGCAAATAGAAGCAGGTTGATAGATCCACATCACCCCTGTAAGGTGTGGCTGCATGTCCAATATATATGTGATGGAGTCCCAGACTGACACCTACAGTCAGGGTGCAGTCTCCCAAGCTTGCCCACTGTGCAGGTTATGCATCTGCTGTGGTCAATTTACCAACACTCACCAATTGGCCACAGCTGAGGCAACACACATTGCCTGCCTGATAGCCTGGATTGAAATGAGCATGTATGAAATGTCATGCAATGAATAGGTACAATGGTGCCTGGTGCTTTGCTGAACCTGCACCATTTTGGAAGGTATTTGGATAGGTCCAGAATAAAATGAACTGAAAAGAACCCGTGGGCATCGAACTGGCCCTCTGGAGCAGGGGCTGCTCAAGGCAAAGGATGAGATGGTGCCCCCCCCCCCCCCTGTGGAGAGGGGAGGGGCTGTTTCAAAACTCCAATCAGGGACTGCACCAAACCAAAAAGCTGATTAGATTATATATAGGAAATGCAAGATGTTTTCACACCAAGGAACTAAAAGAAAGCGAGAACCACAACACAGTTTATAAAACTAAATTATTACTCATTTTTATTTTGTTGTTATAAACTGCGTTATGGTTCTTGCTTTTTCTTTTTCATCATGTATTTTGCATCCACAGAACCCTCTCCAACAGTGGGTGAAGGACAGAACCAGGATATACACCCACAGAACTCAATATCTTAAAAAGCTAAAAAATCTGATTCTGATCATCTCACTAACAACAACAAACATTCTCCAGTACTAGGCATATTGTGAACTAATACAAAACCCTACAACAAAGTCACTGAGTATCTATAGAGCAAATTTACCATACCATACCCTATCAGCACCAACTTCCAAAACTCACATAAGGAGCCCATCCAAAAAAAGCATCACTGTAAATACTACAGTGTGCCCTGGAACATCCATCCACCTATTTGAAAAGCTGAACAAGTCAAATTACTATAGTATAGTATAGATCTTTATGTACAAACTCCATGTCTCCCCCTTTGTCCAGCATGTCCCCTGTCTTCCCCTTTGTCCAGCATTTCCCCCCGTCTCCCCCTTTGTCCAGTATTTTCCCCCTGTCTCCCCCTTTGTCCAGCATTTGATCCCCTGTCTCTCACCTTTGTCTCTCCTTGTCCTCCTCCTGTCCCCACTCCCTTCACCTGTACTTCTCATCCGGTGGCGGCGGGGGGCACTACGGTTGTTTTTATTTTATATTTTGCTGCCTCTGGTCTCCTCTACCATCCCACTGCTTTTTTTTCTTCAAGAATGCTGCAGCAAGAAAAAAAAAAAAAGCAGCGGGAAGGCAGAGGCAGGCCTGAGACAGCAAAATCTAAATTAAAAACAACCGGAGTGCGCCGCCGCAACCACACAAATCAGCCTGATCACTTGCAGGGTTCCTGCAAGCGATCAGGCTGATTTGTCTAATGTTGGTGGCACTCCGGATCTATTTTAATTTTAGATTTTGCTGTGTCTAGCCTGCCTCTGATTTCCCACGTGGGAAGGCAGAGGCAGGCCAGAGGCTGCAAAATCTAAAATTAAAATAGAGGAACCCTGTAAGTGATCAGGCTGATTTGTGTGGTGACGGCGGCACACTCCGGTTGTTTTTAATTTAGATTTTGAAGCCTATGGCCTACCTCTGCCTTCCCACGTGGGAAATCAGAGGCAGGCTAGACACAGCAAAATCTAAAATTAAAACAGAGTTGGAGTGCCGCCCTCATTAGAGTGCCAACTGAGGCGATTGTCTCAGGTGGTCTAATGGAAGAACCGCCCCTGCTCTGGGGTGTCTAAACACAATGCATGAACAACTATGCTAAACTTGCAAGGCATCTGTCATGGCAGGAATTATCAAGAAAGGGATCATATGTATCTGCCTGCAATGTAGAAGCAGGTTGATAGATCCACATCACCCCTGTAGGGTGTGGCTTCACATCCAGTATATATGCGATGGAGGCCCAGATCGACACTCACTGTCATGCATCTGCTGCAGGCACATTACCAACACTCTCCAATGGGCCAAAGCTGAGACTGCACACTCTGCCTGTCGGATAGCCTGGATTGAGAACAGCATGCATAATGTAGCACACACTGAATAGATGCAAGGGTGTCTGGGGCTGTGCTGAACCTGCACCCCTTTTGGATGGTATTTGCACCAGCCCAGAACAAAATGAACATAAAACAACCTGTGGGAATTGAATCAGTCCTCTGGCATGTTCAAACACAGTGTTTTAACCACTTTGCTATCCTTGAACAGCAACTGCAATGGAAATACTTATCAGTAAAGAGAAGATACGTACGTATGTTTGTATCTGCCTGCAATGTATCAGCAAGTTCGTAGCTCATCCTCACTGGACTGTGATAGACCTGTGTGTTGTGCACATATCTGTCATGGTTTAAAGTATCTGCGGTCATGGTTTGGGTATCACACATGACTCATGTTAAATGCATGAGTCAGACATCTGCTGCCCTCACACCAACAACCCTGTGCAATCTCCCAAACCTCACGCAAAACTGAAATGGTGCAAATGCATGTCTCTGCCCTCTGCATGTTATGAAAGAGATCATGGGAAATGACCTTTGTTGGCAGGTACATACAGATGCATATCAACAACTGTAATTTCCACTGGGTGGTGTTGTGTACAAGGACAGCGCAGGAACCCTGATGCAAGGCCCTACAATGATTAACTGTGGAAAATCAACAAACGATGCAAGAGCACATGCCTGACTGCAATGTGTGTACATGTAGGCACCTCCCCATGTCAGCAGCTGATGGGCTGGTGTGTAGTGAAGATAAGGGAACGACGCAAGGTATGTTGATGTTTATGTGTATGTTTATTTAGAATTGTGATATACCACACTTCAAAAATACACGAGTGATTTACAATGATTCAAAACACACTGCCAGAAAAAGGAAAACAATGCCATAATCACGAAAGGAAAGTGACAGGAGAGATTAGCAGAGAGGAGACAGGACACAAGAAAGAAAAACTGGGGAAGAGATACCTCAGCTGGGGGCAGAGGGGACAAGGAGGTCAAAAGTGGTGCAAAAGAGGTGGGTCTATAATAGAGATTTAAACCTGTTAAAGGAGAGTCCCAGCTGAAGGTCTGGGGGAGGGAATTCCAGAGTTTGGGGCCAAGGAAGAAGAAGGCAGAGTTTTGGGTGGATTCCAGATGTGCGAGAGAGGGGTGGGGGGAGAGACATACGGTCAACAGGATTATGCTGAAGCATATGATGGGGAGTGTGGAGACGTACCAGGTTAGAGAGGTATGTCTCCAAAAGGTACCATGTACATTCATTGCTATGTCCACAGCTCATCCCCAGGATAGATCTCGTGTAGGAGCTGGATTACGTGCATCATGCAGTATACCCCTCATGGCAGTCCTACAGTCTGCAGGCCTGATTCTCATGAGCATGTGTGTAGACAGTGTGTGGTTTATTATGAGCCACCAACAATCATTATATATGCCATGCCCTATATGGCATTCCTGCCTGTTAGTGTAAGCATGACTAATCCAGCACATGCATAACCTGCAACAACAGTGGAGGTGTATGGAGAGCCTCAGATGTGGTTGGGATGGTGTGTGTACAAGGAGGTGCAAGTGGGGGCTGTCTGTCTGTCGTCAACCTGGATGTCTAGTGCTAAATATGTCATAGGCCATCTATGTCCTTGATATGCCTCTCGGATGGGGATGTTATGCTACCAACAAGTTGTCCCAGGTCAACCTGGCTTGGCGTACTATTTGTGGACAACATGAAAACAAGACAGGAAGGGATGCAGAAGCTGACATGCATCTGAACCTTGCCTATGGGCTGCCATAATGTGGCTCTGGCAGCATGCCAGCAACAATGTTGTTTGCTGGTCTGGGATCTGAGCCCCATAATGGAGATGCACAGACAAGGAGACACAACCTCATGCAATATCCTTTGACATTATGGGGCCCTGCTGCATCAGCTGTGAATCTGCGTGCTGTGGCCCTCATGAAGATTGTGCCATGGAATGCATTTTGCATCTGTAAGGCCTCATTCTGTACATGTGCATACAATGTACACCTTTTATATCACTATTGCATCTTCTGCAGTATATTATGATGAAGAGCAGCTGTACAGGGTCTGGATGAGTAGCATGCACTGAGTCGCTATGTGTGATTCAAACACAATGTGAGAGCAGCATGAACAACAAATTTCTGCAGGGATGTTGGTAAGCAAACATGTAGGATATGCTTCTACTGCCCCTCCATGACATATGACATATTACTCAACAGTCTATTATATGGGTAAAACTAATGTATAAATATATGTGGTGCCCATGTGCACCAGGGGTGCTGCTGACAATCCCACATGGGTCACAGGGGCTACGGATCATGTGCAAGAAGTATGTGGCCTAGCTAAATTTGAGCATAATGTACATATGTCATCTATGCCTCAGACACTGTGTTACTTAGCTGACAACATTTACATTTTAGCAAGGGATGTCTGAGTGAACCACAGGTCAGATATCAGTATTTAAGGTTCTGTTGGTGTATGATATGTGTGGATATATGCGCCTCACAGCTACCTCTGAGAAATGACCAGCTAAAAGACAAATGGTGTACCTCCCCAATGGCTGGGACTCTGTGAACAAATACATTGCTGACACGTCTGAACATCAGTGGTGTGCACCTTTATATACATGTGTTGTCTCACAGAGGACTGAACCATGCATAACATATTTGGCAAACCTTGCTGCTCACAGAAATGTCTGTTATAAATATCTCCACACTGGCCATTGATGACTTGGTGATCTTGGGATGCCAGTGTGACGAGTGAGTTGGAGGGCATGCAATGATGTGTCCCGCATTATCCCTGGAATTCCCATATCACATATAGGACTTGACTGATGTTCCAACATAGTTCCAGTGAATGTGTGCACATGTATGGATGCTATGTGCTGAAATATTGGGTTCCCAGATTTTCATCTAGGTGGTGCAAAGTGATGTGTCAGTGTATTGCATGACCGCCAACTGTCTAACCCTGATGTGAATGCTGTGGTCATATGTGACTCATCCCTTGAAAATCAGGGTCTGCACACACAAACGAGAGGGAGCAGGAGCTAGTCAGGTAGGGCAAGATTGACTGGCTAATTGCCTAAACCTTATGCCTGAAAGATAGCTCGGGAAAATCAGTGCCAAGCTGTCATGCAGAGATGGCTATGTGTGTTGCATAGAAAAATGTAGCCACCTGCTAACCATGTTTATCTGCCCAGGCCCTACCACAGAACACCCCTAACAAACCCTGATGGCAATCACATAGCATATGGGTGTGTTAGGGAGGTATATAGCATTGTAGAGGGCTAGCTCCTGAGTAAGTACCATGCCAAAATCACCAAGAAGCCATTTACACAGGTAACTATGGCAGTAACCTATATGAATGCCTTCCAAAATCTGGGCCATGATCTGCAATGCTGAGATGGAGGTAGTTATGAGAAGCACATGTGTTGGCACAGTAAAAAAAAGATGTCTCTCATGGGTACAGACTCAGCAGAATGCAACAGCTCTGGAATGTCACAGTAGGCCCTATGTCCATGAGGTGTACAAGTATGAGAATGTACATGCAATACACAATCCAAGCTATGTGTGAAAATACAGGTAGGCACATCAAAAAATGACCCTTGCCATGTGTGTGGCACATTGCCCTAAGAAACATAGGATGGAACACACATGTAACTGTGTAAGCTGTAAGGAAATCAATAATTACAAGTTTTTATTAGGAAACAACAGGTCAACACGGTCTGTGAAGTGGCAAAACATGAAAACTATGGTACAGTAAACATCTCAAAATGTACATCATCAGATGTCACTGTGTCACAACATATTCATGCACATGCTTATGCACACTGTAAATTACCAAATGACACAGTGACACCCTGTATGCAGAGTATCATGCCTGGATATGACCAAACAGAGATGACACATGTTGTTGTGGTGCACCTTGTGAGGATGTGCAACAGCTTGTCATGGCCAAATTGTCCAGCGCAAGGGTGACAAGGAAATAACACACCCCATATACAATGTTCCTCTGCTGCTACACACCCAGTTTGATCCTCTTTTGGGCCTAAACATTTGATGTCACCCATAGAGCCATGGCAGTGACATGGTAAAACAAGCAAAATGTAAATGACAGTCAGGAGTGGCAGACCACAGTTGTCAGTGTTGGTGATGCTGGACTGTTTGCTGCCACTAGTCTGTCTCCCCAGATGTAATGGTGTGTGGAGCATCACAGTTCTCTCCAAGTCGTTTTTTGCAGACATGGGTGTCTACATTGAGGTGTGAGGTTTGCTAATGAAGATGGGAGAATCCATAGTAAGGGACTGTGATCTCTCCAGTAATCCATACCCGGATCTCTGCCTGCCTGTCTGACATTGATGCTTGGATGTCTCTCCACCACTTGAAAATGACCATGGCCAAGACTGAGCTCCTATGTTTTTTCCCCCTAAAACCTCCTCTCCTCTTCCTCCTTTCTCAGTCTCTGTGGATAACTCTCTTCTCCTTCCTGTTTCCTCGGTCGCAACCTTGGGGTTGTCCTGGACTCCTCTCACTCCCTCTCTACACACATCCATCTGATAGCTAGGACCTGCCGTTTCTTTCTCTATGACATCAAAGATATCTACCCATTCCTTTCTGTACACACTACTAAGACACATATCCACTCCTTAATCACCTCCCATCTTGACTACTGTAACCTGCTGGTCTTTGTACCATCTTTCTCCCCTTTGATCTGTTCAATACTTGCCTGCGTGGCAAATCTTCCACCAGCCTCATCATGCCCATATTACCCCTCTTTTCAGGTCGCTTCATTAGCTCCCTATCTGTTTCTGCATCCATTTCAAATGTCTCCTGCTGACCTATAAGCGCATTCACTCTGCAGCTCCTCACTACCATTCTTCTCTTATATCTCCTAGGGAATTGCGCTCTTTGGGCAAATTGCTTCTATCTGTGCCCTTCTCTTCTATTGCTAAGTCCAGACTTCGCTCCTTTCCCCTTCTGCACCTTATGCCTGTAACAAAATACCTGTGTCTGAATGCCAGGCCCCTTCTCTGACTCTTTTCATATCCAGGCTGAACATTCATTTCTTTGCTGCTGCTTTTGGTTCTTGACTCACCTGTTCTCCTTGTTTCTTTACCATTTCCCCTGGTTTTGTCCCTGTCTACACTGTCTGTGTTGTTAGCTCTGATGAGCAGGGTCTGTCTCTTACATGTCTGTGCAGCGCAGTGTACCTCTTATAGTGCTATACAAATGCTCACTAGTAGTAGTAGTACATGTCTGACTGTGTCTGTTAGTACCACAGCAAGGTATGTGTACAGCCTCCTACCTGATGTGGGTCTAGGTGTGTACCCACCTAGGTAGACATGTCATGGGTACCACTCCCCTCAGGTGGCAAACATCACATCTCCACCTGTCCCTCCCATATCTATCTCATAGCTCCCCTCCCACCCATTGTAAATGAAATGGACATGCAGGTTATTGCTGTCTTGTGGCAGCACAGTTATCCCCTCCATATCCCCTGGGATTCTCCTCAGAGTAGCATGTGTCCCACACCTTACAGGCGTATATCCACTCACCTTTTCCTGCACGAATCCACAGCCCATACACTATGCACCCTATTCGTGCTCTGTGCATTGTGCTGAACACCTTTACCCACTGTGTCACCCCTCACCACAGCAGTGGATGCACTCATTGAACCTCAGCTACCCCTGGCACACAAGCTCTGTCATGGCTCTGCTACTGTCCTGTCCACTGTGCCATGTGTGCACACATAGGGATGTCCTGGTCCCCAGGCATGTGGGTCCAGTGTGCAGGACATAGCAACCAACATGTCCCCTGATGTGCCTGTGAGGGTTGCACCATCTGGGAGGTCCCAGGAGGTTACATACAGCACTGTGCATACCCAACCCGCACTGCATGCTGTTTGGACTGGACCATGTATGTGACACATGTGTATCTGTCGAAAACCCAAGGAAACAGTGCTTTGTGTTTACCAATGGGCAAATTGATGACATAAAAGAATACATGACCAGTACATAGCTAAATCAGTGTACAAAACCTGTATTTACATATTTACAAAGATTGTTGGGTACATTTACATATATACATCATATACACATGACATGGCACACAGTGCCAATATTGGTGGCAGTGGCTGTTCCCCTGGTATCATGCCCTATGCCCTTGAGGTGGTGGCATCACCTAGGACACAGGAGTACAGAGGGATAGGGTGCACCTGACCCACCAGCCGTACTACCCCTCCTGGGGCCACCATGGCCTGATGGCTCATGACCTGCGGAGGCTTTTGTATTCTTCTCTCAACTTCCACAGCTCATGAACCATCCTGACCATGGCATCTAGCACCTGCTCCATGGTTTGTGTTTGGGCCCTCTGGCCCAGTGCAATGGCAACCAGTGTGGAACACAGGGTGCGGTCCTGGTCATTCCTCCCTAAGCCCCACATGTATGGGGACTGTGTCGAGGTTTATGCCCACTCTGTGGCTGAGGCACTGGTTGCCCCCCTGCAGCTGACCCTGCCATTGCTGTGGGACCATGGGACAGGTGGTAGGGACCCCCAGGACCCTCTGCAATCTTGGGTCCCAGGTGTGTGCCCACATCTTGGTGTGTGTGTGTGTGTGGCAGGATGGCTCCCTGGGGATGTGGGAATGCAGCCCCTCGGTCACCCCTCCTCCTCTCCCCACTCCACCCATACCTCCTCCTCCTCCACATCCCACACCTCCAGGGGTTCACCTTGCCGCACCACCTCCTCACCCTTCTCCCCCCTCCTCCTCCTCCTCACCCTCCTCCTCCTCACCCTCCTCCTCCTCCCCCTTGCCTTCCACCTCCCTCTCCCCCTCCCCCACATCCCAGATGGTGCCAGCCCTGCTCTGGTATGTGGGTGCCTCTGCCTCCTGCTCCTCCACCACCACTGGCTGCTGGTGTCCATCTGATGGACCTCCTGCTCCATCTCTGGGCTCTGTGAATGGGAGCAGAGAATGGAGCATCAGCCACATGTTCATTGCCCACAGGGCAGCTGTCACCTGCCACAATGCCTGCAAGCCTTGTAGATAGCTGATGGCCCACCAACCATGTAGCAGGTGAGCCATGCACACCAGGGCATGCAGTCCTCCCAGATCAAACAGGATATTAACTGCATATACAAGATGCATCCAAAACAGATGTGGATATGACAGACAAGGGGTTGAGAGTTGACCAGCCAGTGTTGGCAGCTGCATGCAGGGCTGGAGGCCCACTGGTATGTTAGTGGCTAGGTGGCCACCTGGCCTGCCCACCCTAGATGTCAGCCCCCCCCCCCAAAGCAGGGCCACTAGGTGTCCCCTGTGGTGCCTGCACAGAACTGTGGGAAAGGGGAGCCCAGACAGTGTTAGCACCCCAGCACTGTGGGGTCCCCAGCAGCATGTGTATGGTATGCCCCGGGGGGGGGGGGCGGGTGTGTGGCCCTCAGTGTGCATGTGTCTGTATGTCATCAGGTAAGGTCTAGCAGCCGTCTGCTGAGGTCTGTGGGGACTGTGAGGTGACCTGTCTAAGGGTTGCTACCAAAAATCAAAACCAGGTCAAAAACACCATCCAAACAAAGAAAACTTTTTTTGTCGGAACAGCCAGCCCAGTAGAGAGGAGAAAACCCTCCCACCGCTGTGGCCTTTCCTTTTAATTATTCAATTTAATAAAACCAGCATTCACTTAGCTGAAATTGTAGAGCAAAGGCCGCTTCCATCCAAACAGCAATGCCAGGAACACGACGTGGCACATTTCGGGGTAATTCCTGTGCTACCCCTGCATCAGGTCAAAACACTGCTCGGCAGCCAAAATGCTTTAAAGCTGATCTCTGAGAAGAACGTTTTTTTATTCTGTGACGTCCACAACGTAAGCACAGCTGATCTGGGTCAACTTTGACAGCTTTCACCCGCCTACACTCAAATGAGGGTTGCATTTGGTCAATTCTTACGCCTCCGTCGGAATTGTACTCATTTTGCTGACTTTAAAATGCATGCGCAAGATTTGAGCACTCGGTTACTGGCGAGGGGCTACCCACAACGGGTAGTTCGGCTGGCATACAAAAGAGCCTGTCATGTCCACAGAGAGTGGCTTTTACAGGGTTCAGCCTCAAAATCCACACAAGAGAACATCACAGGGGTTTTTCCTTCGAAGATAGTGGGCATTTTACATCAACATTGGCCCATTTTGGGTCTACATGCCTGTTTTAGAAAAAAGTTACAAATAGCTTATTCCTGAAAATCCAATCTGCTATGAGGGGACATGAGATGAGTGTGAAAGGGGATAGATTCAGGAGTGATATAAGGAACTATTTCTTTACAGAAAGAGTGGTGGATCTGTGGAATAGTCTCCCAGTGGAGGTGGTAGAGATGAGGACAGTATCTGAATTCAAAGAAGCATGGAACAAACACAGAGGATCTCTAAAGGAAAAAAGGGGGCTATTGTAGTGGTTGATATGGAAAGACAGACTAGATAGGCCATGTGGTCTTTTTCTGTCATCACGTTTCTATGTTTCTATATGATGGTGCATACCACGGCGGCTGTTGATCGCCCTATTGTTTTTCATGACCCAGCAGGACATTTCCCTTGTGGTGACTGTAATTATTGCTCATACACCATTTCAGGCTTATCGTGGCTTGATACTCACACTCAAGTTATACATCAAACCAGCTGGAGAACTAGCTGTACCTCGTCTTTTGTGGTGTATCTAATCCTCTGTCCATGTACTCTTTATTATGTGGGACAGACATCCAGACCTTTCAAGGTCCGGTTGGGCGAACATGCTTCTAAGCTGCGCACCAAATCAACATCAGCCCCGATGGTGGAACACTGTTTAACCAGCTCCCATACTTTTGAGATGCTTTATTGGCGTATCCTGGACTTTGTACCGTTGAACCCTTGGGGAGGCAATCGTCTTCAAGCTCTGCAATATCTGGAACAGAGGTGGATTTTTTGTTTGGACACGGTGCACCCACGGGGTTTAAATCAACAGTTGGATTGGCATACGATTCTATGATTTTCTTTACATCTTCAGACCTTGGGGGGCGGTCTCTGTTCAGTGATTCCTCCCCTTTTAGCTCTGTCAGGCTCTCCGAATTGTCAGTCATATCAGTTGACCCAGATCAGCTGTGCTTACGTTGTGGACGTCACAGAATAAAAAAACGTTCTTCTCAGAGATCAGCTTTAAAGCATTTTGGCTGCCGAGCAGTGTTTTGACCTGATGCAGGGGTAGCACAGGAATTACCCCGAAACGTGCCACGTCGTGTTCCTGGCATTGCTGTTTGGATGGAAGCGGCCTTTACTCTACAATTTCAGCTAAGTGAATGCTGGTTTTATTAAATTGAATAATTAAAAGGAAAGGCCACAGAGGTGGGAGGGTTTTCTCCTCTCTACTGGGCTGGCTGTTCCGACAAAAAAAGTTTTCTTTGTTTGGATGGTGTTTTTGACCTGGTTTTGATTTTTGGATTCATATAGCACTGGGTTTTGGTATTAGTAAGGGTTGCTACCAGCATGCTGGGGATAGCAGAGGTGACTGGCACATCAGGGGGTTGTGCAGACCATTGGGGTGACTGCTGGACCACAGGTGGTGTACATCAGTGAGGGGGCCGAAACATATATTGACCTGTCTGGGTGGACAGGGTGCACATAGGTGCCCTAGTGGTGTGTTTTTGGTGGTATGTGTGGCAGCTCAGTGTGTCAATGGGACATGACAGGCAGGTCATGGGTGACAATTGGATGTTTGTTCCACTGTAGAGGGTCAGGCAGTGATGTGGGCAGGCTGGCATATTGGCCGGATGGGATGGACGGGGGTACTGGGGTGGCAGAGGGTATGGGTGCGGGGATCCAGTATGTGGCCACAGCCATATTCTGTTTCAGGCAGCAGTGATACATCCCAGCAACAATGGTAGGTGGCCAGGAAAAGTGCATGGGATGGGGCAGGGTGTATACACATATATGGTGAAATAGGACAGGGTGACAACAGCACAGTGCAGTCACCTAGAGCCCTATAAAGGGGTGTGTGCACATAGGATATTCATGCATTGGGGAATGGCCTGGACACAAGGCACCTGTGGGACACATCAACTAGGCATGTGCATACAGCAGATGTTTACCAACACACACATGCCTGATGAATCAATGGGTGGGTGCAGATGAGGCACATGTGAGCCCTATGTCCTCATGGCCCACATGGTTCCTGTCTGCCATCCCACATTTCAGCTAGGGATGTAACAGGGACTGTTGGGTGACTGGTGTTTCCAAAGACCAGGGGTCAGCACTATTTGCTACCAGGCACCTGCTGGCAAAACATGGCCTCTATATGCATGATCCACTGTCATTCAGATGTGTGTGTGATTTTAACCCTGGGAAGGGTGCGATGCCATACAGTACATGTCTGCTGTGCCATCACCATCTCTGGAATGTGCATTTGATGCATGACCACAACAGCTATGTACATGTTGCATGACCATATAGCTGTATGTGTGGACCAGGGGATGGCCGACTGGTCAATACAATAGATCTGAGGCAGTATGTCAGGCCCTACATGTTATTGTGTACCCCAATATGATTTGGACAATGCCCCATTCACAAACACCAGGTGTGCTAGCACAGGCATGGCTAAATGTGCAGCTAATATATTATTTGGTACACAGTGCATGGATATATGCCTGTTGGTGCAGTGCAATAGGGTCATTTAGTCATGGCCCTTACATCACACATGTTGTGTCACACACATGCTGCATTACTCACCATCTTCAGGTGGTGTCATCTCTTCCTGCAGCCGCTGGAGAGATTCAGGCCACCTCCGCCGCATTGCCCGACCCTTTTTCCGCAGATCCTTCACCTGGGGGAACAGAGATAGATGCCATCTGTGGTGTTCCAAATATACCAGTGATAACACTACAGCACTCTTGGGTAAGTGTCTTGCCATGGTATTCTGGTTGCAGGCTGCAGCTAACTGGGCCCTTTAAGGTTGCACATTACCACCTCCTTCACGGCCACACAACCGTCACTGCTGGCAGAACCTCCATGTCATCACACAGGCATGTCATGAAGATGTCCATGTTGCCACATTTGTGCACCAGCTGTGGGTCCTACCTTTGTATTGCATGCTGTCTGTCTTGTCACAGATCACTGTGAGGGTGTTACATGGCACATGATGTGGGCCATGTGGCCAGTCTGAGCTGTTATGTGCCATACTTGACCCACACCGTTGCTCTCACACCTCTGCCATGTCCCACAGTATCTTTCCAAAGCATTGTATGTACATTGTCACACCCTCAGCGGGCCCTACTGGTGGGGTCAGGTATCACACGATGATTCCTCTCCTGGCTCTGTATGAAGATGCAGACAGCCCTGCCTGGCCCTCTGGGAGTTGTAGTTTATGCCTTCTCTGGTAAGAATTAGTTGTGCACACAGGTAAGGTTTCAAACAAGGGCTTTATTTCCCCGTCCACGAGGTTTTTCTCAACTTGGCAACACAAATAACAAAACCTCTCCGGGCATATAACAAAAGAATAGAGTAGAACAGAAATAGCTTTACTTCAGCCTTTAAATCTAGCAAAAGAAAGGTATTTAAATAGTCCTTCTGTTAGCAAACATACTTTCCTTTTGCTGCTTTACTACAGCCTAGTTTTACTGCTTAACTGAGAAACCTTTATCAGCAAATATATTGTTGCTTTAACTTCTGGTTAAACTCATTACTTTATCTTAGAGAGAACATGTGGTCAGCAGTTGATAAAGAACAATCCATATCTTCTGGACTCACTTGTATATCAGAAGTATCACACTGCATCTGTTCATAACCATTTGTACATACGTTAGTTTGATCAGCTGGTTCACTAGAGTGAAGTTGGCTTGCTCCGTCTAACAGGAAATCCCCTCTCTTCTCTGAGCAAATGCCCTGCTGGGGGTTACCGTATGCCTCTGTGAATGGCTTATAGAAGCTCTTTCCCTGCTGGTGGTTAAAGGGAAACTGAAAACATTCACTGGCTCTGCTATTAGAATGTTCGTGATAGGCTTTGAGCCTGGTAGGGCTTAGCTCCCTCTGCACAGCTGTGTGTGATTGCACTGCTCGAGACGGCACTTTGTTAAAAGCTTGGTATTTAAGATTGCTAGCAGAGTTACAAGCTCCTGTAGGTAAGAAACCTTCCTTTCTCCTGTTGCTGCTAGCACAAGGAAAGAAGTTACCCTCTGCTTCCTTTAAACTTGTTCCTGGTTGGCTTTTCCTAATAACTCTGGGTTTTACCCATTCAGGTAGGAAACAGCCTCTCTCTGTATTTACTGCTCTGTTACCTTCTGTAAGAGTCTTCCCACGTCTCTCGTGACTTTCATTCACACATTCAGCGTCCAGCTGCTGACTTCCATACATATCAAACAGGTCCTGGGACTCACTCAGACTCTCCTGTTGGTTTTCACGCTGACACAATTGTTCATTCTCTCTCTGCCACCGGTCTTGGTTCTGGGTATGAGACTGATTACCCGTCTCTCTCTTTTTTCCTTCTTTCCCTTTCTTCCCCTAACTGTTTGTGAGCATGCCTTATGTACGTGTCTCTGGGCTCCACCTCCTCCCAGCTGATCCGCATCAGGTAATGAAATTTCCATTCCTCTGCTACCTGGGTGTGTCTTCTTAGCCCTTGACCACGTGTGTCCTAGTTGCTTATAGCAACTGCCTGACAGGTTTTTGTTTATGCTGTCAGATTCTCCCTGATCTTCCATGCTGATCTCCATCTGTATAGGCTCTGTTGGGTCTACCCTGTGACAACATGTGTGCACTGTTTACACAGACTGACCTTATGTGTTCTGTGACAGATGCCCATGGCCACTACCTGTGTCAACCCTGTTTGTGTTCTGAAGAGAGGTAGCACTGTTCTCCATGTTATGGGATTAGGTAATTGGGTGATTTGTCGTATTTTGTAGTGCTGTGTGTCATTCTGGCAAGACAGCCTACCAAATGTGGGTACATGTTTGCACTGCCAGCATATGCATGTGGATACAGACTGGCATTCTAGACATGATATGACTGATAGATACATCAGGCAGATGCTGGTGCATTTGGGGACAGGGCTGGTGAAAATAGGTGGTGACTTACAGCGTGTGGCTACACCTGGTCATGCAGTCAGTCATCTGCTCATAGTCTGGTTTTGTTAAGTTCTGACAGAAATGCCAGTACAGTGCCTTGTAAGGCTTTTCCTCCTCCCATGATTTGATCTCTGGTGTTGGTCTACATACAACCTGCGGTGTGATTGCAGGATCATTCTGATACCCCTAAGTGGCCCCAGTAGTATTGTCCAGATCTCAGCCAAACCTATGCTACAATTCCTCATAGGGGGCTTATCAGTAAGTAAAAATCCTGGGGTTGGGTCCCAGGATGGTGGACGGGATCACAAATGGGTTGACTGACAGATGACAGAGGGCAATGGTAAATGGTAGATGGAACTCACTTGGATGAATGGGTGGTGATTAGCGGTGTGCCCCAGAGTAAGGTCCTGAGACCTGTATCATTCTATGTATGTCTGAGTGATATTGCTCAAGGACTGCATGGACATGTCTGTCCTCATGCAGAGGACGCATAGATGTCAGACAGAGTGGTTCCCCTGAGGGAGTGGGTAACATGAGGGGAGGTAAGCAAAAGCTGGCAGAATGTGTAATGTTTGCCAATTCCACTTTAAAGTAGAGAGGTACACTGTCAGGTACTGTGAGGCAGAACTACAAGAGAAATGTATGCGATGGGGGTGAGAGGTTGGTGTGCATGGACCAGGGGACATACCTTGTAGGGATAGTTTTTGAGGAATCGAAGGTGGCAAAACAGTGTGACACGACTATGCCAAGAGCCAGAATCATACTTGGTTTCATACAGGGAGTTGTTACCAGCAGAAAGGAAGAGTCATAATGGCATTCTACAATTCTACAACATAATTTATTTATTTAACATTTCTTATATACTCTCATTTATTTAACATTTCTTATATACTGCCTTTCATGATATCAAGGCAGTTTACATTGAACAGGGCATTATAACTGAAATTACATTGAACAGGGCATTATAACTTGGAGATAGCTATTTTACAGGGAACATGGGCAATGGAGGGTTAAGTGGCTTTCCCAAGACCACAAGGAGCACCTGTGGGACTAGAAACCCCAGTCCTTCCAGCCCAAGGTTGCTGTCCTCTAGTGGGATTTGAACCCCTGACCTTCTGGCCTGAGGTAACTTGCTGTGTTCATTTTTGAAGACCATCACTCACAAAGGTCATACAAAGGCTGGAAACAGTTCATAGGACAGTTGGCCAAATGATTTGGGGCCTACATCAGAAGATCTATGAGAAGGGCCCTGCAGACCCATTAATGTACACTCCAGAGGTAAGGAAGGACAGGAGAGAAATGATTCAGACATTCCAACACCAGAGGAGTATTGATGTGAAATCAAACCTCCTCCTAGGACATGGGAGCTGTAAAAGTATGGCATGTGATATGTAGCTGCATGGGTGTAAACCTCAGGCAATGTATGGAAATAGCTTCTCAATGAAAGGGTGGTAAATGACTGGAATGGCCTTGCAATGGAGGTGCACATACATTGACAGAACCAAAAATGGCATGCGACCAACCCAGTAGATCCCTTTCTGACAACAGCATGTAATCAAACAAAACATTACCATCTCTTCTATCTCGGTAAGTTGGGGTAACCTACATGGAACAGTGGGTACACCCCTGAGCCAAAACATGGGTAGGGCTGACCTGCACAGATCAGCAGGTGCGCCTACATTTGCCACCTTGCTGGGCAGACTAGATGGACCAGACTGGTCCATATATGCCATCATCTGCTATGTTGCTATGTTACCATGCTATGGACACCTTGTATAACATATTGGAAGATTGCAGTGGGGCACAGTTGCACGACCAAAGGTCGTCATCCCTCTTACTTTGTCACCCTTAAGTACAGTCTGGTCCATACAGTTGGGCAGAAAAGAAACATATTGCTATGTTTACGCTCCCCCTAGGTGTAGAGTGTGTCACCTGCTCAGTCACATGTAATCTATATGTGGCTCCATGTAATAACAGGCCCCTGACTCTGCTCTAATACTTTGCAGGCAACATATTAATCACTGTGCGTTCCACACACGTCACAGACAAGGTTGTGCAGAAATATGATGCCTGGATCAATTTGGGAAACCATGTTACAACCTCCTATGATCCGATGCTCTGACATTCATTCCGGGCTACCACACTGCACACAATGTGCCACCGCACAAAGGTGGACCACAGGGCCCAGACACCAGGACCCACAGAACTAACAGGGAAGTCACTAATGAAGCTTACAAAGAACACACCAACAACAAGTTGCATGGCTCCGCAGTACAGATGGGGACATTGGTTTGTGAGGGCACTTTGCCCCATTGGCTCCACAGACTGGGACTCTATGGAGGCTCACATATGTATCGCTGCCATTGCACAGGGGGAACTGTGGAACTGTGAGGGACACACATTTGATGTTTACATCGCAACATATCGTGGACCCACACACACACACATGGATGGAGGGCCTCTTTTCAGATGTGCATTGTCGGGGGTACAGTTGACCTCCGGCACAGTCATGCATATCCCCCATGTGCAACACTGAGCCCACACGTCCCATCACCCCCCATACAACATTCTGACAGTGCAACATGGTGGCATGAACTGCATGTTGTGGGGATGTTTCTCATCAGCATGGATGGGCAAGTTGGTCAGGGTTTGGGGTACACAGGCTCCCACTAGATAGGTGGTCCTACAGTGCCTTGCCAACATATTCATCCCCTTGGTTTCTATCCTGTTTTGTCTTATTACATACAACCTTGCATAGAAAAGGAGGTCCATTAGGATGTTTGGTAATGGACCTGACAAAATGGTTGGGAATGGTGAGATGACATGACAATACAATACCATGCATATTTCAAGATGATGAGGTAGCAGGTGAACGGTTGTTTGTAGATATGTATTCATCCCTTTTGCTGTGTGAACCCTAAGTAAGATCTGGTCAACCCAGTTAGTCTCAGGGGTCACATACGTCAGTAATTAGGTTCCAGCTGTGTGCAAGCAGTGTCACAGGAAATGTCTCATGATGCTTGTATACATGTACCTGTTCTGATAGGCCCCTGATGCTGGCACACCACAGGACAGGCAACATGAGAGCTACTGAGCACACCAAACAGGTCAGAGACAAGGTCATGGAGATATATTGATCAGGTGTACACTATTGCACAATATTCCAGAACCAATATATGTCACAGTGCACCATAATATCCATTGTGGCAACATAGTATGACTGTGGCACTACTACATACCTGACAGGAGGGGACCATCCACCAAAACACACAGACCAGACAAGTAAGGCATTAATAAGAGGTAGTACAAAGACACTAGTGATGACACTGCAGGAGCTGCACAGATCCACAATGGGATGGGAGTGTCTGTCCATAGGACCCCTTTAAGTCATACAATCCACAGAGTGAGGCTTTATGGTGGTGTGCCCATAAAAAAGGCACTCTTTAAGGAGAGACATAGAAAAACACATTTGGTGTTTTCACAACAGCATGTGCCACCCCTCCCCCACCCCCAAACAAATGGAAGATGGTTCTCTTGTCAGATGAGATGACATCTGTACCTTTTGACCATGATAAGAAATGCCATGTGTGGGGCAAACCCACACCCCGAGAACACCATTCCCACAGTGACACATGGTGGTGGCAGCAACCTGCTGTGGGGATGATTTTCATTGTCAGGTACATGAAAACCTGTCAGGATAGAGGGAACGATGGATGCCACTACATATAGGGAACCTCAATGGGCATCCTGCTATAGGCTGCCTGAGTTTGAGAGTGGGATGACGGTCCACCTTCCAGCATGTCAATGACCCTACACATACTGATACAGCTACACTGGGGTTGTTTATGGGGAAACATGTCTTGGAGTGGCCTAATTACAGCACTGAACTCAATCCAGTTGATAATGTGTGGCATTAGCTGACGATTGCTATGCACCAATGCACTACATCACACCTGCGGGTGTTTGATCAGTTTAGGCTTCGGGAATGGCTGGAGCTCCCAGTGGCTACATGTGTTAGGCTAACGGGGACATACCCCCATGAGACATGCAGCTGAAATTGCAGCAACAGGTGGTCCTACAATCCCCAGATTTTTTTTGGGGGGGGAGGGGCGCATACATGTGCACACTCCTGCATCCGTGTTTTTTGGGATCATAAATATTGTTGGTGTCACAATAAGAGATGTTTTGCACCTTCAGAGTGGTAGGCATGTAGTGTATATCAAATGGTGCTAACCCCCAAAACCCCATTTGAGTTCAAAGGTTGTAAGGTGACACAACAGGACAGAAACAGCAGGGATGCTTACATTTGCAATGCACTGTATATGTCACTAACCTGTCTCACCCTGCCTGAGGGTTGTGAGTGGGATAGAGGTTCACCTTTCATTGGTACAGTGATCCTACACATACATTTCATACTACTTCAGTGTGAAATTGTACATAACCTCTGATGGCCTGGGTCAGGCCACAGCCATCCAGCACATACAGCACACTGCCATGGGCTGCAGATTTATGTAACCCACTGAAAGTTACTTGCCCCAGGGTCAGTCTGAAAATCCCAGAGGCTGGATGTGGTAGCCTGATGGGGACATACCCAATAGACTTGCATCTGGCAATGCATCAGTGGTTGCTGCACCAACCTCATGACCCTGGATGGTATATTTATTTATTATTTATTTATTTATTTACATTTCTTATATACCGCACTATTTGCCATCAGCGCAGTTTACATGGAACAGAAACATCCAACAACTTAAATATGTCTGGTCATTACATTAAACAGGAAATGCAACTTGGAAAAGGGTACACTATATACATATGAGGTGTACTGAGAAAGGAAAATGTTTGGTGTTTACATTGTAGGGGACGCCTGGTGCGAGGGCTTGCCTAGTTGACTACTATTATTGTTGAGGTGCTCATTTTTTCTTTCTAAGGTGCACATACTTGCCGTTACAGTAGTGACAAAGCTATGGGAACCTCACAACTCCTAGGTCATGGCAATGTTGGGTACTACACGTGCTACTATCCCCTGTACTATTGCAAGCCCAAGTACATGTCACAATTAACCCTCACCTAAAGTCACACCACACTGTCACGTACAGATGTTCACCTCACAGATCTGAGACTGGACCCTCTGTGTATATGGTATGCCCAGTTGCTTACAACCTGCTATGTTGAGCTCCTTTGGTTGTGGTACCTGTCCCCATGTACTTACCTCTCTTGGGTAGTCAGACTGCGCATCAAAGCACCTCTGGAGGTGGTGCCAGGCACGCTTGATCCTGAAGAGGTCCTGCCTGATGCTAGAGGTGGGAAAAAGGGCACCTTTGACGGTAGCAGATGAGTGTGCCTAACAGCTCCAAGTCAGTCTCTGAGAAGCTTGGCTTGCGCGAACAGGCAGCCATTTTGTTTCAGGTTTTTCTTGGATGATGTCATGACCTCATGGTTTGTGGTGGCTCCACAACATGCCCTACAGCAGGTTTGCATCAAGGTGCCTTACTGGTCTGTGTGGGAGCATTACCTCTCTTCATGGCCCTTATGCGGTCACGTAAGGTGCCTTGCGGGCCATGCCCCATGCAGCATCTCACAGTGTAAGGCACGCTGTGCCCTGTGAGGCCGCACCCCATGTAGCACCTTACACAATATGCCTTGTGCGGCCATGCCCCACGAAGCGGCTTACACTTACAGGGTTATAGCGTTGAGTCCTGTACCTGTGAGATTTTTGCATACAGGTTTCCCATGTTGTACAGTCTTTTCCGGTGCTGTCTTCTGGTGAGTGAGATGCCTGTGAATTTCCCCTGGGCACATTAACAATAATTACAGATCTGCAGGCCTTTTCTTAGGGGGCAATAGAGTTCAATGTGATGTTCCTTACAGGATGTTCCTGCAGGAGTGTTAGTGGGGATTGAACCCTTAATGTGTTGCATGCTAGGTAGCTGCCCTAATCATTGGGCTACATACTCCACACTGTATGTAGCTGTATAGCTATACATATATATGCATTTCTATGTCCACACATATCTATATCTATCCATCTATCTATATCTATATATATATGTGTGTGTGTGTATACCTGTACCTGTGCATACACATATAAATACATCTCTGTACAGATACATATGTTGTGGAGGGTTGGCCCAATGGTTAGGGGCAACTACATAGTACACAGAGGATGATGGTTTCAAACCACAGGGTCACCCTGCATGACCCTGACCACATCATATTCCACTCCTTTGTCTTCTATGAAAGACCTGTGTGTATATAAATGTTTATTGTTCTCTGCATGTCTGTTTATAACTCAACAAATCCATTTGTGCCAGGTAGTACCTCTGTGCCTTACCACATCGATCTTCGGTGTTTGCCCCTCAGATTGCCTTTGGGCAGCATATGGTCAATCACAGACCACCCTGGACCTCCATGGGGTACCATGCACACATCTCCCATCATCCTAGCTGATGGGTCATTTTTAGGGACATGCCCCATTGTCCCCGCCTTCCATTCTGCAAGTGGTGCTACTCTGTGTTCTGCTATTCCACTATCTCCCATTATGCATTGCACATTCAGTCCTGCTGTATGCATGCCCTCCAAGACCAGCAGAGGCTCTGTACCTTCACATGACAGCATGATTTTACAGGCCCTCATGGCCTTCATGACACATACAGCATCAGAGACCACTATCTAGCAGTTGTGGAGGTCACCATGAATGGGAAGTGGGTTACATGGCACCTGGTCCACTAGGTCAGTACTGCCTTACCTGAACATCTCTGGTTCAGCTACAGATCTACATCACAGTTATTGGGATGCATGTGTAATCTGTATTGTGTGTTGGTATGTGCAATAGGACCATGTTGATATATCTGGGCCTTCCTTATAGGTGGACCCCCCTGGCCTTTGACCAATGTCAGATATCCCATAATAGACAGTTGGATTGCAGTCAGATATAGTATGACTTGTTGTAAGAGAATGGTGGGAAAAAGGTGTGGAAGCCCCATGATGGCTGACAGGGGTGGTCCAGCCACCCACAGCAGCAGAGGCCCCTCCCATCATTGCAAGAGGCATGTGGTGTATGGCTCTGCTGCACATTCAGTTCATACCCATTGCTGTAGCTGTGGCTATCATCACCCCACTGGGTCAATCAGACACAGCTGAAACTGTCACCCTGCATGCATCAACATACACAGTGACATTAGGTGTGCGCACGCCCCAGCTGTCCCAAGGCTGCTGTTGCACATGGAATTTATATGCTCAGTGCAATCTATGTCTCTGAAAACTCACTGACCTGAGACAACAGGTGCAAGACATGAAATAACAGGCAGACAACTGCAGCTTTCATCTATGCATGACACAATGTGGCTACATAGCCGGGCCAGAGTCACACCAGTCAGGGTTATGGTGGCCTATAAGCATTCTCTGCTGTTTGCACCCTAGTCAGGCTGATGGCTATCACATGTTCACTCATCTCTTCCATATATATTCCCTCTCACACATGTGCATCCTGTGGTAAAGATGCTGTTTCATGTATTTTCCAGCATCCTTTCCCCTTCATTTGCATCACATTCTACTGTGGGACTGCAGTGCATAGTGGACTGGCTGATGTGACTCACTCATGCTGCAAATGCATGGTGCATCACAGCAAACTACATCTTCCACGTTCCCAGATGCTGTGTGCCCCTACTCTACCTGTGGAGGTGAGCAAGACACCAGCAACTGTGCCTTTGTTCATCCATCCTGTTTTCTCCCTGCCACAAGACTGTGTTGCCATGGCATGAGAGGCAAATGCAGCCAGTCTCACTACAGGTGCAGTGGGTACCACAATGGGCAGTCACGTGCACTGGGCCTGTGCACAGTATGTACATTTGGGGAGTGGGAGCCCAGCAGCGCATTGTAGATCAGTTCATACTGCTAGACCATTACATGCATGCAAACTGAATAGCTGCACCTCACACTCCACAAGGCACTCCCCCCCCCCCACCACATACTGTCTGTACTCTTTTAGGAATGTTGTTCAACATATGCTTGTTAAATACCCCTGGATTGCCTGTGGCTGCACACTATGCATGCATTATTGCAACTCACTTCACTGTACATGCACTTGCCACAGCCATCCGACCATAAATGCTCAACTTGTGGGACTTGCCATCATGTCTTACATTGGCTGTTTACTCCTTTTTAACTCTGCATGTGGGGATCCCTGTTTGTTGTGATGTGGCAGGTTGTACCTACTGCCCTTGGTCACAGCTGCTCTTGTACAGCCATGGTAGTCATTTCTATCATTGTTAATCCATATGTTGCCCTTGCTCCTGCATCCCCTGACTCATTCGCACACTGACCTTGTGCTTGACATAACAGAGCTGCTGTACATTTCTTTGTCATCATATTTGGATGTCCATTGTCAGGGTTCATGTGGGCTTGACGTCATGTGTGAGTATGTGCACCTAGCTGTCTGAGAGCTCTGTGATTTACTGCACAGCTGCACCTATGGTTTCATTGTCAGGCCATAGTTTGTGTACATGAGGATTGGCATAGATAACAGTGTGGGTGATGGCTCCCATGCAGGGTCTATGACAAGGCTAAGGGGCACAGGTGGCGTGTTGGTTGGATTTCAGAGAGAGTGTTCTTCCTTCCTTCCGATTGTGACAGTGGGCACTGGCTGACTGGGGTACAGAGTGGGTTGGCTGATAAGGGACAGGGGTGTACATGTCTGAGTTCATAATGATTGAGGTGGGCCCTGTGACTGCATTGAGCTATGCATGCCATTGAGAGGGGGAGGGGGGAATGAGACCCACAGATCATGTCCTAGGATGGTATGCTAACATATAGGGAATAGAGTCTAGCTATGGTGATTCATAGACTGGTCTTGGACCTGCCACCCTATAGTCATATACAAAGTGATTTTAGGGTTTGGGCCACAGCGTTGCCAGATACAAGGACCATTCCAGTATACTTAGGTTTTCCATACATGATGCATCTGGGCATATGCTGGTGTATTCCTATGTGGGCATAGCTGTGACATGCTGACAGACGACACACACACGCACACATAGTCACAGTCATATTGGCACACTGTGCAAGAATGGAGTTAGTATACTTGATCTACTGTCATAAACTATGTTACAATGTTACTATTCCTGCCTGCCACTCTGGTCCCAATCTCAGCTCAGTCATTGTTAAGGTATGCTCATTGTGTAGGAGCAGGTTGTGTGCTCTGATGTTGACAGCTGCTCATTGTGCCAGTGGTGTCAGCCTGACTCCGCATGCAGAGCTTGTTTGTGTGGGTGTTTCTACCCTTGTTGGGAAATTCTTTGGTTATTGCACATGTTGGTGTTATACCTGCACTATGGGAGAAAATTTAGCCTTAGGAACATGATCCACAGACAGGATCTGAACCTCTACTTCTCTATACACCAACTGTGTATGGTGCACCACAGTGCTGTGGCATTGCTACCACAGTCCACGGTGATTGCATGCTTCCCATCAGACAGACCTTGGCAGATATTGTATTGCACATGGTACTCTGGATCTGCCCATGTTGACATGCCCATGTGCTATCAGTGTTGGTGGTGCCTCATTTCAGGTCTGCCAACTTGCAGAAAGGTGGGTAGCTAGGGCGTGGGCTCCGTGTGGGGCAGAGGCATACCTGGAGAGACACACATCGCTCCCCCCCCCCCAATCTGCCTCTGCAGGGTCGTCATCACCACATGTCAATGTTATGTCTCTTTGACCTGTGATGGGACAGCTGTGTGGTGGTGGGTTTGAGGTATTGGGAATACTGTCTGCAGTAGGTGAGGTATTCATTGTTAAATTTTCTATACCATCTGACTGCTGTAGGACTAGGGGACATGCAGTGCAGCTGCTGTGTTGGCCATTCTGGTCCACTATGTGAACATATGTTGTCCTTCCACCCATCGTCTGCACTCCATTACCAGAGAATGTAGTAAAGGCTGCTAGTGTACTGGGTTTCATGTATGTTTGGCCAGGTTCCTGGGGAGAGTCCCTAAAGCATTGTTAGTGAGGACCACAGATTTGCACTGCATTCCCCATTGCAGGCATTGTGGATCATGTGTGTTTTTGAGGTACCTAGTAGGTACCTATGCCATAGTTCATACACTGTTGGTCACAGGATACTGGGATGATGGACCTTGGTCAGACACAGTCTTGCATATTTACCAGTCTTTAGTTCGTGCCCCCTAGGCAGTTGCCTGGTCTGCCCTATGCACCCGCAGTCCCCACTTCATGTTCCACATGCACTCTCCTATACCCCATTTGCATCATCAACAAAGTGCCCTTTCATACCTGGGCACTATGCTGTTGCTGCAAATAGTGCACGACTATCACTTTCTTGGGCTCACCTGTCTGTGCAGCACATTGCAGACATTTAAATAGTCTCTCTTTCCTCAAAGTACACCCTTACTGATAGGTTTTCACTCGCAGTAATGTTCCTGGAGTTAAGGTGACAGTGTTAAGGGAGCCAGGCCTTGTCCCCGCCCACTCCCCACCCACTCAATCCTACTCTCCACTCTCTATCCACCCATAGTGTGCTAACATTACCCTTAACGCTGTGGGTAATGTTATCACGTGCTAACGTGCCGCTTACCACGCACTGTCTCATATGTAATGTTTGCACGTGCTAATGTCACATTTGCTACCTTACCAAATTTTAGTAAACATACCCTTAAGAACATAAGAGCTGGAAACAATGAAAGCAGATTGGATCAGAGAAAGACAGGTTTTGCTCACTATTCAGTCCATGTGTGGACACTGTATTGAATTTAAAAATAAACCTCTGTTCTAGTTTGAGAAAAATGGTATCAATATCTCCACCTCTCCAGTGTGGATATACCACCTTCAATAACAGGAATTTAAGATCTCTCACTGTATGACCCTGAGTTTCCAAGTGCGAGATCAGGGGTTTATCTGATATCTTCTTCCATATGCAACTTTTATGTTCCACAATATGCATATGAATAGCATGTTTTGGTTTTCCTATATATAATAGGCTACATGAACATGATATCAAATAAATCACATGTAAAGATTCACAATTGGAAACCCCTCCAGAAAGAATTTATCCTGCCTAAGAGGATGTACAAAGTAATTCTTTATAATAATTGTGTGCTCACATACTGAACATCTCCCACATTTAAAGTGTCCTTTACAATTCTGGGATTACTGAGAGCTGATGGCACCAGAATGTCAACCAAATTACATTTCCTTTTGTATGCGATCAACAATGGATGTGATCGAAAAACTGATAATGTAGATAAAAGGTGCCATTCTGCCTTTAAGATCTGTGAGATGTCTTGTGACAGACTTGAAAAGGTAAGTGCACATACCGTCTTAGCTGGTTTCAGAGAAGTGGCGCTTTTCAGCAGATTCTCTCTGTCCAAATCCTTAGTTCTAAAATAGGCATCTTGAATACATTTCTGGGGATAATCCCTTTCTTGAAAATGTTGTTCAAAATCTTGGTTTCTAGTACAAATCCTATGAATCCTCAGGAACTGGCTTTAATGATTTATTGTGAAAATTGTCAAACCATGATAAGGATTTCCTATCTGTAGGCTTGCGATATAAACTCATAACGAAACCACCGTGATCCTTCTTTATCATAATATCCAAATAATGCACACAGTCAAGGCTATGATAGCATCTGAAGTGTAAATTACAGTCCAAGGATTTAAGCCACTCAAAAAACTGTAGGAGGATGCCTTCATCTCCCTCCCATATCATGAACACATCATCAATATATCTTTTCCATAATTTCATATTAGATGTAAAAGCATGTTTGAATAAAAAAAAAAATTCAAAGTGTGTGACATATAAATTGGCTACGTCAGATGCCATAAAGAATCCCATGGCCACCCATTTTAATCTGCTTATAAAAGACTTCCTGAAAACAGAAAAAATTCTCCCTCATAGCCAAGGTGGCTAGTTATATGAGATAGCTATTAGGTGTCTGAACTGGCCATGTCCTTTTAATAAGTATGTTCTCTAAGATCTCTATAGCAGCATCCTAAGATATTGTTGGTATACAACAAATCAATATCAAGGGTGACCAGTATGAGTTGATCATTGTAATCTGGAAAGTCTCTAAGTAACTGGATCATGTTAGAAGAATCCCTCACATAAGAAGGTACCTTGGAAACAAAGGGTCTCAAAAACATATCCAAAAATTTGGATATAGGCTCTCTCTTTGAGCCTATTGCAGAAATAACAGGCCGACTTGGTGAATTTTGTAGTGATTTATGTATTTTGGGAAGAATATATATAGTTGGCGTGGCCGGATGATTAACAGTTAGGAGCTCATACTCTTTGGATGTCAAAATCCAGCTTCTGAACTGAGATATAAAAGTGTGCCCACCTTGCTCTTCAAAACCATTGTGGGGTTCACATAAAGTTTCTGATAAAAAGTATTATCCTTAATATGTCAATAGATCTCAACATAATCCTGTTGGTTCATCAGTACTAAAGTTCCTTCTTTATCTGTGCGTTTAATGACAATTTCACTGTTATTTTTAAAAGCATTCAGTGCATGTTTCTCAGCCTAAATAAGGTTAAAAAATGTTTTGGTTTCTCTTTATGCAAAATCTCTATCCTATGTGTCACCAACATCTCAAAGGCATTCCTTGAATTGGGAGGTACTCATGTAGATGGCTTCTTAATGAATGAAGAATCTGTAGAGGATTCTGACCGGTTCTCAAAAAAATGCTTGATACGTAGCTTCTGGAAGAATTTGCATAACTCTACATGCATCATGAAAGAGTCATGTTTAGTAGTGGGTACAAATGATAAACCTTACCTCAAAACCTGACACTAATTCTGTAAGGGCATAGTTGGATAAATTAAAAATATCACTCAGTATTCCCTTTCCAACTGGTCCCTGTAGGTCCTTCCTCTCCCCCTCCCCCGGCCTCTTGGTGGGTAATGGGAGTTGCAGAATTCTAATTGCTTCTTGGGTTGTGATGGTATCTGTTTTGGTCCTCCCCTCCCCCCTTCCACAAAGCATGCATCTGAAAACCTTGTTGTTGTTTCCCGGGCATCATGGATGAGCATAAGGAGGCTGAGGTGTCAAGGGGATCCTCCACCTGACTGTGACTCCTTTCCTTTGGGGTTTTATTGCCAACTCTGTGGAACGTTGTCTAATTGTAATTCTAGATGTATTTTGTACTCTGGAGGGGTCATTCTTCCTCCTCTGTGACTCACTTTTCGGAGCCAACTGATTGTTCATCCAAAAATATACTGTTCCAAACTTGTAGTCCTCCTCATCCCTCTAATATTTTTTAATCTTCCTATCCTTAACCAATTTCTTATATTCTGTCACATTGGTTTCAAAATCTTTTTTTATGGTGCTCAAATTGAGTATCCTTCTGTTTAAGAGCATCTAACTTACTGTCAACATCCATCCTTAGTGATGTAGCCTTGCCTTTAGAGGTATCAATCAATAAAATCATTAGATCAAGAAACATTTATTTAAAATTTTGATCCAATCAGCCAGTGTACATTCCAGAGGCTTTATTAATTCAAAGGCCCCTCGGGATGATGTTCTTATGGCAATATTCTAAAAGTGAAGAAGCATGCATGTCTTCATATTAACTTCTGAGTAGAATGCACTGCCTCCCTCAAATTTTCTTCTATATTCGTAGTGTCATTCTCCGTGGTGAAGAAAGGATCCTTGGCTAGCATCAGTTGTAGCTCATTCTCATTATAGCTCAGTACATCCTTCCAGGAGGAAAACATATTGCTCATCAAAACAGGAGTCCAAGAGAGAGCAAACTTCTCATGCAGAGAAAAACAGTACACAAAGGAGCGGAGAGTAAGTGGCAGCAAATCCAAACTTTATTGTAGTGCTTCCTTGATGCGTTTCAGCGTGAGCCTTCCTCGGGGGGTATAACCTCATAGAAAATAAAACACAAATTAGACAATAATAATAATATAAAAACAGACAGACAATAAATATTATATAAATGGATACTATTAATAATAGCAATAGTAATAATTAAATACAATAAATAAGAATCATTTCAATGAACTAAAATAGAATCAGACATATGTTGTTCATCATAAAAATAAATAAAACTTCTAAAACGCAATTGAAGGCTTACCAACATGCAAACACATGGAGTCTAAAAGAAACACAGTATAAATATAAGATAATAATAAATAAATAAATATTATACATACAAAAAAACAAATTGCACAAGCATGAACCATATTGTGACTAAAAAAATATCGCACTGAATACAAGGAAAAAGAAAGAAAGAGAGGACGGACGTTGCCTACTACTAACATACTGTAAACGCTACTGTGGTATAGTATCAAGGAGAATTCCATTCAAATAGATACTGCTATACACAAAACAAACTGAAAAAGAGGCTTAATCCCACCATGGGGGGAAAAAAGGGGGGGGGAGAGGAGGACAATAAAGAGTAAAACAGACTATGTATGATGTCATAGTGGCACATATAATATAAAATATAAAAGTATCCATGTGCACAATATTGACTGCCAAATTTCAGCAGGAGTATATTGGGATAGCAAGGCCATTAAGCATTCTGTCCCATCTCTATCCATCCTTCAGCACATTCATCTCCATATAGGCATCATCATATATTCTCCTGACAGCTGCTTCACCCTTGTCCACACTGTGGCACTTTGCTCCTTAGGATGTATCACACACACACTCACACAAACACACAAACACACATCACCTGCAGAAGGTCTGCAGGTTACCACTTATACACAGTCATACCTGCTAAGCCTACATCATGGCCATGGTCACTCCTCCTTGACACACTCATACCCACTTCTGTGACATCCACTGACATCACAACAGATTACATAACCACCCCTCACTGATACAGTCCAATTGCCTCCCACATTGTCAGGCATGGAGGAGTGGCATAGTGGTTGGGGCAAGGTACTTCAGGCTGGAAGGTTAGGGGTTCAAATCCCACTAGAGGACAGCAACCTTGGGCCAGAAGGAGTGGTGTTTTTAGTCCCACAGGTGCTCCTTGTGGTCTTGGGCAAGCCACTTAACCCTCCATAGCCCATGTTCTCTGTAAAATAGTTATCTCCAAGTTATAATGCCCTGTTCAATGTAATTTCAGTTTGTTCAATGTAAACCACACTGATGCAGAATTGCACAGTATATAAGAGAATGTAAATAAAATAAATATTATCCTCACACACACTGTCTAACCCATATGGGGCATATGGATGTGACTTGTCCATCACCTATTCCCTTTGCTCTCATCTAGCAGCTCAGTTCTGACCTTTAGATAGGCTCTAGGCTCTCTTATCCCATGTTGCAGCAACCGTCCTTTCCACACGTTAACCCACATGCTTGGCGCTCTTAACACCCACTATCCCTTTACTGCCTGCTAACCAGCCACTAGCGCCTTTTCCAAGGTAACGCCTCCTCTCTGCCCCTGCCAATACCGCATGCAAAGGGCCTTAACATGTCATTTTCACATGTTAAAGGGACATTATCCCTTTCCAGGCCAAGCCCAAAACTCTCGGGATCCAAAATTCTGACTAAATATTCCTATCAAATTAAAGAACCACAATGTCATCAAAAACTCGAAACCATTATCGATTATTCTAATAAATGCTAGATCAATGAAAAATAAACTTCCTATATTCACAGACATTCTAGCTGACATAAAACCAGATATACTGTGTGTCACGGAGACTTGGTTAACAGATACTGATAATGTCTTCATAAACCAGCTAAATAACCATGACTACAATATTGCATATACACATAGAAATCACAAAAAAGGAGGTGGCGTACTAATGATGACAAAAAACACTTTAAAAGCTAGACAACAGCCATCGAACTTATCCACAAACATAGACACTATCATTATGAAAATAGGCCATCTTAGAATTTGTTTAATTTACAGACCACCTGATCAACAATCAGAAAACCTAGATACGTTAATCGAATTCCTATGCACCTCCACTAACAAAAACCCAATAATAACACTCGGAGACTTTAACCTCCCCTCACTGCCAGCTTCATATTCTACCTTCTTCTTTGACTCATTAATAGACATGGATTTTCACCAAATAATCAACACTAAAACACATAACAAAGGAAATATTCTCGACCTTGTCCTCCTCCCTGAAGCAATCTACAATTCCTTTAATCCTAACTCACTCAAATGCACTCCAATACCATGGTCAGACCATCATCTTATTAACTTTATTTATTTATTTATTTCAGTGCTTTTTTATACCGCCCCTTCCAGAGATCAGGGGCGGTTTACAAGGAACTTAAACAACAATATAGCAGAACATTGCAATATTGAATTACATTAAACATTAGTTGAGCAAAAACAAGGAACTTAAACAACAATATAGCAGAACAGTGCAATACTGAATTACATTAAATATTAGGTGAACATAAACTAGGTTACATAATAACTAGGTTAAATGGAAAACAATGTGAGGTTTATTAACATAAAAGGAAATATAAAACTATGTTACAAGGAGTCATAAAACTATGTTACAAGGAACCAGAAGGGTAGATTTACATGGTTAGATTTACATGGTTAACATCACAACCAATATCACAACAGACAAAAGTAGACCAACACAGGTCCCAACCCCAAGATTCAAAAAATTTAATGAAGAAGAGTTTCTGGATTTAACAATCCCCCACCTAAACACCTCTCCACTTGACTTGGATGAATCGGTAGCAAACTGGCATAAAACTGTAAGTAACGCAGCTACTAATAAATATGTCAACAGAAAGAACATACATACCAGAGTTGGTAATGCCCCTTGGTATAATAATACACTAAAACAAATGAAAAAAGCACTAAGAAAAGCAGAAGTTAAATGGCGTAAATGCAAAATTACCATTAATAATGAGATATACCACAGTCAACTTAAAAATTATAAGGAAGCAATAGACAATGCTAAGAAAAATTACCATGCATCAATCCTAACAAAATCATTAAATAGACCAAGAGAATTATTCTCAATTGTACAAAAACTAACGAGTAACCCTAACAACGCCAGCAATGATATTACTGAAATCTCCCCACAGACCCTAGCCAACTACTACATAAATAAAACTAAGCTCCATCCACCTTTAACTAACTCCACACACACATATAATAACAGAATGTTTTAATGAACTAACTGAGTGGCTCAAAGAACAAAATCTACTTATCAACTTTACTAAAACAGATATTTTATTTATCACTAAAAATCAAACATATATACCCCCAAACACGATTACACTAGATACTCATGAAATTAATATAAAAAAAGAAGTAAAATATTTAGGTGTGATACTTGACAATAATCCAAATATGGATTCACATATAAAATATTTAACTAAAAATATACATTACAAACTCAAAACACTAAAACAACTAAGACCTTTGATCCTTCTACAAGATTTTATTAACATAATTCATGCTATTATTACCCCACATTTCGATTTTGCAAATACAATACTTAATGGTATTTCGAAACAAAATATTAAAAAGATACAAATAACTCAGAACTTAGCTGCTAGAACCATTATGAATATAAGCCCACTTGAACATATTACACCAATTTTAGCTGAACTTCATTGGCTACCAATTTACTCCCGAATCAAATATAAAATTCTTATCACTACATTTAAACTTATAAATAAAATTGCACCATCTGCACTAAATACAATGATTAACATTGACATTGATAAACGATCTCAAAGGAGCAGAAACATAAATACTTTAACAATACCAAAAGATTTTACAAAAGCCAGAAAACAAACCAATAAGAGAGCTTTCTCACACTCTGCCCCAATACTCTGGAACAATTTACCTGACAACATTTGCCTACTGTGTGACATAAAAGAATTAAAAAAAAAATTAAAAACTCACTTATTTACATTACACTATAATACACTCCCAAAACAGAATTCTCAAAGGGATACAGGCTAACATTTATTTTTAATATTATATACCCTATTTTCAAAAATAAATGACACTAATACATTAATTTAACCATACTACACACTCATTTACATGATGATTAATAATTTAACTAGCAATGTATATATGTTCTAATATGTTATACTTGTAATGTTACAATTTTCCTTGTAAATTATAATTATCTGTTCTATGTAAAATGTCCTGGTATATTTCATACCAATTAACCTACTGTTACATGTAAACCGCACTTGAAACATGGGAAAGAGCGGTATATAAATAACTGTTAAATAAATAAATAAATAAATAAAATATCAAAACCTCTATATAGATGAATGGTCTGAATTCAACCCTATAACCAAGGATATACTCAAGAACACTGTTTTAAATCTAAACACAACAACATCCAACCTAGACCCATGCCCAGTATCTTGGTTAAAGAACACTCTCCCAATTTTATCTTCATTCATACTCCCTATAGTCAATTTATCCCTTAAAACTGGATACTTACCCCCCTCACTAAAACATGCCCTTATCCGACCAATACTCAAAAATGCCACCCTTGACAAAACATCGCCTAATTCCTACAGACCCATTTCTAGTATTCCTTTCATGGCAAAACTAATAGAGAAGGTTGTACAAATCCAGACTCAAGAACACATAGACACTTCAGCCCCTCTCGATGAACAACAATATGGGTTTCGCCCACGCAATGGTGTTGAGACACTCTTAACAGTACTCATTGACACACTTGTAAAAGGAATAGACAATCCCAAGAAAGCATTTTTACTCCTATTCATCGATATCTCTGCAGCATTTGACAGCGTAAGCCATTCTCTAATGCTTAAGAAACTCAAACAAATAGGAATAAATTCAACTGTACTTAATTGGTTCACCTCTTATCTAAGCAATAGAACACAAACAGTACAAATTGGCAACCTTACATCCAAGACATACAACCAGGAACTAGGTCTCCCTCAAGGATCAGCACTATCAGCCCTCCTATTTAATATCTACATAAAGCATGTCTGTAATATATTTAAAAAATTCAATGTCTACTATCACTTATATGCAGACGATATAATGATGTACATTCCATTTACAATCCCCAATATACCAATTCAATTACTCGTTGAGTGTTTTAATGAACTAAATACATGGCTAAATGAAAATAACCTCTACATCAATCATGCAAAAACAGAAGCCCTAATTGTAACAAGAAACCTCTCATACTCACCCCCTACACACATCACTCTGCAAAACCAAGAAATCAAACTAAAAAAGGAAGTACGATATCTAGGTGTAATTCTTGACACACATCTCAACATGGAAACACATATAAGAAATACAACGAAGAAAGTATACTTCAAACTCAAAATCCTAAAGCAGCTACGCCCTCTAATGCACCTACAAGATTTCCAGCAAATAATACAAGCCATAATCACGCCTCATTTCGACTTTGCAAACCTAATACTCCTAGGCACAACAAAACAAAACTTGAGAAGACTACAAATTGCACAAAATGCAGCGGCCAGGACCATTATGAAGGTCCCCCCATTTCAACATATCACTCCGATACTGGAGAACTTACACTGGCTTCCGATACAAAGCCGAATAATACACAAAACTCTTACAACTGCCTTCAAAACTCTAAACAACATGGCACCACCCACCCTAGCCAACCTCATCACTAAACAACCTACTAATAACTTACACAGGAGAGATCATACAAACAAATTAAGGACTCCGAAAGAATTTATAAAATCCAGAAAGATAACAAACAAAAAGGCATTCTCACACGCTACCCCCACTCTATGGAATGCCCTTCCAGTTGAAATAAGATCACTTGTAGAGATTAAAGAATTCCGCAAAAAACTTAAAACGCACCTGTTCACATCATACTACGGATCTTTGCCAAACACACCTCCCCTGCTAGAAAATGGATAATACCAAGTAAGTTTCCCCATAAACCAAACTAGAATTGACAAATGATGTGAAACTCTATATGCTTATTATCCTTAAATGTCACATACAACACTGTATCTGTTACTTATTTTGTTCCCTGTAAATAGTTCTTGCTTGTTCTATTATTGTAATATAGTTGTTATGGTTCTAAGATGTTCACTGTAAAAACAGACACCTGTCTGTTATGTTACCTTGTTCTATGTAAACCACATTTGATCTTGGGAAGATGCGGTATATAAGAAACTGTTAATTAAATTAAATTAAATTAAATTAAATATAATACATGACCATAGCAGAAGGAAAATCACTATTAGAACATATTGAATAAGACGGGTACAATTTTCCTGAAATATGCAAAAATTAACCCGGCTGCAGAATGTGGATTAAAAATTTAAAGTAGGCCTTCAAAGGGTTAAGGAAGCACCTAGGTGTTCTGTTTGTGTGTGTCTGTGTTGTTTTTTCAATATACAAGGTGGCCCAAAAAAAGTGAGAACATCTCGTAGCATATAAGTTATTTTAAAATTCAAAAAGACAGATGTAAACGATTGACAAATTTTAAAAAAAAGAAGATGGCGACCGGAAATTGTCAAAATAAAGACGTTATATAGCTAAAAAAGGTCAATAAGTAAACTATTTAAGCTTTTAATTTATGAGATGTTCTCACTTTTTTTGGGCCACCCTGTATATATATGTCTTGTATGTATGTGTATCTGTGTGTTTTATGTATGTGATTGTGTGTTTTGTGCATTTCAGCATACAACTTATGTATATGTTTATGTGGATGTGACTAAAAATAGTAGTATAGTTGGGTAATTGTTTGAGATGTATATATCTATGATGTTAGAAAAATACAAAATTCTTCTATAAACATTTACACAAATTTGCAAAATATAACTAATAAGCATAACATTGCATTATCTAATTTTGGAATAAAAAATATAAAATTTTAAAAATATATTGTGAACCATATTACTGGACAGTGGACAGTGACACCTATTTGGAGATAAACCTTTGAGGGAGATTTATGAAAGGGAAATGAACTCTTCTTAAATCTAGAATAAGGTATAAGGGTGTAATTTTCTTAATTCAAGAAATGTTACAGGAAGAGTGAAATTCACACAAAAATAAAACCAGCAACAAAAAACAGTGCAGCCAGTAGTGTCAAAATATTTCAGAAAAATACATACATATAAAAACATAACCATAAAAATTCATAAAATGCCCATATAGACGTAGATAAAAAGCCTGACATGTTTCAGCCAAAGCCTGTATCAGGGCCATACAAGCCCACAGTTTGGGACACAGCACTTACTCTCAGCACATCCCTGATTGGCACATCCTTGCTTCGGTATTATCTAGAACTAAGATCCTGGATACTTTACAAAGAGAACTATTCCAGCAACTGGAAACAGAGCCCGCACATGAAGGGGTCATACTGAACTTGGTGATCGCCAGATGGTGTGGTTCAGTATTAGGACTAGAACTGAAAAGGTTCATTCAAAAGCAAGGGCCTTAGACTTCAGGAAATCTAACTTTTCCAAAATGGGACAATACCTCAAGGAGTCATTAGCAGGATGGGAACAGTTGGGGAATGTAGAAAAGCAATGGGCAAAACTAAAAAGGGATATTTTAAGGACAATAAACATTTTTGTTAGGTAAATAAATGTAAAAGGAAAAGGAGGCCACTATGGTCCTCAAAAGAAGTAGCTGAAAGGGTGAAGAGGGAGACCTTCATAAAATACAAGAGATCACAGAGAGAGGAAGACAGGCATCTATATTTGGAAAAAACTTAGAAAAGCCAGCAATGTAGTCAGGAAAGCAAAGATACAAAAGAAGAAGAGATACCAATGCAATAAAATGGGGTTTAAGACATTTTTCAGATATGTTAGCAAGCAGAGGAAGTGCAAAAGTGGGGGGAAGGGGAGGAATATGTAGAAGCTGATGAGGATAAAGCAGGATTGTTTAACAAATATTTTGTTCTGTGGTCACAGATGAGCTGGGAGCAGGACCGCAGAAAACACCCATAAATAGGAGCAGAAATGAAGGTGATCTTGTATGTTTTTTAGAAGACTGTGTTCATGAGGAACTAGCTAAACCAAAAGTAGACAATAGGGCTGAATGGGATACATCTGAGAACATTGAAGGAACTTCGGGAAGTTCTAGTGGCTCCACTGACTGACCATTTCAATGCTTCTTTAGGGTCAGAAGTGGTCCCAGAGGACTGGAGAAAGGCACATGTGGTCCCTTTACACAAAAGCAGAAGTAAAGATGAGGTCAAGAACTACAGGCCAGTTAGTGTGACCTCTGTGGTGAGTAAATTAATAGAAACACTGTTAAAACAGAGAATAGTGAGGTTTCTGGAGTCCAATGGATTTCAGAATTCAAGGCAGCATAGGTTTACCAGAAGCAGGGTTTGTCAGACAAATATGATTTATTTCTTTGTCTGGGTGACCAGGAAGTTGGACTGAGGCTGAGCCCTAGATGTGGTGTAACTTAGATTTCAGTAAAGCCTTGGACACATTTCTGCACAGGCAATATAAATAAATTGAGCACCTTAGGGATGAACCCTAAAGTGACTGACTGGGTCAAAAACTGGTTGAGTGGGAGGCAACAAAGTGTAAAGGTAAATGGAGCTCACTCTGAGGAGAAGGATGTTACCAGTGCTGTGCTGCAGGAATCTGTCCTGGGTCCAATTATGTTTAACATTTTGGTAGCATATTTCTGAAGGGCTTTTGGGTACAGTTTGCCTTTTTGCGGATGATACCAAAATCTGCAAATGAGTAGACACCCAGGAAGGAGTAGATAACATGAGAAGTGATCGAGCTAAGCTTGAAGAATGGCCAAGAATTTAGCAGCTGAGATTTAATGCTAAAAAATGCTGGGTCATGCATTTGGACTGAAAAAATCCAAGGGAGCGGTACAGTGTAGGGAGCAAAATATTTTTGTCCACAAAAGAAGAGCAGGACCTGGGCGTGGTTGTTTCTGATGATGTTAAAGTAGATAAACAGGTAGGAAAGGTGACAGTGAAAGCCAGAAGGATGTTTGGGTGCATAGGAAGAAGAATGGCCAGCAGAAAAAAGGAGGTGATAATGCCTCTGTATATGTCTCTGGTGAATCCTCATTTGGAGTATTGCGTGCAGTTCTGGAGACCGCACCTTCAAAAGGATATAAACAGGATAAAGTCATTGTAGAGGATGGCTAACAAAATGGTCCGTAGGCTTTGCCACAAGACATATGGGGACAGAACTAAAAATCTTAATATGTATACTTTGGAGGAAAGGCAGGACAAAGGAGATATGATAGAAATGTTTATATACCACAATGGCATAAATGCACAAGAGGAGAACCTCTTTCAATTGCAAGTAAGCTCTTCAACGAGGGGGCATAGGAAGAGGGTGAAAGGGGATAGACTCAAGAGTAATAAGCAGAAATATTTATTTATGGAAAGAGTGGTAGATGCATAGAAAAGTCTCCCAGTGGAGGTAGTAGAGACGAGGTCAGTATCTGAATTCAAGAAAGCATAAGACAAACAGAAGTTTTTTAAAGGAAAAAAAAAGGACTAAAATATTTGATATAGAAGGGCAGACTAAAGAGTCCATATAGCCTTTTTCGGCCACCAAGTTTCTATGTATTTGCTTTCCTGATTTCCAGGCCCCATCCTCTTGTGCTTAATTCTGTTGCTCTGGGCTGTGCAACCATTTGTGTCTATTCCCGGTCATCCCTCCTCATTCTGCACTGGCCTGTCACTACTATCCTACAGATGGGGGTTGGAGCAGTTGTTGCTTTCCTCGGTCATTCTGTAGCCAACTGCTGCCATAATAACACATTTGTAGCTTACGATTACTGGGCGTGTGTCACAAGTTCTCTGTGTGCATGCACTAGGGCCATGCATTAACAACTGCTGTGGTACTGGCGCACTCTGCCCCTGATATGCAAGCCATTGCGCATGTGTAACTGTTATGCCGCGCTCCCAATGGTAACATTCTTCCATGGCCATATCCTGTAGCACTTAGCACAAACAATAAGCCCCGCTGTGCTAAATTCATGCACTATCTGCTTTGCAACCCCGCACTACTGCATACATTAGTAAACATGCCCCATATAATTTGAATGGAATATTTTTTTGTATGTTGAGTTGTAAACTTAAACATTCTTCATCTGCTCTTCATCCATTGTTGGGAGAGTTTTACTGGTGAATCTGTCAGTGTTCCATATGAATGAATAATTTTATCCTATCAGATAAATGACTAAATATGCTTCATTCAAACACAATTATGCATTTGCTGACGTATTTTCAAAAAATATACAGATAGAAGCACATTCAAATATGTGCATCCAGGTCCCTGTGCTCCCGATTGTAATCGGAACGCACAGAGGTAGACCAGATTCCGATCCCGCTGGGTCTAGACATGCCCCATGGGATCACAATCGGGTCTAGGATCTGTACATGCAGGCCGGGACCTGATTCTGATCGGCCTGCACGCACAGACCACTGCCTGCCTTACTCGGTCAGGCTCTTGAATGGAGCCGCATGCCATGGTGTCCCATTGCCATGGCACCGCAGCTCCATTCAGGAGCTGCAATCCCCAGTCACCAACCACAATTTCCTTTCCCTGCAGCCCAACCTCCGATCTGGCCTTCCAGGGCCAAGGTCGGACTGCGGGGAACCCCCTGTACTCCCTCACCTCACTGGCACTGCCCAGGCCTGCCATCCCCCGATGTCCAGGGAGACTTATTCCACCTCCAAGATAGAATATGTTCCCTGTCCAGTCTGCTGACCCTGGATGTACAGGGTCGACTTCAGAATCGGCCCTGTACATCTGGGGTCACGGAACACCCACTGCCTGCCCTCACTCGGCCTCCACAACGCCCCCTCCCATCCCCATCTAAGCCTCCCCGCGCAACACCTTGTTCATACGGGTAGGCTTTTGCCGGGGATGGAAGTGGGGCAAATAGCGGGACAGAATAGACCCCATAGTATCAGGCTGTTTAAATTTCTATATGGCCAGATATTATCCGTATATTTGTGGATCATGCTAGGGGAAGAGCAGATAGGCCAGAAAATTATTCAGACAATGGCAATATTCAGCCATTATTCAGGTAAGTTACATATTTAGTTTAGGCCTGATAAACAGATATTTTGTTCACCAATGCTGTAAACAAAATTATGCAAACACTTCTGGCTTTGACGCCGCCTCGACAGATCACTTGCGGCTCTGGCCCCGCCAACAGTTCCACCTCTATTTTCACTACAAATTAAGCCCTGGCTAGTAGTTTCTACTTCCTGGGAACACCTACAGGTGTATCACATAAAAATAGGTGCTATGTTTTCCAAGCATTTACTTTCTTTATCTGTAATTTTAAAAGCACCTACTTGAGCATGTAAAACTCTGTTCTACTTGATTGTAGCTTTGCAATTTACTTCCAAAATGTAGCATCAGTTCAATAAAAAGGTATCACATTAAATGAATATTTTTTTCTTAACCTTTATTTCCATCCAGTGTAAAAAGGTACAAAGGCAACAGTGAACTAAGGATGCAATAGGGATAAAGTGGGAAAAGTCTGATTAAATTGTGATTTAATGTATTTTGCAGACAGTGATACTCATCTTCAGGTCATTATGGGAAATATCCAAAGAAAAGATTATGATTCCACAGAAAAGCCTGCATCTACAAACCCAGACTGGATGTCTTCTCTCCCAGATGAAAAATTCCTCTATGATCTCTGCATTCCTGGCACCAGCCAGTCCATGTTTACATTGGGTGATAATGCTACTCAATGTCAGAGCTGGAGTCTCACATCACAATATGAAGCTGGGATACGATTTGTTGATATATACTTGAGACAAATTCGCAGCAGTCTAAGTGTCCCTCCTGATAGTACGTATGTGCGTTTTTTCCAAACTGTTTTGACAGACACTATTGGTTTTTTGAGAAAACATTCAAAGGAAACTATCCTTATGTGTCTGCATAAATTTACTAAACTTTACAGTAACAAAGATGAATTTATTGATTTATTGGCGCTTCATATCAGGAATGCTGGACAATCGTGGTTTTGGACCTCTGCTACCATACCCACCCTTGGCCAAGTCAGAGGGAAGATCGTCATATTGCAGGATTATGATGGCCCTGTGATGGGAATCCCCTATAAGAGTTTAGAAGTAGCTTATGATAGACATTTACCAACATTACTTGATTTAAGCTGGAAATGGGCCAAGGTTATGCATCATTTATATTTTGCTCAGGTTGGTAAACGTGATAAATTGTATCTGACATTTACTTCAGCTATCGGTAGGGGAGCATATCCCTATTCAGTAGCTCGCAATATAAATGATGAATTGTTCAATTTTTTGGAGAGCAAAAGAGATGAGAAGGCCAGATGGGGAATTATAGCTATGGATTTTCCAGGTAGTTCTCTGGTACAGTTGATTATATCCAGCAACTAGAAAGCAGATTCTAAAACTCACCCAAAATTTCAATTTTCCATGAATGATGTGCGGTATATAATTTCTGTAAAACATCTTTCTACCTGGGTCTTGGGAACACAATAAGGATATTCAGCAGCATATTTAAAAAATGCATTGTTCTACAGCAAAAGCAGGGGCAGTCATATACAGAAGCTAAGAGCTGTACTCGTATTCCTACAGGAAGCAGGTCTGACAGTGAATGGAAAGCAGAAGTAAAATACTTTGGGTACTTCCTAGTAAAAGGCCATATATAACTTATATTTTTGTTTTGACAAAACCTTTCTGGGTTACTTTCTTCTTTTTAATTTTTTCTTTGCTGATTTTGTTGTCTTTTTCAGTTTTCCTTTTCTTCTCCCTCCTTTCACTCCCCCTTTCTTCCACTGTTATAAACACCTTTACCTGTGGCCAATTCCCCTGTGGCCAACCTGGCCAATGAGACTCAGAGAGGAATATTGTGAAGCAGTTTAAGAGCTATTTATTATTATTATTCAGTACATTGCTATAGCAATGGGTGTCTAAATAGAGACACACCCCTTTACATATTCAGTGACATTTATATCTTTGTCAAATCTGCAAGCCTCTACCCCCTGCATCTTATTGGCTAATTAATACAGTGTTATTGACCTATCTAGTGTGCTCAAGCTGCACACGTAGGTTTTTCCATTTTCTTATATGACAGATCATATGCAAGAATTCAGTTATCTCCAGGAACAAGCAGGAATGCAGTCTTCACATATGGGTATCGTCGGTACCGACGGAGCCTGCGCGGGAACGCTCCCCAGTGTCCAATAGGAACGCTTTTGGGAGCATCCCTCAGCACATGTGCGCTGCCTTCCCGCCTTTCGAACTGTCCCTCTTCAGTTCTTCGTTTTCCGCTGAGCCGACAAGACTCATACCCTGTCACCGCAGAAAATTTCTTCTTTAAACTGTTTTCTTGTGGTCGCGTTTGCCTCCGCACGACGCCTACCGGTACCACGGGTTCTATTCTTTTCTTTTCTTTCAAAAAAATTATACTTCTGAACTGTTTCTCTTCAGAAACTTTTCTTTTTCGGTGCTAGGTGCCATTTTGGGCATTAGGCCCCATATTCCTAAAAGATGGAAAAACCAGCTAGTGGTTTTAAAAAGTGCACTAAGTGTGGCGGTACCATTTCCGTCACCGACACCCATGACTGGTGTCTTAAATGTTTAGGCCCTGAACATTCTCCATCTGAATGTCTCTCTTGTATGGGGATGACTAAAAGAGGCAGACAGAACCGGGCTGCAAAGCTCGGTGCCCTCTTTTCTTCAGATGCCAGATCCATTGCATCAACGTCTTCAAGAGCCTCCTCTTCCTCCCATGGATCTCAGGTAACTAAACATAAAAGCCGGTCCTCAAAGGGTAGCTCTCCTGCAAAGCATCGAGAGGCCATTGGCATTGCCCTTGAGGGAACCAAACCGGCAAAACAGCCCTGGCAGGAGGCTTCAGCCTCCAAAGCATTAACGGGGCTCCAGGATGTTCTCGAGGCCTCGACCTTGACAGAACTACTGGTGCCATGCTCAAGGGTCCCGACAGTCTTCACCGGTACCGATACCCAGGCATTGGCAGCGTTGATAGACCAGAGATTCCTCGCTATCGAGCGCAGTATTGCAGTTCTCCTTACAGCTGCGGTACTGTTCACATCGATGGTTAAATGGGCACCGGTGCCTACACCGGTACCGATGCTGGTACCAATGCCGGTACCGGTACCGACGGTACCCGCCCCGGTGGGAATTTTTCCCATGCCGTCTTTGGCTGACATCGAGAGATCGGTACCGGATCAACTACCGGGGCCATGCTTTGCATGAACATCGTGATCAGGGATACTTCGAATCCTCCAATTCCGATGACTCTGACAATTCTGCTGGTACCAGAGTGTTTCTCCTGGAAGACTCCTCTTCTCCCCAGCGCAGAATGTCGCCCCTGGAGGACATGTCTTTTCAGGATTTTATTTGTGATATTGCCAAAGGCCTTTCAATCATGGTAGCTCTTGAAAAGGAACCTAGAGCAAAGGAATTGGACATTCTCCAATATCCTAAAGCTCCAAAGGAGGCAACCACTCTGCCCATCCATGAAATTCTTCATGACTTGATGCTCAGAATGTGGGAGACACCTTTGACTACATCTCCTTATTCTAGAAGATTTGATACCATGTATCGAGTTCCACCATGTACTGGATTTCAAAAGACTCAGCTGCCACACCATTCAATAGTAGTGAAGTCAGACAAGCGTAGGATGAAAAGTGCAAAGAGACATGCATCCAATCCTCCAGGTCATGAATGCAGGGCCCTTGATGCTTTTGGGTGTCGAACTTTTCAGGCTTCCATCCTTTCAGCTAGGATAAGTTCATATATTTTATATATGGGAATGTTCCTCAAAGAGGTCACAGGAGATATGGAGCTTATGGGCCCACTTCTCCCAGATGACAGGAGACAAGACTTCCTTACTCTTGTCAAGCATGCTCAAGATGTCTCCAAGTTTGTGAATCATACAGCCTTTGACTGCTTTGAGTACATCAGCAGAACCTCTACTATTGCCATTGGTGCACGACGGATTGCCTGGCTTCAGGCATCAGACTTGGAGATTTGGGTACAGGATAAATTAGGCAACATCCCTTGCACAGGAGAAAACCTCGTTGGCAAGAATTGGCAGGAAAAGGCTAACGAGATAGATGCTGACAATATCATGTTAGATAGATTACCAAAATCTACAGACACTCCAGCCAAAAAGAAACCCTATAAGAAACCCTCTTTCAGCAAAAAGAGGAAGTTGTATCCATCCTATACCCAGAAAGGTCAAAATCAAGGTCAAGTTGCCCAAAAGGGACAATCTAGACACCAAAAGAAGCCAAAAGGCCCGAGAGCTCAACCAGCTTCGCAGGTTCAGCCCCCTCAAGGACTTTGACTCCTTTCTAGAGAGCTTAGCCTTCCTGCCTCTGAGGGGTCCAGAATCCCTAAATATTCCAGGCAGGTTGTGCCACTTTGCCATCAGATGGCATCAAATAACAGCAGAAAATTGGACTCTGTCCATTGTAGAAGAAGGGTACAAGCTTCATTTTCACAGCATGCCCTCTTCTACATTCCTAAGGCAGTTCAATTCTCAAACCTCTGCAGACAATCTGCTGGATCACGAGGTCTCAACACTTCTTGCCCAAGGGGCAATAGAGGAAGTACCCATCCTCCAACAGGGTACGGGGTTCTACTCCCCCTATTTTCTCATTCCAAAGAAAACCGGGGGACACAGACCCATTCTAGACCTCAGAGGATTAAACAAATATCTGTTCCGAGAAAAGTTCAAAATGATTTCTCTAGGAACTCTGCTGCCATACCTTCAAAGTCAGGATTGGCTTTGCTCTCTAGACTTAAAGGATGCATATACTCACATTCTGATCCATCCAGATCACAGGAAATTCTTACGATTCCTTTTCAGGGGAGAACACTTCCAATACAGGGTTCTTCCCTTTGGTCTGGCTTCGGCACCAAGAGTATTCACGAAATGCATGGCGAACCCTAGGGATATTCGTCTTCCCTTACTTGGACTACTGGCTCATTTGAGCCCCCACGGTTAAGAACATAAGAACATAAGACATGCCATACTGGGTCAGACCGAGGTCCATCAAGCCCAGTATCCTGTTTCCAACAGTGGCCAATCTAGGTCATACGTACCTAGCAATATCCCCAAAAGACACAGGTTCCACAATGCTTGTACTGGGTCAAGCATTGATATCCTGGGTCCCTTTTTAATAATGGTTTATGGACCTTTCCTCCAGGAACTTGTCCAAACCTTTTTTAAACCTAGCTATACTAACAGCCCTTACTACATCCTCCGGTAACAGATTCCAGAGTTTGATTACACGTTGAGTGAAAAAATATTTTCTCTTATTTGTCTTAAATAGTTTACCCTGTAGCTTCATTACATGTCCCCTAGTCTTTCTATACTCTGATAGCGTAAACAATTGATCCACGTTTATCCGTTCCACTCCATTCATTAATTTATAGACCTCTATCATATCTCCCCTCAGCCGTCTCTTCTCCAGGCTAAAGAGCCCTAACCTTCTTAGCCTCTCTTCATAGGAGTAGCCTTCCATCCCCTTCACCAATTTGGTGGCTCTTCTCTGTACTTTTTCTAATAACGCTATGTCCTTTTAAAGATACGGTGACCAGAATTGCACACAATATTCAAGGTGCGGTCGTACCATGGAGCAATACAGAGGCATTATAACATCCTTTGTTTTATTCTCCATCCCTTTCCTTATGATACCTAGCATTCTATTTGCTTTCTTGGCCGCTGCTGCACACTGGGTGGAGGGTTTTAACATGTTATCCACGATGACTCCTAAATCTTTTTCCTGGGTGGTGGTTTCTAATATGGAGCCTTGCATCGTGTAACTATAGTGTGGGTTGTTCTTTCCTAGGTGCATAACTTTGCACTTGTCCACATTAAATTTCATCTGCCATTTGGATGCCCAGTCTTCCAATTTATCCAGATCCTCCTGCAGTTTTCCACAATCCTCTTGGGTTTTAACAACTTTATAAACAGTTTTGTGTCATCTGCAAATTTGATAACCTCTCTAGTTATTCCCTTTTCCAGGTCATTTATGAATATGTCAAAAAGCAGCGGACCTAGTACAGATCCCTGGGGTACTCCACTATTCACCTTTTTCCATTGGGAATATTGGCCATTTAGCCCTACCCTCTGCTTTCTATCTTTTAACCAGTTCCCGATCCACAATAGTACACTGCCTCCTATCCCATGACTTTTAGCTTCGCCAAAAGTCTCTGATGGGGGACTTTGTCAAAAGCTTTCTGAAAGTCCAGATACACTATATCAACCGACTCACCTTTGTCTACCTGTTTATGCACACCTTCAAAAAAACATATCAGATTAGTAAGACAAGATCTTCCTTGTCTAAAGCCATGTTGGCTGTCTCCCATTAGGCCATGACTATCTACATGCTGTGTAATTTTGTTCTTTATGATGGTTTCTACCATTTTCCCTGGTACTGACGTCAGGCTCACCGGTCTGTAATTTCCTGGGTCACCCCTGGAACCCTTTTTAAAAATTGGTGTTACGTTGGCGACCCTCCAATCTTCAGGTATTACAGATGATTTTAATGAAAGTTCACAGATTACCAATAGCAGGTCTGCAATCTCATATTTCAGTTCTTTCAACACTCTGGGATGTATACCATCCGGTCCAGGTGATTTGCTACTATTCAGTTTATCAAATAGTTGTAATATATCTTCCCGGTGTAGCGATATTTCTCTCAATTCCTCTGCAGTATCACTTTTAAATACCACTTCAGTCTTGGGTAACATCCCTACATCTTCCTCAGTAAAGACCGAAGCAAAGAATTCATTCAGTCTCTCTGCTATAGCCTTGTTTCCTCTTACTGCCCCTTTTTCCCCTCTATCATCTAATGGTCCAATTGACTCTCTCACAGGCCTTTTGCTATGAATGTACTTGAAAAAGTCTTTATTTCGTGTTTTTGCTTCCGTAGCAAGTTTCTTCTCAAATTCCCGCTTTGCCTGCCTTATCAATGCTTTGCATTTAACTTGCCAGTGCTTGTGCTGTTTCCAGTTTTCATCATTTGGCTCTTTTTTCCATTTCCTGAAGGTTGCTTTTTTGGCAGCAACAGCCTCTCTGACCTCACCTTTAAACCATGCTGGCAATTTTTTGGACTTTCTTCCACTTTTACTAATGCGTGGAATACAGCTGGTCTGGGCTTCGAGGATAGTATTTTTAAATAACACCCAAGCTTGCTGTAAGTCTTTAACCTTTGGAACCGCTCCTTTTAGTTTTTTCCTAACTATATTCCTCATTCTATCATAGTCTCCCTTTTGAAAGTTAAAAGGTAGTACTGTGGATGCCTTTACTATCTGTCCTCCACTAATTAAATCAAACATGATCATACTATGATCACTATTGCCAAGTGGTCCCAATACCCTTATTTCTTGCACCAGATCTGGCGTTCCACTAAGGACTAGGTCCAGTATGGCTTCCCCTCTGGTCGGTTCATGAACCAGCTGCTCCAAGAAGCAGTCATTTATTCCATCTAGAAACTTTATCTCTTTAGCTTGTCCTGCTGTGACACTGACCCAGTCAATACCGGGGTAATTGAAATCACCCATTATTACTACTCTGTTGTGACTTTTGTTAGCTTCCTTGATTTCTTTGAGCATTTCATCATCCATTTGTTCATTCTGGCCAGGCGGTCGATAGTATACTCCAACTGCCATCACCTTCCCCTTCATAAATGGAATTTCAATCCATAGAGATTCTACAGCATATTTAGTTGCCTGCAAATCTTTAATCCTTTCTGACTCAATGCCCTCTCTAACATAGAGCGCAACCCCTCCACCAATTTGATCAGCTCTATCATTACGATATAGTGTGTATCCAGGTATCACAGTGTCCCACTGGTTATCCTCCTTCCACCATGTCTCTGAGAGTGCAATCATATCTAACCTCTCATTTAGTGCTATATATTCTAACTCTCCCATCTTATTGTTTAGACTTCTAGCATTGGCTTTGGACTTATTCTAACTCTCCCATCTTATTGTTTAGACTTCTAGCATTAGCATTGGTTGCAGAAGCCAGCTCTGCACTGTCTCGCACAATGCAAATCCTCCAATACTTGGGATTGGTAATAAACTGCCCAAAATCCCAACTTGTTCCTTCCCAGTCCCTGGAGTTCATAGGAGCCTGTTTAGATACCAAACAGTCAAGGGCTTTCCTTCCACAGGCCCGGTGTCTTCGCATAATGCAATTAGCTTCTCAGGCAGTGGGAAAATCCTCCCTAACAGCTCGAGAACTGCTACAATTACTGTGACATATGGCTTCCACAGTTCATGTAGTTCCCTATGCTCGCCTCCATATGCGAGCAGCCCAGTGGACCCTATTCACACAGTGGACACAGGCTACAGGACATCTGTCAGACAAGATATCACACCCTCGACGACTGATCTTGTCCCTCCAATGGTGGCAATCACTAGAGAATCTGGCAGTGGGGTCTCCCTTCCAACAACCCCTCTTCCAGGCTACCCTAGCAACATATGCATCACAGGTGGGGTGGGAAGCACACCTGAATCATCTATCTACCCAGGGTACCTGGACCCCACAGGAGGCTAGTCTGCACATAAACCTCCTGGAATTAAGAGCAATCTATTTAGCTCTTCGAGTATTCCATGCCCAGCTCAGCTACAAGACAATCCTAGTCCATACGGACAATCAAGTAGCCATGTTCTATGTGAACAAGCAGGGTGGAACAGACTCTCTGTTGTTATGCAATGAAGCTTTACGACTGTGGGCCCTTGCCAGACAGCATCAAATTCACCTTCTAGTGGTATATCTTCCAGGCATTCAAAACCTTTGGGCAGACAAACTCAGCCGAGTACTGCTGCCTCACGAATGGTCTCTCCACCTAGACCATGTGGCAAAGATATTTCACATCTGGGGGACTCCAGACATAGACCTCTTTGCAAGTCCACTGAATGCCAAACTTCCCCGGTTCTGTTCCAGGATTCTGGCTCACATTTGCCAGGCAAGGGACGCCTTCCTCCTTCATTGGGGTCAGGACTTCCTCTATGCCTTCACACCCATTCCCCTCATCCCCAAAACACTCTTCAAGCTTCAGAGAGACAGAGGTCATATGATCCTCATAGCGCTATGGTGGCCACGCCAAACGTGGTATCCCCTGCTTCTACATCTCTCTCAAGCTGCACCTCTGGAGTTAGGGTGTGCTCCAGATCTCCTTTCCCAAGAGAACGGGATGCTATGCCACCCGAATCCCCAGTCCCTGCATCTCACGGCCTGGTTGCTGAAAGCTTAGACCTCCAGGATTTCAACCTCTCCCAACAGGTAAAGGATATCCTTCAGGCTTCTAGAAAACTTTCCACAAGAAGATCTTACGCCTTCAAGTGGAAACATTTTACTATATGGTGTTCCAAGAAAGGGTTATGACTTCAGAAAACACCCACAAACAGGAACAGAAGCGAGAGGCATCTTGAACAATTTTCAGAAGATTGTGTTCATGAGAAACTAGCTCAACTTAAAGTAGACAAAGTGATGGGACTGGATGGGATACACCCTAGAATACTGAGGGAACTTGGGGACGTTCTAGCAGCTCTACTGACTGACCTTTTCAATGTCTCGTTGGAGTCGGGAGTGGTGCCAAAGGACTGGAGAGAGGCTCATATGGTGCCTTTACACAAAAGCAGAAGTAAGGATGTGGTTGAAGACTACAGGCCGGTTAGTTTAACTTCGGTGGTGAGTAAATTATTAGAAACGCTGCTGAAAGAGAAAATAGTGAGGTTTCTGGAGTCCAGCGGATTACAGGATCCGAGGCAGCATGGATTCACCAGAAGTAGGTCTTGTCAGTCAAATCTGATTGATTTCTTTGACTGAGTGACCAGGGAGTTGGACCGAGGGAGAGCCCTAGAGGTGGTGTATTTAGATTTCAGTAAAGCCTTTGACACTGTTCCTCACAGGCGAATTATAAACAAACTGAGCACCCTAGTGATGGACCCTAAAGTTACTGCTTGGGTTAGAAATTGGTTGGGTGGGAGGCGACAAAGAATACGGGTAAATGGAGCTCACCCTGAGGAGAAGGATGTTACCAGTGGTGTGCCCCAGGGATCTGTCCTTGGTCCGATTCTTTTTAACATATTTGTTAGTGATATAGCGGAAGGGCTGTCGGGTAAGGTTTGCCTCTTTGTGGATGATACAAAAATCTGCAATAGAGTAGACACCCAGGAAGGTGTAGATAACATGAGGAGGGATCTAGCTAAGCTTGAAGAATTGTCTAGAATTTGGCAGCTGGGATTTAATGTTAAAAAATGTAAGGTTATGCATTTGGGCTGCAGCAATCCAAGGGAGCAATATACGAGGACCGTTTTTTTTTCAACCTCCGATAGGCTATAAATAAAAGACAAGTTCATATAAAACAATAATTTTATTACCAAAAGATTGGTACACTTACGGTTACTTTTCGACATAATCACCGAAGAGATTGAGACATTTGTCATATCTGTGGACAAGCTTTTCAATACCCTCTGCAAAGAAAGTTGCCGCCAATGAATTCAAGTAGTCCTTGACGTTGGTTTGAAGGTCCTCATTGGTTTGAAAGCGCTTTTGTGGCCGTCCGTCAACATTTTTGGGACCCAACGTGCACAAAGTTTTTTGTAGCCTAACCGTTCAGTAACAATAGAGTACAAAACAGACCTTGAAACCTCTGGAAATTCCGTAGACAAAGCAGTAATGGTGAATCTGCGGTTTTCTTTAACCATTCTGTCAACTCGTTGCACCAGGTCATCTGAAATGACAGATTTGCGTCCTTGGCCCAACACCATCACTCATGAAGTTTTCCCCATACACACGACTCATTCTCCGATGGATTTCTGCAGCACTATGGCCTTCAGCCTGTAGAAAACGAATCACACTTCGCAATTCACACTTGGAGGGAGCATCAATCATGGTGGACATGTTTACGTGGCTGTAGCACAACGCCGACTGTCGCCTGAATGTCAACAATGGCGGAGTGTGTAGTGCAAGAGCTGCGCAGTCGCCTACAGCGCATGCCCGCTTTCTGCTGCCCGCGTAGCGTCTGCACGGAGCGATCGGAGGTTGAAAAAAAACGGCCCTCGTAGTATAGGGGGTGAAGTACTTTTGTCCACTAAAGAAGAGCGGGACCTAGACATGGTTGTGTCTAATGATCTTAAAGTAGCTAAACAGGTAGAAAAGGTGATGGCAAAAGCTAGAAGGATGCTTGGGTGCATACGGAGAGGAATGGCTGGCAGAAAAAAGGAGGTGATAATGCCTCTGTTTAAGTCTTTGGTGCGACCTCATTTTGAGTATAGTGTGCAATTCTGGAGACCGCACCTTCAAAAGGATGTGAACAGGATGGAGTCGGTGCAGAGGGTTGCTACTAAAATGATTAATGGGCTTCATTATAAAGCATATGAGGACAGACTTAAGGATCTTAATATGTACACCTTAGAGGAAAGGCGGGATAGAGGTGATATGATTGAGATGTTTAAATACCTCCATGGCATAAATGTTCAGGGAGAAAGCCTCTTTCAATTGAAAGCAAGTTCTGCTATGAGGGGACATGGGATGAGGGTGAAGGGAGATAGATTCAGGAGTGATATGCGGAAATATTTCTTTACGGAAAGAGTAGTGGATCCATGGAATAGTCTCCCAGTGGAGGTGGTAGAGATGAGGACAGTAACTGAATTCATAAAAGCATGGGACAAACACAGAGGATATCTAAAGGTAAAGAGGAGACTGTTGTAGTTGTTGATAAGGAAGGACAGACTAGATAGGCCATGTGGTCTTTTTCTGTCGTCATATTTCTGTGTTTCTATGTTTCTATGTTAAACCCCCTTGTCATACCTTTAAAATCGATACTAGAGTATCTCCTTCATTTATCAAATTCTGGTCTAAAGACCAATTCAGTAAGAGTCCATCTTAGTGCAATTACAGCTTCTTATAAGCCTCTGAATGGACAAGCAATTTCCTCTCATCCACTCATATCCAGATTTATGAGAAGTCTTATATTAACAAAGCCTCCTATTAAACCACCACTGGTGGTATGGGATCTAAATCTAGTTCTTGGGCAGCTCATGAAGCCACCTTTTGAACCTTTAGCCACTACAACCCTTAAGTTTTTGTCCTGGAAGGTCATCTTCCTAATTGCAGTCACCTCTGCATGTCACATTAGTGAATTGCAAGCTTTAGTGGCTGATGCTCCTTATACTAGGTTTCATTATGATAAGGTTGTTCTTAGAACTCATCCACACTTTATGCCAAAGGTGGTTTCGCCTTTTCATTTAAATCAATCAATTTATCTTCCTGTATTTTTTCTGAGGCCTCACGCCTCTAACGCAGAAAGGAACCTTCATACTTTGGATTGTAAAAGAGCCTTGGCTTTTTACCTACAAAGAATGCAGCAACATAGAAAGTCTTCTCAACTTTTTATTGCTTTTGATTCTAGTCATTTGGGACTTCCAGTCTCCAAGAAAACTCTATCCAAATGGATTGCTCAATGCATATCCTTTGCTTATGAGCGTAAGGGTCTTCCTCTTCAAGGCCATGTCACAGCTCATAACGTGAGAGCCTTGGCAGCCTCTATGGCTAATCTTCACTCTGTGTCTATCGATGACATTTGTCGAGCAGCAACCTGGGCTTTGGTACACACCTTTACAGCCCACTACTGCCTGGATAAAGCCTCCCATTGGGATGCCTTCTTTGGCCAAGCTGTTCTTCAAAATCTCTTTCAGACCTAATTCAACTCCTACCCACCAGCCCAGAGATTCATGGGAGGAAGCATGCCCACCTTACTAGGGTGGCAGCTTCCTAGGGCTATCTCCCTGGCATCTTCAGCTACGGAGTCCCCATATGTGAAGACTATATTCCTGCTTGTTCCTGGAGATAACGTAGTTACTCACCTGTAACAGGTGATCTCCGGGAACAGCAGGAATTTAGTCTTCACAACCTACCCACCTCCCCTAGGAATTGTCTCTCTATCTCTTTGTCTCTTTCCTCTCTCCCTCTATCCTTTCACTCAGCTACAAACTTAACTGAAGAGGGACAGTTGGAAAGGTGAGAATGCAGCGCGCATGTGCTGAGGGATGCTCCCAAAAGCATTTCTATTGGATGCTAGGGAGCGTTCCCGCGCAGGCTCCGTTGGTACCGATGATACCCATATGTGAAGACTAAATTCCTGCTGTTCCCGGAGATCACCTGTTACAGTTGAGTAACTATGCTTTCCTTGCTCTTCTGACCCCTTTATGATAGTACATATTGATGTCTGTCCTTATCTTCAGGTGGTCAAGGGTTTATTTATATTTGTGCTTGCTCCATAAGACCTTTGCATCACAAAAGGTCAATAGAGCAAGGATCTCTCTCTTACTTAACATAGCTTCATTTTATAACTAAGGCTTGCCCTGACCTCTGGGAAACTTGTCTTTCTGTCTTGCAGGCTCTTGTCTCTTACATTATGGCAACTAGAAGCTGCTTTAATAACATATTTTTTTGCTCTCATGATCCACACTGTATGCCTTCTAACTTTGGGTTTCTGTTCTTTCTGTATTTTATAAAAACAACAAACTTCTAAAACCTTTCTAACACACACACAACCCACCTCATCTTCTTCCTTTCTCCAGTCTCTCTGCTCTTTCTCTGCTTGCATCTTTCTAGTTTCATCATTTCTATCTTCTTGGCCTAATGTGGCAGCAGCGGTTGCAGTCTCTTTCCCAGAGCCTCTTTCTCACTAGGCCGAGACCTGCAGCAGATCCTGTCAGGCCGAGATTGATACCAAACCTCACCTCTTCTTGCAGTTTAGGATAGTTAATAAGCACACAGTAAATAAGTGCCATACCAAGGGCTGTGTGGCAGCTGCACAGGGTGCAAGTACAGAAGGGATGCTGATGTCATCAATGGGTTTTCAGGAATTCTCAAAAAGACTGAGTTCCTGCATGTGGCTTGGAAAGGCAGGGAGAAGCCAATTTCATGAATCGCGCAGGGTGCTTCTCTAGTTTCGTATGGTCCTGCACACAATAAATGATTCACACTCACTTTAATTATGACCTTGTATAGTGTGTGTTCTCTAGAGCTCATCAATTTAGGTAATCAGACACAAAGGAGCATGCAGTAGCACGGGGATGACGTGTAGTTTGCATGCAAAATTAGCACAACAAGGCATAGCAACTGCATTAAATGCTGCAGGGTGTGGCCACATCAGTCTTAATGCACTAGGAGTGCCAGTGCCACACTACCTGAGAGTGCAGCACAACAGCTACACAGACGCAAGGTGGAAAAGCGCATCCGTACTGCACAGCCCTAGCCCATGCATACAGAAAACGTGCTTGCAATACGCACTCTGCAATCGTACAGTACAAATGTGTTATTGTGACGACAGAGGACTACAAAATAAATAAATACAATAACATCTGAGCCCCAACCCATACCTACAGGCCAGTAGTAACAGGCCAGTGCCAACTGGAGAGGAATGATGGGGAATAGGCACAAATGGCTGCATGGAGAGAGACATGTAAAACACGAAAGCAAAAACATGTTGAGAGTCAGTGCTGTGTCTCAAACTGCAGGAGCTATGGTGCAAATGTGGTATCTGGAGATGCAGGGGACCTTGTATGGGATCAGGCAGGGTGTCCACAGTGCTCATTATGGGGAACAAGGATATGAAACCCCCTCACCCTGAGGCTCCAGAGTGTCTGTTCACCTAGGCTTCAGGAAACACAGCATGTAGCCTTCTGTGTGTGTGTGGAGTGGGGATGGACCATTGTGGAATTTGTCCCCATGTTGGGCGAAGGAGGGGTTAAAGGGCTGAGAAGAAGACATCAAGCACAGCCTGCACACATGCTGAAGAGAGGCAGCACATGGGGGAGATAGGGTCAGGAAGCATGACCACCCCCCAACTGTCTTCCCTTAACAGAATTAGGAACATATTCATAGTCATCTATCCACATAACTCTCATGGTTCCCTCCTTTCAGGAAGAAGCACTTGGAGAACACCACATGGAGGAGATGACTCCCAAACAGCCCCTAGGCTGAATGCTTCAGTTGTCATAGAAGCATCAGACCAAAAAAAGCACTTAAGATCCATGCATAACCTCAGTCCCAAGGAATTAGGTGGAGGGAGCAGAGAAGAGAGGAAAAACAACAACAAAAAAAGGAAACACTGATCAGTGAGTTCCAACACTGGATGCATACATTCAATAATGGGCAGCTGCTCAGAGCCCACAGGCCTTAGCCACATCCTCTCTTGGTCAGGGTGAGGTGCCATCGTCCCAGAGGAACATGGCCCCTGGCAGCAGTATGCCCCTCCCCCACCAGGTGCTTGTATGCACTGCTACAGGCCCCCCTCCCCATGCAGGGGAGCCAGGAGTTGCATGGCTTTGTTGCTACTAAGTGAAGCACCTAATTTGAATGCCCCTCACCTACTGTACTCTGTTGGCTCTAACTCTGGCTATGAGGCCAGTACTGCCTGCAGCACAACTGACAGCTTTTCTTTGCATATGTAGATGTCGACAGCTGTTGGTGTGTTTATGGATGTTTGCCCATTGTCCCAGCAGGGTCACTCCTAACCTGAAGATGCCTGGTTTTGTTGCTATCAGGCTGTTGTGGTGCACAGCCTTGTCTGCAGCACCAAGCCACCTCTCCAATCAGTTGTCCTATGCTGGCGTCTTGCTGGTCAACTCATATCTCCTATTGCTCCTATCTTCTTGTTATGTGTTTGTGATGAGTAGGCCATGTTGTCTAATGCATAAGACATCTGACTTCAGATCAGAAGGTTAACGATTCAAGTCCCTTTATAGTCAGCTTTTCCTTTAGAAGGAAGAGTCCAAATGAGCCCTTTTTGGAAAAGTGTTACTGCCATTGTTTAATGGACATAGTCTAACCAGCTCTAATCACAGAGCTTGATGAGGGCACAGAAAATGCTTAACTTGCCCTTTCTTGCCTGGCTTTCTTTCAGTCTTCAAATATGAACATAAGAACATAAGATATATCATACTGGGTCAGACCAAGATCCATCAAGCCCAGTATCCTGTTTCCAACAGTGGCCAATCTAGGTCATACGTACCTAGCAGTTTCCCCAAAAGACACAGGTTCCATAATGCTTGTACTGGGTCAAGCATTGATATCCTGGGTCCCTTCTTAATAATGGTTTATGGACCTTTCCTCCAGGAACTTGTCCAAACCCTTTTTAAACCCAGCTACACTAACAGCCTTTACTACATCCTCCGGTAACAAATTCCAGAGTTTGATTACACGTTGAGTGAAAAAATATTTTCTTTTATTAGTCTTAAATAGTTTACCCTGTAGCTTCATTGCATGTCCCCTAGTCTTTCTACATTCTGATAATGTAAACAATCGATCTACGTTTACCCGTTCCACTCCGTTCATTAATTTATAGACTTCTATCATATCTCCCATCAGCCGTCTCTTTTCCAGGTTAAAGAGCCCTAACCTTTTTAGCCTTTCTTCATAGGAGTATCCTTCCATCCCCTTTACCATTTTGGTAGCTCTTCTCTGAACCTTTTCTAATAACGCTATATACTTTTTAAGATACGGCGACCAGAATTGCACACAATATTCAAGGTGCGGTCTCACCATGGAACGATATAGAGGCATTATAATATCTTTTGTTTTATTTTCCATTCCTTTCCTTATGATACCTAGTATTCTATTTGCTCTCTTGGCCACCACTGCACACTGGACCGAGGGTTTTAACATGTTATCCACAATGACACCTAAATCTTTTTCCTGGGTGGTGGTTCCTAATGTGGAACCTTGCATTATGTAACCATAGTTTGGGTTGTTCTTCCCTGGGTGCATAACTTTGCACTTGTCCACATTAAATTTCATCTGCCATTTTGATGCCCAGTCTTCCAATTTATCAAGATCCTCTTGCAATTTTCCACAATCCTCTTAGGTTTTAACAACTTTAAATAGTTTTGTGTCATCTGCAAATTTGATAACCTCACTCGTTATTTAGCTTTCAAAAGACTTGCCCACGGTCGCACAGCAACCATAGGTATTTATAAGCCGTAGCTAGAAGTAAAAAATATAAGCAATACTCCTAACTGCATGATTCATGATTTGGCTACATTGCCCACATCGAATAGCAAGGCCTTTTCAAAAAAAAAGAATTCTTCTTGGCCCATTTTCCCAATGGAGAAAGGTGAATAGTGGCGAACCCCAGAGATCTGTGCTGGTTCTGCTGCTTTTTAATATATTCGTAAATGAACTGGAAATGTGAATAATGAGTGAGGTAATCAAATTTGCAGATGACACACAATTATTCACAGTTGTTAAAACCCAAGAGATTGTGAAAAGTTGCAATAGGACCTGATAAATTGGAAGACTGGACATTCAAATGACAGATGAAATTTAATGTGGACAAGTGCAAAGTTATGTACCTAGGAAAAACAACCCAAACTATGGTTACGCGATACAAGTTTCCACATTAAGAACCAGCACCCAGGAAAAAGATTTAGGCGTCATTGTGGATAATATGTTGAAACCCTCCGCCCAGTGTGCAGCAGCAGCCAAGAAGGCAAATAGAATGCTATGAATCATAAGGAAAGGAATGGAGAACAAAACAAAGGATATTATAATACCTCTGTATTGTTCTATGGTACGACCGCACCTTGAATATTGTGTGCAGTTCTGGTCTCCGTATCTTAAAAAGGATATAGCAGAATTAGAAAAGGTACAGAATAGAGCCACCAAAATGGTAAAGGGGATGGAAGGATACCTCCAGTGCGGCACAAGGGGGGTGGGGGGTCATGTGCGGAGGACAAGAAGGACTATAAAAAGGGACTGCTACTTCTGGAGAGAGATCTCCAATTGTAATTATTACTTCTGGGGATTTTTCAAATCTTGGGAAAAAGAAATTCTTTATATTAAAGCTGATTAAACTATGTAAATTGGGATCCAGTGTATTTGTTAAATCAGTCAGGGCCTAGTATCAGCAAAGAGCTGATGTAGTAAAAGCTGTTAGTGTAGGTAGCTAGGTTTAAAGAAGGTTTGGACAAGTTCCTGGAGGAAAGGTCCATAAACCATTATTAAAGAGGACTCGGGAAATCAACTGTTTACCCCGATACAAGCACTGTGGAACCTGCCAGGTACTTGTGACCTGGATTGGCTACTGTTGGAAACAAGATACTGAGCTTGATGGACCTTGGTCTGACCCAGTATGTCATGTCTTCTGTTCTTATGTCTTGCTCCTGCCCTTCATGTTTTCTGACACTCGCATCTAAATCATGCGTCTGAAACATGTGGCCAGAGAGCGCTAGAATGGCGAGTGCAACTAGTGCCTGGTCAGAGGCTGGCATTAGTTACACCTGCATTAGCAGCTTGTTTGCATGGCTAGCGCATGACTACTGCACCTACCCCTGAAGCATGCTCTGCCTCCACCCACTCCCCTCCCCATTTCTACTCTAATCATACCTATTCACCTGCTGCTTGGTTAGCGTGTGATTTTTAGCACAGTCGCCTTGGGACATCATGCTACAGGCTACTGCACAGCCCAAATACTTGCCACGCTAGACCCCATGCAACCGGTTAATGCACTTTAGCAAATATACCCCAAAAGGAGGTTTTAGCATGTACAGTAAACAATTTTGCATATCAATATTAATTCATAGTAAATATTTTTTTACTGCAGTAAATTTAGCTTTTGACTGTTGCAATCAAGAAAATCATATGCTGCCAGTCTCAGCAATGCTAAGATAGTGGGCCTGCTATATTTTAAACAGCCAGGCCATGCAGTAACAATAATTGTCCCCACTCAGACCCCCTTCACCTCTTTATAAAATCATCACTGCTGCCCTGTATTACCGATCCTTTATTAAACCATCAGTGCTCATGTATTCCCCCAAATGCCATCCCCCTCTCTTTTTAAAAACATCAGGTTAACAGCAATACCCAAACCTCCTCAGCACTTACTAGGTCATCCGTGCAGTCTAGTGGGGGGTGGAAGAAGTGACCCCATAGTCATTCCTATTCTGATAGTTCCCATTGTCAAAATTGTTCCCTTCGGGTATTTGGGGTCTAGTGCTAGGACTATTATAGGGAGAGTCAGCGGAGCCATTTGGTCTAGGCCTCACATAGACAAGGAGTATTTTTATAACTGAGCATGAAATTAGTTGAGCTAGGTGGAATTTATTTGCTTTGCCTTCGTGCACCAGTCCAGGCTTCTTTGATTCTCTAAACGGTGTCCCTCACCCTCCCCTATTTCTTAAAAAACGGAATGACAATGGGTGGGAGTTATGGCGAGCACTTAGGAACATATGATATGCCATACTGGGTCAGGCCAAGGGTCCATCAAACCCAGCATCCTGTTTCCAATAGCAGCCGATACAGGTCAGGTTCCCAGAAAGGTACATACATTGCTTATCCTGTGGTAAGCAGTGGATTTCCCTGTGCCACTTTAATAATGGTTTATGGCAATACTTTGATCAGGAGAGAAAAGCTGTTGGGCCTGGAGCAGAGTCTGTGCAACAAGCCACCCACAGCTATAAGTTAAGTATGCCGTGCTGGCTCTACCATATGAGCCCGGTGGAGGTGCACCACTTGCTCGGCCAGTACCCAGGGTGAGCCGCATCCACTGCTCCATCCTTTTACGCCACTGGTTTATGGACTTTTCCCCCAGGAATTTGTCCTAACCTTATTTAAACCCAGCTACACTAAAAGCTCCAATTAGTCTTGAATGGGCTATATTGTAGATCATTGCATGTCCCCTAGTCTTTCTACCATTTGAAGGAGAAAACAGCCAATCTACATTTACATGTTCTACTAAATTCATTATTTTATAGACCCCTTATGCTTTCATACAGGTATCAGGGACACTAAGTAGGGCCGCCGATGATTTTTGTATCTTTGGGCTTCTCCACTCAAACCCAAATTTTCAAAGGGAAACGCTCTATCTATGACACTGTCCCTACCAGAAAAAGATGTGGAAACACACAAACACAGGAGGACATACACACTTACTTCTGATGTTGTGCTGCTATCTGTTCCTCATAGGTTCACTCAGGGATTGGTACCCCTGCTCCTGTCCCAGGACTGTAGCAAGCTAAAAATGCTTCCTGTGTGACTTCTAAACTTGGGCCTTCCTCACCTAGCCACGTGCAGGAATTTCCTTTTCTTAGGGTTCCTAGAAGCCACAAAGGTAATGTCCCTTAGATACTATTTCCCGTGCGATCACACTTCTTTCACAGCCCTTGCTATGGCCCTGCTGCCAGCTCTTTTCCTTAGCCTTCTTTGGCCCTTCACACTTTCCTCTTCATCCTTCTCCCATTCTATTCACCTCTCAGTACCCTTCTCCAGTGTTCTCACTGGTTCACTGACTCTCTCCAGGATCAGCTCAGTGCCCTTTGCAGCCCTCAGTCTCCCCACCTCATGCAAAAGTCTCACTTGTACACCCCTTCCTGTTACTAGAGTGGCCTTCCAGTGCTCCCACCCCCAGCACCTTTCCATTTGTTGAATCATACCCACAGTCTGTACTGAACCTTTCCTTTAGGAAGCTGATACATTGGAAACAAGCACGGAAGGTTCATTCATCCAAGGAGAATGATTAGAGAGCTGAAGATAATGGTCTAAGCTCTGGACAGTTTTCTGATGTAAGTTTGTAATTAGATTTGACTAGATTGTGAGCTCTGAAGAGCAGGGGCCATCTCTTGCATGCCTCTGTACAGTGCTGCATATGCCTTGTAACACTATACAAATGATTATTATTATTAGTAGTAGTAGATGCTTTGGACATCCTTTAGGACATTAATACAAAAATCTGTACAGTTCTGCAAAACATCCATAATGCTGGCAATCCTGGCCTCATAAGTCATGAGGATATCTGACTCCCTCAGAATGTGCCTGGTTTGCCAATACCTTGATCCAGCCCTGAACACTGGACTTCATCCCTCCTCAGCTATTGGAAAGATGAGTTCTGTCAATGGATCCTTTCTTCCACTGCTTTTGGGAGGAACCCTGCCAACTCCCTTGTTTTGTTCATTCTCCATCCTGCTTTTTTAGCCAGAGTGATTAAGAGCTATGGGGAAAACCTTTTTATATTTGCTGAACATAATCAACTGATTACCTATTTATTTCTTTTATTCAATTTAAAAGTATTTGATATACCCCCATTTAAAATAGCACAGTGGTTTACAGCAACCTGATTCAAACTGTGTAATATAATAAAATAAATACCATCACAAGAAACAAACACCATAAAGAAGAACAACACAAAGGGAGGGGAATGAACAGCAGAACAATTATACCGCAAAGACATGAAAAACCAAACGAAACATAAGAGAGGGAAAACATTAAATAAAGAAAAAAATAATGGAAGAAGCAAAAGGCAGGCGTGCACCCACAGAACAGCGTACTGCTTCGAGCAATCTAAACCTTATGCTTATGGAGATAGAGAGAGAAGTTATCCCGTCATAGATGATGACTGAGTGCTGACAAACCAATGGCTATGTGGATTTTGCAATGAAACAATACCCTATTTGCTCCCCCGATTTTGACAGGACATTCACTAAAGTTAGCATCACAGACACAGAGATGAGAAGTACTTATTGATGATCGGTTAGTAGTGAGATCTTTTTAATTTAGTCTGCATCAGATCAGTTGGAACCACTCTAACTCAGTCATGGCTGTGTATTCTCTGGTTGTTTGCCAGAGGGATGATTGTAATGCCTTGTATCAAGGGTTTCCCCGAGTAAGCCCGTTTTTGCATAGCCTTCATTGGTTTCCAATAGAGTCTAGAGATCCTACTTCAAAATGTTGTGGATAGCACACAAACGTATGTACATAGAAATGCTGCATTTGTCCTGCCATCTTACTAAAACCCAGTCCAGCCTCTGCTCATCACAAGCCGGTTTGTTGAAACTCTGCCTTTGGACATGATACAGATCACTTCCACAAGATGTCGGACCTTCAGTTATGTTGGACCCTCTTTGTGCAACCAGCTTCCTTGTTAGATTTGAGAAGAAAGCAACTATCTTCATTTTGAAAAGTGGTTGAAGGTTTAATTGTTCAAATCAGTCTATAAAGAAGGAATGTGGGATGACGCTCTGCAGGGTGGAATTAGCTGCTCCTTGGGTATTATTGTTTTAATGTTAGTGCTGGGCCTTAAATGAGAAGTAAACAGAATCACCAAACACACCCCCTAAAAAGCTTTCTAATGCAAATTATTTTTGTCGGATATTGCCGAGGGAGGTAAGAATCGCTGTCTATACCCACCAAACGGCTTCATCCATTTTAATCAAATTATAAAATATTTTCAAATAACTTAGCTGATCAAAATCACGGCTTTCAAATTGAAGCACGACGTGCGCGTTTCGGGATTGACTCCCTGTATCAAGTGCTGCTTCCAGCAGGTATTTTCTTAACCGTCACAGAACGCTGAAATGATCTACTCAGCTGTTTTTTAAAGGGCACATCTCTTCTCATTGGCTATTCAAATCCTTTATTCAAATCCGAACACCAATGAAACAGCGGAGAACTCCCCACTACTAATGTATAATATGATTAAAATGGATGAAGCCGTTTGGTGGGTATAGACAGCAATTCTTACCTCCCTCGGCAATATCCGACAAAAAGAATTTGCATTAGAAAGCTTTTTAGGGGGTGTGTTTGGTGATTCTGTTTACTTGGTATTTATTTATCACTAAATCAAGGGTGATAGTGGTGGGTCTTAAATGAGGGCAGCATCTAGAGGTCTCAAGGTTTTTTCTTCCCTGGAGCTAGTGCAAGGATTGGAGGCACTGTAGATGGGCCCCTCCATCTTGCTGCCCCTCTGACGGCCCCCGCTTTAATTGCCACCGCTGCCGCCCCTCTCTGCAGATTGCAATGGCGGCAATAGTTCAGAAAATGTGAGACAGCACTAACTTTAAGTGCTCATGGTTTCTTCTCTCAACCCTCAGTCTCTTCTATCACCCTCCAATGCTCAGTTCTGGTTTGAAGGGAGCTGAGGAGGCCGACGATCGAGAGCAGAAACTGCAGGGCAACATCGACGACTTAAGGTGCTGCCTCACGTTTTCAGAACTACTGCCTCTGTAGCAAGTCCCAGAGAAGAGTGGTAGCAGCGGCAATAGACGCCTCTGGAGGGCTGGTGCTCTAGGTGACTGCCTAGTTCAACTAATGGAAGCGCCAGCCCTGTACCTCTCCCTATTTTGGCCTCTTAAGGGACCTCTTATTTAATTAATGGAAAATTTGGCATTGTTCTTTTTTGGACTGACTGTAATCTGTATACATCCTTTACATATACTGTACAGTATCTACAGTAGATATGGAAAGAGTATTCCAGATAAGAATTCAAGAGACTTAGTACATTTTCAACAATGTATAAGATGGGGGTGTTCAGCCGTTAGAGTCCTGCTGATTATGTTGATATCACTGTGTTATTATAAAAGATAATTAAAATAATATATTTTCTTGTTTTCCAAATATGGATTCTCCTTTCATTCATAAATCTCAGAGTACTTTCTTTTCATCAAATCTCATTTTTGAGGTTACCGGTATCTCTATTCCCATGTGGATCATTATCTAGATTCCCTTGATAGCAGTTTGCTCCTCAGGCCTCTCTCTTGTGTTGTCATCTAACGCAGCCTCTTTTGCCATCCAGTCACAAGGTCATTCACTTTAACTTGTAATTAGTATCTCTTCTTCCTCACATTTCTCTTCTGTTCAGAAGTTTATTGCTTTAAAAATAAAAGGTCCATAAGAAAGGGGTTTTTGTAAGGACCTGTGCTCATTGTAGAAAGGGGAGTAAGAAATGTTGGAAGAGCTTATGATCTTTTTGCTATATAGGGCAATAAGGGGGATTGAAGTGAGAGGAGTTTATGCAGATGTGACAGAAGTCCTTCAGAACAGCTTTTGCTGTGTCCATGGATGTTTGCCCACAGTTCCAGTAGGGTGACCTCAGACCTGCAGGCCCTGCTGTTGAGGTTGTCAGGCTGGTGTGTTCCACCACCATGTCAGCTGTACCATGCAGCACCCCCAAAATGAGGGCCTGAGCATGCACCATGCTTTTCAGCTCCCATCTCTTTTTTGCATTCTATTGTTCCAATGTATTAGCCCTGTTCCTGCCCTTCATATTTCTTAACACTAGAGTATGAACCACGCATCCAACTTTGCAGATGGCATGCAGGAGCATAGCAAATGTAGCTAGCACCTAGTCAAAGACTGGCATCAACAGCAGCCATATTAATGGTTCTGTAGCTAGCATGTGACTATCATACTCTCCACAGCTGTACACCCTGATTCCACTCTCTCTCTATGCCGAGCCTCCACCTTGGCCCCACCTACTTGCGCATTGCTGCAGTAGTGCGGGAGTTTTAGCAGGGTGGCATTTGACGTGCATGCTCCTTGCTGCAGTGTGGCCCAACCACACACCGACTGCGCACAAAAACCCATGACACAGGATTGGGCACGTTCATAAACATGCCCCTAAGTGGATACCTAAGACAATGGAGCGTTAAGTGATTTGCCAAGCCCACAAAGAGCAGGAATTAGATTTGAATTTGATTTCTCTAGCACTAAGTCCATGGCTCTAACCATTAGGCTACTCCTCAAATTGTTCCAACTGTTTTCACAAAAGGGTTAACATAGCTCCATGTCTGTCTAAAATATAGCAGATCAATAGCTAACTGCAGCAGTCAACATTTTTTTTAGACAATGGCTGTGATAGTTAAATAAAACCAGATATTTGGCACCGATATCCAGATATTGGCTGGCACTGAACATCTGGATTCAGCAGCCAGTGTGGGCACTATCTATATAGCGATGATATCCGATGGCTATTCGGATAGCCTATATACAAAGCACCTAGGACAGCTTTTTTGATATAAGTTAACCAACCTACCATCTACACATTATGGAACAAATCAACTCTTCAATATGTAAATAAACCATAACAGATATCCGTATGTCAAGTTTTAGTCAGAAAGCTTCCTTACAGAATAATGATCCAGTTCTCCAAACTTCCTAGTAGATGACCCAGTGATAGGTGTGTGTCTCATAAGCACTTATTTGTTTCATTTGGGCACCAAAATACATGCTTGTGTGTGCATATACCAATGAATTAACACGCATACAATCAATTTGTGCATGCAAAAATTTCTGACACACAAAAGCACAAATAGGTGCAGAAAAAAACACATGAAAATCACAAAAGTTTCTTTTAAGATGAAAACTGACAGAACTTCTAATTTGGCCATGCACACCTGTATTACGTGATACTGCTGTAGCAAAGTGCAATCAATGAACAAGTCTAGGAGTCGATAGACAGGGTCCAAGTCAGTTTATTGTGCACAAGGCCCAGTCAGTCAAGCTTCTAAAGGTACTGAGCGGAGGTTTATACAGAGACATAACTTTTTATACTGCTTTTTTAGTTTGATACATGAAAACATTCTATTGGTTCTAGCTCGATACATACAAACTTCTCATTGGTTATACATTCCCTTCATTTGTCCAATTAGAAATCCCTCCGGAGCCTAGCAACCGACCCCCTCCTTTAGGATTGCTTGAACAATGGTATAGTCTTAACTTGGTAACTTTTCTACTGCAAGGTTAACTTCAGCTTCTGGAATGCATATACTGTTACTTTTACTGTTACTTTCTGGTTCTTTCACATGCAAGAGAATAATAGAAGACTTATGCATTCATAAAAACTTCTTATTAAGCATTTTAAAACATCTTTCTCATTTTTCACAGATTTTTGGTTCTTTTTCTAGCTGTAATGGAAATTAGGATCCAGGCCTAACTTACAGGCCTTTCATAGTGGCAGGCTATGCTAGGCCATAGCCTACCTCATTCCCCCCTTTGATTATTCTCACCCGCAAGTGAGAAAGGGTGAGAATTAAATCACTCATTTGTCAATCTGTACATTAGACAGGTGTAATAGCATCAGCATTTTGGGGTATAGGGTGATATCGCCACATAGCTAATACTTTCGTAGCTGCCTTCCGCTCGATAGTGTCATCAAGTGAGGATGTTATCATGTGTAAGCAAAGGGGTAGGAGACAAGGGAGCAATAAGCACATGGCTAATATGAATAAGACAATCAACATAAGGGATTTCAGACCACCAATCCAAGAAAATAATGACCCAAACCACCCATCCATTTTCAAACTGTGCCAAGTCTGGACAGGCACAAATGTCTGCTCTCTCATCTGAGTGGCTCAATCTTCAACTACATGCCCATTATTATCAATCTGTAAACAACAATTACTTAGATTCAGTTTCCCACATACTCCACCTTCAGCTGCCAACAAATAATCTAAAGCTAAACGATTCTTATAAATGGCTGTGCGCATTTGCGTACTTTGCTTTGCTAGAAGGGTTAGTGCTTTGCTAGTTTCATTGGTTATTATTTCAACAACAGCTTGCAAACATATTATTCGATTAATCATATAAACAGGGGTATGATATCCCCAAGTCCCATCCTGCTCCCAAGTAGCAGGTCCATAGTATGCAATGATTCTTTCTGGTGGCCATTCATCACCTTCCCATTTGTCCCATTGGCCTATTTTCAAGGCTTCTTTCAGTTGTCGACTCCGGTACACAGGATATCCCAGCTGCTCTCCTTGGGATGTAGGAAGAAGGAAGTTCGTATGGTTCCTAATACACATGCACCTCCCCAGTGATGAGGAAGTCTGGCATATGCTCGGGTTCCGCAAATCCAGTACAGTCCAGGTGGTGCTTGCCAGGAATTATATGCTGCTAAGTTAGTCCAGATACTGGCAAGGTTGGGGAATTGCACCAGAGGATTGGAAGGTTCGGTAGTGTTAACTCCTGACCACCATGATGTCTTTTTAGTGGTGCTATTGTAGAACGTCTGATTGAGACAGACCAGCTGCCCCACTTCCATATTAAACATTGGTCCATAGCGAGAAAAACATAGATTACCCACAATAGAGTGGGCCAATACCCATTCACTTGTGGTATTGTGTATATTCGTCTGATTATATGGAACAGAATAGTTCAGTTCTTGTGCCTCCCAAGGCCATTGGTCTCCCATTGTTGTTCCTCCACAAAACAAACAGTCCGTAACACAGTGACTAGATGCGACTGCTCCTGCTAATTAAAGGAATAAGTTCTGGGAAGCAGGAGGAATTTCAAACTCTGATTTCATGGCTTCATAGAAGGAGTGATGTATGCGATAAGGTGAGGATACATGAGTGTTGGTGTTTAATCGCAGATATAAAATAGTCCCAGGATCAACACCACCTCCTGCTATACGCAACCCAAACTTGTATCCTTGCTTCCATTGACTAGGATCGGCTATGAAAAGTTGGAGAGGATTACAAGCTCCTCTGTGACATTTCATAGGCTCTGACAGTTTAATCTTGGTTAGACTGCCTTTCCGATGATCTCCATCTCGTCCCATAGGTGCATTCTTCCAGGTAGCAAAATATACGCACTCCCATTTTGGGCAAAAGTAATCATGTCGAGATGCAGTGGAGTAGATCGTGGCCGCTGTACTTTTTCCAGTACATTTTCCCCATCCATAGGCTCACTCTGGAGACATATACTTATCATCATGGTAGTATGCTCGCTCCCATGACCAGGACGCACATCTGTGGTAAGCATTTTTGTGATGGCCCCACAAGCATCAAAGTTCAAGATGATAGGTTTTGTGGGGTTGGTGAGAGGTTTAGTTATATTCAAGATGGCTCCATCCTCATCATTCCAACGTATCTCGAATGTATAGTAGGATGGATTTTGTCGGGGGTTATAACAAGTCTTACTTTTCCCCTTTGTACAAATGTTCAATTCAGTACCATTGTAGATACACTGGCTGACTGTACCAGTGCAGGTATAGTAGGAATGATAGATCAAAGTCTGAGTAATCTTTTGTCCAGTGCGGGTGGTGGTTATGCAGGCTGCACAAGGGGGTAGGGCAAAAGTCTTTTCCAGGATTCCCAGAATCACCACTCCCACAAGGTAATAGTGGAAGAACATTATGATTACAGTCTCTGAAGGTTAACTGGAAAGTTAAGGATGATGAACTTCATTGAATTTTTCTTCTATTTCTGCTGCGATGGTCACTTTCACGTGACATAGATAGTCTCTATAAAACTGGCTGTTTCCTCAAGGTGAGTCGCAATGGAGTCTCAGGATCATTTACTGACATCCATTGGCCAGGATCAGGAGTAGCTGCCGGCTTTACTCGACTGTGATGGATCCAAGGTTCAACTTTTGCGACTTTCACTGCAGTGGGGGTTGACAGGATGACGACATAAGGTCCCTTCCAATGCGGCGCCAGCGGGGTTTTTCTCCACTCTTTCACCCACACGGACGTTCCTGGCTTGAAGGGATGCGGAGGCTCAGTCAGGTTGATGGGTAGTCGTTCTTGCACCCACGTTTGGAGCTTCTGCAAAACAGAACCTAAAGCTAATAGTTCTTGTCTAGTTATTTCAGATCCTATCTGTCTCATGTCTCCTCTTATTCCCTGCACTATGGGTGGAGGTCGCCCATACAAAATCTCCAAAGGGGAGACTCCCAAGGATCTGGTGGGAGCTGAACGTATCCTAAGAAGGGCTATGGGTAAAACCTGGAGCCACTTCAGATGTGTTTCTTGGCAAAGCTTGGATAACTGAGCTTTCAGAGTTCTATTCATGCGTTCTATTTTCCCTGAGCTCTGGGGTCTGTAAGCAGTGTGTAACTTCCATTTTATCTGTAATGCTTGAGCTAACTGTTGAGTTACTTGAGATACAAATGATGGACCATTATCTGACCCTATTGTTGAGGGTATTCCAAATCGGGGAATAATCTCATGGAGCAGTACCCTAGTAACTTCTCAGGCTTTCTCAGTTCGGGTGGGATAGGCTTCTACCCACCCTAAAAATGTGCAGACTAACACTAACATATAGTGATATCCATTTGCACGGGGCATTTCAGCAAAGTCTATCTGTATATCACTCATGGGGGTCACCCCTACTGACTGAACTCTTGGGAGTGGAACAGGACCTTGCTTTGCATTGTTTTTGGCACATATCAGACATTGCTGTGCCACCGAGGCTGTTAGGGACCCTAGCAATGAAATACAGAAATAGGGTCTCAGAGCTTTCTCCATGGTTGTTTTCCCATAATGTGTGGCTTGATGGAAAGCTTGGACAAAGGCTGGCCCTAGTGCTTCAGGGATGACTGTAGGCCCTGGTGGTGGACTATCTTCTGGAGGTGGTAGCACTATCCAACCTTGTTCTGTTAAGACTCCTCCCTCTTTTCCAGAGTAATAGTCTAACTCTCTTGTAGTGTATCGGGGTGCCCAGGAACTGAGGGGCACAGGGAACAGGACTGCTTGCATTGCAGTATCTTGTGTCCTTACTTGTCCTGTGGTGGCTGCCTTTCGGGCTGTGGCGTCGGCAAATCTATTCCCTCGTGCAACTTCCCCTGCTCCTGCTTGATGACCTCTGCAGTGCATGACTGCCACCTGTTTGGGGCCCCAAACAGCATCTAATAACTTCAATATTTCGGACCCATACCTAATGTCCTTACCCCCTGAAGTGATTAACCCTCGCTCTTTATACAAGGCTCCATGTGCATGCAAAGTGGTGAAGGCATATTTGGAATCTGTGTACACATTTATGCGGAGTCCTTCTCCTAATGCTAAGGCTCTGGTGAGGGCTATCAATTCAGCTTTCTGGGCAGAAGTTCCTGGGGTCAGGGCTGAGGACTCAACTACCAGATCAAGGGTCACCACCGCATATCCAGCACAACGATGTCCATTGATGACCAAACTGCTTCCATCTACAAAGAAAGTCCGTTCTGGGTCCTCTAGTGGGACATCGGTCAGATCAGGGCGACTTGAAAATACAGTGTCCATAGTCTCTAAACAATTATGATCAGGTGGCCCAGGACCAATTGGAAACAATGTAGCAGGGTTTAGAGCTTGACTCACTTTCAACTGTATCCAAGGGTTTTCACACAACATGCTTTGATACTTCAACATTCATGCATTGGTTAGCCAAAAGTTTCCTTTGTGTTCCATGAGAGTCAATACAGAGTGTGGCATGGTGACTTGAAGAGTTTGTCCTAAGGTAAGTTTGTCTGCTTCTCCCACTAAGAGGGCTGTTGCTGCAACAGCTCTCAGACAAGGGGGCCATCCTTTTGCAACTACATCCAATTGTTTTGACAGATAAGCTACTGGTCGTTGCCAGGATCCAAGTGATTGGGTCAATACTCCCAATGCGTTTCCTTGTGACTCATGGACAAAAAGATGGAAAGGCTTCTGAACATCTGGAAGACCTAAAGCTGGAGATGACATCAGAGCCTTTTTCAAAGTTTTGAATGCTGCATCTTCTTCAGGTCCCCAATCTAATGGTGATTTTTCCATTCTTCTAGTGGCTTGGTATAGTGGTTTTGCGATCAGGGCGAAGTTGGGGATCCATATGCGACAATATCCTGCGGCCCCCAGGAAGGCTCTTACTTGCCTCCTAGTGGTTGGTGTGGGGATATTACATACAGCTTCTTTACGTTCGGGTCCTAAATGTCGGATTCCACTGGACAACTGGAATCCCAGATACTTGACTTCAGTTTGACATAGTTGTGCTTTGGCTCTTGAAACTTTGTATCCAGCATCTTTGAGGAGGTACAAAAGTTCACTAGTAGCTTGTAGGCATTCACTTTCTGAGTTGGTGGCTATGAGCAAGTCATCTACATACTGAAGAAGAACCCTTTTTCCTGGGTCCACTGGGTAACTTGAGAGATCTTTGTTCAGAGCAGCACTGAAGAGAGTAGGTGAATTCTTGAATCCTTGGGGTAATCTAGTCCAGGTGAGTTGACCCCGTCTTCCTGTTGTGGGGTCTTGCCTTTCAAAAGCGAATAAGAGTTGACTGGTGGGTGCTAGACGCACGCAGAAAAAGGCATCCTTCAGGTCCAGGATGGTGAATTGAGTAGCCTCAGCGGGGATCAGTCCCAAGAGAGTATAAGGATTAGGTACTACTGGGTGTATAGTTTCAACTGCATCATTTACTCGCCTCAGATCTTGTACTGGGTGATAGTCTCCTGTCCCAGACTTCTTGACTGGGAGAAGGGGGGTGTTCCAAGATGATTGGCATTCTTTGAGAAGTCCATACTTTAGTAGTTTCATCAAATGACAATGAATTCCTTCTATGGCTGGGCGAGGGAGAGGATACTGCCTCACATGCACTTGTTCCACTCCTGGCTTGAGGGTGACAATGACAGGGGCTATGTTCTTTGCTAGGCCAGGTGGATTGTCTTCTGCCCAAACTTCAGGTGGGGCTATGAGGTTGGTAGGTATACAGGGGACTAGTTGATTTTGCTGGGTGTGCACTATAGAACCGCCATTCCTCTTCTCGGGGAATAGTAAGCACCATTAATCCAGAAGGCTTTGGGTTCACAGTCATTTTCATTTCTCCCCCTTCAGCAAAGGATATTTGGGCCTGAAGCTTGGCAAGCATGTCTCAGCCCAGTAGTGGAATAGGGCACTCAGGCATATACAATAGCTGGTGTGTTATCTTCTGTCCCCCTAGTTCACACGTGCAGTTCTGCAAGAATGGTTTTGTGACTTTATTTCCAGTGGCTCCTATTATGGTGACAGATCGTCAGGACAGTGGAGCTACTGGCTTGGCTACTACTGAATGTTCTGCTCCTGTATCTACCATGAATTCCATGTATTAGTCCCCTATCTTTAAACTGACCATAGGCTCCTGGGGACCCAGGGTGAACTTGGAGCCCTGTCTGGCCTAGTCTTCATCTATGTCATCCAGGTCATAGCCCATTGCTACTGCCACTCCCTCAATGGCTTCTTCCCTCTCCTGCTGGAACTGTGTTTTATTCATTCCTCCTCTCCTTCGAAATCTTCCTCCTGGCCTCCAGGGACTCCCTCCTCCCCTCGCAGGGGCGGAATCCAAATGCGGGCACTCATTTCTCCAATGTCCTTCTTCCTTGCAGTAGGCACACTGATTTGCACCTAATGGAGGCCTTTCATTTCCGTGGCCTCTTCCACATCCTCTGATCCTTTGATTAGGGATACCTCCCCCACGTCGTTCGGTTATTGCAGCAGCAAGAAGATCTGCTTTCTTCTTCATCTTTCGTTCACTTTCTCTATCTCGTTCATTTTCACGATTCACAAATACTTTCTGAGCGACTTCCATTAACTGAGCTGTATTCATGCCCGCAAATCCATCTAACTTCTGTAATTTTCGTTTGATGTCTCTCTGGGACTGACTAACAAAAGCCGCATTTACCATACGTAAATTTTCCTGAGCGGCGGGATCATATGGAATATACAGTCTATAAGCTTCAGACAACCGCTCATAAAAGGCCGCTGGGCTCTCATCTGGACCCTGGAGAACTTCTGATACTTTCCTGATATTCATGGCCCTCTGGCTTCCTTTCTTTAGGCCCTGCACTAGGGCCTGGCGAAATCTGGTTAGGGCCGTCGCCCCCCTTTCATCATTCAGGTCCCACCCGGGATCTTCATTAGGATATTCTGCAGCTGCTGCCAGCGGGGGATTTACTGCCCCCCTTTCTAGGGGATTCTCTTCTAACCACCGGAGGGCTGCCTGCCCGATCCGGCCTCGCTCCTCAGTAGTGAAGAGGGTGGACAGGAGCTGACGACAATCGGCCCAGGTAGGCTGATGGGTTTGCATAATGCTAGACATTAATTCTGTTAATTCCTGGGGCTTAGCTGTATAGGAAGCATAATGCGTTTTCCAATTTAATAAATCTGTGGTAGAAAAGGGTACATAAACTAAGCTGGTTGGTCCTGGCGCCATTTGGCCCTGATCATTTAAAACAGGAATTCCAGGCACTTGGCGTAATGGCATTAGGTGCCCCGCTTTTTCCTTCTTCTTGGGAGTAACGCTTCTTAAGTCGTAAGGCTCCCGAGCACTAGTTTCCTTGGTGGGTGACCCTGAACTGGCAGGAGAGCCTCCGCTTTCTATCTCATCAGAAGACTCAAGTCCCCCCGCTGTGCTTGGGCCTGACCCGGAACTTTCACTCGGGGTAGGGCGCTTCTTAGGCTGTTGCTTTGGTACTTGTTTGGGTTCCTCCTCGGGCTCTACTTCAAGCTGCGGGGCTGTGGGGACTAATTTCTGTGGGTGCCGGGGTAAACTATCTAGACTATCTGAGGACTCTTGGTCAGAATATACTGGTGGCTTTGCTTCCTTAACTTTTTCTTTGGTTCCCTTAGTAGTGGCTACGAATATTTTACAGTGCTCCTCATAACAGCGCCTCATCCATGATGGCCGCCGTTCACATACACTCAACCAGGAATCTATATAGGGGAACTGGTCGGGATACCCTCTCAGTACAAGCTGATGAATTCGTAAAACTGTCTCGAAATCAAAGGTTCCCTCTCGGGGCCATGAAGCAGCTAATGCGTGCCACTCCCTTTCACATAACATTTTTAATCTAGATGAAGTCATTTGTATACCGTAATCTCCCGAAAATCCTTTACGGAAATTCTTGATCATACATGCCAACGGAGTTTGCGTGGACTCCGTCCCTCCCATAATGTGAACGTACCTGCCTGCGCTACTGCCTACGTACTCAACGTACCTACGTACGTTACGTACCCTGCGTCCCTACGTACACGTAATGACGTACAATACAACGAACAATAAGGATAGGTAGTATGGCTGCAGGTAGGGGGTCCGTACAGCCCACAAAACACTGGGGGGGGGACAAACACCACTCGCTTCCTCCTTTTCGCAACCTGGGCGCGGTCGCCCGGCCAGGAACTGCGCTACTTACGAGTCTGCTCTCGCTTGGTCTGTATTTCAAGACCTCTCACTCACACACAAGCATATTTCAACAAGATATCAATATTTCAATACTTCAAGTGCCCAGGTTTTCTGACTAACTGACTATTCCAAACAAGAAGGGTCGATGGCTTCAGCTTCCTCTTTCCTTACGCGGAGCTTACTAGAACCGCCCTTATGGGAGGTGATCAGGCTCCCTTGTCTCGCGCACACTCATGCGAGATTTCCCAAATTTCCCAGTTAGTCTTATACCAAATTTACCAAATTGGTCTTGCACTCGCAAGACGCTGTCCCAGGCTGTTCTTTCTGACTACTTTAATCACAAAAATGTCTACTCACCGGATCTGGTCCCCGATACCACACCAGCTTCTGAGTTGGAACCTGGACTCCCCCGGATCGGAGGTGTTGGCCAGCTGGACCCGATGGCCCGCCGAGGCAGGCGGAACCCTCACCGGCACAAAGGGGCCGGCGGCGCCTGAGGTTTCCCCCGCGGTCGGACAGACACGGCTCCAACCGGGCCAAACCTCAAGGCGAATTACGTGGATTATTCACTTGAATACCATTTACCACTCGCACTTCCCGGCCAACGCACCAAGAATATGCTGTAGCAAAGTGCAATCAATGAACAAGTCCAGGAGTCGATAGACAGGGTCCAAGTCAGTTTATTGTGCACAAGGCCCAGTCAGTCAAGCTTCTAAAGGTACTGAACGGAGGTTTATACAGAGACATAACTTTGTATACCGCTTTTTCAGTTTGATACATGAAAACTTCTATTGGTTCTAGCTCGATACATACAAACTTCTCATTGGTTATACATTCCCTTCATTTGTCCAATTAGAAATCCCTCCGGAGCCTAGCAACCGACCCCCTCCTTTAGGATTGCTTGAACAATGATATAGTCTTAACTTGGTAACTTTTCTACTGCAAGGTTAACTTCAGCTTCTGGAATGCATATACTGTTACTTTTACTGTTACTTTCTGGTTCTTTCACATGCAAGAGAATAATAGAATAGTAAAATATAATACCTAAAACCCAGTCACATCAAAATCTACAAAAACAGACCCGGATTTTGAAAACACCAGTGCGAAAGCAGAAAACTCTTTTTGTTGGAATAGCCAGCTCAGTAGAGAGGAACAATCCTCACACCGCCGTGGCAAGTTCCTTTTTATTGATTAATTTAATAAAATTCAACTTTTTACTTAACTGAAGTGTGTAGGCATGTCAGTCCAATCAGCAATGTAGAAGCACGACGTGGCACGTTTTGGGATAATAACAGTAATATCCCTGCATCAGGTCAAAAAAACATTGCTCAGTAGCCCAAACTTCTAAAGCACTGTTCCAAAAAAGCTGGTTTTTTAAAACACCGCGTCAGCAACGTAAGTTCAGCCGTTTCCATACAGCTGATTAAAGGAAAAGACACGGAAGGCCAATCAGTGCTATCGAGGGAGGAGTCACCTCAGGAAGACCACCCCCTCACACCAAAAAGTGCCAAAAATCAATCAAATGATAGTGTACCAGTCCACTTGTTGATTCAGTCCTGCCGGAGAGACAGAATTTAGACGATATATCTACCGTTGTTCTCGATATTGTAAAGCCTGCAGCCGGTTGCCCCCACGAGGGTTGGAAGGTATATGTTCAAGGATCCGCCAGGTGAGCATGTCAAAAGTGTGAGAATTAGACACGCAATGTTCTACAAGAGGCGCTGTCATTGATCGACTGCGAAGTCTGGAGGCGTGTTTGAGTCCAATAGCACTTTTTCCTATAGCAATCTTTCTCGTAACCATTTTGTGGCTATTCAGCAATTATCCACCTCTCCACTGATAATTCGACGGGCGGATAAGGGGGGAGCTACGATGATACTATCCCCTGAGCAATATGAATCCGAAATGTTTCTGCATCTTGGAAATCGAAAATACTATCTCCCTATTCCTGATCCAACATTGGACCTTTCAAGAAAAGTGAATGATCTTGTCTCCCAGGCTTTTTTGAACAACTGGCTTATGAAGCAAGAATCGGAATTCCTGATTAATCGTTTTCCCAGGACGCTGACTTTCTACTTAGTACCAAAAGTTCATAAATCTTTACTTCACCCCCCCCCCGGCCGCCCGATCGTCTCTTGTCGAGATTCGGTCCTTGAACCGCTGTCACAATTTTGCGATTTATTTTTGCAACCTTTAGCTGGAGCGGTGCCTTCCTACCTTAAAGACACTGGCGATTTTCTGACCCATTTGGCCTCTTGCACGGATACTTCTACATATACTTTTTTAGTAACATTGGACGTGCAGTCCCTTTATACCAACATCGATCAGCGTGAGGTAATGGCAGAACTAGCAACCTGCCCCCTACCAGTGCCCGAACGCATTCCTAAACAATTCGTTCTTGATTTACTGGATCTGGTGCTTAACAAAAATTTTTTTGTCTATCAACAACAACATTACCTCCAAACCTACGGGATTGCCATGGGCGCCACGGTAGCGCCATCTATAGCCACCTTGTATATGGGATGGTTTGAAGAACGTTTCATCTATTCCCACCCTTTATATAGCTATATCCCTTTCTGGCGGCGCTTTCTCGATGACATCTTCTTTATCTGGACGGTTGCCAGGGATCAACTAGATGCTTTTCTCAGATCCTTGAACACTTTTAAACGTAATATACAGTTTACGGCCCAGATTGAGACCTATCAGATCCAGTTTTTAGACCTTACAATCAAGCTCACTGACTATGGGTTTGAAACATCACTGTATCGTAAAGAAGTCCAACACAACACTCTCCTGCGCTTTGACAGCTTTCACCCGCCGTCTTTAAAACGTGGGTTACCATACGGTCAGTTCCTTCGTCTTCGTAGAAACTGCACTTGTTTGTCTGATTTTAAGGTTCATGCCCGTGAATTCAGTTCCCGGATGGAGGCGCGAGGATATCCATCACGACTAGTTCGATTGGCCTAAAAGAGAGCCCGTTGGGTTCACAGAGAATGGCTCCTGGATGATTCCTCTACTCCTAAACCTCCATCGGATGCCATTACAGTGGTGTTTCCTTACATGAAAGGATCTTCTGATGTAGTGAAAATCTTACATCGATATTGGCCCATTTTGGGTTTACATCCGTGCTTTCGTAAGCGACTGCAAATAGCATATTCAAGACACTCCAATCTACGGGACAAGATAGTGCATACCACGGCGGCCTTGGATCGCCCTGTAGTCGAACACGACACGTTGGGACATTATTCATGTGGCGATTGTAGCTACTGTTCCAACACTATTTCCGGTCCATCTTGGCATGATGTTCACACTCATATTACCTATCAGGCCCGATGGAACACTACTTGTACCACTTCGTTTGTGGTCTATCTTATAATCTGCCTATGTGCTCTATATTATATAGGACGCACGTCCCGGCCCTTTAAAGTCAGATTAGGAGAACACGCCTCCAGACTTCGCACTCGATCAATGACAGCGCCTCTTGTAGAACATTGCGTGTCTAATTCTCACACTTTTGACATGCTCACCTGGCGGATCCTTGAACATATACCTTCCAACCCTCGTGGGGGCAACCGGCTGCAGGCTTTACAATATCGAGAACAACGGTGGATATATCGTCTAAATTCTGTCTCTCCAGCAGGACTGAATCAACAAGTGGACTGGTACACTACACAGGTACACTAAAATTTTTTTTTTTTAAACTGCCTCTAATGTTTCGATTGATTTTTATGTTTTTTGGTGCGCTAAATCCAAATCTGGTAACCAATTTGCTCCATCACGTACAGATTGTTTGCTACATTGGGTTAGCAGTTTGAGGTGAACGTTTCAGATTGAGTGCGATCGAGATAAAAGTTTCTTGGATGAATTCTTTATACTAATTGTTTAGTAGTTATTCAAATAAGAATAAAGAAATTGTAACAAGGCAGCACATAAGAATAGAGTAATGCCAACAAAACACACTGTGATGGTAGCAAAATTGTCTGCACTTAAAACAGCCACATACATGTGCACAAACATTGAGCATATAAGAGCGAGGTTAGACACAAAGCAAAGCAAAGAAATGTGCAAAAATGTTGTACAGGTATGTATGTAAGAATAGAAAACGCAAACCGCACCATTGCAATACATGAAGACAAACACCCGATGGTGTGAAAATAAAATTCTAATAAATGAGATCCGACACTGTGGTAATAACTAGCAAATTTTTATTTCAAAGTTTAGTAAAAACACGATATTTGTTAACACAGTTTAGATTTTAAAGTCATTCTTGGGTCAATCAATCTCCTGGTGGGCCCGTTTCTTCTTCCCCCGAATGCTTCTCTTGGTGCGCTGCTTGGCGTATTTTTCATCTGGGGTTTCCCGCAGCAGCAACCAGCAGAAATCAGCCATCATAGTGGTGTTCCATCTTCCTTGGTACCTTCTCTCTGCGTCCTTGATGTCCTGGTGAAACCTTTCACCTTGTTCTTCACTGTACGCCCCCAAGTTTTCGGGAAAGTAGTTCACATGGGAATGCAAGAAATGGACTTTCAGGCTCATGTTACAGCCTTGTTCTTTGAAGGCATTGAGCATCCTGGCAACAATATCCTTATAGTTCTCATCCCGCCTGTTCCCCAAGAATTTGAGAACAACATCCTTGAAGGAATCCCAGGCTTCTTTTTCCTTCTCAGACATCGTTTCAGCGAATGCTCCATCTGAAATGAGTTTCCTTATATCAGGGCCAACAAACACACCTTCCTTTAGCTTTGCTTCAGAAAGTCGGGGGAACTTTGAGCAAAGGTACCGAAAGCACTCACACCATCTTTTTGGAAGGGACTTGATGAATTGCTTAATGAGACCCAACTTAATGTGGAGAGGTGGTAATAGAATTTTATCACGAGGTACCAAGCTCTCATGAAGAACATTTTTCTCACCGGGTCTCAAATACTCCCGAATTGGCCAGTCTTTTTTTCCCCCCAGTGTAGGTCGCGGGCCCGGCTATCCCACAAGCAAAGGAAGCAGGGATATTTGGTGAAACCGGATTGCTGCCCTAATAGCATGGATAGAATTTTAAAGTCTCCACAAATCATCCACTTATGCTCATCATAACGAATCTTCTGAAGAATCAGGGCCAAAGTCTCGTATTTTCTTGGAGAATAACAGAGTGAGCAATAGGAACTGAAGCGAATGTGTTGCCATTATGAAGAAGAACACCTTTTTTGCTGTCTTTTGACGAATCAATGAACAGCCGCCATTCAGCAGGATCATACTTGAGTTTAAACTTTTCCATCACTCCGTATATATCGTTGCAAAATACCAAATCTTCCTCTTTGCTGAAATACTTCAAAAATTGTGTCTCGCGGTTGCGGTACCAATAAAAAGTTGTTCCTGGTGACAATAGATTTTTCTGTTTAAGCCGAGAACCTAGCAGTTGGGCAGCATCTTTTGGGAGTCCTAAATCCCGGACTAAATCATTCAATTCAGCTTGAGAGAAAAGTTCAGGTTTCGGATCTGGTTCAGTTTCAAACTCGGAAGTACTGGACTCATTGGGAAAAGCCATCTGATGAGTCTCATCATGATCAGAACCGTCCACACAAATATGATCCAAAGATTTTGGTGGTTCAGGCACAGGTACTTCGTTGCTATGAGGCATAGGCCTAATTGCTGAGGGAAGGTTGGGGTAACTTATTACGTTCTTATTTTTTAAGTTGTATCCCTTCACAATGCAAGAGCAAAAATAGCAGTCACTGCTGTGGTCTCTTTGTTCACGCCACATCATAGGTATTCCGAAACGAAATGCTTGTTTTTTACCTTTCATCCATAAGTGTAGATCTTCCTCACATGTCTTGCACACTTTGTGAGGAGCCCACGGTTTGTCTTGATCGCCTAACTTCAAACCGAAATAGGCGAAATATACTTTTTTAATAAATGCAGAAATGTTCGTCTGCCGCTTTTTCACGGTATATTCCCCACAAATAAAACAAAAACTGTCCGAAGAGTTGACGCAACCTCTGGCTTTGTGAGCCATCACAAATACGCAGCACTGCAAACTACAACTGTAGTGAACCACTTCGGAATAAAGCTGGATTACGACTGAGCAAACAAAAGGTAATAATGAACTTGCAAGAAACTGAAATTTGACAGGAACGTTCATGTCGCAACCACCGTGTTTGAGCGAGCGAACGAGGCGAGGCGAACAGGAAAGAACATGCGCCAGCGCGAGTACTGGATTTAGCCCCCCGCCTCCCAATTGTCCTGTTAATGTATAAAATGAATACAAAACACTCTAAAATATCATGAGGGAGTGTTTCTAGTTAGTTAACCATTACAACCTCTATTTTGGGCCAAGAAAATAAACTGCAGTCGGCTAAAAAGAAATTATGTGAACATTCCTTATATGGGTAAGAAATCTAATTTTGCAAGAAAACGTGATGTGATGGAACATTTTGGCTATTTTTCCTGGATTCAGCACCCCAAAATCTATAGGAATCAGTTGCAAAACTGTAGGCAGTTTTTTGGTAGTGTACCTGTGCTATCATTTGATTGATCTTTGGCACTTTTTGGTGTGAGGGGGTGGTCTTCCTGAGGTGACTCCTCCCTCGATAGCACTGATTGGCCTTCCGTGTCTTTTCCTTTAATCAGCTGAATGGAAACGGCTGAACTTACGTTGCTGACGCTGTGTTTTAAAAAAACAGCTTTTTTGGAGCAGTGCTTTAGAAGTTTGGGCTACTGAGCAATGTTTTTTTGACCTGATGCAGGGATATTACTGTTATTATCCCGAAACGTGCCACGTCGTGCTTCTACATTGCTGATTGGACTGACATGCCTACACACTTCAGTTAAGTAAAAAGCTGAATTTTATTAAATTAATCAATAAAAAGGAACTTGCCACGGCGGTGTGAGGATTGTTCCTCTCTACTGAGCTGGCTATTCCAACAAAAAGTTTTCTGCTTTCGCACTGGTGTTTTCAAAATCCGGGTCTGTTTTTGTAGAGAATAATAGAAGACTTATGCATTCATAAAAACTTCTTATTAAGCATTTTAAAACATCTTTCTCATTTTTCACAGATTTTTGGTTCTTTTTCTAGCTGTAATGGAAATTAGGATCCAGGCCTAACTTACAGGCCTTTCATAGTGGCAGGCTATGCTAGGCCATAGCCTACCTCAATACCACAGAAAAATTCCATAAGGTCCTCATGAAGCACAGCTTAGAATATCTAACCAGTAAACTTTGCATGTTGCTAATAGCCTCCTGTAGAATTTGTAGACCCTATTTGATTCAGTGAAAAGAAAAAGGCCTTAGCACAGACACTAAGAAGGTGATTTTAGAAGGTTTCTAGATATTAAAAAAAAACAAAACCCTCTTACATGGGTACTCTAGCCAGCTTATTTGGCAGACTAGATAGACCATACATGTAAAACTACCAATATTTCAAGAGGTGCTATTTGTACGTAGTTACTATGTACAGATTTGAAGGGGGCATGTTTTGGATATGGTTACGGCGGGCTTTGCGACTGTGCATGTATTTTCTATTTTGCAAAAGCAAGGCATATATACTTCAAAAAATGTCCTCGTTGGCATTTACATCTGTGAATAGGGCCAGCCCTTGCACTATGTAGACTAGGTGGCCACCTAGGGTGGCACAATTCTAGAGGTGGCACTGACACAGGAAACAGAGTGCAAACAACTTGGCTATGTGGGAGGGAAAGGATGCAGAACACCCCTGCCAGAAGCCCATCAGTCACATACCAGTTATTGATAGGGCAGCCATTGAACTGGCTGATACTAGATTACTGAAGGAATAGCCTCTCTTCCTCTGTACCAGTCTACAACTATGCAGCCCAGTAGCAGCAGCAGCCATATAGCCCATAATATGCTGACCTCAGGTAGCACTGCCTGCCCTCTAACTCCTCCCCCAACAGTCCGCCCCCTCCCCCCCTCTATGTTCCTCTATGAAAGAGGAAATGGTCTTACAGGCAGCTTCTATGCCAGTAGAAGGAATGTAACTGGCATGTGGCTGTAGTGCTGTGAGGTCTGTTAAGTGTCTAGGAGGTGATTGAGAACAGCCACCAAAAAATAAAGGAAAGTAATTTACCAAGCCAAGTAATACTGTGATATTAAAAATAAAACTCTCCTTTGCTATTACATCTGCTGCTGACAGCTATGAGACAAGACTTCTCATCAACAATGATTCCATCAAAGGCAGCCAGTTGCCAGCCACGCCCCAAAGAGCAACAGGAACTGTGCCCTAAGTGGCGTAAGCATGACTTAGATGGCCAAAAAATAACAGTAAAATAGGCTATAAAATGGACAATCAAATAAACATGTCTGTTTTCAACACGACTCATCCAAACTAGAAAAGCAAGAGGCCCCTGTAATTATAAGCCACATTCTCGTAGAATTTCAAACAAAGATTAATTTATATATATCTAACACAGAGAAGCCAAGGGTGGCCCTTCCCAAAGAATGGGATGTACGATCCCAATGAGTGAGATTGAAGGCTAATGAATGAGATTTTCTCATGGTGCATTTGCAGTATAAATTTGGAAACATCTGCATGTTTGCTTTGCAAATGAAAGGAGCACCGGGAAATGATATTTATCTTTCTTTGGTTTGATGTAAAAAGTACCAGCAGCACAAGGGCATTTCCCTGTAGAACTCACCATATTAAATAAAAATATCTGATTCTGGTTTCATCTCGGTAACAACATAAACCGTCTCCAGTACCAGGCATATTGTGACATAATACAAAACTCTACAGAAGTCCCTCAGGACAGAACAAATCCTACCATTACATAACAGCATGAGTGAGCACCTACCTAGGAAAAAGCAGCATTGTAAATATTGCAGCAAGACTGATAAAATCAATACAACCTATTGTGAAAATTGAACAAGTCAGATTATTATAGATCCTTACATGGACATTCAAAGCTAACAGAATACCTAGCCTCAGTCACACATACTAAACATATATAAATCCTCACCAAGTATAGTGCAAATTACAATAAACTGACAATAGAAACATGTAGACAAAAATTGAACTGGCACTCCAAGAAGACAATGTGTGAAGTGCAACACTAGAGAAACAAAAACAGTGATGCATTTCCCCTAGGGTTGCCAACTTTTTCACCGAGAAAAACCCGACACCTTTGGCTCGCCATGCTCCACCCATTCTCCTCCCCTAGTCCCACCCCTGCCCCGTCCCCAGCCCCACCCACAAAAATTACCGAGGATACGTGTAGGCTAACTTCCTTGGTCAGATAATAATTAAACTGGGAACCCCAAAATCCAAACATGAAATGTACAACACTGGAGAAATAAAACTATAAAGTAATTTCCTCTTGCACTAAACAAAAACGCAAAGATGTTAGCAATACACACTTCCCAGACCAGACATATTCCAGTTAATAAATTCAAAATAAAAAGTATTTTTCTACCTTCTGTTTGGGCATTTTATTTTTCAGTTGCAATTGCTCCAGTCACTTTCTTCTGGTTTCTTCGTGTCTTCTGCGAGCTATCCATTTGTCCTTTCTTCTCTTTTAGATGTTTTCCATTCTCTCTCTATTTCTGCTTTAACATACTGATTGTTTCCCTTTTGCTCTTTCCCCCAATTCTTTCCTTATTCCTTTATCATCCATTTAAATTTCACCCTCCCATTCTCAATCCCCTCTTACTCTCCCAATACCCGACCCATCATAGACTTTTCTTCCACACAAAATATTTTTTCCCCTCTCCATTCTCATTCCCCATCCATTCTAGTCCTCCCCCAAAATCAGTTCCCTTATAGTTCTAGACCCACCCAGCATCCACTCCCTTCTAGTCCCATTCTCCCATGCCCCACATCAGCCCATTTCCAGTCCTATTCCAGCTCTTCATAAGCCCATTTCCAGTGCTAGCCTTCACATCACAGGCCATTTCCAGTCCTAGCCCCCGCCCCCCAATCACAGCCCATTTACAGTCCAAGTCCCCCATCACAGCCTATTTCCAGTCCTAGGCCCCCCACCATCACAGCCCATTTGCAGTCCTAGCCTCCCCCCCACCATCACAGCCCATTTGCAGTCCTAGCTCCCCTAATCACAGCCTATTTCCAGTCCAAGTTCCCCCTTCCTCCACCATAGCCCATTTCCAGTCCAAGTCCCCCCCCCCCCATAGCCCTTTTCCAGTCCAGGTCCCCCCCATCACAACCCATTTCCAGTCCATGTCCCCCCCCCCCATAGCCCTTTTACAGTCCAGGTCCCCCCCCCCATCACAACCCATTTCCAGTCCAAGTCCCCCCCTATAGCCCTTTTCCAGTACAGGTCCCCCCCATAACCGCCCCTTTGTAGTCGCCCCCCCCCCCCCCGTGCAGCTGCTGCTCCTGCTTCTTACTGAGCAGCAGCTGCAATAAAGTGAATTAAGGAAACCTGTGAGAAACCCTCCGCTCCTATGAAACTCCTTCTGCAGGGTCCCTGGTTGAAAAGGAAGTGACATCAGAGGGGCGGGCACTGCAGAAGGAGTTTTATAGGGCCGGAAGGCCCCTCACAGGATTCCTTACTTTTAAATTAACTTTATTGCAGCCGCTGCTCTGTAAGAAGCAGCAGCAGCGGCTGCAAGAGGGGGCCAGGACTGTGATCGCAATCGCGATCGCAAGCGCAAAGCCGATTTTCTACTCTGGCCGCTCCGATCTCGCAGCCAGAGCAAAAAACCGGCTTTTCAATGGCCGGTTTCGGTTCTCTGCCGGCAGCAGATCCGACCACAGGAAAACCGGCCAGGCCGGCTGAAAACCGGCTGGTTTGCAACCCTAATTTCCCCCCATACTGTACCATATATTAAGATATCAGATATAAATTCCAAACACTGGCATATTCCAACCACTAAATGAAAAATAAAATTTGGTTTTCTACCTTTGCAGTCTGGCCAATTTATTTTTCTAATCATGTTAGTACCAGACTCTGTTTTCTGCTTTCTTTTGTTTCCTCAACTCTCTCTCCAGGATCTCCAGACCATTTGCACAATTCTTTTTTCTCTTGTATTCTTCACTTCTTCCCCTACACCTATCTCTGACATTGATCTTTTCCTTTCAGCTTCTTTCTTTATTCACTCCTTTTTACTATCCTTCTTCAATCTCCCTTTTTTTACTACGTTCCATCTCTTTCCCTCACTCTGATTCTCTCATTCCCATCCCAATATTCTCCAGTTTCTCCCTGCCATCCAGCATCTTCTCTCTCTCTCCCCCCCCCCTTCCATTTATTCACTCCTTTTTACTATCCTTCTTCAATCTCCCTTTTTTTACTACGTTCCATCTCTTTCCCTCACTCTGGTTCTCTCATTCCCATCCCAATATTCTTCAGTTTCTCCCTGCCATCCAGCATCTTCTCTCTCTATCTCCCCCCCCCCTCCTTCCAACATCTCGTCACACTCTCTCCCCCCTTTGCTTAGCATCTTCTCTCTCTTTCTATTAATTCAGCATCTCTTCTCTTCATTCCCCCTCTATCCTCCTACTTCTCACATCTATCCTCCTACTTCCCCCATTGTACAGCATGACTCTTCTGTCTTCCTACTCAAACTCCCATGTTAAGCATCTCCCTGTATCCCTATTCCCCTATGTCAAGCACCCACCTCTATGTCCCTGTCTCTCCTTTATGTACAGCATATCCCTCTATCTTTGAACTCCCCATTGTGCTTTGTATCTCCCTTATCACCTTATTACCCCCCATGTCCAGCATCACCCTTCTGTGTCCCTACTCCTCCATTCCCCACTCTATGCTCAGCAGCATCTCCCTTTCAACCTGTTTCTCTATGCCTATCTCCCCTGCCACCCTGTTTACTCTGTCCAGCACTCCTTCCTCCTCATGTCTAGCATCAGCTGTTTTGTGTCCTTTTTCTTCCTTTCTCCCCCTAAGCCAAGCCAGAATATCTCTAATTCACTTTATAACCCTCTCCTGTGTCCATCATCCCCTCCCTCTGATCCAACATGCCCTTTTCCCCATGCCCCTGCTCGGCATCTATCTCCCCTCTGCCACTGCCTATTTCCACTGCTGCCACTTTTCTGGGCCTGTAGGAGTGGCAATAGAAAAGAGAAAAAAGAGCAGAGCCTACAAGTCAGTGCATACTGACAGCTCTGCCAATCAGGCTCCGCTCCTCTAAAACTGGAAGTCTACATCAGAGGGGGTGGAACCAGTAGAGCCCTCCTGTCCCTCCCCCTTGTTGTCCAGCATTTATCCTCCTGCCTTCTGTTGTCAAGCATTTGTCCTTCTGTCCTGTACCCCTGTTGTCCAGTATTTGTCTTCCTGCCCCTGTTGTCCAACATTTGTTCTCATACCCCTTCTCCCATTGTCTAACACTTGTCCTCCTGCCCCCCTGCTGTCCAGCATTTACTTTCCTGTCCCCCCCCCCCATTTTCCAGCATTTGCCCTCCTTTCCCTTACATTCATTGTTCAGCATTTATCCTCCTACACCCACCCCCCTGGTCCAGGAGACTTGAACATGATAGAACAGAGTTATTATGTTAGTACAACAGTGCATGGTACTCACAGGGTCCCAATCAGAGAAGTAGAGGAATAAGTACCAAAGCTATCAAAAATATTACAATTAGTATATATAAGTAGTCTCTAGGGGTCTCAGAAAGATCTGCATTTCTCTCACTCCTAGGGACCCCAAAAGGATTACAAATAGGCATTAAATAGTTCTTAGATTATATTTATTCCTTCCGAACTTCATCTTTAGGCTGAGACCCGGTACTGTCTCCAATAGACACTTTTCTTCAGGAGCCTTCTCCTCTCCCTCACCAGCTGCTAGGATCTTGGCTTCCCCGCCATCAGCTGCTTCTCATCCTGGTCTTGAAGTCAGGTCTGTTGGTGGTGAGTGTTTACAGTGAGTGTAGTGGATGCAAGATTTTTTTGAGGTGACCTTGATGGCAGCTGTGTAACTCTGGTGGTTCAGGCTCGTAAAAGGTAGGCGGTCTTCTATATAATAATTCAAACAGAGAGACTTTCAGTTTACCCCTCGGGGCAGTCCTTATATTAAATAGAGCCAAAGGTAAAGTATCTAGCTAATACAATTTGGTTTCTTTACACATTTTAACAATTGGCGTTTCAAGGTCTGATTCATTTTTTCAACCTGTCCTGAACTCTGAGGGTCCACCAAGAAACAGCAAACTACCACGTGGGCAACAGGAACCAGTCAGAAACCGTGGCAGGAGGTTCAAAAGTAACCTTTATTGATCCACGGATAAGGTGCGCCAAACCCAACACAGGCCGTGTTTCGTACACCACTTCCTCAGGGGTTATAGGCTCACACTGCACCAAGCCAAATTCAGTGCGAGGTGCCTGGTTTCATGGTGGTATCGAGTGGTTTTCAAGTTTGGATCATCTATCACATGCGTTTTTTTCACACACAATCATAATTGCATCGCGCACTAGAGGCAGGTGGGATCCGTGCCTCTGCTCAGCAAAAGGTTTTTCTGAATTTGGTTTGGTGCAGTGTGAGCCTATAACCCCTGAGGAAGTGGTGTACGAAACACGGCCTGTGTTGGGTTTGGCACACCTTATCCATGGATCAATAAAGGTTACTTTTGAACCTCCTGCCACGGTTTCTGACTGGTTCCTGAACTCTGAGGGTGCCATGGAGTATGCAGCTTCCAGGCAAATCCCAGAGAGTCTTATAACTGTTAAATTACCTTTGAAGAAAATTCAGATCCCTGGTCTATGACCTGGGGAGGGCCATATCATGATACAATTTTTCTCGATAACACTTTAGAAACTTGCCAAGCTTTTTTTTTTTTAGTGGTTGGGAATGCTTCAACCCAGACTGTCAATTGATCTACAATAATCAATACATACTTAAACCTTTTTGCAGAATTAAAATCAGCAATCTGCAATTGCCCAAAGGGGGACAAAAGCCCATGGTTTTGCTTGTGGAGGTCCCCTCCTTGGATTGCTGCTTGCACACAGCAGCAAATCCTGAACAACTCATTTAGCTAAAGCTTGGACCTCGGGGCAAACCATGCTGTTTACAGATCAGAGAAGTTGCAGACAAGTTGCACACACTTCTGCAATTTCTGGCAAATTTAGGATTGTATCAATCTTGTAAAAATTTGTGTAGTTATCTTTCCCCCTTTGCCTTCATGTGTCAGGCCAGGATACACAGAGACAAAATGGGTATAAAAAGCATCTGGAAGCACCACGTGACTAATATGGGTTTTTCTGAAGCACCTCAGGATGCAAAGTATACCCAGCCTGTCTCCAAGTATCTATTTCCAATTATTGAGCATGTGTCTAGGCTAGATGACTTCCAGAACTGGAAGTAATGGAGATAGCATAATCAAATATTAAGGCTGCAGAGTAGAGTGTTCATTGTCATTTTATTTTTCCTTTACATATTCATTAGGCAGATACATCACTTCACATCATTAAATTACCTTCACCAGTTTACTGTCCATCGGAGTCCTTTTTTTTCCCCCACTATGACTATCTCATCTCACCCCTCACAACCCTTTTCATCACTTGCATCATTCCACCAAACTACATGCATAGATCCTTTTTTTAATAACATGCTAACATATGCTTATTTGACAAGGCTCTTCTAAAAACATCAAACAATTGTTAAAGCTTAGTATCGTTTCTACATAAATTCTAAGTAGAAGATATACATTTAGATTCTTAACAATAAGCATAACACAGTGTGAGTGAACAATGCCCTTTTCCCACTAAGCTTAATTGGTCTAGCAACAAGTGGGACATATGCTCATTCTAAAATAAATAAAAAAAACTTCATTAGTATTAACCATAACATGAAAATTATTCTTTCACAACATTTTTTTTCTTCAACAGGAAGAAATATGGCCTTTAATAGTACTGCATGAAACATCAAAACATTTGAGGGCTGATCTTGTGACTGCAGTGTCTACAAGAATTTTTGTGTAGGTTATATAAGAACATAAGTATTAAAAGACCTTTTAAGGTAAGAGGAAAGGCATTTGTGGGTGGGCCTGCCAAGAAATTTGGAAGACAACATCATGGCCCAATGACTGGAAAAGATCTGTGTTTATACCAATACTAAAGGAAGGTGATTCAACTGACTGTGGAAATTATTGCACAATTGCTCTGATTCCACATGCCAGCAAGATTCTACTGAGGATTATTCAACAGAGACTACAGCCATACCTGGAACAAGAACTACATGAAGTGCAAGCAGGGTTCAGGAAAGGGCGAGGAATGAGAGACATCATCGCGGATGTGAGATGGATCCTTAAAAGACTAAAGAATACCAAAAGGATATCTATTTGTGCTTTATCAACTATAGCAAGGCTTTTGACTGTGTAAATCATGAGAAACTCTGGACCACATTAAGAAACATGGGTATAACATAACACCTGATTGTTCTCTTGCACAATCTGTAAATTGATCAAGAAGCAACAGTTCAAACGGAACAAGGAGAAACAGAATGGTTTAAAATAAGCAAAGGTGTATGACAAGGCTGCATACTTTCCCCCACCTATTTAATTTACATGCAGAACAAATCATCAGAGAAGCAGGATTGTATGACGACAACAGAGATGTGAAGATTGGTAGGACTGATCAACAACCTTCGCTATGCTGATGGTACCACATTACTGGCTGAAAGTGAAGATGATCTGAAATATTTGCTTCTCACGATCAAGGAACATAGTCTTATAATGGGCCTGCACTTTAATGTAAAGATCATGAAAACTGGAAAAATCAATAAGTTCATCGTTGAAGGAGAAGAAATTGAAATCTTGGACAACTTTAACCTTCTTGAATCAGCTATCAATAAAGAAGCAAAAAGCAGTCAAGAAATCTGATGACACATTGCTCTTGGCAGAATGGCTATGAAAGACCTAGACAAGATTCTCAAGAGCAGAAATATCTCTCTCCATACAAAGATTTGACTCATTCAAACCATGGTATTTTCAATAACACCATACGGCTGCAAAAGATAGGAAGAAAATGTATACCTTTGAATTATGGTGCTGGCAGTGAATACTGCATATACCATGGACTGCCCAAAGAACAAGGCTCAGCAGGTTACTAAAGTGTTACTGAGAAAATGTTTTCTGAGATATAGCCCTCCCTGAGGGATAGATTCAGACTAGTGACCTGAATTTTCTTCCAAGGTCATGCAGAATTTGTCAGAAGCTCTAGGCTTCACATGGTGAATACATACCCCATGGTACCCTCAGAGTTCGGGGTAGGTTAAAAGAATAAACCAGACTTTGAAATGTCAGTTGTTGAAGCTTGGTAAAGAAACCAAATTGTCTTGGCCTGATGCTTAATCTTTGGCACTGTTTGACATAAGGACTGCCACAAGGGGTAGACTGAACGTTTCTCCATTTGAACTACTATATGGGAGCCTCCTACCTTTTATGGGCCTGAGCCACCAGAATTGGCTAACTTTGTCTTCCAAGACTCACACCTGGCATCATATATTTTGCAGCAGCAGCAGCATAAACTGTCTTCCCTCCATAGGTATGCTCAGCAGTTCCAGCTCTTACCTCTGCACATCTTAGCACCCTTAGCACTAGAAAAAGGGACTGTTACTTCTGAAGAGAGATCTGCAACTGTGAGTATATACTTCTGGTAATTTTCTAAAAGGAATTCTTTGTATTAAAGCTAATTAATCTGTGAACCCACTATTTTTTGTTAAATCAGTCAGGGCCTAGTAGCAGCAGTTTAAGTTTAAATATAAAACACAGAGGGGAACTTTCTGGTTACATTTCATACCCAGCAGAGAGATTGTAGTTTAAATTTAATAGTCACTCAGGGCCTAGTAACAGCAAAGTACTTTTAGTTTAAATTTAAAACACAGAAGAGAGCTTTCTGGTTACATTTGGAACCCAGCAGAGAGCTTGTAGTCTATATTTAATAGTCACTGAGGGCTTGGCATCAGCAAAGTACTTTTAGCTTAAATTTAAAACACAGAAGAGAGCTTTCTGGTTAAATTTAGAACCCAGCAGAGAGCTTGTAGTTTAAATTTCATAAGAAGTTAGAGCCTAGCAGCAGCTAAGAGCTATAATTTAAATCAAATCAGAATTTAGCTTACCTCAGCAGCACAAGACAGGTTACTGTGTAGCAGCCCTCTTTTAATAAGTGTTATTTCCCTCCCCTCACCCACCCACCCCAGGGATAATCATAGCTTTATAGGTACTTACACACCTTAAAATACAGGAGGTGCTCTCAGGTGAAGCTCATTACCCAAATCAGTCATACACTAAGGACCTGAGATTAGTTAAGCTTCAGGTGAACAAGGTATATTACACGTATTAGGTACAGTTTTATAAGTATAAATATCCATAGCAACCCTTAGTAAGTAAAGAACTTAGACCTAAACACAAACTTAAAACTAAGATGCAGACAGCAGTCCAGCAGCGGGATGGGGGCTTTCCAGTCTTTTGCATTGAGTGTCACATGTATGATTTTCTCCCAGTTGGTGAGAGGTCTTACGTGTGCACTAGATGCAAGGAGCTCTTTGCTCTCAGGGAACAAGTCCGTTCTCTAGAGGCTAAAGTAGCAGACTTGGGAAGCATAAGACAGACAGAGAGGTACATAGACGAGACCTACAGGGATATAGTCCTGAAGTCCCACCTCCAGTCTGGCAGCATCCCTGTTGCCATGGAGGAGAGAGGTCACGTGACAGGAGAGCATCACCCTGGTGTGGCAAGAAGTGATCCTGTAACTAGGACCTGTCCTCCAGGTGATGTAAAACCCTCTCGCACCGAGGAAGTTTCTCCAGGGCCATGTGCCCATGAGGGAAGGGTTAGGACAGCCGTTATAGTTGGTGATTCGATCATTAGGCATGTAGATAGTTGGGTGGCTGGTGGACGTGAGGATCGCCTGGTAACATGCCTGCCTGGTGCGAAGGTAGAGGACCTCACGCGCCACCTAGATAAGGTCTTAGATAGTGCTGGGGAGGAGTCTGCTGTCTTGGTTCATGTCGGTACCAATGACATAGGAAAATGTGGTAGGGAGGTTCTGGAGGCTAAATTTAGGCTTTTAGGTAGGAAGTTGAAATCCAGAACTTCCAGGGTAGCATTCTCCGAAATGCTTCCTGTTCCACGCGCAGGACCCAAAAGGCAGGCAGAGCTCCGGAGTTTCAATGCGTGGATGAGACAATGGTGCAGAGATGAGGGTTTGGGATTTGTTAGGAACTGGGGAACATTCTGGGGAAAGGAGGGGCTCTTCCGAAGGGATGGGCTTCACCTTAACCGGGATGGAACCAGGCTGCTGGCATTAACCTTTAAAAAGGAGATAGAGCAGCTTTTAAACTAGATATTAGGGGAAAGCCGACAGTCGCCCAAGAACGGATGGTTCGGAAGAATGTATCTTTGAAGGATACTACCAAAAGCAGAGAGGTTCCACAAAAGAGTAAAGTAGCCCAAATGCCCTCAAGTATGGAGCAGACAGAGCTTAAAGATCCCAAATTACCCATGTCTAACAATAGCCAAATTAATATGAATAAAATACATTCTCTAAAATGCTTGTATGCAAATTCTAGAAGTCTAAAAAATAATATGGGAGAGTTAGAATATATAGCACTAAATGAAAGGTTAGATATGATTGGAATATCAGAGACATGGTGGAAGGAGGACAACCAGTGGGACACTGTGATACCTGGGTACAAACTATATCGAAATGATAGAGCTGATCAAATTGGTGGAGGGGTTGCTCTCTATGTTAGAGAGGGCATTGAGTCAGAAAGGATTAAAGTTTTGCAGGAAGCAAAATCTGCTGTAGAATCTATATGGATTGAAATTCCATGTAAAATGGGGAAGGCAATGGCAATGGGGGTGTACTATCAAGCGCCTGTCCAGAATGACCAAATGGATGAAGAAATGCTCAAAGAAATCAAGGAAGCTAAGAAAAGTTACAGCGCAGTAATAATAATGGGTGATTTCAACTACCCCGGTATCGACTGGGTCAGTGTCACGTCAGGACATGCTAGGGAGATAAAGTTCCTAGATGAAATAAATGACTGCTTCTTGGAGCAGCTGGTTCATGAACCGACCAGAGGGGAAGCCATATTAGAACTAGTCCTTACTGGAACACCAGATCTAGTGGAAGAGATAAGGTTGTTGGGGCCACTTGGCAATAGTGATCATAGCATGATCGCCTTTGATTTAATTAGTGGAGGAGGGATAGTAAGGAAATCCACAGTACTACCTTTTAACGTTCGAAAGGGAGACTATGATAAAATGAGGAAAACAGTTAAGAAAAAACTAAAAGGAGCAGTCGCAAAGGTTAAAGACGTACATCAGGCTTATCTGTTGTTGAAAAATACTATCTTGGAAGCCCAGACCAGCTGTGTTCCACGCTTTAAGAAAAGTGGAAGGAAGTCCAAAAAACTGCCAGCATGGTTTAAAGGTGAGGTCAGAGAGGCTGTTGTTGCCAAAAAAGCATCTTTCAGGAAATGGAAAAAAGAGCCAAACGACGAAACCTGGAAACAGCACAAGCACTGGCAAGTCAAATGCAAAGCATTGATAAGGCAGGCAAAGGGAGAATTTGAGAAGAAGCTTGCTGCGGAAGCAAAAACACGAAGTAAAGACCTTTTCAAGTACATTCGTAGCAAAAAACCTGTGAAAGAGTCAGTTGGTCCATTAGATGATAAAGGGGTTAAAGGAGCACTAAGAGGCGACAAGGCGATAGCGGAGAGACTGAATGAATTCTTTGCTTCAGTCTTGACTGAGGAAGATGGAGGGATGTTACCCATGACTGAAGTGGTATTTAAAGGTGTGGAAGAATTGAAGGAAATATCGATACATTGGGAAGATGTATTACAACTATTAGATAAACTGAAGAGTAGCAAATCACCTGGGCCGGATGGTATACATCCAAGGGTGTTGAAAGAACTGAAATATGAGATTGGAGACCTGCTATTAGTAATCTGTGAACTATCATTAAAATCATCTCTAATACCTGAAGATTGGAGGATCGCCAATGTAACACCAATTTTTAAAAAGGGTTCGAGGGGTGATCCGGGAAACTACAGACCGGTGAGCCTGACATCAGTACCAGGAAAAATGGTAGAAACCATCATAAAGAATAAAATTACTCAGCATGTAGATAGTCATGACCTAATGGAAGACAGCCAACATGGCTTTAGACAAGGAAGATCTTGTCTTACTAATCTGTTATGGTTTTTTTGAAGGAGTGAATAATCAGGTGGACAAAGGTGAGTTGGTTGATATTGTGTATCTGGACTTTCAGAAAGCCTTTGACAAGGTCCCTCATCAGAGACTTTTGGCAAAACTAAAGAGTCATGGGATAGGAGGCAGTGTACTATTGTGGATCAGGAACTGGTTAAAAGATAGAAAGCAGAGGGTAGGGCTAAATGGCCAATTTTCACAATGGAGAAAGGTGAATAGTGGTGTACCCCAGGGATCTGTGCTGCGTCCGCTGCCTTTTGACATATTCATAAATGACCTGGAAAGTGGAAAATAACGAGTGAGGTTATCAAATTTGCAGATGTCACAAAACTATTTAGAGTTGTTAAAACCCAAGAGGATTGTGGAAAATTGCAAGAGGATCTTGATAAATTGGAAGACTGGGCATCAAAATGGCAGATGAAATTTAATGTGGACAAGTGCAAGGTTATGCACCTAGGGAAGAACAACCCAAACTATGGTTACACGATGCAAGGTTCCACATTAGGAACCACCACCCAGGAAAAAGATTTAGGCATCATTGTGGATACCATGTTAAAACCCTCGGCCCAGTGTGCAGCGGCGGCCAAGAGAGCAAATAGAATGCTAAGTATGATAAGGAAAGGAATGGAAAATAAAACCAAAGGTATTATAATGCCTCTGTATCGTTCCATGGTGAGACCACACCTTGAATATTGTGTGCAGTTCTGGTCGCCGTATCTTAAAAAGGATATAGCGATTTTAGAAAAGGTTCAGAGAAGAGCCACCAAAATGGTAAAGGGGATGGAAGGATACTCCTATAAAGAAAGGCTAAAAAGGTTAGGGCTCTTTAACCTGGAAAAGAGACGGCTCAGGGGAGATATGATAGAAGTCTATAAATTAATGAACGGGGTGGAACGGGTAAACGTAGATCGATTGTTTACCTTATCAGAATATAGAAAGACTAGGGGACATGCAATGAAGCTACAGGGTAAACTATTTAAGACTAATAAAAGAAAATATTTTTTCACTCAATGTGTAATCAAACTCTGGAATTTGTTACCGGAGGATGTAGTAAAGGCTGTTAGTGTAGCTGGGTTTAAAAAAGGTTTGGACAAGTTCCTGGAGGAAAGGTCCATAAACCATTATTAAGAAGGGACCCAGGATATCAATGCTTGAACCAATACAAGCATTGTGGAACCTGTGTCCCTTGGGGAAACTGCTAGGTACGTATGACCTAGATTGGCCACTGTTGGAAACAGAATACTGGGCTTGATGGACCTTGGTCTGACCCAGTATGGCATATCTTATGTTCTTATGTTCTTATGTTCTCCTTTCAACCTGGTTTCTGGATTTTGGTGAAGACAAACCGCCAACAAATGCTGCAGCCACCGTGGGAGGGGCCCTTCCAAGTTCTCCTAACAACCCCAACTGCTGTCAAGGGAGATAAAGTTTCTAGATGAAATATATGGCTGCTTCTTAGAGCAGCTGGTTCATCAACCGACCAGAGGGAAAGCCATTTTGGATCTAGTCCTTAATGGAACACCAGATCTGGTGCAAGAGATAAGGATTTTGGGGCCACTTGACAATAGGGATCATAGCATGATCACGTTTGATTTAATTAAATGCTATCAGATCTGTATTTAATTATCGGCATAATACTTATCTCCTCTATTATTCAGTAAAACCCGTTGACTATCATACACCTCATAGTCATCAGTACTAGGCTGACAGCCATTACTAAGCACCATATCTGAATTTATCACTACTGTCCGAAGTATATACTCACTTAACTCTACCTGATTCTTATCACCTCTCACTAGTAAATCATATACCAACACATGATGTAAATTTTCTACTGTTGCAAGTAACTTATTTCCTCTCAAATGTACTAGTTTTCTTTACTGTTGTCAGTAACCCATTCTCACACAACTGTGTTAAATTATTACTGTTGCCAGTAACCTTTTCTCACCCAACTGTGTTAAATTTATTGCTGTTGCCAGTAACCTTTTCTCACTCAACTGTGTTAAATTTATTACTGTTGCCAGTAACCTTTTCTCACTCAACTGTGTTAAATTTTATTACTGTTGCCAGTAAGACACTCTCACTCAGCTGTGTTAGATTTATTACTGTTGTCAGTAACATATTCTCACCTAACTGTGCCAGTTTTATTACTGTCACCAGCAACCAGCGCATTTATAACTGCCAACCCTCAAAATGACACACACACATACCTTTCACCTAAGAATAGTTTGCAGCTGCGCCATAATACTAACAGTAATTGTGCTCACACACAATCTAAACAACAAACATTATAAACCAATCCCAATCATACAAAGTATTAATCGACATCATATCCCATCAGCACATACACCTAATTGGCCCAATACAAAGGTAAATCATAACCGTCTTATACACATAAAACCTACCACACTACACCAAGTAAATACCCTACCAAACAAAAAAGAACCAACCATATTATCATGTATCCTAACAAATGCTAGATCCATGAAAAATAAACTCCCTATCTTCACTGATCTCCTAAATGACAATAAACCCGACATCCTCTGTGTTACAGAAACATGGCTATCTGACACAGATGTGGTCTACCTAAACCAATTAAATAAAAATGACTACGACATTTTCCATACGCATAGAAACAACAAAAAAGGAGGAGGAGTACTTATAATGACTAAAAAGGCCCTAAATGCTAAACAACAATCCTCAGAAATCATCAACAACACCGACACCCTTATCATAAAAATCGATCACTTTAGAACATGCTTGATAAACAGACCACCTGACCATAAAACAGAAAATATGGATGCCCTAATAGAGCTACTCAGCTCATCCACTGACCTAAGTCCAATAATAATGTTAGGAGATTTTAATCTCCCATCTCTACCCATCACATATTCATCCCTCTTTCTCAAATCTATACATGATATAGGCTTCCACCAAATCATTAATACAAAAACACATAACAAAGGAGGAACCTTAGACCTTATCTTTCTCCCAGAAGTATTCCATAAACTTTTCAATCCAGAATCCCTGCAGTGCACGCAGATCCCATGGTCTGACCACTACCTGATTAAGTTTAACCTTACACATACTTACTCAAATAACAAAAGCAGCCGGCAAAACCCCCCACCCCCCAGATTTAAAAACTTTAATGCAGAAGATTTCCTAGATCTAACAATCCCTTACCTTTCCTCATCACCTTCCAACCTTGATGAGGCTATCTCATCTTGGCATAATACAATCTCAAAAGCAGCTGCATTTAATCAACCAAACAGGAAGAACACCCATTCCAGAATCGGTGATGCCCCTTGGTTCAACAATAATTTAAAAGTTATGAAAAGAACACTTAGGAAAATCGAATTAAAGTGGCGCAAAACGAAATCCACATCATTCAACAAACTATATCATACCTATCTCAAAAACTACAAAGACGCCACAGACAGCGCTAAAACAACCTACCACTCTACTGTCCTAAACAAATCTATCAACAGACCTAGGGAACTATTCTCTATTGTCCAAAACCTAACCAAAAACACATACAACTCCTGTCATGAAGCTGACGACATATCTCCCCAAACCTTAGCAAATCACTACATAAATAAATCAAAAATAAATAATATCCTACCAATTGCACAAGCCATATCCTACCAACCCCCATCAGATTCTTGGAATAATTTCTACCCCATAACTAAAGAGACCCTTAAGAATATAATGTCGAATTTAAATACTACAACTTCTCACCTTGATCCTTGCCCCATAACTTGGATAAAGAACACCCTTCCAACATTATCCCCTTTCATTCTACCACTAATTAATCTCTCACCAAACCAAGGCTACCTCCCGCCCATACTAAAGCATGCACAAATCAGACCCATATTAAAAAACAATACTCTGGATAAAACCTCACCGAATTCATATAGACCTATCTCTAGTATACCTTTTATGGCCAAACTCATAGAAAAAGTAGTTCAAACCCAAACACAGGAACACATTGACACATCAGCTCCCCCTGATGACCAACAATATGGCTTTCACCCTGGCTATGGGGTAGACACTCTTTTAACTGTACTCCTAGACACACTAGTAAGAGGAATAGATAGCCCTAAAAATGCATTCTTACTACTTTTTCTAGACATCTCTGCAGCATTTGACAGTGTTCACCACACACTAATGCTCAATAGGCTCAGTCAAATAGGTGCTAACTCAATAGTTCTTAAATGGTTCACATCGTATCTTTCCAACAGAACCCAAACTGTCAGGATCAACACTCAAACCTCTAACACATACAAACAGGAAATAGGCCTCCCCCAAGGATCTGCTCTCTCTGCACTCCTATTTAATATATATATACAACCAGTTTGCAACATCTTTAAAAAATTCAAAATCCATTATCACATTTACGCGGACGATATTATGTTGTACATCCCCTTTACAATCCCCACGCTTCCACTTCAACTATTAACAGATTGCTTCAAGGAACTATCAACTTGGCTAGAAGCCCACAACCTCTATATTAACCATTCCAAAACTGACATACTGATTGTTACAAAAAACAAATCCTACACCCCCCCCTACCCACATTACACTTCAGAAACATGACATCCACATAAAAAATGAAATAAAATACCTAGGGGTGATACTTGATACACACCTTAGCATGAACACCCACATAAGAAATACAACCAAGAAAATATACTTTAAACTCAAATTATTAAAACAATTACGCCCGCTAGTACACCTGCAAGACTTCCTGAGCATCATTCAAGCCATCATCACACCACATTTTGACTTCGCCAACCTCTCTCTACTAGGCACAACTAACCAAAACATCAAAAGGCTCCAATTGGCCCAAAACGCTGCAGCCAGAACTATAATAAAGATACACCATTCTGAGCACATTTCACCCTATCTAGCCAAACTACACTGGCTCCCTATCCAATGTAGAATAAACTATAAATTAATAATAACTACCTTTAAAGCATTGAATAACACTGCCCCAGCTACCCTAAATAACCTAATCACTAAAGACACAACCCAATCTGCACATAGAAGAGGCAACACTAATAAAATAAAGATTCCAAAGGAATTCACAAAGACCAAAAAAAACAACAAATAAAAAAGTATTCTCCCATGCAGCCCCTATACTCTGGAACTCACTACCAGATGAAATCAGAGCCTTAACCGACCTTAAAGACATACGCAAAACCTTAAAAACTCATCTCTTTATCTCCCACTATGGTCCACTGGCAAATTCTCAAAACCAATATGAAAAGGGATAATCTATATAACACATCGAAACTAACACTGCAATTGCCTCATGATATTATGACCGTGACACTGAATATGATGTTTTTACATATCTATCTTTACTGTTGAACTCATTTGCTAACTGTACATAGTTAACTGTACATAGTTCTCCAAAGTTTAAAAGTTTAATAGTTTAACTGTTAATGTACATAATTCATGCAATGTTCAATGTAAAAACAGAAATGTCTTTCTGTCTCCTTAACTGTTATATGTAAACCGCACCTGATCACTGGAAGGTTGCAGTATATAAATGTTTGTTAAATAAATTAATTAATTAATTAATAGAGGAGGGATGGTAAGGAAATCCACAGTACTTCCTTTTAACTTTTGAAAGGTAGACCATGATAAAATGAGGAAAATTGTTAAGAAAAAACTAAATGAAGCAGTTGCAAAGGTTAAAGACATACATCAGGCTTGGGTGTTTTTTAAATATACTATCTTGGAAGCCCAGACCAGCTGTATTCCACGCTTTAAGAAAAGTGAAAGGAAGTCCAAAAAACTGTCAGCATGGTTTAAAGGAGAGGTCAGAGAGGCTGTGGTTGCCATAAACACATCTTTCAGGAAATGGAAAAAAGAGCCAAATGACGAAAACTGGAAACAGCACAGCACTGGCAAGTTAGATGCAAGGCACTGCTAAGGCAGGCAAAGAGAGAATATGAGAAGACTCTTGCTGTGAAAGCAAAAGTACCTAATCAAGACTTTTTCATGTACATTCATAGAAAAAAACCTGTGAGAGAGTCAGTTGGACCATTAGATGACAGAAGGGAAAAAGGGGCACTAAGAGGGGACAAGGCCATAGCGGAGAGACTGAATGACTTCTTTGCTTCATTCTTTACTGAGGAAGATGTAGGGATGTTACCCATGACTGAAGTGATATTTAATAGTGATACTACAGAAGAATAGAAAGAAATATCGATACACCGTGAAGATGTATCACAACTATTTGATAAACTGAAGAGTAGCAAATCATCTGTACCAGATAGTATGTATCCAAGGGTGTTGAAAGAACTGAAATATGAGATTGCAAACCTACTATTAGCAATCTGTGAACTATCATTAAAATCATCTGTAATACCTGAAGATTGGAGGATGACCAATGTAACGCCAGTTTTTAAAAAGGGTTTCAGGGGTCATTCAGGAAACTACAGACTGGTGAGCCTGATGTCATTACCAGGAAAAAAGGTAGAAACCATAAAAAAGAACAAAATTACTGAACATGTAGATAATCACGGCAAAATGGAAGACAGCCAACATGGCTTTAGACAAAGAAGATCTTGTCTTACTAATCTGCAGGGCCGGATTTACCTTGAGTGAGGCCCTACGCCAACAAAAATTGTGGGCCCCCAGCAGGGGCGGCCCAAGGGGGGTGCGGACCTCATTTGCATAAGGGGCCTCATTTGCATAAATATTTGCATAATGTTACCATATACTAACTTTTAGTAAACGTGCCTCTTAATGAGTGTATGGATAAAGAAAGACTAAAAGATTTCTACATTACTATAATCCAGTGCCAACTGCCAGACACATTAGGAACTACTACAAACACTGCCCATAGTAAACCCGCCGTATCCTAACAGCACTACCAGGACTCACAAAGCACCATACTCTACCAATCAAAAGGCAACACTGCAAATATTAAACCAATACATTTCAGAGAACAACAATACATGACCTACTGGGGAAAGAGAACAAGTGGCAATGTCAAATAGGAATTATATAAACAGAACACCTCAGCTCAGTTACACATGCAGAACATAGACCATCACCAAACAAGTAATCACAATTTAGAAATAGGAAGACAATAATTAAACTGGGAATCCCAAAAGCCAAACTTGGAATGTACAACACTGTAGAAATAAAACTATACATTAATTTGCTCTTGTACTAAACAAAGCGCAGATGTTAATGATGCACATTTACCAGAGCTGACATATTCCAATTAATAAATTCAAAATAAAGAGATATTTTTCTACCTTTTGTGCATTTTTTTCAGCTGCAATTGCTCCAGCCACTTTCTTCTGGTTTCTTCGTGTCTTCTGCTAACTCTCCATCGTCTGCTGTCCATTTGTCCTTTCTTCTCTCTTCTAGATTTTTTTCCATTCTCTCTCTACATCTGCTTTAACATACTACTCTTTCTCCTTTTGCTCTTTCCTCATTCCTATTTCATCCACTCAAATTTTACCCCTCCATCCTCAATCCCCACTTACTCTCCCAATACCCGGCCAATTGTAGATTTTTTATCCCTCCCACACAAAATATTTTTCCCTTCTCCATTTTACTCTTCCAGCCCCATCCCATTCTAATCCTCCCCCAACATCAGCTCCCTTCTAGTTCCAGCCTCACCCAGCATCCATTCCCTTCTAGTCCCTGCATCAGCCCATTTCCAGTCCTAGCCATCCATCAGCCCATTTCCAGTCCTAGCAACCCCCCAACCCAATACCAGTCCTAGCCCCCCCATCACCCCACTTACAGTCCTTAACCCCCATCACCCCATTTTCAGTCCTTAACCCCCCATCACCCCATTTTCAGTTTAAGCCCCCCCTATAACCCATTACCAGTCCTAACCCCCCATCAGCCCACTTCCAGTCCTAACCCCATCAACCCATTTCCAGTCAGCCCCCCTTAGCCCATTGCCAGTCCTACCCCCCCCCATCAGCCCAGAGCCCATTACCAGTCCTAACCCCATCATCCCACCTCCAGTTTTAACCCCCCAGCCCATTTCCAGTCCTAGCCCCCCATAGCCCATTACCAGACAACCCCCATCAGCCCACAGCCCATTACCAGTCTTAACCCCCCCAAAGCCCATTACCAGTTCTAACCCCCCCCAACAGCCCATTACCAGTCCTAACCCCATCAGCCCACCTCCAGTCTTAACCCCCCAGCCCATTTCCAGTCCTAGCCCCCCCCATAGCCCATTACCAGACAGCCCCCATCAGCCCACAGCCCATTACAAGTCTTAACCCCCCCCAAAGCCCATTGCCAGTTCTAAGCCCCCCCAACAGCCCACAGTCCATTACCAGTCCTAACCCCATCAGCCCACCTCTAGCCTTAACCCCCCCAGCCCAGCCCCCCAATAGCCCATTACCAGTCCTACCCCCCCCATAGCCCATTACCAGCCCTACCCCCAGTCCATTTCCAGCCCCAGCCCCCCCAATAGCCCATTACCAGTCCTACCCCCCCCCCCATAGCCCATTACCATTCCTACCCCCCCCCCCCCCCGGTCTAAAGTAAAATTTAATTTTTAAAAAAAACCTGGTGGCTGCCGCCGCGGGGCCCCCTCTGCTGCCGCGGGGACCCCGTCTACAAGCTGAAGCCTTCGGGTCGGGTCGGGTCGGGTCGGGTCTCTCTCCCTCCCTCCCTCGCTGCAGGCTGCAGGCTGCGAGAGACGCGAAGGGAGAGCGTCTCCTCGCGCGAGGAGACGCTCTATCTTCGCGTCTCTCGCAGCCTGCAGCGAGGGAGGGAGGGAGGGAGAGAGGGAGAGACCCGACCCGACCCGACCCTCAGCTTGTAGACGGGGCCCCCGCGGCAGCAGAGGGGGCCCCGCGGCGGCAGCCACCAGGTTTTTTTTTTAAATTGTGTTTAAAAAAAATTAACTGGTTCTTTTTTTGTGGGCCCCTGCCGGCTGTGGGCCCTACGCCATGGCGTACATGGCGTATAGGTAAATCCAGCCCTGCTAATCTGTTATGTTTTTTTGAAGGTGTGAATAAACAGGTAGACAAAGGTGAGTCGGTTGATATATTGTATTTGAACTTTCAGAAAGCCTTTGATAAGATCTCTCAGTAGAGACTTTTGTCAAAACTAAAAAGTCATGGGATAGGAGGGAGTGTACTATTGTGGATAAGGAACTGGTTAAAAGATAGAAAGCAGAGGGTAGGGCTAAATGGCCAATTTTCCCAATGGAGAAAGGTGAACAGCGGAGTACCCCAGGGATCTGTGCTATGTCCGCTGCTTTTTGACATATTCATAAATGACCTGGAAAAGGGAATGAGTGAGGTTATCAGATTTGCAGATGACACAAAACTATTTAAAGTTGATAAAACCCATGAGGATTGTGGAAACTTGCAAGAGGATCTTTATAAATTGGAAGACTGGCATCCAAATGGTAGATGAAATTTAATGTGGACAAGTGCAAAGTTATGCATCTAGGAAAGGAAAACCTAAACTATGGTTACATGTTGCAAGGTTCCACATTATTGTTGAACTGCTACTTTGGGCATGACAGGCCTGTCCAACACACCGTTGCTGCTGTGCTCTGACTGGGTCATGTTCATCGCAGGATACACACATGACCTTTCAAGTACTGTGGCATATTGGGATGTTACACTTGACTATGCATGCCCAGGGTTTCAAGGACAGTCGTAACATGACTTGTTGGATTGCAGACACCCTTTGCACTTTGGACACTGTGTACTGGTCCCCACGTTTGCAGCAGAGACTGACATTGTCACTGTATGTTGTACATCCTTCTGACATTGTGTTGTTGTGTTTTGCCCATGTGTGTAACATGGAATGCAGGATACGCTCATCTGTTTGGTTCAACATGAGCATACAGCCATGTGTATGGCACAGGGGGAGCAATGGAGAGGTCCTCTTGTCCATGTCCACCTAGCCTCCACTTGGACATGACACAGTATTTGCCACGACACCACTTTACTGCACACCAACATCTTGGATTGATGTTTGCAATAACCAAGGGTGTTACAGTGCATGTGTGGCATCACTGTATCATGTTTCAACGTACACAGTGCATGTGCATGTGACTGACTATGTTGGTGCAACACAGCATGTTGCAATATGGCTTCTGTGTGGGTTACTGTAACATGTTCATCCTTTCTTTCCATCTCTATATACAGGTTATTGTGTCTGTTTACTGTACAGACATGACGCTCTGCATTGATTTACAAACCTAGCATTGCATGTCTGTACAGTCCTATTTATCCCCTGAGATAACAACACTCACATTGCTCAATTATATTTGGAGTGTGACAATGTGAGTGTCCATTTTCTTCCTTCATTAGTGCATTCCATATACCATGATATATGTGTAAGGACACTGTATCCACACTAACCAGTGCAGGGGGACCTTCTGCATAGTGTTATCTCTGCATGTTTCTGCAGATGTTTTCCTTTGAATTCTCTGTGTTCATGTGCCTCTGCTACCTGTTAGCATATCCTCATTGTGCATTTGACAATTGTTTAGGGTTACATTGTTGCAGCTTTGATTCCTATATCAGGCATTATGTGACAGCTGTAACATAAATTTTGATATGTGTGTTTATACTTTCTTACTTTTAACAGCATATGCTGCTTCGTTTGTGTGCCTCCTGTGTTGGCAGGCAGATATGTTTTAAGGAACAGATCATGATTGATGTGTGTTGGGCCCTCATCATGCACCGCCTACTGTCTACATGCACACATATGTAACTAACACATTTGGGGCATGCAGCAGCATGTGGGGGGTGGGGGCCTAATGCATACTGCACATCATGCACCTGATGCATATTATTTCTCCTGCCCATCATCTGTAGACAGGCCAGTGACTTTTCTGTAACATGTGGGTTGCTGCCCTGCAAAATGTGTTTTCAGATTTTCACCTGGGATCCACTTACCTTGATATTATGATAGGCGGTATCTACACTATCTGTGATGATTAACCAAAATAAAAATATGTGTTTGACGTACATTTGTCTCTGCTGCTGCTTGATCACACTGACACATGTATTTAGTGATTTCCTGGTCATGTACATGGCCCACCTGTGCTCACATCCTTGTACGGTGTCAGCTGTCTATCTGCCAGCCGTTTGCCACATCATTGGGTGTTACAGGTTCCCATACACACCTTCCCTTTGAGGTACTATTTTTGCCTTGTGCTTGTTGTGGTTGTTTGGGATAGTGGTTGCAGACTATTTGTTGTAACACCATAGGTTGCAGGTTTGATCCCCACATGGGGTTAACTTTTTTTTTCTGTTGTGTTATCCTGACCATTAGGTACCTGCAGGTTCATCACCTATGCACACACCCTTCCATCTCTTCACTGTACAACAAAGTGTGCCCTCTGTGCTGCCTATACATCACATATTAGCTGTTACATATGTCCCTTTCTTTGTAAGATTTACATGCCAGTCCACTTGGGGGATTGGCATTGCTGTGGTTCAGCTGGGCTGTGGCACACCTGTTTGCAGGTTCAATTCTCTCCTGTTCTGTTCCATATTTTGCCCTGCTCCACAGAGCATCCCCTGCCGCCCTTTGGGTTTAGGTTCTTTCCTCTTTTGCATGCTGTATCCACTGCATAACATTTCATTGTGTGTGTGCATGTAGTTATATGTGGCTCTGGTCCCAATTACAGACTGTGATCTGATCTGTACACACCAGATCTGCATGTGCATTTCATCATGGTTACTGTTGGAGGTTTTCCTATCCTGGCAGACACCAGGCTTCTTGTGTGATGCCCTGCAGTATTCTTGTATGCAGCCTTTGCTAATGACCTCATGTTGGTGGTGTGGCCTACTGGTTTGAGCATTGACATTTGTGCTAATGGTCATAGGTTTGATTGTTCTCTTTCATTTGTATGTCTGTCCTGCACAGCTACTTTTCATTCCTGTGACAGTCATATCTGTGCAGATTTGTGCTGTTAGCACATTGTACCCTTATCACAGTTGCCAACCATCCTTCTGTCCATCTATGTGTGTCTGCCAGCTGTGTGCCATCCTACCCTGATGTGCATGCTGCTACCCCACGTCCTGCACTGCTACACATTTCTGCATTGCAGCTCTTCCTGGTTGCCTCTCCTGCGTGTGCTCTGCATGGCACTGCTACTCCTCTGTCCTCCTGTCATTACACCTATCCTGCCACCTCTACCTCCTCTGCTGGACACGTCTTCCCATCCTCTGCCACACACTGTCATTGTTGCATGGTACATTACCATCACCCTGTGCATCGCTACAGCTGCCCCCGATATATTTGTCCATTTTTCCAGCTGCCACATGGGCTGGACGCAGATTTATCTGGTCCATCAGCTCAGATCTACTTCCTTCCATTACTTGTGCATTGTCTTTCCTTATTGCTCTGTGCAGTGTTAGGGTTACATCTGTGTTTGGCCCATACCTTTCTTGCTTTTCAACTTGGGGGACCTTACTGCCCTTGGCCAACATTTTTTGAGTCACCTATATATCCTTGGGGCATCTTAAGCCACACCTTAGAATCAGCCAGCTTATGGGGTGCCTACTATGGTGCCTTGGGAATTGACAATCTTTCGACATGGCCTCTGGGGCACATTATAACCCACCTTGGCTGACGTGGTGGTTTAGGATGTGCCTTCTGGTGTGCCCTAAAAGGTGCATTAGTTTATGGCACTGTGGTGCGGGTATTTTTAGCTGGCAGCACAGATTGTTGGACTGTTTCAAACAGGAAAAGGAAACACCTTGGCCAACCTTATTCATTAAGCCCACTGGGGGATTGAACTCATGACGGAAGTACTCTTCATTACGAGGAATCCCAACTTTACCCCACCACAATATCTTAAAGTAAAAGAAGCTGAGCTGCAATCTAAACCCTCAAAACGTTACCTGGGAGTCACTTTAGATCAACGCCTTGAAATGAGGGCCCACATAGGAAACATAGTCAGATCAGTTTACTACAAGATCCGCTCACTTAGGCATCTACGTTCCTTGCTGGAACCAACTGATTTCCGGACAATTTTCCAGGCGTTAGTCCTACCTCATTTTGACTATGCCAATGCCATATTACAAGGTCTTCCCCAATCTACATTAAACCCACTACAGCTAGCAATGAATGCGGCAGCAAGAGTCCTCCATGGAGCCTCCAGGAGCGACCACGTGACGCCCCTGCTGATACAGTTGCATTGGCTACCCATTCAGGCTAGAACAGTTTTCAAGACCTTGATAATCACTTTTAAAGCTGTTAACAACCTCTCATCTGCATCCTTAACCTCCCTCATCCATATCACATCCCCAAATAGAGCACGAAGATCCACGTCTATAAACTCCCTAAAATTCCCGAAGGCACTAACTGTTTGTACTAAATCGACACCCAACAGAGCCTTTAGTCTCAGTGTCCCAAGATGCTGGAATGCATTACCCCCTGATATCTGGGCTATTAAGAGCCTACCACAGTTTAGGAAAGCCCTCAAATGCCACCTCTTCAACAAGTACCTTATAGAGCCCAACGACATCCCCTAGAGCCCAAAGACTCCCAGCGATACCATTTCCAGACAAATTTATGGTATCTCAACAACACACCAAGTTTGACACTCAAACCCATAGTGGGGTTTATGTTTCTATGAAACCTCTGTGCTTATGATTCCATGTAGTAAATTTTGTAAATAGTTTACCCCTGTTATCCAAGTTTTTGTGCCCTGTTAGCTGTAAACTCATACGTGTTAACTGTACTGAGCATTTTGTTCCATGTAAACCGCGCTGATGATGAATAGTGCGGTATATAAGAGACTGTAAATAAATAAATAAATAAAATAAATGACCCCTGTTTCAGCAGTCATTGCATTAACCAGTGTGCTACACCTCTATCGCTATGGTTGCAGGTCAGCACGTGAAGTTAAGGTTAACGCGCGGTAATGTGCGTGGCTCCCTCTATCACTCGATAATGGACACAGTGCACTTTATCGCGTGATAACCCGCTATTGCTACCTTAAGACCGGAACGCCCACTCCTTATATGGCATCCTTCACATTATCGCTGCAACTAGCACCGGGAACATTAAGACGGTTTAGTAAACATACCCCTTACTTTTTATACAATTTATTTCCTTAAGTGTTTTGTGCATAGAAGTTGACAGCGCGCTATCCACGGAGATAAAAAGCGGCGCTTTTCATGTTGACTTTTGTGTTTTTAATAAGTATATTTCTTACATGTTTTTAAAGATCGCTTATGTTATATCAGTTTTTGTATATTTTAGTATTTTATACTTTATATTCTACATTTTATAATGAGGTGATATTTTTATAAAAAAAAATTTATATGTGTACCTATGTTGGTATAGTTTTATAGATGTGTTTATTGTATAGGGTTTAATAAACTCTTTGGTCCCCTCAGTATAGTTAAATTATTTTTTAGTTCTGTTTTTTACACGCTAATAGCTTGAAAGGTGTTGGGAGTAGCTTTTATCCTGCACCTAGTTTTTTTTATATTTGCTATGTCATTTTTTAAATAAATTTTTAGATAGGTTTCATCGATAATGAGTCAAGAAGAAGCATTCTCCTTTAATAGTTTAGAATTTATGATGCATTAGTATTCCATGAAGATATTTAGGACTGGTACGTGCCGTTATATTCAAAAACATTTTTGCAATGAATTTTTGCACATGTCCAATATTTGCTCCTGCTGCATTCTTTCTTTTCCTCTTTTTAAAGATGATTATAAAAGTCTTTATATGTTCGTCATATAGTTTTTGAATGTTATGCAATTTGTTTTATGTGTTTATTTGATTTATATCTCATTGTTGGTTATTATATATTTTTAGTTGTACAGGTATTTACATATTTTACAAAGGGTCACAAGTTGATGTGTCCTCATTATTCAACACAGAGGTATATATATACAGTTTATATGTCATCTGTCACATCCTTTTTTAATGTTTTATAATTATTTAATATACATGTTCACATGATAAGTGTAATTTGATGTGAGATATGTTTTTACCGTTTATTTCATTTTTCATTTTGATAATTTATTTCAACACTTACATATATATATGTATTTATAACTTGTATTTTTTATTTTTTTAGCCATCTGTTCTTTTCATAACTTTATCTTATAATGTATGTTTATGTTTTTATATTTTTAGTTCCTTTTACCAGATCAACCCCTGACAAAGGGTAACGAAACATGGCCTGTGTAGGGTTGGTAATGGGTCAATAAAATTAAGCTCTGTGTTTTACACATTAATCACGTTTTGGACTGGCATTGCATTCTATACATATTGCTGTCTGCCTACCTGCAATGTTCCCTGATGCTCTGTGCAACATATCATGACAGTGTTTCTCCTTCTTCTGATACAGGGCAGAGCACACACACTTCACATCAACTACACTGCATCTGCAGGCACCATCACCCACGTGTCTGAAAATACAACAAGACCATGCAGCTAGCCCTAGGAGATGGTGGCATAGGATGGCTGACCGCTGCGTGTGGCCCACATGCCTATGATGGACATTGATGTTGAACAGCTACATTGGACATAAACGGCCTGTCCTACACAACATTGCTACCGTGCTCTGGCTGGGTATGGTGTTCATCGCAGGGGACATACATGACCTTTTGTGTACTGTGGCAGATTGGGATGTACCACTTGCATATGCAGGCCCAGGGATTCACGGACAGTCTTCACGGGACATGTTGGTTTGCAGAGGCTATTTGCAGTATGGACACTGTGTACAGGCCCCTACGTGTGCAGCAGGGACTGACATACTTACTGTATGTTGCCTATGTGTGTGACCTGCACCGCAGGAAATCCTCATCTGTTTAGTTCACCAAGAGCATACAGCCATGCGTGTGGCACAAGGGTGACATTGTATAGGTCCTCTGTTATTTGTGGTGCTACCCTGCACTTGAACATGACATGGTATTTACCAACACACCACTTTGATGTTCGCCAACATCTTCGGTCTATATTTGCCATCACCACATGTACTACAGTGCATGTGGAGCATCACTGTGTCATTGTTTACTGTATATGTTACAGGTGCATGTGACTGAATATGTTGGTATACCAGGGCATGTGGCAGTTTGGCTTCTGTGCCGGTTACTGGGCCATGTTTGACCTTTCTTTCAACCTCTATGTACAGATTAGTGTGTTTGGTTAGTGTACAGATGTGCCCCTCTACATTGATTTACAGACATAGCAATGCATGTCTGCACAGTCTTCTTTATCTCATGACATTCCGGGACTCACATTGCATCAATAATTTGGCAGTGTGGCAGTGTGGGTGTTCGTGTTCATCCTTCATGGGTGCATTCCTTGTGCCGTGTCATATGTATACGCATACTGTATTCACAACACCCATTGCAGCAGACCTTCTGCATAGTTTTATCTCTGTATGTGTGATAGTTTGCATTTTCTTTATTATCTGGGATCATGTTCTTCTTGTACCTGTTATCATATCCGGATTTGGCATTTGCACAGTGTTGTTTTGGAAGTATGTGGCACTTTATTTGCTATATTATGCATTATGCAACATCTGTGACATGCATATATGTATGTGGTTGTGCAGTTGCAGAGATTTTGATACGTATGCTTTTGCAGGTTTGTGCCACCTGTTTTTTGAAGGCAGATATATTTTGGTTATACCTTCATGACTGGTGTGCATTGGGCTATCATCATGCCCTGCCTACTGTCTACATGCACGCATATGTGAAAAAGGCATTTGGGGCATGCAGCAGCATGTGGGGGGTATGGGGATACTGCATAGTACACACCATGCACCTACTGCATATTATCTGTACTGCCCATCATCTGTGGGGGGGCCAGTGACTTGTACGCGACATGTGGGTAGCTGGCCTACTCAATGTGGTTTCAGTTTGTTCACTGTAAAACAACTAGCTTCATATCATGACACATAGTATATACGATATTTCCACTAACTTTCCAAAATAAAATATATGTCTTTGGGGGGGATGCTCGTGAGCCTGATAAGGAATGGCCACAATGTGCTGAAACTCCTGAGTCTCTCCTCCTAAATCGCTATTACTTTGCTTAACAACTGCATAAAATGGAGTTAAAAACATCCCCAGAGACTCCAACAAGTCTGGGTTATAATGAGTTGGCGCATCGATGCTTAGCCCGAGATTACTAGCTCTGCATTCCCTCCCTCTCTGTCTCCGTGCTGCCAGCCTGAAGTGAAAGGGCAAAGCCTGTCATCCTGCAACACAACAACTTCATCTGAGTAGCAGCTGTGACGGTGTAAAAGTGGCATTGGAGCAATCGGGTAAGCCGTACAGGAGAAGTGTGGTCTATGAAGGGGCTGCTGATTTTATATTCGCCGCTATACCCGATACCCAGGAGTGAACTGTAAAGTAATAGAGGAAGCCTATATGTAGAGGGAATTAAACCCTGCTTACAGTCTGTGAAAGCCTGAAATTTCCTTTAGAGCTCGAAGTTTTTCTCTCTATGTGTAAATATGGAAATGATTCTGAGCCACAGGAAGATAGTGCCATGTGTTGAATGCATTGCCCAATTGAGACTGAGCTGCCATTATAGCCTTACCTGGTGAAACACATAGTGGAACGCAGACAGAAGTTCATGATTTGGCAGGAAAAGAGAGGCACGGCACTTCTGGAACGCAAAGCAATCTCTTGATAAGAGCAGAGCTGTACAGGTCTGCTTGGCTGGAACGCAAGCTGCTGCTCTAAGATGGCCGCCATCTCTCATTGGAACGCATCAGTTAAACTTGATAAACAAGATGGCCGCCTTCATTTGCATTAATAAAGGGATAGTAGAGAGCTGTGCAGTTGGATCTGGCTATCCGGAGGATCCGAGTCTTCAATAAGTTACTGTGCATAGTCATTCAAGAAGCAGGATACATGAGTTATGATGAGAACTCGTTGCATTTGTCAGCTGGATTAATGCTCTTCAAAGCCTTTCGGCAGCTCCAGCTCTACTGTCAGTGATTTATTCCTTAGCCTTGCGCTCCCCTGTGTGGCCAAAGAAAGTATAGCAAGTTAATTGTTTTTTCTCTCTTTCTCCATATACCCGGTCCTACACAACACCCTGAGAAGGTTCTCTGGAGAGCCGCGTCCACCACGAGACATAAGCTTGCGAATCATCCGTCGGTCATCAGCAGCTATAAACACGGAGCCTCAGCACAGTTGATAGATCATTTTAAAGTGAAAGTGGCTGGTCATCAGCAGCAGAAGGAGAGAGCTAAAGCCCGAGATTGAGACGTCCTAATCTGGTCAACGCTGCGGCAGGGGGTGCTGGGCCCCTGACAAGGTGCCACACGGCACGAAAAGACAGATTGCAATCCCAGCCAGCAATACTACATCTCCTGGAGGCGGGACAGTCTCTGATTAGTGGCTTTGGTGCAACTGAAATGACCACCTCAAAATCTTATGCATCCTCTTTAAGTTTGCGAGATCCTCCGATTCTTCATCGACAAGCTCGTCACCAAACTCTACATTGCTTCCTCCTCCAAACACAACCTATCAGGGTCACAGTCTCCAGTCACGAAAGCAGATTTCCTGGAAATGATGCAGGAGCTCAAGCTCTTCCATCAGGAATTCGCGAAGGCGGTAAGTGATATCCGCATGGATCTTAAATCACTGGATGACAGGGTCACCCAAAACAAGATCAATATCAGGGAACATATGGACTCGACGGTGGCTTTTCATTCAAAATTTAAAAAGTTGGACAGCCTGACAAAGGATCTTAAAGAAAGACAAGACGAATTGGAAAACCACCAGAGATGCAACAACATCAGAGTGTTTGGGCTCGCTGAACAGTCTGGAGAGCATGAGAACACTGCTGCGCTAATGCAGGAACTGTATGCCTTTTGCGTCCCGAATGCTCCAGAACTGGTGAGGTTGGAAAGAGCTCATCGAAGCTATGGTGCCCAAAGGAGTTCTAATATGCAACCCTGGGCAATTATTACTTGTTTCAGCTACTTTGAAGATAAAATGGCTCTAATGAGAAGCCTATGGGGCAAGCGTTCTATGACTTTCAAAGATCAGGAGATCCAGATATATCAAGATCTATCTCCATATACATTGGAGCGCCGTAGAAGTTTCAAGCCCTTGACACAAGTGTTGCAGAAGAGAGAGATGCCATATAGATGGGGTTTTCCCTTTGCCTTAGTGTTTGATTGCCCAAAAACTTTGCCCAAAAGATTTCTGACCTAGCAGCGGCGATGGATTTCCTAGACCGGATACAGCATGGAGAGTGGCCTGTGTGACAGAGAGGCATGAATGGAGAGTGGGAGGTCTCAGTCCCGAAACGACATAAAGTTCCTCGGTCCTGCAAGACGTCCAGCTCTGATCAAGAATCTACTATGCCAAAAGAGATGGACATTTCAGCTCCTCCTTGAGGAGTTCATGTTGGTAGTTCTAGTAGCAGTTTAAGTGTAAAGAGATAGAGTAATTCTGGGGGGATGTTGGCAGTAGGATTTATGGAGCTAAATGGTAAGAGTATTATTGGGGAGAAGAAGGTGCCCACAGGCAGGTACTGCAGCAGGTGGTGGAGAAGAGGAGAACACCGGGAGGGACAGAGTTTAAAGCATTGGGAAGGGGTTTTTTTTGTGTATAGTTATGGAGAAAGAGCAGAGGAGGAGAGGTGCTGTGTAACATGCGCACAGAGCTCCCTCTAGAGACACTAGTAGTGTCACTAATTCAATGTTTCTTCTATGGTTGGTTTAATTCCTGCACATATGGGAATGTTGAGGGGGGGGGAGGTGCATGGGGGAAGGGAGGTGGGGAAGGGGGAAGGGGCATTTGGGACAATTACAACAGACGGCCGATTTTGAGAAAGAGGATGACTCAATTGGATCACCATAACAGCAAAAGAGGGTGTGGCAGATGAGCTTCAGGGTGGGGTAATACTCTCCACATTAGAGGATGTACACTTGATGAGTTGAGTTCAAGAATTAGGAATGATTAAGGCGATCTCTTGAAATGTGCTTGGATTGAATAATTCATGCAAACGTAGGAGGGTCCTAGATCAGCTGTGCCGGGGGAAAGCTGAGATCATTTTTCTGCAGGAAACTAATTTTTCCCAACAGGGCCATTTCAATTCTGCCATGCGCAGGTTCCCACAAATATATATATGGCTAACTTCTCCTCTAGGAAACGAGGGGTAGCTATCTTATTCTCCTCCAATTGTCCCTTTAAACTAACTCAATTTGCAGATCCGGAGGGTAGTTTTTTGATTCTGGTAAGATCTGTACAAGAGATAACTCTGACCTTTGTGATCATATACCTCCCCCCAGCTCTGGTTGAGATTTCTTTGAGAGATCTTTTTGACGAGCTCCGGAAGCTTAGGAAGGGGGAACCGGTCATAGGAGGGGATTTTAACTGTGTTCGCTCCGAGCTCGATCGTACAGGAGCCCGGGCTCATGGATGGGTCCCGACAAGAATTCTGGAGGAATGGATATCTCATTATGATCTTTGTGATATTTGGAGACACCTGCATGATACAGAGAGGGATTACACCTTTTACTCTAGTGCACATAATTGTCATTCTCATATCGACATGTGGTTTCTGTTGCATTCAGGGCTCTCATGGTTACTTCAGGCATCCATTGGAACCATGGGCCCATCTGATCATGCGATAATAACGGTTTCCTTATCCCTCGGGGAGTCTGAGAACCCGCCACATAAATGGTCCTTACCCCTTGGGTTATTGCTTAATCAAGAATTTGTCTCAAAGGTTCGGGAAGGCTGGGCAGAGTATCTTTTGTTCAATGACACTTCGGATATATCCCGAGCTCTTTTATGGGAGGCGGGGAAGGCGATATTAAGGGGGCAGCTCATCTCTCAGTCGAGTACCTCTAGAAAGAAAATTGGGGCTAGACAAGAAGAACTACGATGAGAGATTGCGGAACTGGAGAGACAGCACAGAAGGGTCGAGAGTTCTCAAATTTGGAAATTGTTGATTAGGCGTAGATGGTAGTTAGAAGTGCTGGAGTCTGATCGAATTGCTTCAATGTTTTTATGCACTAGGCAGCGTTTTTACGAACAGGGGAATAAGGCAGGGAAGTTATTGATGTGGCAATTAAAACACCAACGTCTACGCCATCGAATTGAATTGGTCAGATTTTGCAGAGTTCTCAGGACATGGCGCTTACATTTGCAAAGTTTTATGAGCAGCTCTACGCAAAAGAAACCTCGGCAACAGCCCAGGATATACGAGACTGATTACGGGAAGTTTCTCTTCCGCAGCTTTCCTTGGAATAATGGGAGGCCTTAGATCGCCCCTTGAATTTACCAGAAGTACTTCTAGTACTTAGAAATCTTAAATCTGCAAAGGCTGCTGGCCCTGATTTATTACCCGCAGAGGTGTATAAGACATTCCCGGACTTATTTGCTCCGACCCTTTTAGCAGTTTTTAATGAGATTCTGGGCAAACAAACCCTCCTGGCATCATTTTTTCAAGCGACAATTGTAGTGATTCCTAAAGACAATAAAGATCCACTTCAATGTGCTAATTATAGACCGATCTCTTTGTTAAATATAGGCTACAAGATTTTCACCAAATTATTAGCTAATCGTCTAGCTTCGTTAATTCCGAATATTGTTCATCCGAACCAAACGGGTTTCATAAAGAATAGATATGGATTCGAGAAAGTGCGCAGGTTAATTAATGTGTTACAGGGACTTAGATCTGAAAGGGGATCTTACAGGATCCTTTCGCTTGATGCAAAGAAAGCTTTTGATAAATTGGAATGGCCCTATTTAGCAGTCCTTGAAGAGTTTGGCTTCGGGACGACTTTTTGCACGTGGATTGCCTCTTTATATACTAACCCCCAAGCCACGGTTTCTATTAATGGCTTTCTCTCCCCATCTTTTTGTCTCAGCAGAGGCACAAGGCAGGGCTGTCCACTATCTCCCTTACTATTCGCCCTTGCGATGGAACCTTTAGCAGATCATATCAGGCTCCGAGCATATGAATTTGGTATCTATATGGGATCGGAATGGCATTCTATTGCGTTGTATGCGGATGACATGCTGATCTACCTTCGCAACCCTCCCGAATCTCTGCTTCTAGTGAAAAATATCCTGGATCGATTCTCGCGAGTATCTGGCTTCACAGTAAATAAGCAGAAGTCGACATTACTTCAGTGTGTCTCCCGATCTTTGGCGAGATCTGTATCTTTTATAGGAGAATTTCCTGTGGTAGATCATTTTCGGTATCTGGGGATTATTATCCATAGAGATATCTCTAGGTTATATAGCTTGAACTTTATTCCCCTCCTTAAAAAGCTTTGTCTAGATCTGGATAGATGGGGACTCTGCTCGGTCTCCTGGTTAGGTCAGATAAACACTTATGCAAAAAAGATGCTGGTATTACCGAAACTATTATTCCTTTTTACACAATTACCCATCTTTCTTCCCAGATCTTTCTTCCTGACTCTACAACAGGCAATACTGCGATTTCTATGGGGTGGCAAACGTCCGTTACTTAGATGGGGAATACTGATATGTCCTAAACAATCTGTGGGTATGGGGCTTTCGGATCCCAAACTTTATTACTCCTGTATCTGTTTGCAGTCTTGTTTGTTATGGAGAATTAATGCTGTTGCAGACTGGGTTTCCCTCAAAAGGGCTTGGATGCAGCCGATTCCATTAGAGGTGGTGCCTTTCCTCAGAGAACCACATGAGGTGAGGAAGGTTAAGCCCATCCCTTTATCGGACCCTGCTGGGTGACTTGGAGGAAGGTTTGCAAGCAGCTTGATACTCCGATTTTATACTCCCCATATATGATTCTAGGAGAGCTTGGATTTGCCAAAAAAACATGTTGAGAGGGGGGACTTCAGAATTTGCCTTGAGGAGACTATCCTCCCTGGTTGAAAGATCGCAACCGTTACCTCGGGAGAGATTGGAAGCACAACTGGGCATTCCTCTTTCACAGTTCCAGTATGTCCAGTGGCAGCATTATTTGAACAACCAGTTTACAGCATCTGATTTTGAGAGACAACCCAGACAATGGGAAAGGGATCTCTTTGAGTCTAGTCAACTTACTGTTATCATTGCACGGGTGTATCAGCATATAGCGGATGATTTTCCAGATATCTCCAATCAAAAGGTCCCTCAGCAACGATGGAAAACTACTCTGCCTCAGAGGGAGCTAGATTTCTGGTTGGAGGTGTATAATTATGCGCATTCATGTTCTATTTCGTCGGGGTTAATACACACTCAATTACGAATTTTGTATCGTCTCTCCATAACACCGGTAGATCTCTATCGCTGGAAGAGAGCAGATGATTCTCTCTGCTGGTGGCTCTGTGGTTGTTGAGGGGACTTTGATCACATGTGGTGGTTCTGTCCTCGTATTCAGAGTTATTGGAAGAAGATATGTGAACACATTATCGGTGCCTTGCAGTTACGTTGCCCCTTTGAAATGGAGACATGTATATTAGGGGTACTTCCTGAGTCGGCGGGACCAGTACCTGTGAGATGCTTAGCCCAATTACTTCTCTTGGCAGCACAATCGGTGATAGCTAGGTTTTGGAAGCGCAGTAGAGAGCCATCTTTTTGAGAATGGAGCTCTAAAAGTTGGGAACTTTACCGGCTGGACAAAATAACTGCAGGGGTGGGAGGAATGCCCTTCAGACGAGAGGAACTCTGGAGTAAAGTACTTCAGGGAGAGTCTACGGGGTGAGATGTTGCAGCTGTCTCTTAGGATACTTGGAGGATGGGAAAGGTTTCCTCTGCCACGCTTTTGATAATGTAGTGTGTAGAGTTGTTTGAAATCCGGATGAACCACAGGATGGGGTGAGTGGATCACTATCCCCCTGGTACAAGGAACAAAATGTAGCGATCTGTTGTATGGGTCCTTCTATTTATTTTGTTTGTCTATCTTGTGTACTGAAGTGTTGAAGGGGTGGGTGGAGGGAAAGAAGGGAGGGGGTGGGGGGGAGGGGGGATAGATAGAGTAACGGCAGGGGTTGATGGAGCCCACCTTTCCCTTGAGTACCTTTTAGTACATCAGCTAACATGAAGTGAAATGGGAGGGAAGTTTGGGACGCTGGGGTCTACGTCTAGAGGGGTAGCTGGCATTTTCCGGTTTCCTTATGCCTTGGTATAGTACCGTCAGAAGGGGTTGGCACCCTGCAGTTAATAAGTCAGGGATTTTAGTCTCTCTATCTCCTACGATTACTCTTATTCATTCCCTCATTTCTTTGTCATCTTGGGCATCTGAGTTCTATATGTATATTGCATGATACTGAGGGGGAGGTAATGAAGCTCAGATGATAATTAGACATGTACTGACATGTGTTAAGGGGCAGGGGTGGGTTACATACTGTTTGGTAATGATAATACTAGCAATAATAATAAGAACAACAATGATAACAATAATAATTACTCCTAATAATAATGCTACTAGGCTAGATGACCTTCTATATCGGATGCATTGTGCACTGGATTTGTGGCATGGGAGGAGATTCCCTCGCTCTATTTTTGTTAGCACTTTGGGGGACTTGTTTTGCAGAATATGCTTGTTAAGTATCTGTATGGTGGGGGTTGATGAATGTGTATGTACTTCATTTGCTGTTACTCAATAAACTTTATTACATAAAAAAAATATATATGTCTTTAACGCAAATTTGTCTCTGCTGCTGATTCAACACACTGACACACATATTTCTTGATTTACTGGTGATGTACATGGCCCATCTATGCGCACATCCTTGTACAGTGGCAGCTGTCTGCCACATCAGGGTGTTATGGGTTCCCATACACACATTCCCTTTATGGAACATTTTTGCATGGTCCCTGTAGTGGTGGTTTGGGATAGTGGTTATAGCCGTGCATTGAAGTACCATAGGTTGCGGCTTTGATTCCCACATGCTTTTCCTTTGTGTTGTGCTAACCTGACTTTGAGCTGGCTGCAGCTTCGTCAGCTCTCCTTTATACCCTTCCATCGCTTCTTTTCTACAGCACAGTGTGCCCTTTATGCAGCATATGGCTGTTCCTTTGTACTGTCCATGTGGCTGGTATGCTTGGGTGATTGTTGTTGAGCTGATCTGTCCCAGCTTCTGTTTGCAGGTTCAATTCTCACATGCTCCTTTTCAGTACTATTCCCCATTTTGCCCTGCTGCATACAGCATCCCCTGCCACCCTTTGGGTTCCTTTTCCTTGCTCTTTTGCATGATGTTTCAACTGCCTAACACTTTATTGTGTGTGTGCATTTGTGTATATGTGGCTCTCGTCCCAATTGCAGACTGTGATATGTGCTGTACACAGCTCTTCTACATGTGCATTACATCATGGTTACTGTTGGGGTTGCCTTTTCCTGGCACACAGCAGGCTTTTGGTGTGGTGCCATGCAGTGTTGTATGCAGCCTTTGCTATTTGACTCACATTGGTGGGGTAGGCATACTGGATTTTGCATTAACTTATGTGCTAGTGGTCATGGGTTCAATCCCACAGAGGGCCTCCTTTAGTCGGAATGTGCAGCACAACTCCCTTTTGTGGCTGTGACAGGCAGACATATATCGGAGATCAGTGTTTAGCACACAGACCACCCTCACTTCATTTGTGTGACCTATGGTGCCCTATACAGTGCCTTGCCTGTGCTTTTACCCTGTCCCAGTATGCACAGCAGATTGTTGGTGCAGTGACCTGCAGTTGTTGTGTGGCCAGCCATTGCTATGATGGATACCATAGAAGCATAGCACAGTGGTTAGTACACTGACTTCACAGCCAGTGGTCATGGGTTTTCTGCCTGTCCTACACAACTATTTTTCCTTCCTCTAACAGTCATATCTGTGCAGATGTGTGCGGCAGCACATTATAACCTCATCACAGTTGCCAAGCATCCTTCTGTCCGTCTATCTGCCAGCTGTGTGGTGTCCTGCCCTAATGTGTGGACTACTGCCCCATGTCCTGTGCTGGGACCCTTTTCTGCATTGCGGCTCTTCATGATTGCCTCTCGTGTGTATGCTCTGCATGGCACTGCTACTCCTCTGTCATCCTGTTATACTGCCACCTTCACCTGCTCTGGTGGACATGTATTTGCATCTTCTGCCACACACTCTCATGTTGGCACTTTACATCACCATCACCCTACGCATCGGTCCAGTTGCCTTCAATATGTTTCTGCACTTTTCCATCTGCCACATGAGCTGCGCGCAGATTTGTCAGGTCCATCAGCTCCGCCATGTGATACCCTCCAGAAGTTGTTGTTTGGCTTTCCTTGGTACTCTGTGCAATGTTAGGGTTACATCTGTGTTTGGGTCATACATTTTGTGCTATTCAACTTGGGACTCCTTACTGCCACTGGCCGCCTTTTCAGGCATCACCTTGCCCTCCTTTGGGCATCTTTTGATGCACCTTAGTTTGTACCAGCTCATAGGGCACCTTATATGCTGCCTTGGAGGGTGGCAAACTACGGCGCATCATAGGGCTCCTTAGGGTGGGCGCCCTAATATGCACATTAGGTTACTGCACTGCAGCATGGGTTTTTTGATTGGCAGCACACACTCTTCAGATATGTCCGTTACACGCATTAAAAGGAATTGTCTTGGACTGCCATATTGTATGCACACAGAGAAGTCAAACTCATAACCGCTGTCTTGGCAAGAATTGTATTAACCTGTGCACTACACCTCTGTAGCCATTAGCACAGTGCTTCTACGTAATTAGGCTTACAGCAAGGAAACGTGCAGCGCCACACACTGTCACACGAAAATGACAAGGCGCCTTCTATCGCTCGATAAAAGGCTTAACGCCGGGATGCCCACTTCCTTATATGGGATTCTTCACATTAGTGCTGCACCTAACGCCGGTAATGTTAAAACGGTTTAGTAAACATGCCCCTAAGTATGTATTTATGGAATCTGATCAGTTGGAAGTGTTCCTGTCAAGTAAAGAAATTGCTTAGAATGTTTCTTCTTCCTTTCCAAGTAAATAGGGCTAATAAAGTGTATTTTCATGGGCCCAGTTTATACTTATATTATTTTTTCATTATGTGTAAGGATTTATTACCTGTTGCATTTCCTTCTTGCTTTCCCCTTGATGTGGACTTGATTGTAATTCCTGTTTATATCTTAACCTTAATAAAGATTATAAATGCTTATAAAAAAAAGAATATAGCGTTATTAGAAAAGGTACAGAGAAGAGACACCAAAATGGTAAAGAGGATGGAAGGATACTCCTATGAAGAGAGGCTAAAAAGGTTAGGACTCTTCAACCTGGAAAAAAGACGGCTGAGGGGAGATATGATAGAGGTCTATAAATTAATGAATGGAGTGGAACGGGTAAATGTAGATCGATTGTTTACGTCATCAGAATATAAAAGGACTAGGGGACATGCATTGAAGCTACAGGGTAACCTATTTAAGACTAATAAGAGAAAATATTTTTTCACTCAACGTGTAATCAAACTCTGGAATTTGTTACCGGAGAATGTAGTAAAAGCTGTTAGTGTTTCTGGGTTTAAAAAAGGTTTGGACAAGTTCCTGGAGGAAAGGTCCATAAACCATTATTAAAAGGGACCCAGGATATCACTGCTTGGCCCAATACAAGCATTGAGGAACCTGTGTCTTTTGGGGAAACGTCTAGGTACTTATGACCTAGATTGGTCACTGTTGGAAACAGGATACTGAGCTTGATAGACCTTGGTCTGACCCAGTATGGCATATCTTATGTTCTTATCCCCCAGACTGGCTCTTTTTGCACACACAGCACCACTCAGCATAGCCTCCATATTCCCTAATGTTCTTTTTTAAAAGTCTTTAGGGATAGTTATTAATATTATTGAGCTTACTTGCTTCTCAAACCTCGGTTAAATGCATCTAGGTATGTTTACAGATTGCTTATATAGCAGTTGTGACAAGACTGCCTCAAACTGGGGTGATAGCAAGGCAGAAATATTTCAAAATTCTGGCCTTATTCCATGTTTCAGCAGGAATACACTAGTAACCCTGGAATAGATGGCCTCTGAGTTTGTGATATAGGAGGGAGGTAGGCTGCAGGAAAGGGAGAGGGATGGGTGAGTTCATGGATCAGAATGGGAGGTGAAAATCAAAAACTGAAAAGTGTAGTTTGTATGGTTTCAATCCTGGTATTGTATAAATGTTCGCACATGCTGCAAATGTTTGTTATTTGTTAAGTTTTTAATAAAAATGACTTAAACCAAAAGGTGATATATCAGAGGACTTGAAATAAATCATGATAATCCTGAAAGGAATTTGAAAAACTAAATAGAAAGGGCCCAATTCTGTGCCACGAATAGCGGGGATGGATGTTTGTGAAAAATTGCAAGAAGAAAAAAATCAGGAGACTGGGCATCCAGATGGTAAACGTAATTTAATGTGGACAAGTGCAAAGTTATGGACTTAGGGTAGAACAACCCAAACTACAGTTACACAATGCAAGGTGTCACATTAATAATGACCACCTAGGAAAAAGATCTATAGGAGAATGTGTTTTTTAAATTATACTGCTGAAAATTCTTATTGCATTTCTAGGACCCAGGTAGAAAGATGTCATACAGAAATTATATGCCACAAATCATTCACGAACAATAACTTTTTTGACTGAGTTTTCTGGTTGCTGTTTATAATCAATTGGATCAGAAAAGAACCTGGAAAATCCATAGCTATAATTCCCCATCTGGGCTTTTCTTCTGAATTGTGCTGTAGAAAATTGTACAGTTCATAGTTTATACTGCGAGCTACTGAATAGGGATATGCTCCCATACTGGAACCTGCAGCATATGTCAGATATAACGTATCACGTCTACCTTTATGAGCATCAGTTAAAGTTTGCCTAGTTTTGGACCATTTCGCACTTATATCAAATAAAGTTGGTACATGTTTATCCTCAGCTACTTTTAAATTCTTATACAATATTCCCAACAGAATGTCTTCGTAATCTTGCAGTATGATGATTTTCCCTCTGACTTGGCCAAGGGTGGGTATGTAAGAAGACCTCCAAAACCACCGATGTTCACTCTTCCAAATATAGTTGGACAGTTTGTGGATGAATTGTGCATTTCTATTGGAACGGTTATATTCATCATACAGATACATAATGATGACTTCCCTTGAATGCAGTCTCAAAAAATCAATAGTGTCCTTCAAAACATCTTGTAAAGAACTCTGATTTGCTGAATTAGGAAGGATATCTAGTCTGTCGCCATTTTGTTTCAGTGGTATGTCAACAAATCTTATCCCAGCTTCATATTGTGATCTGAGACTCCAGCTCTGACACTGATGTGCATCCCCACCACTTATATTCAAGGATTTGTTGGTGCCAGGAATAGAGAGATGAGAGAGGGATTCTCTGTCTGAGAGAGAAGCCATCCAGTCTGGGAATATAATTGCAGGATTTGGTGTAGTTGAATATTCTTTTCTTTGGGTATTTCCCATAATGACCTGAAAATGAATATCACTGCCTGTAAAATACATTAAATCACAATGTAATCATACTTTTTCCTTTTTATCCCTACACTATCCTCAGTTCACTGTTGTCTTTGTGTCTTTTAAACTGAATAGAAATAAAGGTTAAGAAATAAAAAAAAAATTTTAGTGGACTGACACCACAATTTCGGGATGACTTCCTAAGCTACAAGCAAGTATAACAGTGTTTTACTTGCTCAAGTAGGTGCTCTGATGTATAAATATATAGAAAGCTGGTGCTCGGAAAATAACACGTACTTTTATGTGATACACATGTAGGTGTTTCTGGGTGCAGAGACTAGTACTTTCTCTACCAGCACTTATGTTTAGATCAGTGGTTCTCACCTCAGTCTTCTGGGACCCCCAGGCCAGTCAGGTTTGCAGGATATCTACAATGAATATGCATGAGATAGGTCTGCCTACAATAGAAGCAGTGCATGCAGATCTATTTCATGCATATTCGTTGTGGATACCCTGAAACCTGACTGGCCTGAGGGTCCTAGAGGATTGGGCTGAGAACCACTGGTTTATATGTTCATTCAGGTCTTCTTTATCTGATCCAAATCCTTCATAGATACTAAGCATTTGCATTCATTTTTGGATGAATGGCAATATGTAACAAATGAGGGCATTTTCAGTTTGCTTACTTTTAAACAAACCGAAGAGCCGAGGTGACAGTTTGAACTGAATCCTTATTCGTTCCATTCAGTTTCAGCAGGAACTATAGGCATGACTGGGTAAGGGATAGACCAACCAGAGATATTTTGGGAGGAGGACAATACATAATTGTGAGGCATTTCACCAATCATATAAAAACTTTTTGACAAGCAGCCAAAGAAGTCTATCTCTGCCTTCCTTCTCCCAAGTCCTATTGCTGATGATATTATCAGCATCTGACTAGAGAAGTGAAACAAAGCAGTGCCCAGTACCATTCTGCCTTCTGCATTCAGATAGAGAAGGTGATTCTAATTTTCTGCTTCAGAAATTAAAGTGGTGAGGTGCAAAGGCTGTAGAAAAATACAGAAATCACTCAAAGATTGAGGGGTATGTTTAATAAAGCGCGGTAATGTAGCATTGGTAACATTAACGCGTGGTAATGTTGCCGGCAACGGTAAATGTCCCAGAGGGTGGAGAGAAGGCGGAGAGAAGGGGGTCAATGGGTGGGGAGTGGGTGGAGAGAAACCTCTACTACACTAACGCTGGAACATTAACGCCAGGACTTTACCGCCAGTGAAAACCTGTCGTAAATGCACTTTTTCAGGAGAAAGATCATTTTAGTGTGAGCAATGTACAGCACAGGGAGCCCAAGAAAAGTGAAAGTAGTGTTCCTTTTGCAGCAACAGCATAGTGCCCAAGTAGGAAAGGCCACTTTGGTGATGGTGCAAATGGGGCAAAGGGGGCTACAGGTGGGACATGCAGTGGGGCATCTGGGGCACAGGGTGGACTAGGCTGTCGCCTAGGTGGCATTTAGGAACACAAAACTGGAAATCAGCAAGACAGCATCTGACCAAGGTCAAACATGCCCAGTAGTCTGTGTTCCACAGTGTACCATCCAGGAGACACATACCCAGCAGGTACCCCAAACGTCACACCGGAACCACTATGCCTGTAATGGGGCAAGCAGTGCACATCTGGAGACCACTCTAACAAGGGTCTACGGACCTTAACCATGATACCTTCCAAAATGTTGGTAAACCCAGCTAAACAAACACTCTTTACTACAGCCCCTGGTAAGGCAGAGCAGGGTGTGACCACACATTGTCTGAAACTTGTATACACCTAGTAATCCAAACTGGGTGCACTGTACCCACACTGCATGCCCTAGCCTGTCCACTTTCTGCTGGCATAACACAATCTACCTACGTTTACCATGTCCACCCTAGCTATTAGCTGCTAGATCACCAACCTGACACCCCACAGCCATCTCTCACCATTGGCAGGCACTGATGGGGGGGGGGATATGTGGATGTCTATGTATGCCTCTGCACCCCAGACCCAACACCCTAGGCACTCGCCTACCTGCACATTGGAAGGCCTGGGATTGCACATGACCAGCACTGACAGCACATGGGCTTGTCAGCATGGTGTGGGGGGGGGGGGATGTTGGTGGTGGAGGGGAGAGTGGCACCCGCCTGCAGCAGACCAAGGCCATGCCCTGCTCCAGTGTGTGGTGTGCAGTGCAACAGACAAGGTCTGTCTGAGAAAAAGCAAAGGTAGCCCCAGGGACAGCTATGCTTCTGTGACAACAGTGTGGTGCAGTGCACACAGCCAGTGTGTCTTAAAACAGAGGGTCACAGGTTCAGGTCCCAGCTGTGAATCCTGCAGAGCATGTCCATACATTTTACCCTACATTGCAGATAAAATATCAACATGTGCAATTTCCAAAGCATTGATCAACAGGGGTACAAATACCCACACACACAGGCTCTACTATCCAAACCTTCATGGAGAGTCAGGCTGTTGGCTCCAGCATGGAGCAGCTGTTATCACCAGAGCACTACTACTAGCTCCTGCACACCTTAGCAATGATCTGGACAAGTGTGGTGGGCAGGATTGCCAACCACCCCTATCTTTGCACAATGGTGCAATAGAAGTGGGCATGTGTGTGTATGTCTATCTGTTGTTTTGTGGCTTCCTACGCCTCAATGGGCCCACAATGTGTACACCGTTTCCAACACTGTCCTGCAAATGTGCATAATGAGGAGCAAGTATTGTGGGTATGGCGTGGACAGGCCGGATTGGGCAGGATGCATCTGCATCAGGGGTAGGGCAATGGCTGGGACATCATAATGCTTGACCACCACCTGCATGGACAGGGTGGCCATAGCATGTCACGCTAGGAGGACACTCTCACTCTGACCAAGCAGTGACCATGGCATGGCTATGTTCCCACATAGTGCTATATAACATCTGTCTCTAGTGATATCTGTGTGTTTTCTCTTCTGGGGCCCTATCACTGAGATACCTTCTTGGTGTCTGTGCTTACATCCCACTTCTGAGTGCACATAGTTCCTCTGGGAACATGCACTATGGAATGGCTAGTGAACTTTCTGCATTTAGCGTATGCATGGCTGGAACACCCTGCAGGGTGCAGCAGGTGCAGACTGATTGTGCTCTCTGCTGGTGAATGTCAGGTCGTGGTGGGGGCGGCCGGAGATGTTAACGCGTGTTATCTTTGTATCTGGTAATGTTAACGTGCGTTAATGTTACTTAACAAGCATTAACATAGCCGCTGTTACGTTACTGCGGTTTAGTAAACATACCGCTAAATCTCAGCTGCCAAATTCTAGACCATTCTTCAACCTTAGTTAGATCCCTCCTCATGTTATCTACACCTTCCTGGGTGTCTACTCTATTGCAGATTTTGGTATCATCCACAAAGAGGCAAACCTTACCCGACAGCCCTTATGCTATATCACTAACAAAGATGTTAAAAAGAATCGTACTAATGACAGATCCCTGGGGCACACCACTGGTAACTTCCTTCTCCTCAAAGTGAGCTCAACTTACCTGAACTCTTTGTTGCTTCCCACTCCAGCAATTTCTAACCCAAGCAGTAACTTTAGGGTCCATCCCTAGGGTGCTCAGTTTGTTTATGAATCGCCTGTGAGGAATGGTGTCAAAGGCCTTACTGAAATCTAAATATACCACATCTAGGGCTCTCCCTCGGTCCAACTCCCTGGTCACCCAGTCAAAGAAATCAATCAGATTTGTCTGACGACCTACCTCTGGTGAATCCATGCTGCCTCGAATCCTGTAATCCGCTGGACTCCAGAAACCTCACTATTTTCTCTTTCAGCAGCGTTTCCAATAATTTACTCACCACCGACGTTAAACTAACTGGCCTGTAGTTTTCAACCTCATCCTTACTTCCGCTTTTGTGTAAAGGGACCACATGAACCTCTCTCCAGTCCTTTGGCACCACTCCCGACTCCAACGAGGCATTGAAAAGGTCAGTTAATGGAGCTGCTAGAACGTCCCCATGTTGCCTCATTTTTCTAGGGTGAATCCCATTCGGTCCCATCACATTGTCTACTTTAAATTTAGCTAGTTTCTCACAAACACAGTCTTCTGAAAATTCTTCAAGATGTCCCTTGCTTCTGTTCCTGTTTGTGGGTGTTTTCTGAGGTCCTGTTCCTGGTTCTTCATCTGTGAACACAGAACAGAAATATTTATTAAGCAATTCTGCTTTATGCTCATCAGTTTCTATATATTCCTCCCCTTCACCCTTGAGGCTGACAATACCACTTTTGCCCTTCCTCTTCTCACTAGCATATCTGAAAAATGTCTTATCCCCCCATTTTATTGCATTGGCTATTTCCTCCTCTTTTTGATTCTTTGCTTTCCTGAGTACTTTGCTAGCTTCTTTAAGTTTTTCCAAATATAAATGCCCGTCTTCCTCTCTCTGTGTTCTCTTGTATTTCGTTAAGGCCTCCCTCTTTTTCTTCATCTTTTCAGCTACTTCTTTCAAAAACCATATCAGTCTCCTTTTCCTTTTACCTTTTTTTACCATTTTAAGAAAAAGGTTAGTTGCTCTTAGAATATCCGCTTTCAGTTTTTCCACTATTTTTCTACATCCCCCGGCTGTTCCCATTCTGCTAATGACTCCCTGAGGTATTGGCCCATCTTGGCAAAATTAGTTTTCCTAAAGTCTAAGACCCTTGCTTTTGAATGGATTTTAACAGTCCGAGTCCTAATACTGAACCACAGCATCTGGTGATCACCGGATGCAAAATGATCTCCCACTATATCATCAGAAACACTTTCACCAAGTCCAGTATGGCCCCTTCATGTGTGGGGTCTGTACCAATTGCCTGAATAGTGCTCCCTGTAGAGAATCCAGGATCTCCTTACTTCTAGATGATACTGCAGCAGGAATGTGCCAATCAACATCTGGAATATTGGAATCTCCTATCAGTAGCACTTCCCCATTCCTAGCAATGCTGAGTATGTCTTCAATTAACTCTCATTCCACCTCTTCCTCTTGTGAGGGAGGTCTGTATATCACACCAATACAAATAGATTTCTCTTTCCCCTCTTTCTAGTTTAACCCACAGTGCCTCTTCTCTCCCTTTTAAGCTCTGTAATTCCAAAGCTTTAATTTTATTTTTTGCATATAGTGCCATTCCTCCTCCCCTTCTTCCTACCCTGTCCTTTCTGAATAAAGTATATCCTGGTATAGTTACATCCAAGTCATGGTTTTCTGTGAACCATGTTTCTGTAACTGTCACTAAATCCAAATCAGCCACTTCCATTAAACTTCAACATCTGGGATCTTATTTCCCATGCTACGGCCATTTCTACATACCACTTTCCATATGTTACCCCTTTTACCCATATTCATAAAGGTATTTAATGTCTCACTTACCTGGGGCGCAAACCCATGCCAAATTTAATGTATGCCTTTGAGTTAGTGCTGACTCCTGGCAACCCAGCAGCACCTGGGTTTTCTTGGCAACATGACTGGAAGTAGATTGCTAGGTATTTCTTCTGAGGCAATGGAAAGCTCAGTGGCTTGTCCAAGGCCAAATGGAGTGCTAGTGGAATCAATCCCTGATCTCTTAGTTACCAAGACAGTGCTCTAACCATTAGGCTGCTCCTCCACTCCTTTGTTCCTCCTGTCTGTCATCTTCACTGTCCAACGTTTGCATTCATATGCTATTGAAAATACCGTGGCTTGGACAAGTTGAATCTTTGTATAGAGAGAAGCATTTCTGCTTTTGAAAATATTGTCTAATCCTTCACAGCTATCTTAATATGTACATCATAGAGGAAAGGCAGGATAGAGGTGATATGATTCGGATGTTTAAATACCTCTGTGGCATAAATGCACAGGGGGAGAGTCTCTTTTGATTAAAAGCAAGTTCTGATACGAAGGGACCTGGGATGAGGGTGAAAGGGGACAGATTCAGGAGTGATATGAGGAAATATTTATTTTCAGAAAGAGTGGTGGATCCATGGAAGAGTCTCCCAGTAGAGGTGGTAGAGATGAGGATGGTATCTGAATTCAAAAAAGCATGGGACAAACACAGAGGATCTCTAAATGAAAAAAGGGGACTGTTGTAGTTGTTGATATGGAAGGACAGACTAGAGAGGCCTTGTGGTCTTTTTCTGTCATCAGTTTTCTATGTTTCTATGTTCTACAGCACCAAGGAAAGTCAATGTAAAGATGGTGGAAGGAAGGACTGGTGGGAGCAGATGGACCTGCCATATTGGTTGTTACCCCATGTGGCACCCAGTAAAGTGGACAAGCATGTGGTAGGCAGCTGTACTGATGCACAAGGTGGTGCCAATGTAAAGTGCTGCAATGTCAGTGTGTGGCATAGGATGGTGAAGACGCGTCCCCCACCTGAGCTAGAAGCAGCAGGATGTTTGCAGCAACAGGAGGACAGAGTGGTGATGTGTAGATCAGGGACAGAAGAGTCCTGACTATCACATTCATGAAAATGACCTGATTAGCACACAGTCACAAAAAGAGCAAGCAGGAATTATACACTTGACTCTTGCTTATGGGGAAAGTGCACTCACCACTATGCTACACCTTTTGATGGTGCAATGCCTGGAGAAGAGTCTGCCTAAACTATCTGCTGTGCGTGCTAGTATAGGTTAACCCCTCCAGTACCCATGATGCACTGCACACACAGAACAACAGTCTGCAGCTGATCACCAAATGGAGAATGAAGAGATACTTCACATCAGCTCAGTACAATGTACTGACAGTGTGTGCCTCAATCATATAACAGCTATAAACCATGCTACAGTCACCCTGAGGGTGAGAATGGGTGCCCAGCACCTGGTCTCCAGGACTTGCAATTCTAGAGACAATCTTTGTTGCAGATTCCCATATGCCAGTGTGTGGTAGTTATGCTCTACAGTATGTTATGCTAATCACATTATTTCTGGCATAATTGAAGCATGCTGTAATGCACCAGAGTAGAAGAGTAGCCGAGTGGTTAGAACACTGACTTGGTAACCAAGCAACCAGCATTCAATTCCCACTAGCACTTCTTGTGGCCTTGGACAAGTCACTTAACCCTCCATTGCCTCAGAAGAAAGGTCTGGCAATCTACTTCCAGTGACACTGCCAAGAAAACCCAGGAGCTTCTGGGTCACCAGGAGTCAGGACTGACTCAAAGGCACACATTGCATTTTTGTAATGCACCAATCACATTTGGTCTTGTGAGCTGTTTCTGTTGAAGAGTGACCCTCCTAGAATAGTGCATGTTAATACCCAATGTTAAACAGCTGAGGCCACTTTCAGCAGGGGTGTCTAGGTTTGCAGGGTGTTGTCAGTAGAGGCCTGCTGGTCCTACCATTATCACAGGGAGTAGGCTGAGAACATCTCCTGTTCCAACCACCTACGTCCAACAGTCACCCATAGTCAGATTGCACCTGCTGCCCATTACTGGGTTTTCCAGCCATGCACATACCAACTGCAGACAGTCCGCAGATCAGCACACATTACATGTGCACAAAACAACCATGTGCACCTAACATTTGGGTTAATGATCAGGTACCAAGGACAGGAAATACACCCACATCACTGGAACCAGACACCATATAGCAGGCAAGTCCAACTTTGAACAAGTCGTGATCTATTTTTTCCGGCCAAAAGTGCTGGTGATCTACCACCATGAAAATTAAGTTTCAAATTAGTTTCAATTTAAATTTTAACCCAACAAAGTTTGAGGATCCCCCCTCCATTTTTAATGAACCTTCTGTCATTTATTTGGATTTGATCAGCTGTTAAGCAAATTAAGCAAAAACAAAACAGAGACGAAGATCCAGTAAGAACTGTGAGGGGAAATGGAAAGTACATTTTTTCTTAAAGTTTTATTGAGTAATAACTTTAACTGTCTTAATAACTTTCTTTAACTTTTATTGAGTAATTTGTGTTAAATTTAGGTTGAGTATTGATCCAGGCTGATCTTGCACAATCTTTAATATTTCGCTCTTGCTCATTAGTGAGACGTCTGAGCCTGCATTTCATCCACCAGCTTTTTGAAGTTGGGAGAATATTGCGTGAGGGCCAGTCTCAGGGAATCCTAGAGATGTTCATCTGTCATGTTGGAATGTTGTGTACTCTTTGTAATTTTCAGATGGGAAAATGCAGATTCACACAAATAAGTTGAACCGAAACAGGAGTGTACAGCTTCACTGCATCTTCTCAAGTTGGGAAATTTGTCTCTAGGCACTAGCTTCCAAAATGATTCTTGCTCAGCACGGGTATTGAGAAAAATGTCAGGTTTAAGGGTTAATATTTCATTTTCAAGAGATGGCTTGTTCAATGAGTAATTTTTACTGATAGCAGCTGCAGTTTCTTTAATGTCCATATCTACTTTGAATGGGTATGACAAGTACTCCACAACTGTTCCAAATTTTTGTAAGTCACAGAATCTATTTTCAAATTCCTGGATAACAGAACAGATTTCTGTCACATACTTCTCGTTCTGAAAAACAAAATATGGATATTGTCCCAGATGGTCCTGTGTATTAGGAAAATGATCAAAAAAAGTATTGTTTGCAAGGTCAGTCATCATTAGCTCAAATTTGCTTTTATAGGATGAAACAGTACTCATCATCTCACCAATGCATTTGTTTTTACCTTGTAGTTCAAGGTTCATATCACTTAGTTCGCCTGTAAAGTCAGTGAGAAATGCCAGATCACATAACCACGCCTCATCTTCCAACTCTGCTTAGTCATCTTCCCTCTCCTTCAAAATACTTCTTATTTCATTAAGCAAATCACGAAATCTTTGCAGAAAGTTGTGCCTACTTAACCACCTTACATCTCTGTGCAAAATTATTTCCGCTGCCCCTTCATCAAGAGTAAGATTGAAAAGCCCTCTTTGAAGTGATCTTCCACGAAATGAATTTACAATTTTGAAAGTGATGTCCATGACAGTCTTTGTATTGAGTCTCTTGCTTGCCAAAACTTGCTGGTGAATGATGCAGTGGTAAGAAAGGAAATCTTGGAAGTCGTCATGCTTTCTACAGAGGGCTATAAACCCATTAACCTCACCTGTCATTGCTCTTGCTCCATCAGTAGTGATGGAAACAAGTCTATGCAATGGAAGATTACACTTTGTCACAAAAGAATGGAAAGAACTGAATATTTCCTGACTGGTAGTTCTCCCTTTTAAAGAAATCATTCCAAGTAGTTATTCTTTAACACTAAAGTCTTCAAAAACCATCCAGATAAAAACTACTAACTGGGATATATGTCTCTTATGTCTGTAGATTCATCCAGTTGGAGTCAGAAAGCAACGCAATTTGAAACATCCTCCAACAATTCTTCAGTTGTGTCGCCACACATCTTTTCTATTCACCGCACGACGGTGTTTCTTGACAATTGCACATCTTGAATAGCAGCTATGATCTCTTTCTTATTTTTAAATCCTTCAAAAAGATTGTCAGCTGCTTCAAGCAAACAATCTTTTAAAAATTCCCCTTCAGTGAAAGGTTTGAATTTCTTTGTGATCAGGTTGCTGACCTTGAAGGATGCTATGGTTGCATTGACCAAATGTGACCTTGGCTTCGCCATCAACTGTTGCTGAGTAGACAATTTCAATTTAAGTTCTTTGAGCTTCAGTTTACAAATTTCACTTTTGGGTGGAAAATCAGCATCAAACTTATTGCTAGGCAGAGCCTAATAATGACATTCCAGATTACCCTTTTTGGGCAAGGATACTGGGGTGTTACAAATTAGACAACAACACTTGTCTTTCACCATGATGAAGAAGTAGTGCATTTCCCATTTATCTTGAAAGTGGTAGGGTTTGCTCTTCTTTGCAACACTCATCTTCGTTATACTGGGGTGGCTGGATATAAGAAGGCCAAATCTGCTAAGTTAGTATAAACACTGGCTGAATCTGGTCCAAAACCGTCACTGTCCCAAAGTATTAAAGATCAACAGGAACTGAAGACCTCTGGATGATGTGCAATACAAGGACTGGAGATGCCAAAACCAAACATGCAGTTCTAAAAGTAAAAATAAGAATTCATCATACTGGCACCAATAATCAAATACCACCAAACAATCATAAAAAAACCTCAAACACCTGTCCAGCAAACCCGATAAAATCAAATACCGCCAAACAAGTTCATATACCACCACACGCGGTTTAATAAATTCTGCACACAGTGTAGAATCAACGCAAAGGCAAGGTGAAATAAAATTGCAATGTAGAATCAATGCAAAGGCTAGGCAAAATAAAATTGCAGAGGCAAGCAAAAGTCATAGTGGTTTGAACCAATTCAAAGGCAAGGCATAGGCAAGATAGAACAAAATTGGAAAAGCCCGCCAAAATCACCAAATTATTGACACTTTGTTGTGTCTGCCCGAAAATGTTTAAGGAAAGCGAACTATAAAGCGAACAACGACCAGCACACGACACAACTAATATGGTAAGTTTATTCGGGTAAAGCCCGGGTGAATGGATATCACCCGGTATATAACACACTTCTAAGGGGTATTAGGGCGGGGGCAGGAATGGGTGATTCTGAGAGACAGGAGACCAGGTATGACGCCGGGCCTGTGGAGTCTCATCACGGGGCATGGGCAGCGGCCCCCAGGGGTACCCACAAACTATTGGCATGAAAACAACAAGCGCTCCCAATACACCCGCAGGCAAGATTCCCGCAGGCAGGGAAAAAAGACAAGCAAAGGATCAGCAACAGCGACGGCAAGCCCTCGGCAGACGATCTGCTGGCATGAGCTCACTCCTAGCGACAGGGCGAGCTGCTGGAGAGATTGAGCCAAGTGGGGCTGGCGATCTACCTCTGACCCCTCCACGATCTACAGGTAGATCGCAATTTACCTGTTGGACATGCCTGCCATATAGCATTATGTGGCCACATAGCCGTGCCATGGTGACTGCTCTGTCAGGGTGAGAGTACCCTCCCAGCAGGACATGCTGTGGCCACCCAGGCCATGTACATGGCAGACAAGCACTGCAGCACCTCAGCCATTGACCCTACCTCTGATGCAGACCCATCCTGGCCAATCCACCCTGTTTCAGGCCATACCCACAATACTTTGCTCCTCATCATGCACATTTGCAGAATAACACTGGGAACAGTTTATGCACTGTGAGACTCAGTGAAGTAGATAAAGCCACAAAACAATGGCATGGACAGCTGCCACCTTGGTCCTGATATCAGCTCAAGCATTGCTAATGTGTGCTCCTTGTGCAGGAGCTAGTAGTGTGCTGGTACTATCAGCCTAACTCTCCATGCAGCTGTGGATAGTGGAGTCTGTCTATGTGGCTGATGGGTGTTTCTGCCCTTGTTGGCCAATTCATTGGGGGTTGCACATATTGATGTTGTATCTGCACTGTGGGCTAAAGTTTAGCCACAGGGGCATGCAATGCATAACCCACAGCCGGGACCCAAATCTGTGACCCTCCACTCATATACACACCAACTGTGTGCATTGAGCCACAGTGATGCCATATTATTACAACACTCCCTGGGGCTGACATGCTTTGCATCAGCAGATCTTGGCACATGTTGCAATGCGCACAATCCACAGGTCCAGGGTATGTCTTTGGTCTGCTGCAGGTGGGTGCTGCTGCCCCCCTCCACCAGCACCCCCGCTCCATACTGATATGCCCATGTGCTGTCCCTGTTGGTGATGTGCAGTCCGAGCCCATCCAACATGCAAGTTGGGGGTGCCTAGGGCACAAGGTCCGGATGGTGGGGGCAGAGGCATACATAGATACCCACACAGCCCCCCCCCTCCCAACCATCTGCCTCTGCATGGACCCCATCACCACCTTCCAATGATATGTCAAAGGGGGAAGATGACAGCCACTGCTGTGGTAGTCCCCTGGGCGCCTGCATGTTGCAGCTACCTGGAGGGCTACAGCTACTGGCACTATTGGCCTTTCCCCCCACAGCTGGGTTTAGCGGCAATGGAGGGGGGGCAGCCAGGATCTCTGCCTGGGGTGCCAAGACCTTTTGATTGCCCCATGTGGCACATCTCCTTTCTGCACCAGTAGCATGACTGTGTGCCGCCACTGTCACTGTGGGCTCATGACAGACATCAGAGATGATAATGTGGATGGCAGAATACTCCTTTGTAGAGAAGCTAAAAAGGTTGAGGCTCTTCAACCTGGGGAAGAGATGGCTGAGGGGAGATATGATACAGGTCCATCATTTATTGACCAGAGTGGAAAGGGGAAACGTAGGTCACTTGTTTATGCCACCAGAATGTAGACAGACAAGGGGACATGCAATGTGCCTACAGTGTAACCCATTTAGGACTACTAGGTGAAAATATTATTTCAGTGAACATGTAATCAAGTCCTGCAATTCATTATTGGAAGATGTAGTAAAAGTTGTTAATATAGTTGGGTTTTAAAATGTTTGAACAGGTTCCTGGGGAAAGTCCATAATCCATTGCTAAAGAGGACCTGGTATATGCACTGCTTGCCCCATTACAAGCATTGTGGATCCTGTGTGTCTTTTAGGGAAAGTGCTAGGTAATTGTGACCTAGATTGACCACTGTTGGACACAGGGTACTGGGCACGATGAACCTTGGTCTGACACAGTCTGGCATATTTTCTAAACTTATGTTCTTATGTGCCACCTAGGCAGCTACCTGGCTCCCACTGTGCACCAGCAGCCCCACTGAATGACCAATATGCAACCTCATTTGCCTCCATTTGAACCATCAACATAGTGCACTTTCATACTTGGGTATTAAGCTGTTGCTGCTAATGGTGCACTACTATCACTAACTTGGGCTCCTCTGTCTGTTTGCCACATTACACATATTAAACAAACAGTCTCACTCACTTTTGAAAGGCACCTTTTCTTCAAGGTTTTGATATGCGTTAGAATTCCCGGCATTAGAGTGCCTTTCAGCAAGTTGCACAACCAGCATTAATGGGATATGCCTTGTTACCATCCACTACCCGTCCATTCACCCCCACTCTTCATCCCATGCGCACCTAAACTCCACCCACAGGGCACTTTATGCTGCTGATATCGTTAGTGTGTGCTAAAGTGATGTTTTGGATGTACTAAGGGCGCAGGTGTGCCAATAGTGTGCATTAACGACACACTTGCTCCTTTAACCGCAGTTTAGTAAATATACCCCATAGTCTCCCTCTTGAAAATTAAAAGGTAGTACTGTGGATTTCCTTGCTGCCCTTCCTCCATTTATTAAATAAAATGCAATCATGCTATGGTCACTATTGCCGAGTGACCCCAATACCCTTATCTCTTGCACCAAATCTTGTGTTCCACTAAGGACTAGGTCCAAAATTTCTTCCCCTCTGGTCGATTCATCAACGAGCTGCTCCAAGAAGAAGTCTTTTATTTCATCTAGAAACTTTATCTCCCTAACATGTCCTGCCATGACATTGACCCAGTCTATATCGGAGTAATTAAAAACATCCATTATTATTACTGTGCAGTAACTTTTGTTAGCTTCCCTGATTTCTTTGAGCATTTCATCATCCATTTGTTCATTCTGGCCAGGCAGTCGATAGTACACCCCACGACTGTCATTGCCTTCCTCTTCCCCTTTTTATATGGAATTTCAATCCATAGAGATTCAACAGTGTATTTTGTTTCCTGCAAAACTTTAATCCTTTGTAATTCAATGCCCTCTCTTGCATAGAGTACAACCCCTTCACCAATTTGATCTGCTCTCTCATTATGACAAAGTTTGCACCCAGGTATCACAGTGTCCCACTGGTTGTACTCTTTCCACCATATCTCTGAGATACCAATCATATCTAATCTCTCATTTAGTGCTATATATTCTAATTCTCCCATCTTATTTTTTAGACTTCTAGTATTTGCATACAAACATTTTAGAGGCTGTACTTTATTCATATTAATCTGGTTATTGGTAGGCAGGGGTAATTTGGATTCTTTAAGCTCTGTCTGCTTTGTACTCAAGGGCATTTACATTACTTTTGTCTTTATTGGAACTTCTCTGTCGCTATGCCCTAACTTCAGTCTTTTGCTGGTATCCTTCAAGGATACATTGTTCTAAGTCATGCACTCTTGGGTGACTGTCGGCTTTTCCCTATTATCTAGTTTAAAAGCTGCTCTATATCCTTTTTAAAGGTTAATTTTTATTTATTTAACAAATGCCAGCAGACTGGTTCCATTCCCGTTAAGGTGGGGCCCATTCTTTCAGAAAAGCCCTTCTTTTCCGCAGAATGTTCCCCAGTTCCTAACAAATCCAAAGCCTTCTTCCTTGCACCATCATCTAATCCATGCATTGAGATTCTGGAGCTCTGTCTGCCTTTTGGGTCCTGCACTTGGAATGGGAAGCATTCCAGAGAATGCTCCCATGGAAGTTCTGGATTTCAATTTCCTACCTAAAAGCCTAAATTTGTCCTCTGGGACTTTCCTACCATACTTTCCTATGTCATTGGTACCACTATGTACCATGACAGAAGACTCCTCTCCAACACTATCTAAGACTTTGTCTAGGTGGTGCGTGAGGTCCACTACCTTCGTACTAGGCAGGCATGTTACCAGGTGATCCTCATGTCTACCAGCTACCCAGCTAGCAATATGCCTAATGATCGAATCACCACCAACTATAATGGCTGTCCTGACCCTTCCCTTGGAGAAACCATCTCGATGCAAGAGGGTTTTAGATCACCTGCAGGATTGGTTCTAGCTACAGGATCACTTCCTGCCACACCAGTCTGTTGCTCTTCTGTTACGTAACCTCTCTCCTCCATGGCAACAGGGATGCTGCCAGACTGGAGGTGGGACTTCAGTACACAGTCAGAGAACGTGGTAAGGAAGACCAAGGAATAAAACAAGTAACAAGAACTTTATTTGATTTGCCAATAAAACCCGACACAGGCTGTGTTTCGTTTAAAAACTTCCTCGGGGGTAAAAGGCAAACTGGTGTCAAGGAAATAAAAACAAACAAACCATTATAAACAATAAAAACAAATATCATAAAACATAATACCACTGAAATTATAAAAGAAAAATATATAAAAACATTTTAAATTTGTGTCAATTACATTCAAAACCTATGTAAAATTTTGGAAAGCTATGTTCTAAAATAAATCACTAAACCTTATAAGAAAAAGAGAGCAAAGTGATAATGTGGACATTAATATTTTTTAAAAACGTACAATAAATAAACATCAGACCAATTGAAACATAAGAATAAACTAAAACATTACAAACATTAGAAACTAGAGGGTGACATTAGATTAAACGGTACCAAGCACCATTGTACATAAGAACATAAAAAATCTTTTTTTTACCTCACCAATGGAATGAAATTCCTGTACTAAACGATTGATGGGCATGGGAAAGAAAAGAAAAAGACAGGAGGAGTGAGTCTATGTGAAAAAATAAATTATATAAACCATCTCTAAAACTAATTAAATTGGAAAAACATAAACATTCTATACATATATATGTGTGTTAGAGGCATAACATTCAAAATGGGGAAACTCAAAAATAAACGGACCACTTTTAAAACCTGGAGTCAAAAGAGGCGAGGGAAAAGAACTAAATATCAAAAAATTAAACTTATATTGGAAAATAGATACTTTGTATTAAACCACCACGAGGGGCATAGGTAAAAACAAAAATAAAAAGGAATTGCAACATATTAACCCTTGAAATCAAGGATAGTGGCAAATAATGCCGGCAGCCCCAAACCGTGCTACAAACTCTACAAAACGTTTTATGATAACATCCATATGAAAACAACACACGCCAACAAGCCATATTGTTTACAAGACAGAAAAAGGAAAAAAGTAAAAGCTTGATCAACATGGCAGCTAAAAACAAAGAACCGCTGCCATTTATTATTTGATGAAAAGTGGGAGCTGAATCGGCACACTTCTTTCAAATGTTAATGTATTATTAAAATTATAAAGGAACTAGTAGCCTATCAAGCAACACATGATTTACAAGGGGAAAAAAGGAAAGAAAAAAGGGGGCTAAATCGGCACACATTTGTCAAATGTAAATGAATCATCCCAATGATAAAACGTATCAATACCCAAAAATGGAAAAAAACACCCCACATAAGGAAAATGCTAACTCTACAGTCCTTTAAAAGTGTCAGTGAAATCAAAATACCTTGAGGGTTGCAAATTCACACCACTCCGAAAGTCCTTGTACCAAAACACGATGAAGAAAAACTCAAACCAATTCAGCAAGCACGGTACCAACGGACTAGCATCAACCGATAGGCACTTTCACTTTCCGTCTGTGAAGAACGCCGGTGCATGTGCATAGGGTTAAAAGGCAGTCGAGCTATGACGTACTCAGGGAGGGTGACATCTCCCAACGCGAGATAGAATTTGGTATGAAATAATAAAAAACATTTGAAACATGAATCTTAAAACCGGTCTAGATTGTCCTTACTATAAAAAAGGGGGAGTCTAAATAACAGTGTAACAACTATTTAGAAAAAGGATAAAAAGTGAGCACCTTTAAAAAAAATGAGCTCCTTTAAAAAACTTCTAAAAAGCAAAAACTCTACAAGTGACTACTTAAAACTACATGAAAATTAAAAATGAAAATACCTACAAATTATGAAACTATTCATAAGGTCATAATTTGAAAGAGGAACCAAATGTCCTTTTTTTATAGTAAGGACAGTCTAGACCAGATTTAAGATTCATGTTCAAAACAACTGAATGGATGGAGGAAACCCCACCAGTTAGGAAAAGAAATAAAAAATAATATCAAATATCAAACAAGAGGGCTGCGAGGATCCAAAGCTACTCATTACTGAAGCATGATCATATCTTCTCACCCCCCAGGGTTTATGAAGGCGAAGAAGTAATAGGTAATCTAGCATTAATAAATGTAGAAAGGTCTACCAGTTGAAAGAAAATAAATCTATGTGATCTAAATATCACTATACATTTACAAGGAAACCTAAAATAAAATGTAGCACCTAACTCAAGCACACCTGGTCTCAATAGCAAAAATTGCTTCCGACATTTTTGCGTGTCTTTAGAGACATCCGGAAAAATTTCAATTTTTTTGCCCATAAAACAACTGAGACTGTGAGTATAGTATAACCTAAGCAACCAGTTTCTATCTAACGATAAAGCAAATGTGACTAATAAGGTAGAACATTTCAATATACGTGGCCCAGAAGACTGCAGAATCTCAGAGACATTTATAACATCCATATTAGTTAGATCACACTGCGCTGTTTTATATATTAGCCTATTATTTTGTTATTATGTAAACACTGTTAAATGTAATTGTTACCAGTTTTGAGTTCCTTGTAAACCACCTCGATTCACGAAAAGCGGTAAATAAGCACTAATAAATAAATAAATAAATTAATTAATTAATTAATTAATTAATCAATCTTCCAAATCTTCAATATCCCTTTTACTGGTAGGCAAATAGAAAGGCTTCACAATCAGTGGCATTAAATCTGCTGACACAGACAAAGTTTCTGTCATATATCTTTTAAAGAGATCTGCTGGCAAAGTTCCCCTAATTATTGTAAAGTTCAAAATTTGAAGGTTCGAAGCCCTTGCAGTATTTTCCAAATTTTCCATCTTAGCCCTCAAAAAAGTATTGTCTTTAATCAAAGCAATATTGGTATCTCCAATAGAATTCAAAACTGTCACCAACTTTTTTTTAAGCGAATCAGTTATAGTTACACACGAGTCCAACTTCTGAGAAACAATGTTTACCTGAGACGAATGTCCAGCATTGTAACAAGTTAAAGCCTCAGATAACATTGAAATGACCTCCCAGATGTTAGCCAAGGAAATAATCTTAGGACCTACCAGCACAAGAGGAGCAGGTAAATTAGGAAACTCGGCCAGTAAGACACCTTCTACAGACTCCCTTCCAACCGGGGCAGGCTCACCAGCAAAACTGCCTCCTCCAAAAGACCCAGAAGGCAGTAGGGTAGCTGCTTCACCTCCTTCCGCCCGCGCTCCTTGCAATAGCATGATGGGGGACTCCACGCTCACACCAAACCAACAGGCTCGGGGTTACAGCAGCAGCAGGAGGCAGTGGTGGACTCCGCATCTCAGGAGAGATGGAAACTTCATGTGCGGGCCTGGAAGCAGAATCCTCCAACAAATTGCCTGCAAGGCCAGCATGAATCTCCCATCACTCAGCTTCAGTAACTATGACAAAACAATCCATAGGTCCTGAACTGGCTGGCTGGGGCTCAGCAAGGTAAGCCCGAGCCTTCCCTTTACATTTGGGCATAACAGCAAGAAAACACAACACTCTCCTGATGCAGCCATCTTGGACACCCTCTCCCCTCCCCCCGCATAGAGTTTCTATGTAGAGAGTTGTAGTAATCCGGCTTGCTCAGTTTTCTGAATAAGAATATGGATATTCTAGGGCCCGCTGCAATATTTATGATGCTGCTCTTTTCTGGGTACTCTCCATGTTGTGTGAGTTTTGGAAGTTAGTTCTGTTATGGAATAGTAGATTTGCTCTATGGGTTTTGTACTATGGGTTCATGGTGAAGTCAACTATAGGGTATTTTTTGGGGGGATACTGGAATATGTATTGTCTTTGTGATTTGCAGTTTTGTGTTCTTTATGTTGCCAGAATAAAATTTAAAATATTTTGTCAATTCAGAATAAAGGAAATTTCAAATTTTAAGAGAACGACTCAGTTGAATTTTATTTAGTAGCCTGATAGTTCCAACGCTCCTGAGTTGTGGACCTTACCAACTCTAGCATAATCCATTCCAGCTTTTGAATTCATGGCTACCAGGATTAGTTTATCTTATTTTATATCTTCCTTCCTCATCAATAATCATCATAACAAAATAAATCTAATATGCAGATACTTATAATGGTCTGATATAGTATAGTGGTTGTGTAAGTGTTTTTTCATTAATCAAATTTAATGTTTTATTATTATGTTTTGTTTTATTGTAACATCTGTTTTACTAAATGGTATGTGTATATTACCTAGGGGGAATTAGGTGGGGGGCACTGGGCAGTAGAGGAAAGCAAAAACTTAGATTGGGACCAGCATTATCAGAGAATAAAATGGTTGGACAAAAAATATAGAAGAGAATTTTATTTTCAATTTAATGATCGGACTTGTTGCTATCTTTATATTTTGTACAGTACATGGAAAGGATTCTTTTTCTATTTCTGTGGTATTGCATTGTATACAGAATCTGACGTTTTGGGGTTGCTGTTTAATTTTTATCTACATATGTTTATTTTTAGGTTATGGTCACTTATTCTGTTCTTGGAGAGGGTCTGTGTTCTGAGTTTGACCAAGGCCAGGTGTTCTGTTAACATGGAGTTTGTACGTAGGGATCTGCACTATAGTAATCTGAATTGTTCAGCTTTCCAAATAGATGTTTGAATGTTCCAGGGCCCACTGCAGTATTTATAGTGCTTTTTTGGATAGGCTCCTTATGTGAGTTTTGAAAGTTGGTGCTGATATCGTATAATATGGTAGATTTACTCTATAGATCCTCAGTGACTTTGTTGTAAGGTTTTATCTCAGTTCACAATAGGCCTGGTACTGGATTCTGTGGATGCAAAATATTTATTTATTTAGACAGATTTGTATACCACCTTATCCTACAAAGTGGTCACATCACAAATGGAGGATTACATTTAAAATGAGGGTATTTCACAACATTTGCAACATTTAACATGATGATACGGCATTTATCATGAGGGTATTTAACAAAATTTGGATAGCACAATTGGAGGGTTACATATAACATGAGGGTACTTAACAATATTATACAGTGAACTGTATGTCCAGTTGGGTTGAGTGGGTATCATTTTGGCGTAGGTAGTTGCATTACTGTTTGGGTGGAGACAGTTGTCTTTCTGCTCATAGGTTTCTGTAAAGAACAGGGTTTTAAGGGCCTTGCAGAAGTCTATGATGCCATTTAATGCCCTCAGGTTTGTTGGGAGAGAGTTTCAAAGTGTGGACACTAGAAGTGAGGGAGCTCTTCTTGAAGTAGTTTGATTAGTTTTGTGATATCCTGCGGGTGTGCCGATCATGTTGACATTATTGGTCCTTCTTGGTCTATTGCTGTTATCCCTTGTTATGATATCTCGGAGTGCATCTGCCGAGAGATGGTGGATGATTTTAAAGATGATCAGTATTATTTTATATTTTGCTCTGGCCACCATTGGTAGCCAATGCAGTTGCTTTAAGATGGGGGTGATGTGCTCAGTTCTTGGAGTGTCTGTAATGATGCGTGCAGTGTTTTGTACCATCTGGAGCAGGTGTAAGGTCTGCTGAGGGAGGCCTTGATATAACGAGTTTCTGTAGACAAGCAGAGGTGTGATGAGTGTTTGGCACACTGTGCGGAAGTGGTCCTGGTGGAGTAATGGCTTGATCCTTCTTATGGTCCTCAAACATTGATAGGCCTTGTTTGCAGTTTTGGTGATGTGGGATTTCATGTTCAGAGCTCTGTCTATTGTGATGCCCAGGTATTTAACTTTATCTTTGACTACTATGTGTTTGTTTAGAATGCTGATAGTTTGTGGTGGAATGAAGATGGGGTTCCTGGTGATGAACATTGCCTCGGTTTTATCATAGTTGACCGTCAGGTTGTTGGCTGTGAGCCAGGCATTCATGTCTTCAAGGCATCTGGTTATTGTTATGGTGTTAAGTGCTAGTAGGTTGATTGGAGCATACACCATGATGTCATCAGCATAGATGTGATATTGGAGTTTGTGGAGTTTGATGATGTTGCATATGGATTGGATGCAAATATTAAAGAGCATTGATGACAGGGCTGAACCTTGTGGTATTCCTTGTGTGACAGGGAACTGCAATGATTTCTTCTGGGCGCATTTGACTTGTTGCGTTCGATCTTCCAAATAGGAAGTAAACCACTTCAGGGTATTCTTGTGTAATCCTATCTGTTGAAGGTGCTGCAGTAATATGGCATGGGATACTGTGTCAAAGACTGCTGAGATGTCCATGAACACTAGCAGGAATCCGCTCTTTATGTTATCTATATCTCTTAGGAGATTGTCAAAGAGGGAAGTGAGTAGTGTTTCTACACTGTGCTGGGATTTAAAGCCATGCTGAAGGATGGACAGTGGGGCATTCATGTCAATGTGATCCTGAAGTAGCCATTGTACTGCCTTTTCAACGATTTTCGCAAGGAATGGTATGCTAGAGATGGGATGGTATGATTTTGGTTCAGATGGGCTTAGGTTGTTGCTTTTAAGTATCGGTCGTATCATGGCGTGCTTCAGGGATTGCGGCATGTATCCTTGTTGGAGTGAATTTTTGACGATTTTGTGAATGTGATGGAAGAGCTGGCTTCTTGTGCTTTAAGCCAAGCCACTGGGCATGGGTCTGACGGTGAGGTTGTTGTGTTGAGTCCAGTTATTATGTCCTCTACTTGATGTGTTGATGGTATGCTGAAGTCTTCCCAGGTTTGATGTTGCTCTTTCATTTCATAGTCATCTGTCTATGGTGTGATGTAACATGTCTGGGTGGTGTTTTTCAATTTCATATAGTCCGCAAATTCCTGTGGGTCAAGATGGTGGGTACAGTGCTGTGTGGTGTCCTTAGTGAGTTTTTGGACAATGCTAAAGAGTTCTCTCAGTCTGTTGACAGATTTCATGATTAGGTTGGAATGGTGCTGCTGTTTACGTTCATTTATCAGATTGTTATATTCCAGTTTCTTGGCTCTGTATGGTGTCAGGTAGTTATGTGACTTGTTCCACCTCCATTTTCTCTCCAGTCTTCGAAGGGTGCGCTTTGCTATTCTGATATCACTTGAGTACCAGGGGGCGTTGGATCTCCTGCGTGCTTGTGGTTCTGTACTTGTGCTCATAGGGGCTGATGCCGCATTAGATATTATGGAGTTCCATTTCTCTATGCTTAGGTCAAGGGTGTCACATTCCTGCTGGAGTTGTGGAATGATTTCATCTATGAATGAGTCTTTGTTGAAGGCTCTAAAACACTTTACTATGCTTTCATCTTCCACGTGTTGGGTGGGGTTATTTAGGGTCAAGGTGAAGTCAATCACATGATGATCTGACCAAGGTACCGGCGTGATTGTTGGTGTTGTGGCCTTACCCTGTTCCACCAAGTGTATTGGAATAAAGACCATATCTGGTGTTGACCCATGCTGGTGCATTGGGGTGTTGATTGTCTGGTAATATTTTAGTGACTCCATGGCTTTTAGGAATGCTGTGGCTTCCTTGATGGGTGCGGAGGTCAGGTTGTAGTCTCCTAGCACTATGAGGGATTTGTGTCTTCTGCTGTGTGCACATATTGTTTCAAGTACCGTGGAGAGATGTTCAGTTGTGGCTCCAGGGGGCCTGTAGGTGAGGGAGATGCTTAGATACTTGTTAGCTATGGTGATTGTGTTGGATTCAATTGTGTTAGTGGTAGCGATTATTTTAAATCTGTATTCCTTTCTAGCCAGTATTAGCACACTTCTTCCTCTCTTTTGTGTTCTGATGCAATTGAATGCTGAGTAGCCTGTTGGGATTATTTGATTTAATATTACCTTGTCTGAGTCATCCAGCAATGTCTCGGTGATGCAGATTATATCCAGCTTTTTGTCGTTGATGAGGTCGAGGGTAGTATTTGGTTTGTTCCTGATTGATATGGCATTTAGTAAAGCACACCTTATGTTGGCCATTATGATTGGTTGGTGTGTACATTTTTTGTGAGATGAGTGGGTGTAGTACGTGTGGCATTATGCAGTTTGTGAGTTGCAGGCTTGGTATGCTGCTGTTCTTTAGTGAGGGATGAGCCTGGCGTCCATACAGGCTGGGTGGTGTGTAGGTGGAGCAAGGGGATTTGTCCGTTAAGTCCGATGCTCTGTGTGCAGGCAATGAGGTAGTGGGGAGTGGAGTGCATTTTTGCAATTTACTGACCTGGCTTCATCTTGAATTTTGGCCAGGTTGTGGTGGGTGTTTGACCCTTATCTTGTGTCTCTAAAATTGCTTGGTCTCTTTGTTCTGTCTCTCCTACTTGCATGTAGTTTTATACTAGTAATAGAGTCTACATGCTATGCAGTATGGTATTTTACAAGCAGTGAGGTAGCGTACAAACAATGGGGTAATAATGGAGTCAGTAGGCTGTGCAGCATATGTTATTTTTAGCAATGAGGTATTAGTAATGGAGTCTAAATGCTATGAAGTACATTTACAGGCAGTGGGTAGAAAACAAGCAATGGGGTAATAATAGAGTCAATAGTCTATGCAGCATATGTTATCTTTACAGCAATGAGGTATTAGTGAACCAGCAGCTAGGTAGTCATGGAATCTGCAGGCTATGCAGCAATATTATTTACGGCAGGATTGCTGTCCAAAGGCGGATCTATAGTATCGATCACACTGATTGTTCCTTTTTTTCCGGTTCCACGCCTAAGGGCCACGCCAAAGGGCCCTCTGGCGAGGCCCTCAGGTGCGGGCCCGCCAGGCATGGGCGCGCCCAATGGTGCCCTCCTTTTAAATTTGTTACCGGAGGATGTAGTAAAGGCTGTTAGTGTAGCTGGGTTTAAAAAAGGTTTGGACAAGTTCCTGGAGGAAAGGTCCATAAGCCATTATTAAGAAGGGACCCAGGATATCAATGCTTGAACCAATACAAGCATTGTGGAACCTGTGTCCCTTGGGGAAACTGCTAGGTACGTATGACCTAGATTGGCCACTGTTGGAAACAGAATACTGGGCTTGATGGACCTTGGTCTGACCCAGTATGGCATATCTTATGTTCTTATGTTCTTATGCCCGCGAGCCCCAATGTCGGCCACTGGAGGCGGGACGTAGCCTCGGGCCTCTGCTCAACCCCGATCGTGCAGGGGAGCACATTGGTGGTGTCGAGCTGTGTGCTTCGGCGCCTGATGGTGCCCTCCTTTTAAAAGGCCACAAGCCCACGAGCCCCGATGCCAGCCGCTGGAGGCGGGACGCAGCCTCAGGCCTCCGCTCAACCCCGATCGTGCAGGGGAGCTCATTGGTGGTGTCAGGATGTTCGGCCCCCGATGGTGCCCTCCTTTTAAAAGGCTGCAAGCCCGCGAGCCCCGATGCTGGCTGCTGGAGGAGGAACGCAGCCTCAGGCCTCCGCTTAACCCCGATCGTGCAGGGGAGCACGTTGGTCGTGTTGGGTTGTGTGCTTCGGCACCTGATGGATGTTCAAAAAGAAAATGCAAGAACCATAACACAGTTTATAACAAAATAAAAATGCGTTATAATTTGGTTTTATAAACTGCAGTGGTTCTCGCTCTTTCTTTTAATTCCTTGGTGTGCAAACATCTTGCATTTCCTTCATGTTATCTTACCGGCTTTTTGGTTTCGTTCAGTCCCTGGCTGCAGTTTTGAGAAAGCCTCCTCCCCCCACTCTGGAAGGGGGGACCGCCATTTCATCCCTTGTCTCAGGCACCAGATTGCCTTGAGCCACAGCTGATTAAAATGCATGCTAAGCACAAAGCACCTATATGCTATATGGATCGATACAATAACAGCAGCTACGGGTACCAGTCTGTCATCAGAGTGTTTGGAAGAATTCCATCAGTCATGCTCTGCATGCTTTCAGCACTTGTTTATTCTTTCCATCCCTAAGGAATTTAGAAAAATTGCAGAAAAGGGATTGAGAATGTCTATTTGGGGTCAAAATGTCTCTCCAAAATTTTAACAGAATGGGATGAAACTTGGTATATGGATAAAACAGGTACAAGTATGCACTGAGTTTGAAAATGGGCCAGATCAGACTGGGAGTCCCAGGAGAAATAAGCTTGCCTCAGAAATGATTCAGTGCATTTCTATGGGATAAGGAGTAACCGCTTTAGTAGTATAGAACCTTACATAAAGAGAAAAATATAAATTAGGGAACCCCTCTTTTCAAACTGCCTCCCCCTGATCTCTATTCTCTTAACTTTTCACAATGCCACACAACACAAAACTATTCCACTGCAACTGATCCACCACCCTCACACTACCACACAACTGAAAACTACCCCAGCAACTGCTACAAACCCTAATCTGACCCCACCACCTTGCAAATTTCCCCTTCCCCTAAACTACACCATAACTGCCCCATGACTTTAATAACTGCCCCACCTTCAAAAAATACCCCTGCAACTTCTCTAACCCCACTAACTGCCCCACTCTCAAAAACGAAGCTTGAAACTGCCCACCATCCTGCACTAACTGCTCTACTCTCAAAATCTACCCCCCCCCAAAATGTCCTACAACCTCACAAACTATTCCACCACCTAAAACCTTTCCTTGCAACTGCTCTACCACCCAATAACTACTCCAAACCCCCAAAATTACCCCATAATTGCTCCACCTCAGTAATTTTTCCACCCCAAAAAAATTCCTCCCACAAAGAGAGACAAAACTGGTAAAGGGGATGGAAGGATACCCCTATGAGGAGAGGCTTAAAAGGTTGGGGCACTTCAACTTGAAAAAGTGACGGTTGAAGGGGGATATGATAGAGGTCTATAAATTAATGAGTGGAGTGGAACAGGTAAATGTAGATTGGTTGTTTACACCATCAAAAGGTAGAAAGACCAGAGGACACACAATGAAGCTACAAGGCAATCCATTTAAGACTAATAAGAGAAACAATTTTTTACTCAACACGTAATCAAACTCTAGAATTCATTACTGGAGGATATAGTAAAATCTGTAAGTGTAACTGGGTTTATGGACAAGTTCCTGGAAGAAAGGTCCATAAATATTATTAAAGAGGACCCGGGAAATCCACTGCTTGCCCTTAGGACAAGCATTGTGGAACCTATGTGCCTCTTTGGGGACATGCCAGGTACATGTAACCTGGATTGGCTACTGTTGGAAACAGGATACTGGGCTTGATGGTCCTTGGTCTGACCCAGTAAGGCATTTTTTTATGTTCTTATGTACTGCCCATCAGCCTGCTAACTGCCCCATTTTAAGAACTACTGCAACTGTCTAACCCTTCTGTTAACTGACCCATGCTCAAAATCTATTCCCCAAAAATGTCCCATCACCCAATTTTCCTCCAAAAAACTATACCCACAACTGTTCCACTACCCAGTATATTGCTTCACCCCCAAAACTATCCCCTGCAAACTGTCCCATCCCCAAAATGCCCTTCAGTAACTACCATTCCCACCCCTATAAATAACCCTCCATATATCTCCCATTACTCCCCTACATGCCCTGTTATAAAATTACCCTCTGTGAGTGTAAAAGTAGCAAATAAAAGCATAGAAAGGAGATCTATGTTCATATGTACTCCCTTCATATGCCCACATTTCTCAGCATGCATCTTTGTGGGCAGATATGAAAGGTGTTTGTGGACATAACTTAGACAAGGTTTAGATGTATGCATGCACTATGCATTTTTCACTTGATATGTCCACTGATTTCAGGCTCATTAGATGCAGACATCTGCACCTGCTATATAAATGAGAAATTCAAACTAGAGTTTTACTAATACTCATACATGCCAAACCCCCTAAAAAATGCCCTCGCCCATACATTTATTTGTTGCCTTACCCTTATAGGGAAGTATACTTGATTCACTAGATCAAAACAGTTGCCACTAGTCCACCTGTCTAAAATAAAGAATAAAATGTCCATTATACAAAAAAGACATCTTTATACAGTAAAATGTAATACAAAACTTTCATCATAGGCAATTGATCAGATCCTTTGCTATCATAGCTTTCTAAAAGGGAGAAGTAGCCTAGTGGTTGGGACAAGTTACCTCAGGCCAGAAGGTCAGGGATTGAAATCCCACTAGAGGACAGCAACCTGGGGCTGGAAGGACTGGGGTTTCAAGTCTGACAGGTGCTCCTTGTGGTCTTGGGCAAGTCATTTAACCCTCCATTGCCCATGTTCCCTGTAAAATAGTTATCTCCAAGTTATAATGCCCTGTTCAATGTAATTTCAGTTTGTTCAATGTAAACTGTCTTGATATTATGAAATCATTATATAAGAAATATAAAAAAAATAAAAACCTCTAAAGCACATAAACAAGGTATATGGGACATGTTTACTAAAGTGTGTCAGCTGGTAGCATGGGGTTAATGTATGTTTGGCTGCATGATAGCAGGGAGCTTGTGGCTCAAAGGCAATCATGCTAAAAATTCAGTGCTAACCAAGCAGCAGACAAATGGGTAGGTTTAAGGATAGGGTAATGACACCCCCTTCCATGCCACCTTGATAGTTTCCCTGACCTCTGAAGTAGATAAGACAAATATTATGAAACATTTTCGGAAGAAAGAACAGTTATTTGATGGTCAAAAGATAACTCTCTTCCCAAATGTTTCTCATTTCACTCAGACACGGAGGAGGTCCTTCCTGGAGCTTAAACCTAGAGTTTTCGCCCTACGGGGGGATGTTTTTCCTCCATTTTCCATATAAATGCCTGATTACCTATAAAGAAATGTGTTATATATTTGCAGACTCATTATAACTTGTTAATTTACTTGATGGTAGATGAGGATCTGGTCTCCACTTGTTTTTCCTTATTTGTTTTTTCATTGTGTTGATTCTAAATTAGGGGATGGGCTTGGCCTAGCATCTTAGTTAGTAGATTCCAGTATCCCAGGATCTATCCTTTCTCCTCTTGATGTGGGCTATGTGTAACTCTTTTGCATAATTTGTATGTATTGTGAAATTTTGTGATTTCTTATATTTTGTTTTTGCTTGCTGTGTTAAGCTTCAATTTTAATTTAAAAAAGACTGGATAGGGTGGAGTCAAGGGCATGTAGCTTGGGTGGGCATGCTGGTCACATGCTATCTACTAAGCCAAGCAACTAGTGTGGGCACAGCTGACACCTGCCTTTGTTCAGGCACTAGCTGTACTTGCCATTGACTTGGGAGCCCTTATGTTCTTTCATGTTCATGTTTAGTAAAACTTGCTATGCTTTCATGGGTCTCTGTTTCCCTGACAGCTGGGGTGATTTATGAGGGGGCTGTTTGGGATCCATCATCTCCATGTGTTCTCCCAGAGCTCATCCTGGTACGAGGGAGCATGGCAGCCTTCTGTAGGTGGATGGCTGTGACCACCCCCCATAATATTGTACAGGGATGGGTCTCTTATGCGATGGGGGTACCTCTTAGCTCAGTAGACCCAATGTGCAAGCTGCCCTGAGCATATGTGCTGATTGTGCTTGGCCTCCAGCTCCCTAGTGCTAACACCCTGCTTTCTCCCAGCATGGGGATCACACTCTACTATGATTATGGTGCTACCCAAGCCATAGGAGTGGAGGAGTGGCCTAGTGGTTGGGGCAAGTTACTTCAAGCCAGAAAGTCAGGAGTTCAAATCCCACTAGAGGACAGCAACCTTGGGCTGGAAGGACTGTGGTTTCTAGTCCCACAGGTGCTCCTTGTGGTCTTGGGCAAGTCACTTAACCCTCCATAGCCCATGCTCCCTGTAAAATAGTTATCTCCAAGTTATAATGCCCTGTTCAATGTAATTTCAGTTTGTTCAATGTAAACCACACTAATGCAGAATAGCACAGTATATAAAAGAATATAAATAAAATAAATATCAGAGAAGTGACTGAGAGGTGGATCCCATCCTCCTCACACTAGAGGTCTTGTATTGTGTTTCCTGCAGCCTAGATGAGCAGGTGCCTCAGGGTGAGAGCGAACCTGCTCCCCATGATGGACACTTCACATTTGCACCTTGGGATGCGGCATAGATTCTGCATGGTTTGTCTTGTTGATCTGCATGCTCTACTCTCTTGTGCTTAGCCCCTATTCTTGGAGTTGTCCAGGCAATTATGCCTCTTCCCAGTTATGCCTCTCTATTTTGAAATGGCCAGTTGCTACTTTCTTGTATTGTGTTTGGGGCATATTTTTTACTGTCCACAGTGTTCCTTAGCCCATAGCCATGCTGTTAACATGTCTGTGGCTTTCCTTTGCTGGATGAACATTGCAAACACATGCACTGTGTAATATGCTATGGCCATGCGTTCCCTATTACCACACTAGTGACATGACTAACGTGGCAGTAGTAGCCTCCTGCAGCCACACCCCCTGTGTCTATTGCAGTTTATAGGCTCCACCGCAGTAGGAAAGCATGCTATTCGCACGTCATCCCCACGCAACTTGCTGCATTTTAGCAAACGTGTTCCTTAATGTATTTAAAAGCCAAACATTTCCATGATATGGCTTGAATTATGTTATAATATTACATAGTAACATAGTAACATAGTAAATGATGGCAGATAAAGACCAGCGTGGTCCATCTAGTCTGCCCAGCAATATGGCAGGAGTAGGTGCACCCCTTCCCATGTCTTTTAGAGAGTAGGAGCACCCCTACCCATGTCTTTGCTTAGTGGTGCACCCACCAGGAGCAGGTGCACCCCTCCCCATATCTTTGTTTCTTTGTTTGTTCAGGGGTGAACCCACTGCTCCTTCCCCCATTGCTCCATGTAGGACACCCCTATTTGTTGAGAAATTAGATGGTTCAGTTTATTTTGATTTAATCTTGTTGCTGTAAAGTGATCCACTGTGTCTGTCCTATGTAAATGTTTGGCTGTTAATTTAAATATTTCTAAAATTAAATTTTTGGGGAATTAATAAAGTAAAATGGACTAGCAAGGTAAATAAACTGTGATAAAGTCCACATCATGAAATCAGATTGTTGAATGCCAAGGAAACGTAAACAAGGAAAACAAAGAATATAAGCTACCCACAAATGGAGATCAACCAATTACATCCCCTCTTTTACATAAGCCCTGTTTCCCGGACAGAAATTTCTCAAGATGAAGAACTTCAACAAAGGTATATGAAGCACCATCATAACCAATGATGCATTTGCAAGGGAACCGTAAAAAGGATGTAGCACCCAGTGCCAAAACCCGGGACTTAAGATTTAAAAACTGTCTCTGGCGCAACTGGGTGCTCCGAGCAACGTCAAGAAAAATATTGACCAACTGACAACAGAACTTAACCAATTTAACCTTAAAAAAGGCCCTAAGTATATGCTGCTTTATTTCCACAGAAGGAAAAGTAACCAATGTGGCCCGTACATTGATAATGTCTTGGGAGTCCTCCAAGAAGGCCGTCAAATTAGCCATAGGAGAAACAATTTCTTCTAATTCTTCTTCAACCTCATTAAGTTTCTTAACTGTTGTAGGAATATCAAAAATCTGTAAAAAACTAAATGGTATCAGGAATGGCCAAAACTTCTTTTAGAAATGTATCCAAAAGGATTCTATGTGATATTAAAGGAGACTGAGGAAAATTAAAGAACTGCAAATTAGAAGCACGTATGAAGTTCTTCAGGTACTCTAATTTAGAGTGAAGCATCAGAGAATCTTTAATACCAGCCACACTAGAGGCATGCAATGGAAGCACCTGGGACTCCAATTTAGTAACAGCCACATCTACAAGTATAACTTTTTCATCCAACTGTTGCAAAGAAGCAACTGTTTCCTGAGAAAAATTACACAAAGAATTTAAAGAGGAAAACATTTTAGTATCAATGCATTTTTTTTATATTATATTTTTTTATTGAATTTGTCATGATTACAAAAGTAAACATTGGAAAAGAACATTCCCTTACATGAAACACAAAAGAAAATTACATTTTTAAATGTTTTCAGAGGAACAATCCCAAGAAACCACATTAAATGAGAGACAGCTAGCTAAGCATACCAAACATCAAGACCCCAATTTTCTTCCCAACCAAACCACTCAAAACAAAACAATATAATAATCTTATTGCAAGCTCTTACCCACCAAAAACTGTTCTAACTGTGACACTTCAGTAAATACATATCTATTACCAAAATAAGTAACAAAGCATTTACAAGGAAATTTTAAATAAAACTGACCTCCCAAAGCAAGAACCCTAGGTTTTAGCTGCAAAAATGCTTTCCGTCTGAGCTGGGTAACCTTGGCAACATCAGGAAACATAATCAAAGGACTCCCACAAAAGGAAACATCCTTCTTAGCAAAATATAATTTCATAATAGCAACCTTTTCGCTCTCAGAAGAGAAGGTAACCAATAGGTTAGCCCTCTTATTCACCTTATCTAGAGAGGTTTCTAAAAATTGAGTTAAGTCTAGTTGATCAAAGCTCACCTGCCCATCAGCCTCTCCGTCTTTAGCTATCTCACTACCCCCCTGGGATAGATAATAAATAGAAGTAATACTAGCCACATCAAATGTTGAACATAACAACGTATCATGGATATATTTTTTAAATAACTCTAATGGAGAGAGAGAAGGCGTACCATCGGAAAATTTAAAACGCTAAGATTATTTGCTCTAGATAGGTTTTCTAACCTTTCCAATCTCTTTTGAAGCACAGTGGTCTCCTTTATATAAGATGAACTTGCAACCTGTACACTCTCCGCAGAACCCTCCAACTTCCGAATCCTCTCACTAACAGCTGAGAGAGACTGACCATGACCGCGAAGAACACTCACAGTGTCATGGGAAAAACTACACAGCTGAGTGAGAGTACTCGAAAGAACACATTCCACCCGATGTATAGCATCAAAAACATCTTTCAAAGAAATATTAGAATTAGCAGAACTAGAAAAAACTGGCAGTGAATCAGAAGATGGTAAAGAGACACCCAAAGGGTATTGTGATAAGGAAGCCCATAGTGAGCCTATGGAAATAGGAGAAATTAAGGATTTTACCTTTAAGAAAAGTGACATCCCTGAAGTGCACAAGTTTCAGCGTTTCCCTAGAGAGAGCAAGCACAGGGAATCTGAACTTAGGCTGCCACACCCAGGCTCTGCTGATGTAGTTGCAGGCTTGGAAGATGATTATATGCACCTGTCTAGAGAGAGAGAGACACGGCCCGAGAAGCAGAGATATAAACCGAGGCTAGATAGAGTGGAGAGGAGAGCCACATCCACAGTGAAGAGGAGAGCAACACCCACAGCCAGAAGGAGGAGGATCACACCCAGAGCTGAGGAGACAGCCAGAGCTGAGGAGACAGCCAGGGAGGAGAAGAGAAGGCAGTGGAGCAAGCCTGGGAGGAGAGAGACCAGGAGAGGAGTGCTCAGAGAGAGTGAGCAGTGTGACACCTCACCGCCTAGCCCTGGGCATATTAGGTAGTTGGTAAGTGAGACACGGGTTTTTTAAAGTCCTTGGTAGTGCTGTAGCCCTGTGTCCTAGTGTAGTTGTGGACCGAAGTGACGACAGCCAAGGTTGGGTTTCAAGTTAAAGAATACTTTTATTGTTGCACAAAGTATAGCACAAAGTATTGCATAAAGAACCGCACAGGATTTACTCCCCCAACACAGAAAGTAAAGTGGTAACTTTTTGTACCAAATGAAAGTCCAAGTATAAAGTCAGTTCTCCTGATTCTTCTCAGGGACAGGTAACAAACTTAAATGCTTTTAGGCTTCTTCCAGCTTTATCAATACAACAACATTTCCAGAACGCTAGCAATGCTTTCCAAGTATCAGCTCTCAATAAAGGAAACTTCTAGCTGTTGTATTTTCTTTCTAATATTCATATCTTGCTTTAACAGCTTTAAATAAAATGGCAATCTCCACACTCTCTTGGCCCCTTGATAACAGGCTTCTTGTGCAGGAACACTTCCTTACATTGCCTTTCATACACAGCTGCAAGGAATGAAGCTTTGAGTCATTGCACCCAGCAGAACGCTGCTGTTTCTTGTGCAAACTCTAAGAATCTCGATTTGGGCTTCACAGCACTCAGTCATAGAACCTGAATAAATTATAGATCCTTACTCTTTCATACACATTCCACATTCCATCTCAGAATCACTGTTACTGGATAAGGGAGCCCCTAACTCCATTGGTTCTTCCAGCCTCTCTGAAATCCCTTTATCCTGGGGAACATATAAGCCTTCAGACTTTAATTCCTTAATTATAGTCTGAAGCTGTTTCCATTTACTCTCTCTCTGTCTTCTGGGCACTTGCAAGGCTTTGGGTTTTTCAGCACCTCTTAACACCTCATAAAAGGGGTTTATTTCCTCCTTGCCTTGCCTAGGTAGTTGCCTCTGGTTGGGAGGGATATGTCTCTTCTGGTACTGCCTTATGAGATCCCTCAGCACAGCCTGGTCCTCAGGGTCTGTTCCTAGTTCTCTGCTCGATAGCTGCCAATTAGTCTTTTGCTGATAGGTAGGTGTGCTATCTTCTGAGCTAGTGCTCTGGTCACGCTGTCTGTATAAGGGAAATGCTTGCAGTTTCTCAATAGGGATTTTTCTACAGCCCAACTTCCCTCTGGTAATTCCAGGTTTCCTTTCAAAACTTGGTTCAGGCCTGTTCCTCCTAGAAAGCACTCTATTACCACTCTCTCGAGACTGGCTTACTTCAGAGCTATCTACTTTACAAAGTTCAAAAGGTTTTGCTCTGACCTGGTTCTGGCAGCCTTTAACTCTGGGGAACTCCACTGACTCCAAGTCTATGTCCAAGGATCCTGAGTCAGGCTCGGGGTCTCTTCCAGGGTCCACTCTCCCCTCCTGATCTCCCCCTGGATCTGGATCAGCCAAGCCTCTCTCTTGGAGCTGAGCTCTGCCTGGGTCTCTTCCTGGACCACCCACAGGAACTCTCCTTTCAACTCCACCTCCGGTCCTTGTAACTCCTTTCCTCCTCCTTTCTCCGGTTCTATCCTTGGTTCCCCTTTCGCTTCTCCTACTAACTGCTGCTTCCTGGTTATGAGTGCAGGGGGGCCCAATCCGATCTGACTCCGCCCACCTCCCTGATTGGCTAGGTCTCTGGGTTAGCCTAGAGCTAGGGTGTGGTTCTTTCCCTGCTCTTCTTTGCAGAGAAGGTTCATGTGCTGAAATCTTAACCCCTTCCTGTCCTGTATCTGTAAACATATGAGGTGACAGAAGGTGTTTTAAACCCTTTTTCTTCTGTTTCTGAGCCTCTGCATTGTCACAGCAGGGAAAGCTTCAAACCCCAGTTCCTGTTGAAAGGATTCAGAGAGTTCAGAGCTGGAAGCCCAGGACTCAGCCCAAGAGTTCACAGAGCCCAGTCTGGAGCAGGAAACCGTGGCAGAGCTCCAGAGAGGAACTCAGGCAAGTAAGCCAGGGACTGTTTCCCAGAAGCTGGAGGGAGACGGGTGAGCACAGCCAGGGGGAAGTGTCCACAGCCTCACAGATAATGTTGCCTTACCGGGGTGAGCTGTACTCCAGAGAAACGCAGGGTTCCTTAGAGAGGGTTTACCCTGGGACGTCCGTTGAAGCTTCAGAGCAGGGCTCTGCATTACCGGAGCTAGAGGAAATGCAGGTGGACCTCATTGAGCAAGATTCTATGCAGCCAGAGGAGCTCATGGACTGTACACTGTGTAAAGCTGATAGTGTTAAGTCTCTCAGCTAAGAAATAGCTACGAAGATAAAAGTCTCCTGAAATACTGAGTAAGGAAGCCTATCCTTATGCTGAAGGTAGGAGCATGCTCTTGTTAAGAGGAGAATACTTATTGCTTCTGTATTTGAGTGTTGAATGAAGACAAAGGTAAAAGAAGGTATTTTACTTTGGCTGAATGAAGAAGCTATGTTTTTTATCTATTATTTTGAAGCACTTGCATAAAAGAAAGGACTGTGAAGCTAATACAGCCCAGTTTGTAAATGACTTGGAGCGAATACCTGGAAAAGTATCCTATTACAACATGCTTGAACTTTGTTTGCATTTTGGGGAAATAAACTTTGTCATTTTTGCCTACACTCTCGGTGCATAACTACACTTCCTATTAGAAGGCTAGAACTACAATTCCCAGCATCCTTCACTGGAGAAAAAAAATAATCTGTTCCACCTTCTTACAAGGGAAGTTAATGGCATCCCTATCCCTCTAAGCCTTGGGCAGAGGGCTAGGGCATGACAGTATACATGCTCAGCTCCAGTCAAATCAGTCCGCTTACAAGAAGCTCCATCGGAGAAAGGGGTAGAGACGGAAAACAAAGTACCATCTCCAGCAAAGGAGGCAATGGAAGAGGGCATTTTTTCATCAAAGTTAGGTTGGGAGGGAGGGGTACGATCCCTCCAACTTAATGAAGCCTCTGGGACTAACCTTGCTCCTGGGCCCTGAGGGACTGGTATTCCTAAAGCAGCAGCACTAATCAGGTGGGTATCCATAGGGCCCTTCACCACCTGACCCTCCACTGGGCCCTTGTTCTTAGCTTTTTGCTTACCCATTCAAGACACAGGAAGCAAAGAGACTTCCCAGAAGCTCCCAGGTGCTCCTAAAGGGCTCACAAGGGGCCTAACCTGCCCCTTGAGCCACGCCCCTTCAGACACGCACCGCGTCCACGTCCCGCAGCACCAGTTAGCTCTTATCTTCAATCGCAACAGGAGAGAGGAGGTTCTGTTCCAGCCAGGTATGCAGCTGACAGCAATTCCCACTCAGCGTCTCCTGACATTAGCAGGCAGTCCCGGGCTAGCTTCTCCACCAACCCCTGGTACTCATTGGCTCTTATCCTCAATCGCAACAGGAGAAAGGAGATCTGTTCCAGCTAGGTATGCAGCTGACAGCAATTCCCACTCAGCGTCTCCTGACATTAGCAGGCAGTCCTGGGCTAGCTTCTCCACCAATCCCTGGTACTCACTGGCTCTTATCCTCAATCGCAGCAGGACAGGACCTCTGTTCCAGCCAGGTATGCAGCTGACAGCAATTCCCACTCAGCGTCTCCTGACGTTAGCAGGCAGTCCTGGGCTAGCTTCTCCCATATCAATGAATTTTAAAGCGGCCCAAACATCTTACTTGATGTAACAATGTTTTTTCATTTGTTTGTTAAGTTATTATGGGATTGACCTGTATCTATTTGGTTATTGTTATTGACTAAAATCTATAAATAAAAAAAAATGGACTAGCTTGTAGTGGTCAAACAAAATATTCGATCTATAGAGAAACAAGTCCGACAAAACTTCACTTTAATTCACTGCCATAATTCTCATGAGGTTTTTCTGTTAATTTTCTATACTGAAAACTCCTGTAGGATTGTTTGTAGATATAGATTTTATAGAACATGCACAGCATATTCAAAGGTAAGTTGATAGTCTAGAGGTATTGAGACAGTGACAAGAAGTGAGTATTCAAGCAATGAATTCAGACTGGAGAAACACTGGTAATTAAGATAAGCAGTATAGATTAGGAAATATATTAGGTTCAATAAGGCACAGTTCTTGATGGTAATATGTATTCACTGTAGTGTTTTTGAAGGTGGATATTCAGCGGCAGCAGCCAGCACTTGTAAAGTGGCTAGCTGTCACCTCTGAACTATGACCCCAGATATTCAATTCCAGCATCAGTCGGATAGCACTGCAGCTTTGGGATAACCAGCTAGCAGCTGAATATCACTACTAGCCAGTTATCCCTGGGTTCCACTTCTGCTTCACCCCCAGAATGTCCCAATGCTAGCCAGCTAGCATCGGGGCATTTAGTGGCACTAACTAGCATCAGGTGTCGGAAGGGGCAGAAGTCAAACAGCCTCGCAGTGCCAAAGTTTCACGCTAAGAGTTTCAGCCTAAGTACCTTCAAGTCAATGCTGACTCCTGGTGACCCAACAGCCCCCGGGTTTTTTTGGCAAGTTATGACTGGAAGTAGATTGACAGGCCTTTTATCACAAGACAACAGAGGGTAAAGTGACTTGAACAAGGCCACAAGGAGTTCCAGTAAGAATTGAACCCCAATCTTTTGGGTTGCCAGTTGTTGCTTTAACCACTAAGCTATCCCTCCATGCCTAGCTAAGACTTATAAGAGTAAATATTTTTTATGCAGTGCATAATCAAACTGTACTTCGTTACCAGAGGATGTGATAAAAACTATTAGTGTAGCTAGGTTTAAAATGATTGGGCAAGTTCCTGGAAGAAACTATTATTAAAGAGGACCTGGGAAATCCACTGCTTACCCCGGGACAAGCATTGTGGGACCTGTGTACCTTTTCGGGAACCTGCCAAGTACTTACTAATCTGTTATGTTTTTTTGAAGGTGTGAATAAACAGGTAGACAAAGGTGAGTCAGTTGATATAGTGTATTTGGACTATCAGAAAGCCTTTGACAAGGTCCCTCATCTGAGACGTTTGGCAAAACTAAGGAGTCATGGGATAGGAGGCAGTGTACTATTGTGGATCAGGAACTGGTTAAAAGATAGAAAGCAGAGGGTAGGGCTAAATGGCCAATTTTCCCAATGGAGAAAGGTGAATAGTGGTGTACCCCAGGGATCTGCGCTGGGTCTGCTGCTTTTTGACATATTCATAAATGACCTGGAAAAGGGCATAACGAGTGAGGTTATCAAATCTGCAGATGACATAAAACAATTTAAAGTTGTTAAAACCCAAGAGGATTGTGGAAAATTGCAAGAGGATCTTGATAAATTGGAAGACTGGGCATCAAAATGGCAGATGAAATTTAATGTGGACAAGTGCAAAGTTATGCACCTAGGGAAGAACAATCCAAACTATGGTTACACGATGCAAGTTTCCACAATAGGAACCACCACCCAGGAAAAAGATTTAGGCATCATTGTGGATAACATGTTAAAACCCTCGGCCCAGTGTGCAGCAGGGGCCAAGAGAGCAAATAGAATGCTAGGTATCATAAGAAAAGGAATGGAAAATAAAACTAAGGATATTATAATGCCTTTATATCATTCCACGGTGAGCCGCACCTTGAATATTATGTGCAATTCTGGTCGCCGTATCTTAAAAAGGATATAGCATTATTAGAAAAGGTACAGAGAAGAGCCACCAAAATGGTTAAGGGAATGGAAGGATACCCCTATGAAGAAAGGCTAAAAAGGTTAGGGCTCTTTAACCTGGAAAAGAGACCGCTGAGGGGAGATATGATAGAAGTCTATAAATTAATGAATGGAGTGGAACGTGTAAACGCAGATCGATTGTTTACGTTATCGGAGTATAGAAAGTCTAGGGGACATGCAATGAAGCTACAGGGTAAACTATTTAAGACTAATAAAAGAAAATATTTTTTTCACTCAACGTATAATCAAACTCTGGAATTTGTTACCGAAGGATGTAGTAAAGGCTGTTTGTATAGCTGGATTTAAAAAAGGTTTGGAAAAGTTCCTGGAGGAAATGTCCATAAACCATTATCAAGAAGGGACCCAGGATATCAATGCTTGATCCAATACAAGCATTGTGGAACCTGTGTATTTTGGGGAAACTGCTAGGTACGTATGACCTAGATTGGCCTCTGTTGGAAACAGGATACTGGGCTTGATGGACCTTGGTCTGACCCAATATGACATTTTTTCTGTTCTGATGTTAGTTGTACCATCAGTAGTTCAATACAGTTCTACATACATACCTAAGAAGATGTCCCTCTCCCACACCAGCCTAACATACCTTGTCAGACAAGTATGGCAAGAGCCAGCAGAGATCTGCACAGACATAGACATTCCCCAGCTCATGCTATCAAGAGCCCTTCATGTTGATTTTCAAGGGGAAGATTTTCCATTAGAAAATTGATGCATTGTTTATGGGTAAAAAGCTCCTGTAGATTTTACATATAGAGTATATCTTTTTGAAAGTTACTCCCTGAAAGAGACATTCCTTTCACTGGGACCTTCTGACAACCATATAATCTGAAGCAAAAATTAATAATTCAGAAAGAAGCTTAGAAAGGAGATAATGGCACATCCCCCTGCAATATACTATGCTGCAGACTGTGCCAGCACTTACCACAGGACTCCAGAAGTGAAAGATTCAGCATAAATGGATGCGACTCATTCTCTTCCAGTAATATAGTATTTACAATTCAATGGAGAAATGTGAAGAGGGATTCTACACTGATGAGACAGACCAGACGTTCAAGGCAAGAATCAATTCACACAGACATATAAATCAAGCACCTCACAGCAAACCAAGGTGACACCTCTGTGGGGGTGCACGTTTCAAGACCAGACCGCTGCATCCAAGATCTTATGAGCAGGATGTTTAAAGGGAAATTTGAAAAAACCGAGGAAGCGAAGGCTTTTTTAAAATTTTTACATTTGAATATTTCAGTGCAAAGCAAAATTACAGAAATATTGGAAACAAGCAAAATCCAAATAGGTCAAGTATGAGAACAAAGAAAAGAAAGAATTAGACATGCATATAAGTTCATAAAAATGGAGGTGAGACCATGTAGCTAACTAACCATGGTGCAAAGTGGTAATGAAACAAAACTATCAACAGATCCATCATGTACTCCTCCGGCAGGATTTCTAAGCTACACTGCTGGGACTAACCATTTCTCTTTTGTGCTTGCCTCAAAACAGATGAAAGTTTCTGTACCTATCTGGTAGCGTGAGCAACCTTTATAAAATATGCACACCACATGCGCCTATGTGACTTCACTGTTGACTGCAAATAACAATCCATTAAAAGTAAAACACAGTGGTTACAGCAACAGTGCCTAGTGGTTACAGCAACAGCCTCATACCCAAGAGACCAGGGTTTGATTTGTACTGGTAATCCTTATGACCTTGGGTAAGTCACTTTTTCCACTGCCACAGAAGAACAAGCTTGGCAATCTACTTCCAGTCATACCTTGCCAAAAAAACCCAGGGGCTGTTGGATTGCCAGGAATCAGCATTGTCTTGATGGCACATAAAAAAAAAAAAGTGAAACACATTTCTTACTGTTCTAGAGGTTTTACAGTCTGCGATACGACAGCTTCTTCTTCTCCTATGAATCGTGATTCTTCAATCAGTTCAGATACCTGGGTAAGCAAAGAAAACAAAAAAAAAAAACACTGAATGATAACAGATCACTTCACTTCTAGTATTATTGTCACAGGAGGAAATTCTCAGAGTATGCAGTAGTTGCTGGCCCAACCATTTCCGAGTGTTCTTAGGTAATTGCAGGTTTCTTTCATTAAATAACACTACCTGTTTCTCAGGAATACTAGATTGGTTTAGTTAAGCTCCTGTGCTCTGGGAGAAAGAGTGATAAGAGCCAGGGCAGCAGTCTCCAGCAGCTGTGCAGAGCATGCATCCACTTCTTTATTTACTAGGAGGAAACCCACCTACTTGGCCTGGCTTACTGATTGGCTGTCATCCACCTTAGAAAATAGATTGTACTGACAAAGTAATGTTCCTGCCTTCTAATTGGTTGGAGGGTTCAGGATCTGGGACAACAGATCAATCAGGTGCCAATAAAGAACATTTTCAGGAAAAATGAGGAAGGGCTTGTGATTCTTCTTCTCTGCATGGAGAAAAGCAGGACTTTCAGCTGTTTGTCTTTAATTTTTACTCCATTTTGAAAAGTGTGTTTTTTAACAGGCTTAATATAACCAATGTACAGAAAAGCATTGTAGTTACTGCATGATAATTACCCAAATGATAGAGCAGTAGCTGCAAAGCCTTCATGTTAACTGTCGGTTGTTCCCAGCATCTGTCCATGCAGTTAATGCAGTAAAAAGCATTTACTATGAATTAAATGCATGAGAGAGTGCGTAGCTTGAGGTAGCAGTAAGTGATCTGTGTTGTCTACTGCAGTAACAGTTTACATGTAGAAAGTTACTGTGTGTTAACTGGAAGACACAGTCCATGTCTTTTCTCTTTTCCTTCTTCGTCCATTTCCCGACCCGTTGCATGGTATGCACTTAATGTGAGAATTATTGCTTTGTCAAGCCACGGTGTTGTTAGAGTAACCATGCGTTGACGATAATGCTAGGTTACACATTAAGTACTCAACACATTTTAGTAAAAGGGCCCCATTGTTACCTTTATTAGAATGGAAATTGAGCCCAAGAGGGGCGTTTCCAAGATTGTGGCGGGCAGCTGAGTGCCGTGAGTGCACACTTTTTTCCTCATACCTGTTGCTTCTTTCTATGACTTTATGGCACTGAAAAAGAAAGGGAACGGGGACCTAAAGATTCTAAATCCCACCTCCCCCAATCCCAAGCAGCCAATGGTGGTCGATCAGCTGCGGAAGATCCTCGCTGGCAGAAGATCATGAGTGGGTCCTCTGCTGCAGAGCTGGTGTGTGGAGGCCAGTCTCCACCTGGAGATGAGTCCATTTTGTCCCCATGGCAACACTTCACACTGCTAGAGAAGCAGGTGGTTCCAGGTAGGAGAGAGGAGGCAGTCGATACCCTGGACTCTCTGATTAGAAGTGGGAGTGAAGTTTGGGCTGCCCCATTACAGACATCCACCTATTGGGAATTTGATGATGGCAACAGATGGCGGGAATCAACACCAACTCAGTGGCTTCTTTGGTGACTGGATATGGTTATGCGGATGTTTCTGCATGTCCCACAGCACACCCCTCTGATCATGTAAAGTACATGGCTCCCAAAATATCTTTAACTTCTATTTGGAGCATGTTGCTTAAGTTGAAAGTCAGTGTCTCCAAGAGCACAGTAGATTTAAATTTGCTTGTGCAGACAGTTGGACAGATTGTTCAGAAGCAAGATAGCATCTAATATTTAGTTAATGTTAAATTGATGCACTTGGAAAATAAAATAAATAACTTACAAAGTAATTGACTCACTACTGAAGGACAGACTTATTCTTCATAGAAAGTTGGAATCTTGCGAAAATCAAATGAGACATTTGAATTTGTGGATCCTAAATTTCCCTAGAACACTACATATATTGCCTGTTGAACTTTTTAAGAAATATTTGACAGAGGTTCTAAAGATTCCAGAATCAGCCATTCCTCCATTGAAAAAGTATCTGCCACTGGGAAACTGCGAGAACTGGAAAGTAAGCAACAGTCATTGAATGTCTCAGCTTTACTAGAAACTTCAACTGTAGACGTTCAAGAGAGAACTGCATTATCGGTACTGTTTGTTTTTGAGCAGGATCTGAATTGAATTCTATGCCTGTACTTCAAGAAGATGAATGAATTATTTTTTGTCCGCCTATTAGGATTTTTCTTGATGTAGCCTTTGTCATGCAGGAGAGAAGAAAACTCTTTCTTGCTTTAAGACAAAAGGCAGATATCTTTAGGCACTACTTTTGTTCTTAAGTATCCATGCAAATGTATAATACAATATGTGCCTCAATCTGAGATACGGGTTGCAGGGCTGCACGTCCCAGCAGGATGTGCAGCCCCGCAAGCCTTCTGGCCCCCAATTCCAGCTCTGGCTCTCCCTGTATGTACTGAGCAGCAGGACAGGGAAAGCCAGTGGGGGGCGGGAGGGAGTGGGATTGGAGCCAGTCAGCCCAGCAGGTCATACAGGGCTAATTAAAGTCACGGCCCAGTACGTCCTACTGGATCAAAGGGGACGTGCTGCTTATTCCACCTTGAAGGTGAAATAAGCAGCACCAACCTGGTGATAGGGCCCGGGGATTCTTCCCAGGGCTGGGGCCAGGTGAAGGTGGTCTCTGCCACCTGATCTAGGCTCTGGCTGGCCAGCCATGGGTCAGGTGGCGGGGAAGAGGGGGGCCGAGCTTCACCAGACTAGGGAGCCTGTGAGGAAGATGCCGGGCCATCCTCGGGCCCGATTCTCTGTACCGCAGGAATGTTTTGTTCCCACGGTCCAGAATCAGGTCCTAACAGGCCCATCCTGCATGGGGTTGTCCGGATGCCCTGCATGTGCCCCTTTTGGAATTGGGCTCTATATGGATGTGAAGTATGTTTTTCTGTTACCTGAAGAGTTGTGTGTGTGGGGGGGGGGGGGGCGGTTAAATCTTAAGAAGCTTGTGGTTTTGGGCCCTGCACCTGCACTGTAATTGCTACCCAGTGTTGAAATATAATGTTAGTGTTATGTGTCTATTGTTTTTTTTTTTCTTTTTTCATGATTTCCTTTTTTATTATTCTCTACTATTATATGTTTCACCCCTTTCTTTTTTATTGTGGGCTAATGGAAGATGGGCAGAGGATTCAGGATACTTAATTCCTCATATTCATTGATATATCATCAGCATTTGATTCCATCCCCTATAACCTACTCCTAAACAGATTCAGTTCCATTCAAATTGGAGGAACACCCCTCAAATGGCTTCAGTCTTAAATCTCCAACAGTCATCAACAAGTAAGGCTAGACACAAGGTCCAGCCACGAATTAACGTGGCCGGGCACAGGCAGGCGCCGGCAGGCCAAGGGTTAGCCTTGGCGGGGGGGGGGGGCCGGGCAGGGGGAGGGGGCCGGGCAGCGCGGGCGACTATAGAAAGGTCGGCCGCGCCTCTGCTCACCCTCTTTTCCCCTCGCACGGGCCGCACAGGAAAGCGATCACAGGACAGCGACCAGCGACCTCTATTGCCACGTGGAGCATTGTAGCATCCGTGCGGAGACCTCATCACGAGTCGGAGTCGGCACCCCCAGCTCTGGCCGCGTGCGTGCAGGATCCAGCGTGCGGCGTCGGGCTGTGATTGGTGTTTGTCTGTTCTCTGCCTTTTGTTTCTTTGCGGCCATCGGTGAGTGCACTGAGGAATTGTTGGGAGCGTAGGGGAAAAGAGTGTGGGGGGGACTGATAAGAGGCACGGACCGCGGTAACAATGGCTGTGCCACGTGGATCGCAGGTTTAAAAAACCCCCCCAAAAAAAACAGGCATTCTAAGTGCCTGCAATGATAGCGAGGAAGAACCGGGCGTAATATACGCCGCAAGGGTAACAATATTTAAAGCACAACAGGGGGGCATAAGGAGTAATGCGTCGGCAGCGCAATATTAGCTTCATGCGAATTTCAGTGGTTGGTTATTGTTATTTCCCAGTGCTTATTCATTAAGTTGGCGGAACTGTAAATTTATTTATGTAAATGTGGGGATCCGAAGGTAAGACTGTATTTTCAATATAGCGAAAAAAGGGTTGTTGATAGGAGTACGCTGCGGGAAAGGGGAGAAAGCTGCCCGGAATGTTTAATTTCATTACAAAAGAAGATAAGCTAGATGTATTTTCCCTTGTGCCTTACCTTTCCTTCGTGTACACGTGCGGTGATTGCCATCTAGTGGCGAGGAATGAGAAAAGCTTAGATTTCTTCTTGGTTCCTTTGTTTTTCTGTTTTAACATGGCTGGACTCGATGCTTGTTATATGGTACCGGAAACCCCATGGGATGTACCGGGACTCATATTCTTCTCCTAATGGACTGGTGATTAGCCTAGCTTCGTATAAGGTGGGATCATCGCAGGGATTGCCATCTAACCTGTGGAAACAGACGTGTTATGAAGTAGTATCTGGCATGGAATATGGGCGCATACCTATACACTGGGCATGCGATATAAAAAAAAAAATGGGGGTTGGCAAGGGAAAGGAAACGGGGGTTAACAAGGTCAGCATGGAGGAGCGGTGCACGCAGACAGTCTGTCTGGGAACGGGGGGACACAGGTTCACATCTCAGGTTTACATCTCTACTGGGGCGCTTGCCAACCTAGTCCCCATAATTTAAAAGTACAAACTTTGGTGCCCAGACAACTATAGCCGGCCAGCGCAACACTAATATGCATTTCCATGTTCCTTCATTTTTCCTCCTTAGCATTTCTGCTAACAGGATAATATGCCAAGAGGGGCCGCACAGAGTGGAGCTAAGGGCCACTCGAGACATCGCAACGCGGAAGGAACAAGCAGCATGCAGAGCGCAGGAGGCCAAACGACGCGCGGTGCTGCTAAACAGGCACCCGCAACAGCTGCAAAAGGGAAAGCAAGCAGCAGAGACGGATCGCGCAGGAGCCGTGCGGTTAAGACTACGCGACAGAAAGGACTTGATGCGACACAACAACAGACGGAATCACCAGCGCAGGGAGCATCCAGTCAGGAGCTGGATGAGCTACTGCGGCTCATACGTGAGCAGGTGAGCCAGCACGGCTTAAGCGCTTTTAGACAACGTCTAGAGGCAGCCAATGCGCTGGCAGAAGAAACGCGGGCCACGAACGACTGCACGCCGAGCGCCAGATCAGCGATAGATGAAAGCGCACCAAGCACCAGTTCAGCACAAGGTGATAACACACCAAGCTACGCCACAGCGAAAGGTAAGCCCGGGAGCAAAAGGGTAGCATTGGCGGGGTTGTCCTCCTCGTCGTCGGAGGAATCTATCTCTGATAATGAGGGAGACATTTCCCTAGCGAACGCAATGCACAGTATATTGAAGACTTTCAAAAGAAAAAAGGATAACAATAAAACGCGCAAGGACAGACAGCTAACAAAAGTGTGGGTAGAGCGCAGCGAGACACACCCGCAGAGAGCGGATGACTGTGAAGCAGGGCCAGCCGGGTCGGCGCAGCCTGCTCGGGTGGCGGCGCTAGCAAGCCCAGTAGCAGTCAGTGGTGATCCGCGTTGCGGGGTAAGCTCCTTAGCCAGTGCAGTGCTTAGAAAATTAAAAAAAAAAAAAAAAAACGAATTTGGCGGAGGGAATTTATTGATATATTTTCCTTACTGATCAGAGATCAGGACGGGGAAGCGAATGAAGGTAAAGAGAAGGACAAGAAGTGGGAGAAGAAGCCGAAGATTAGAAAATCCATTAACAATTGGGTTTCGGCCTTTCACATATTTATGAGCGTGGTACTGGAACGTGAGCCCGAACTGAACCAGTATTTAATCAAATACTTAGATACCATAACCCAGGCGCACAAGTGACTAGGTGGGTGGGCTTGGCTGAATTACAATGTCAAGTTTAGACAAAGCCTGGCCGAAGACCCAACCATGACCTGGCAGCACAGGATCGTGGACCTATGGCTAGAAGAGATGGCACCTAACAGGCCATACTGTCAGGAAGGGTCTTTTCAGTCCTTTCAGGCGCCGCAATGGCGGCAGACATCCCTGCCGAGCGGGTGCAGGGCATGCCGGCAGTTCAACGCTGGGAGTTGCACATGGCGGCCGTGCAAATTCCGACATGTATGCGCCAACGGCGGAGGGAATCACCCGGTCACCGTTTGCCGCACCAACCGGGACACCAAGTCCTATCGACCAGTGCAGCAATGAGGAGGTGACGGGCATGGCCCCAACCCCAATCAGGCTTGATCGAATGCGACCTTGGCTGCATGCCTACCCACATCGTGACAAGGCTCTCAATATCGAGAGCGGCTTTGCTCAAGGCTTCAAAATCCCGGTTGCGGACAAACCTCTCATACAAGGGACGCGCAACGCCCCATCAGTCCATAAATTCAGCCATGTAGGACAGAAAAAATTGCTAAAAGAAAGAGAATTGGGGAGGGTGGCGGGCCCATTCACGACCCCGCCCCTTCCGAAAATGGTGCTGTCCGCATTGGGAATCGTGCCAAAAAAGGAGCCTGGAAAATTTCAACTAATACACAATTTATCATACCCCGAAGGGAGTTCAGTGAACGATCAAATCGATCCGTCACTATGCTCGGTGAGATATACGACGATTGATCAAGCAATAGACATTATAAGGAAACGGGGACATCGGGCGGAGCTGGCAAAGGCGGATATTGAATCAGCCTTTCGACTCCTACCAGTACACCCGGAATCCTTTGTATTGTTGGGATTCCTCTTCAATGGGGAATATTATTTTGATAAATGCCTGCCCATGGGTTGCTCGATATCGTGCGCGTATTTCGAGCAATTCAGCACATTCATACATTGGGTTGTAGAAGATATCGCAGGGCCAGATACTGTAGTACACTACTTGGATGATTTCCTCTTCATAGGAAATGACCAGGAAGACTGCCGTAGGATCCTCAGCGTTTTTGAGCAAGTGGCAGAGCGCTTTGGCATTCCATTGGCAGTGGAAAAGACCTGCGGGCCCGTGGAGGCCATTACCTTTTTGGGCATTGAACTAGACGTATCAAAACAGCAGTCACGCCTTCCCGAAGACAAAATACAGAAATTGAGATCCGCCATTCGGGCCATTCAGGTCCGCAAAAAGGCTACGTTGGAACAATTCCAATCAATGCTCGGGCTGCTGTGTTTTGCTTGCAGAATTATGCCAATAGGGCGGATTTTCTGCTGTCGCATGGCTATGGCGACTAAAGGGATTCAAAAAAAAAAAAAAAAAAACACCACAAGATCAGGATCACTAAGGGCATAGAGGAGGACCTACACATGTGGGCACGCTTCTTGCAGTCCTTTAATGGTCTGGCTTTTTGGCAGGAACACCCAGTGTCGAATGAAGACCTCGACCTGTTCACAGATGCCGCAGGTGGATCCGGGTTTGGAATATATTTCAAAGGTGCATGGTGCGCTGAGGAATGGCCCCCTGACTGGCACTCCGTAGGGGCTACCAGAGATATCACCTTCCTGGAGCTTTTTCCCATAGCGGTAGCATTAGGCATGTGGGCCGCGCAGCTTCGCAACAAGGCGATCACATTCCACACCGATAACATGGTGGTAGTCTATGCAGTGAATGGGATGCGCGCACACACTCAAGGAGTGGTGTCACTTCTGAGGCAGATAGTGTTGACATGTCTAACGCACAATATAACCATCAGAGTGAAGCACATACCGGGCATTCTTAATAACATTGCCGATGCTCTCTCTCGTTCCAAGATCCTGCTCTTTCAATCACTGGCGCCCGAGGCCGACGCTATCAAGTTGGCCATCCCGGAACAGGCATGGGACCTTGGTCCACCGAAGTTTGGGAGCTGGTTCTGAGTTCCCTATCAGAGCGGACAAGAAGAAAATACTTAACGGCTTGGGACAAATTTCAGGCTTTCTGCGCAAAGAACGGGATCACAGACCCTTGTCCTACCACAGAGTCCAGCCTACGGTGGATCATGCAGGCAAAAAGGAAGGGTATCAAGAAGTCAGCGGTACAGGCGCAATTGGCGGTGATCGCATTCTTTGCAAAGGCAATGGGCAGGAGCAGCCCAAGGGCAGATTTCGTGATAACGAGGGTGATGAAAGGCTGGACGTCAGAACAGCCCCGCAGAAGAGATTTGCGGCGCCCCATAACACATCATATATTACGGAGGTTGATAGCGGTCGCGGGACGAATATGTTTTGATGACTTTGAGACCCAGCTCTTCCACTGTGCCTTTTCTTGGGCGTTCTTTGGAGCATTCAGGGTGGGCGAATTGGTCGCCTCGGCGAGTAAGGGTAACGCCGAAGGGGGCATTTTGGAACAAGATGTCAGTTTACACGATGGGATGCTCGTGCTGCATGTTCAGAGATCCAAGACAGACACAGCAGCGGGAGGCACCTTAATAAGGTTGGCCCCGCTACCGGGGGACCCATCCTGCCCAGTTAAAACCTTTGCCGAATATAAGCAAATTCGCCCGACAAGAGCGGGCCATTGCTTGGTACATTGGAATGGGGCGCCCCTCTCGCGCTTCCAATTTGCTAGGGTCTTCAAGCAGTCCTTGGAGGCGGTGGGCTTAGACTCGTGCTTCTACAGCACGCATTCCTTCCGTATTGGGGCTGCTTCAACGGCAGCCAGCCTGGGAATGACCAGAGAACAGATCATGAACATCGGTAGATGGCGCTCCGATAGGTACAAGCTATACGTACGCCCGGTTTAGCGCCATGGGCAAACCCCGCTGGGCAGATCAAAAAAAAAAAAAGGGGGGGGAGCTATGTTACGGGAGTTCTGAGATAGTTTATATTTTGGCATTATATTAATCACCTTGAAGTTGTCGTTTCAAACTTTGCAGTGAAGACAGTTGTACAGCGAAGGCTAACATGCCACTTCTCTTTTCAATAATAATGTTACGTAGGCAGAAAACCTGGCCAGGAAGCGTGGATATGCGGCCATTCGTTCGTGCACTGGGCCAAAAGGAGGACAAGCATCAGACCATAAGGGCTTAATCTTGCCCCCCCCCCCCCCACTGACAAGGTGGCGGTGAAGTGGATAGGCCGTCGAGGTATGGTATGGGAACAGCTAATCCCGCTCCTCCTGTGGTTAAGAAATGCAGGAGGAAGACCTTGGGTAATAGTAGTTCACCTCGGGGGCAATGACCTGAAGGGGAAGCGCAGTGTCGAGCTCACGAAGAAAATGCAGAAGGACCTGCAGACACTGGCGTCTACCTTTCCAGGAGCATCGCTGGTCTGGTCTCATATTATACCTCGGTGAGTCTGGAGAGGCGAATGGTCGCACTGGGCGGTAGAAAGGACAAGAAGAAAAGTGAACAGGTGGATGTCACGATTTAGGGACACTCTGTGAGGTTACAACATTGTTCACGATCTCATAGAGGAAAACTGCCCTGGCTTGTATCGCACAGACGGCGTACATTTGTCCGAAATTGGGATGGATGTGTTCCTCTGTGCCATACAGGACACGCTGGAATGCCTATGGCAGAGGCACGTGTTGGCCACAGCTAAGGGAGGAGAGCCATTAGGAGGTGGGGACCCCCCCGGCGAGCAAGGAGTCGCTGCCGGGAGGGATTGGCAGGAGAGATAGGGACCACCTCCTTTCTAGAGAGCGCACAGCCCAGACATGCTAAGGGGGAGTGGAACATATAGGAGGTGTCCGCAGACAGGACACAGAGTGGAAGCAGGAACAGTGTATAGAGGGCCTCCCGATGCTTTCACGGCGGGAGGGACGTGTATAGAGATTTCCAACGCAGCCCTGCTCACGCCTTTTTGACGGGACTTGGGCAGAGGCGGAACGGGACACTGTTGCAAGAGGAACAGCCCCAGAAGAGGGCCTGTAGTTCCAGGAAAGCATCCCCTTGACGATCTCATGCTATTTAGGAATGACGGCAGTGGGGAAAAGGCTTTGGACGGCAGCTTTTCCAGATATCCCTGCCGTCCGACAAGGACCTAACTAGAGTGGGCTGTGCCTCTGGAGAAGGGGTGAAAAGAAAAATGTAATTTAATGTAATTTACTGTATAATTGGTTCTAAGGTTGTTTAAAAGGATTGTGTAAATAGTTAATGTAGTAGGCTTATGCTGTGGCCAACAGTTTGATACTGTACTTTCCAAAGAAAATGTTGATATCCAAATAAATACTTCTTTCTTTTGTTGCAACCCGGATCGTGTGCAGTTATTTAGGCAGGAGGGGAGGGGAGGGGGGAGGAATGGGGAGGGGGATGGGGGAGGGAAGGGGGGGTAGCAACCCGAGGCCGTCGTGCTGGTCGCCTGGCTGAGAAATTCTACACCATACAGACAGAGTCAAGGAGTACCACAGGGATCATCACTATCAGCATTACTATTCATAAATATTTAACCCATAGGTATATTCCGTAAACATAAGATTAACTACCACATATACGCCGACAATATTATGCTATACACTCCACACAACCTATCCAACTTGAATCAGTGTAAAATAATAAATTGATTCAACAAAACAGTTCAATGGCTAACAAGCCACATGTTCAAAATCAACCCAATAAGACCAAAGTACTCTATGTTTTTAGAAACAAAACATTCACTCTGCCAAAAACTATCAGAATCGAGAACACAGTGCTGGAGATCAAAAACAAAGTAAGATACCTAGGTATAACACTAGACCAACATTTAAACTTCACAGCACACATCAACATAATCACAAGAGCAATTTACAATAAAATAAAGAGTTCGAAAGAACTTTCGCCCCCTTCTCAGACAGTATACCAGGCCATGTTATTTCTTCATCTGGACATTTGTAATAACATACTTCAATGTCTCTCCAAGCATATACTATATCAGCTTCAGCTAGCATAGCACACCGTAGCCAGAATTATAATGGGAGGAAAAAAATTTGATCATGTCACACCGATACTAAAACAATTACACTGGCTTCCATTAGCAAGCTGGAATAAATACAAAGCATTTTCAAAATAATTCAGAATCTATCAGCACAATACACACAGTCACCAGAAACAAAGAAACAAGGAAATGTATGCAAAACATGTTAGCCCTACCAAATGAGTTAACAAAATGCAATCAGGAAACATGGAAACGAGCCATCTCATTGTATGCTACAGACCTCTGGAAATCACTCCCCACAGAGTTAAGAAAGACTACAGAGCTCTCAGATTTCCACATGAAGCTAAAACCTCACCTATTCAAAGACCATTTTAAGGACTTATACTACACTCCCACAACAATAACTCAATATGCCCCTCTGTATGTAGTTTCTTAAATTCTAATTTGACATTATAGTGTTCTTGATGTTATACCAAGTTATTTGTTCTATGTAAAGTTAAAGTTATCAGTTCTATGTAAACAGCTTCAATTTCCTGACTAAGCAGTATAAAAAAAAACAGCCAAATAAATAAATGTTGTGTTTCTTCTTTAAAGTTTTTCATGTGTGCTCTGTATCCACACATTTCCATTGTTTATTATGCAAGTAGATGCTTGTTATATTTATTCATGACTATAAATAAAGAATTTTAAAAAATGAATGAAAATTAAATAAGCAAAATACTAATCTAGGAAATCTAGGGGTTTCCTTTTTTGAACTGGGCAGGGCGAATATATGTAGAAAAGTGATTCACTTTTAGAATGCATGTTAATTTTTCTGTAAATGTAAAACTGAGAACATGATAAAAGAAGATTTCTTGGGATAGAAGAAGGGATTTTAGATAACAATTGAACTAGTCACTAAAATAAAGAGATTCAAATGCAATGAGTGTTAGGTGCCTGAATGTATGAGATATATCCTCTTTATGTAAAACTGGGAGGTCACAATGATGGCAAAACAGAAAACGCATCCATACCAGTTGACCCAGACATCTGCTGCATATACATCACTGATCCACTGCAATGTGCCGCAGCAGAGACACTAAAGCCATGCTCACAGGTGTCCATGATGAGGAAAGCCATATTGGGCTACCCAATGTATGACCATAATGCATAGAAATATAGAATGATTGACTGCAAGTCACAGAAGAGCCAGAACTGTGTGAGGTAGGAAAGTGCACCCAGGCACAAAATAAACAATTGGGAATCAAACCCTGAACTTCTGATCATGAAGACATTGCACCAACCAGTAGGCTACACCACCACACAGTGCAACACAGATATGTAGATCCTGCAGATCTCTGATCAGACTGTATGTGCCAGTCATAGGTTGGACCCTCCACTACACATGAGGCACTGCACATGCAAAACAGCAATCTGCTGCTCAGGGGCAACCCAAGGGGGGTGCGGGGCCATGTGGGGAGACTCAGTCCGGGGCCTCATTTGCATAAGTATTTGAATAATGTTACCATTCACCAACTTTTAGTAAACATGCCTCTTAATGAATGCATGGATAAAGAAAGACTAAAAGATTTCTACATTATGTATTTATTTATTTTATTTATTTATTAGCAAGGCTTGATATACCGCCCATACCGAAGTGTCAGGGCGATGTACAATAACAAATGAGGAGGCTGCTAGAAGATTAAAGGAGGAAAGGAATGCCATTTGATTGACAGGAAAGCACTAGTGAGATATAGAGAGAAAGATAGGAAAGGAACGGAATTACACAACTAGACAGGCTGAACGCTGAGGGGAGGAAGGGGCAGAGGGAGGGGAGAAGGGGTGATGTATAATATCAGAATCATCACGAGGCTGCAGGGAGGTCGAAAGCCTGGGTGAAAAGATGGGTTTTAAGAAGAGCTTTAAAGTGAGGGAATGAAGGTTCAGTGCAGAGTGAGTGAGGGAGAGAGTTCCATAGGGCGGGACTCGGAATAAAGAATGCAGAGTGAAAAGTGAGTTCAAGATGTGCTTGGGATGGGGAAGGAAGAAAAAGGTGATTACTATGGGTGGACCGGAGGAAGCGAGGAGCAGGCTGGTGGTAAATAAGATCAGATAAATACTGGGGAACACCGGTGTGAAGAACTTTGTGGGTGGTGATGAGGTACTTATAGATGAATCTGAATTTAATGGGAAGCCAGTGAAGAGAGAGAAGGCAAGGAGTGACGTGGTCAAAAGGGGAAGAGTGAGTGATTAGACGGGCGGTGGTCTTTTGGATGAGTTGAAGTCGACGGAGCTGGTAGGAGGGAAGGCCGGCGAAAATTGAGTTACAATAGTCCAAATGGGAGATTACAAGAGAGAGAACCAGGGTGGTGAGGGAGTTACTATAATCCGTGCCAACCACCAGGCACATTAGGAACTACTACAAACACTACCCATTTAGAACCCATAGGAAATCCGCCCTATCCTAACAGCACTACCAGGACTCACAAAGCACCATACACTACCTATCAAAAGGCAACACTGCAAATATTAAACCAATACATTTCAGAGAATAACAATACATGACCTAATGGGGAAAGAGAACAAGTGGCAATGTCAAATAGGAATTATATAAACATAATACCTCAGCTCAGTTACACATGCAGAACATAGACCATCACCAAACAAGGAATCACAATTTAGAAACAGGAAGACAATAATTAAACTGGGAACCCCAAAAGCCAAACTTGGAATGTACAACAACACTGTAGAAATAAAACTATAAATTAATTTCCTCTTGTACTAAACAAAGCACAGACGTTAATGATGCACATTTCCCAGAGCTGACATATTCCAGTTAATAAATTCAAAATAAAGAGATATTTTTCTACCTTTTGTGCATTTTTTTTTCAGTTGCAATTGCTCCAGCCACTTTCTTCTGGTTTCTTCGTGTCTTCTGCTAACTCTCCATCGTCTGCTGTCCATTTGTCCTTTCTTCTCTCTTCGAGTTTTTTTCCATTCTCTCTCTACATCTGCTTTAACATACTAATCTTTCTCCTTTTGCTCTTTCCTCATTCCTATATCATCCACTCATATTTTATCCCTCTATCCTCAATCCCCACTTACTCTCCCAATATCTGGCCAATTGTAGATTTGTCTTCCCTCCCACACAAAATATTTTTCCCTCTCTATTTCACTCTCCCAGCTCCATCCCATTCTAATCCTCCCCCAACATCAGCTCCCTTCTAGTTCCAGCCCCACCCAGCATCCGCTCCCTTCTAGTCCCCACACCAGCCCATTTCCAGTCCTAGCCCCTCATAAGCCCATTTCCAATCCTATCCTAGCCCCACCATCAGCCCATTTCCAGTACTAGCTCCCCCATCCATTTCCAGTCCTATCTAAGTCCATCCATCAGCTCATTTCCAATCCCAGCCCCCCATCAGCCCATTTCTAGTCCTTTCCTAGCCCCACATCAGTCCATGTCAAATCCTAGCTCCCCTCCACTCAGCCCATTTCCAATCCAAGCCCCCACCACAGCCCATTTCCAATCTTAGCACCCCCCAAACAGCCCATTTCCAGTCCTATCCTAGCACCTCCATCAGCCCATTTCCTGTCCTAGCCCCCACCCACTCAGCCCATTTCCAGTCCTAGCTCCCCCTCACAGCCCATTTCCATTCCAAGTCCTCATCCCCATCAGCTATTTGCAGTTCAAGCACCCCTTCCACTCAGCCCATTTCCAGTCCTAGCAACCCCCCCCCAGCCAATTACCAGTCCTAGCCCTCCCATAGCCCATTACCAGCACTAAGCCCCCCCATAACCCATTACCAGTCCTAAGCCCCCCATCAGCCAACTTCCAGTCCTAATCCCCATCACCCCCTTTTCAGTCTTAGCCCCCCCATAGCTCATTACCAGTCCTAATCCCCCATCAGCCCACTTCCAGACCTAACGCCCCCATCAGCCCATTTCAAGTCTTAGCTCCCCCATAGCCCATTACCAGTCCTAACCCCCCATCAGCCCATTTCCAGTCCTAATCCCCATCACCCCCTTTTCAGTCTTAGCCCCCCCATAGCCCATTACCAGTCCTAATCCCCCCTCAGCCCACTTCCAGACCTAACGCCCCCATAAGCCCATTTCAAGTCTTAGCTCCCCCATCGCCCATTTCCAGTCCTACCCCCCCCATCAGTCCATTTCCAGTCTTAGCTCCCCCATAGCCCATTACCAGTCCTGACCCCCCATCAGCCCATTTCCAGTCCCAGCCCCCCCCCCCGAGCCCATTACCAGGTCTACCCCCATCAGCCCATTTCCAGTCTTAGCCCCCCCATAGCCCATTACCAGTCCTAAACCCCCCATCTGCCCATTTCCAGTCCTAGCCCCCCAATAGCCCATTACTAGTCCTACCCCCCATCAGCCCATTTTGAGTCCTAGCGCCCTCCCCTCACAGTCCATTTCCATTCCAAGCCCCCGTCCCCATCAGCTATTTGCAGTTCAAGCCCCCCTTCCACTCACCCCATTTCCAGTCCTAGCAACCCCTCCAGCCCATTACCAGTCCTAACCCTCCATCAGCCACCTTCCAGTCCTAGTCCCCATCAGCCCATTTCCAGTCTTAGCCCCCCCATAGCCCATTACTAGTCCTATCCCCCCATCATCCCATTACCAGTCATAGCCCCCCATAGCCCATTACTAGTCCTAACCTCCCTCATCAGCCCATTTCCAGTCTTAGCCCCCCATAGCCCATTACCAGTCCTAACCCTCCATCAGCCCATTTCCAGTCCTAACACCCCATCAGCCCATTTCAAGTCTTAGCTCCCCCATAGCCCATTACCAGTCCTAAACCCCCATCAGCCCATTTCTAGTCCTAGCTCTCCCATAGCCCATTACCAGTCCTAACCCCCCATCAGCCCATTTTCAATCCTAGCTCTCCCATAGCCCATTACCAGACCTAACCCCCCATCATCCATTTCCAGTCTTAGCCCTCCATAGCCCATTATCAGTCCTAACCCCCCATCAGCCCATTTCCAGTCCCAGCCCCCCCCCATAGCCGATTACCAGGTCTACCCCCATCAGCCCATTTCCAGTCTTAGCCCCCCCCATAGCCCATTACCAGTCCTAAACCCCCCATCTGCCCATTTCCAGTCCTAGCCCCTCCATAGCCCATTACTAGTCCTACCCCCCATCAGCCCATTTCCAGTCCTAGCGCCCTCCCCTCCCAGCCCATTTCTATTCCAGGCCCCCGTCCCCATCAGCTATTTGCAGTTCAAGCCCCCCTTCCACTCAGCCCATTTCCAGTCCTAGCAACCCCTGCAGCCCATTACCAGTCCTAACCCTCCATCAGCCACCTTCCAGTCCTAACCCCCCATCAGCCCATTTACAGTCTTAGCCCCCCCATAGCCCATTACTAGCCCTATCCCCCCATCATCCCATTACCAGTCATAGCCCCCCATAGCCCATTACTAGTCCTAACCTCCCTCATCAGCCCATTTCCAGTCTTAGCCCCCATAGCCCATTACCAGTCCTAACCCCCCGTCAGCCCATTTCCAGTCCTAACCCCCCCATCAGCCCATTTCCAGTTCTAGCTCCTTCCCCTCACAGCCCATTTCTATTCCAAACCCCCTCCCCATCAGCTATTTGCAGTTCAAGCCCCCCTTCCATTCAGCCCATTTCCATTCCAAGCCCCGTCCCCATCAGCTAATTGCAGTTCAAGCCCCCTTCCACTCAGCCCATTTCCAGTCCTAGCAACCCCTTCAGCCCATTACCAGTCCTAGCTCCCCCATAGCCCATTACCAGTCCTAAGCCCACCATAACCCATTACCAGTCCTAAGCCCCCCATCATCCAACTTCCAGTCTTAGCCCCCCCATAGCCCATTACCAGTCCTAACCCTCAATTAGCCAACTTCCAGTCCTAACCCCCCCTTCAGCCCATTTCCAGTCTTAGCCTCCCCATAGCCCATTACTAGTCCTACCCCCCATCATCCCTTCCAGTCTTAGCCCACCCATAGCCCATTACCAGTCCTAACCCCCCATCAGCCCATTTCCAGTCCTAGCCCCCCATAGCCCATTTCCAGTCCTAGCCCCTCCCCATCAGCCCATTACCAGTCCTAACCCCCCATCAGCCCACTTCCAGTCCTAGCCCCCCATAGCCCATTATTAGTCTTACCCCCATGAGCCCACATCCAGTCTTAGCCCCCCTGTAGCCCATTACCAGTCCTAACCCCCCCCCCCCCCATAGCCAATTACCAGTCCCAACCCCCTCCCCCCCCCCCTCAGCCCAGGTAGATTAAAAAACAAACAAACTGGCTGCTACTGCCACTGCCGCAGTGGCAATGGCAGAATCAAGCATCCTGCGGGGCCCCCCCTGCCCGCAGAGTCCTCCCTGCCTGCAGAATCCTCCCTGCAACATCAGCTCCCAAAGCGTGGGCTTTTCAGAGCCGCAAAGGGAGAGTTTCCCTTTCTTGCGGCTCTGTTAATCCTGCCGGGGCTGATGGGATTTCTCCTCAGCCCCGGCAGGCTTAACAGAGCCGCGAGAGGTCAGAGAAGCTTTCCCTTCATGGCTCTGAAAGCAGACGCTGAGGGAGCTGATGCTGTAGGGAAGGCTCTGCCAGGCAAGGGTGGCCCCGCGGGACACTTGATTCTGCCACTGCCATGGTGTCAGCGGCAGCAGAAGCCTTTTTTTTTTTATCTACCTGGGCTGATGCAGAATGTTTTTTGCGTGGGCCCCTGTGCAAAAAACATTCTTGCTCAATGGACGGGCCAGCCCTGCTGCTGCTGAAGAACCAATGGAGAATGCGCTGATCCTGCAAATCAGCTCAGTAAGATGCACTGGCTGCATGTGCTACATGCATATAACAACAGCAAGCCATGCTGCAGAGCTGTTTCAGCTATCACCCTGAGGATGAGGAGGGTTGTCCAGCATCTGGTCAACTGAACATACACTGTTAGAGATGGTCTCTGCTGGTTCTGCTATAGGTCCATATAATTGCTAGTGTGTGTGGCATGTATTGTCTGTAGTGCTTTTTCACCTTGTTTCCTGTATGTGACAGTGATAGTAATAGTGTCAGCTTAACTCTATGTTCTGCCCGTGTTGGACACTAGTTCTCTGATAACAGTGTGGATTAGTAGGTCAAGTCAATATGCTGTTGCAATGGACAGCTACTGCAGTGATGTTGTATAGGCTGGTGTGGGGTTACTGTTACTGTACTGCTATAAACTACTGCTGCCCCAAACATTGAGGACTAACATTTGACTATACAACATGCAGTAAGACTGCCTCTGCTGCCTTTCACTGGGCTGTGTCAGCCAAGCAGAAACCAACTGCAGTTGGTCTGCAAGTCAGCATGCAGTGTGATCACAAGCACCCTGCCCTGGGATACTCAGCATTGACACCCAGCCATTTCCTCAGTGATTGGCATCCTCAGACAGAGAATGCATTCAAATCACTGGAGCCATAAGAACATAAGATATGCCATACTGGGTCAGATCAAGGTCCATCAAGCCCAGCATCCTGTTTTCAACAGTGGTCAATACAAGTCACAAGTAACTAGCAGTTTTCCCAAAAGACACAGGTTCCACAATGCTTGTATTGGGTCAAGCAGTGGATATTCTGGGTCCACTTTAATAATGGTTTATGGACCTATCCTCCAGGAACTTATTCAAACCTCTCTCAAACCCGGCTACACCAACAGCTTTCATCACATCCTCTGGCAGCAAAATTCCAGAGTTTGATTACACGTTGAGTGAAAAAATATTTTTTCTTATCAGTCCCAAACAGGTTACCCTGAAGATTCATTGCATGCCTCCTAGCCTTTCTACATTTTGATGGCATAAACAATCGATCTATGTCTACCCGTTACACTCCATTTATTAATCCATAGACCTCTATCATATCTCCCCTCAGCTGTCTCTTTTCGATGTTGAAGAGCCCTAACCTTTTTAGCCTCTCTTCATAGGGGTATCCTTCGATCCCCTTTACCATTTTGGTGGCTCTTCTTTGTACCCTTTCTAATAACGCTATATCCCTTTTAAGATATGGCAACCAAAATTGCAAACAATACTCAAGGTGTGGTTGCACCATGGAACGATACACAGGCATTATAATATCCTTTGTTTTATTCTCCATTACTTTTCTTATGATACCTACCATTCTATTTGCTCTCTTGGCCGCTGCTGCACAATGGGCGGAGGGTTTTAATATGTTATCCACAATGACGTCTAAATCTTTTTTCCTGGGTGGAACCTTGCATCGTGTAACCATTTTGGGTTTTTCTTTCCTAGGTGTATAACTTTGCACTTGTCCACATTAAATTTCATCTGCCATTTGGATGCCCAGTCTTCCAGTTTATCAAGATCCTCTGGCAATTTTCCACAATCCTCATCTGTTCTAACAACTTTGAATAGTTTTGTGTCAACTGCAAATTTGCTAACCTCACTCGTTATTCCCATTTCCAGGTCATTTATGAATATGCTAAAAAACAGCGAACTCAGCACAGATCCCTGGGGTACTCCACTATTCAACTTTCTCCATTGGCATAATTGGCCATTTAACCCTAACCTCTACTTTCTATCTTTTAACCAGTTCCTGATCCACAATAGTACACTGCCTCCTATCGCATGACTTTTTAATTTTGCCAAAAGTATCTCATGAGGGACCCTGTCAAAGGCTTTCTAAAAGTCCAGATACACTATATCAACTGACTCACGTTTGTCTGTTTGTTCACACATTTAAAAAAACATAATAGATTAGTAAGACAACACCTTCCTAGGCTAAAGCCATGTCGGCTGTCTTCCATTTATTTAGACAGTTTTGTATACCGCCTTATCCTTCAATCAAAGCGGTCACAACACAATTGGGGGATACATTTAACACGCGGGGATATGAGACACATACACTAATACTTACAGGGAACATGGGCAATGGAGGGTTTAGTGGCTTGCCCAAGACCACAAGGAGCATCTGTGGGACTAGAAACCCCAGTCCTTCCGGCCCAAGGTTGCTGTCCTCTAGTGGGATTTGAACCTCCGATCTTCCGGCCTGAAGTACCTTGCCCCAACCACTAGGCTACTCCTCCCTCCTTTCCATTCCCTCCCTCCCTTCCATTAAGCCATGACTATTTCCATGTTCAGTAATTTTGTTCTTTATGATGCTTTCCATGATTTTTCCTGACACTGACGTCAGGCTCAACGGTCTGTAGTTTCCCAGATCACCCATTGAACCTTTTTAAAAATTGGCGTTACATTGACCAGCCTCCAGTCTTCAGGTATTACAGATGATTTTAATGATAGTTCACAGATTACTAATAGTAGTAGCAATCTCATATTTCAGTTCTTTCAAAACCCTTGGATGTAAACCATCCAGTCCACGTGATTTGCTACTCTTCAGTTTATCAAATAGTTGTAATGCATCTTCTCTGTGTATCGATATTTCTTTCAATTCTTCCACAGCATCTCCTTTAAATACTATTTCAGTCATGGGTAACATTCCTACATCTTCCTCAGTAAAGACCGAAGGAAAGATTTCATTCAGTCTCTCCGCTATGGCCTTGTCCCCTCTTAGTGCCCTCTTTACCCCTCTATCATCTAATGGTCCAACTGACTCTCTCACAGGTTTTTTTGCTACAAATGTACTTGGAAAAGTCTTTATTATGTGTTTTTGCTTCCACAGCAAGCTTCTTCTCAAATTCTTTCTTTTCTTGCCTTACCAATGCCTTGCATCTAACTTGCCAGTGCTTGTGTTGTTTCTAGTTTTCGTCATTTGGCTCCCTTTTCCATTTCCTGAAAGAATCTTTTTGAGCAGTATCAGCCTCTCTGATCTCACCTTTAAACCATGCTGGCAGTTTTTTGGACTTCCTTCCACTTTTCTTAAAGTATGGAATACTGCTGGTCTGGGCTTCCAAGATAGTCTTTTTAAACAACACCCAAGCTCATTTAAATATGGTAATAAAGGTATTAGCTATTAAACCCAGAGGCTGAGCACCAGATTTTTTAACACTAGGGCTTTAACACCAGGTCTGATGAGGAGTAAGAGGTTGGTTTGCTCTTTTGCAGTCAGCGTTAGTGATGAGAGGTCTGTGGAATGCTATATTGAACATACTGTACATCAATATTATTCTGGCATAAGCATTACTGAATTATGTTATGGCAGCAGTCCAACATGCTGGACTGCTGAAATAATGCAATACAATGACGTTACTGCACAGAGTAATATCATTATTAATGCCAAAATATCATTCCAGCACATTCACATACAGTAATCTAGATGCATTAAAACTCTGTGCCCAGCTGCAATTTTCCCGATAAGAACAATATTTATGTGCGGCATAACATTTCAGCACTGGTGCACAAGTGTCAATAGAGTTTGTTTTGTACACAAATATAGCTGCTGCTAGTGTGTGCATGCTTTCACTGTCCTCTGTCATGTAAGCACAAATGTTTATGTAGAATATGTCTAAGTGCTCCCAGTGGTATATATTGAGTGAGCTGTGGTGGTGCTGTGGGATATGATCATAAGCTATGAACCACATGTGCCTCTGTTCAAACCTAAGTGCATTATCTGCATTTGCTTCAGGGAAGATGGTTCTGTACCTACCTGCCAGTGTGAGAGATCTTTTTAAAACAGGCATACCGCATGCACCTATATGTCTTCACTGTTGTCTACAAATAATGGTCCACTAAAAGTAAAAGAGTGGAGGAGAAGCCTAGTGGTTAGGGCAACAGCCTTATACCCAAGAGACCAGGGTTTGATTTGCAGTGATACTACTTGTGACCTTGGGTAAGTCACTTTAACCTCCATTGCCACAGAAGAACAAGCCTAGCAATCTACTTCCAGTCATACTTGCCAAGAAAACCCAGGAGCTGCTGGATTGCTAGGAATCAGCATTGACTTGATGCCACTTAAAAAAAAATGGAGGATGGAGATGGGTCGATAGAAGGATAGGTAGGATAATGTGAGAGTTTCTTGAGAAGTGTAACTACAGAATGCTTGAAGGCTGCATGGACAGTTGCAGTGGAGAGCAATAGGTTGAGAATATGAGAGGTGAAAGGGACAACAGTGGAGGAGATGGGGCTTAGGAGATGGATGGGGATTGGATCAGTCAAGCAGGTAGAGAGTTTGGAGGAGGAAAGAAGGGGTGCGGTTTCCTCCTCAGAGATCACAGAAAAGGAAGAGAGAGTACCAGAGGTAGAGGGGGAAAGTTGGAAATACATTTCTTTCTGTTATAGAGGTTTTACAGTCTGGATGTCAGTTGCTTCTCCTCCTAGGAATTGTGATTTTTCAATCAGTTCAGGTACCTGGGTATGTAAAAAGAAACACAGAATGATAACAGATCACTTCACTTCTAGTATTATTGCCAAAATGCCATAGGAGGAAGTTCCCAGAGTATGCAGTAGCAGCTGGCCCATCTATTACAGATTGTTCTTCAGTAATTGCAGGTTTGTTTCATTAAATAACACTACCTATTCCTCAGGAATACTAGATGGGTTTCAACAAGCTACTGTGCTCAGGGAGAAAAAGTGATAAGAGCCAGGGCAGCAGCTTCCAGCACCTGTGCAGGGCATGCATCCACTTCTTTATTTACTAGGAGGAAACCCGCCTACTTGAACTGTCTTACTGATTGACTATCATCCACCTTAGAAAATAGATTGTACTGACCATGTAATGTTCCTGCCTTCTGATGGTTGGAGGATTCAGGATCAGGGACAACAGATCAATCAGATGTCAATAAAGAGCATTTTCAGAAAAATGAGGAAGGGCTTGTGATTATTATTCTCTGCATGAACTTCCACTACATACTGTATGTACATATGTTCTTTGTAAATAAGTTATGTTTCAGAGCATCCTTCGCATGTCTCAATGCGTGGATAAGACAATGGTGCAGAGATGAGGGTTTTGGATTTGTTAGGAACTGGGGAACATTCTGGGGAAAGGAGGGGCTCTTCCGAAGGGATGGGCTTCACCTTAACCAGGATGGAACCAGGCTGCTGGCATTAACCTTTAAAAAGGAGATAGAGCAGCTTTTAAACTAGATATTAGGGGAAAGCCGACAGTCGACCAAGAGCGGATGGTTCGGAAGAATGTATCTTTGAAGCATACTACCAAAAGCAGAGAGGTTCCACAAAAGAGTAAAGTAGCCCAAATGCCCTCAAGTATGGAGCAGACTGAGCTTAAAGATCCCAAATTACCCATGTCTAACAATAGCCAAATTAATATGAGTAAAATACATTCTCTAAAATACTTGTATGCAAATGCTAGAAGTCTAAAAAATAAGATGGGAGAGTTAGAATATATAGCACTAAATGAAAGGTTAGATATGATTGGAATATCAGAGACATGGTGGAAGGAGGACAACCAGTGGGACACTGTGATACCTGGGTACAAACTATATCGTAATGATAGAGCTGATCAAATTGGTGGAGGGGTTGCTCTCTATGTTAGAGAGGGCATTGAGTCAGAAAGGATTAAAGTTTTGCAGGAAACAAAATCTGCTGTAGAATCTATATGGATTGAAATTCCATGTAAAAGGGGGAAGGTAATGGCAGTGGGGGTGTACTATCGAACGCCTTGCCAGAATGAACAAATGGATGATGAAATGCTCAAAGTAATCAAGAAAGTTAACAAAAGTTACAGTGCAGTAATAATAATGGGTGATTTCAACTACCCCGGTATCGACTGGGTCAGTGTCACGTCAGGACATGCTAGGGAGATAAAGTTCCTAGATGAAATAAATGACTGCTTCTTGGAGCAGCTGGTTCATGAACCAACCATAGGGGAAGCCATATTAGACCTAGTCCTTAGTGGAACACCAGATCTAGTGCAAGAGATAAGGTTGTTGGGGCCACTTGGCAATAGTGATCATAGCATGATCGCCTTTGATATAATTAGTGGAGGAGGGATAGTAAGGAAATCCACAGTACTACCTTTTAACTTTCGAAAGGGAAACTATGATAAAATGAGGAAAATAGTTAAGAAAAAACTAAAAGGAGCAGTTGCAAAGGTTAAAGACGTACATCAGGCTTGGCTGTTGTTGAAAAATGCTATCTTGGAAGCCCAGACCAGCTGTATTCCACGCTTTAAGAAAAGTGGAAGGAAGTCCAAAAAACTGCCAGCATGATTTAAAGGTGAGGTCAGAGAGGCTGTTGTTGGCAAAAAAGCATCTTTCAGGAAATGGAAAAAAGAGCCAAACGACAAAACCTGGAAACAGCACAAGCACTGGCAAGTCAAATGCAAGGCATTGATAAGGCAGGCAAAGGGAGAATTTGAGAAGAAGCTTGCTGCGGAAGCAAAAACGCGAAGTAAAGACCTTTTCAAGTACATTCGTAGCAAAAAACCTGTGAGAGAGTCAGTTGGTCCTTTAGATTATAAAGGGGTTAAAGGAGCACTAAGAGGCGACAAGGCGATAGCGGAGAGATTGAATGAATTCTTTGCTTCAGTCTTTACTGAGGAAGATGTAGGGATGTTACCCATGACTGAAGTGGTATTTTAGGTGCGGAAGAATTGAAGGAAATATCGATACATCGGGAAGATGTATTACAACTATTAGATAAACTGAAGAGTAGCAAATCACCTGGGCCGGATGTTATACATCCAAGGGTGTTGAAAGAACTGAAATACGAGATTGCAGACCTGCTATTAGTAATCTGTGAACTATCATTAAAATCATCTCTAATACCTGAAGATTGGAGGATCGCCAATGTAACACCAATTTTTTAAAAGGGTTCCAGGGGTGATCCGGGAAACTACAGACCAGTGAGCCTGACATCAGTACCGGGAAAAATGGTAGAAACCATCATAAAGAATAAAATTACTCAGCATGTAGATAGTCATGACCTAATGGGAGACAGCCAACATGGCTTTAGACAAGGAAGATCTTGTCTTACTAATCTGTTATGTTTTTTTGAAGGAGTGAATAATCAGGTGGACAAAGGTGAGTCGGTTGATATTGTGTATCTGGACTTTCAGAAAGCCTTTGACAAGCTCCCTCATCAGAGACTTTTGGCAAAACTAAAGAGTCATGGGATAGGAGGCAGTGTACTATTGTGGGTCAGGAACTGGTTAAAAGATAGAAAGCAGAGGGTAGGGCTAAATGGCCAATTTTCCCAATGGAGAAAGGTGAATAGTGGTGTACCCCAGGGATCTGTGCTGGGTCCGCTGCTTTTTGACATATTCATAAATGACCTGGAAAGTGGAATAACGAGTGAGGTTATCAAATTTGCAGATGACACAAAACTATTTAAAGTTGTTAAAACCCAAGAGGATTGTGGAAAATTACAAGAGGATCTTGATAAATTGGAAGACTGGGCATCAAAATGGCAGATGAAATTTAATGTGGACAAGTGCAAGGTTATGCACCTAGGGAAGAACAACCCAAACTATGGTTACACGGTGCAAGGTTCCACATTAGGAACCACCACCCAGGAAAAAGATTTAGGCGTCATTGTGGATACTATGTTAAAACCCTCGGCCCAGTGTGCAGCAGCGGCCAAGAGAGCAAATAGAATGCTAGGTATGATAAGGAAAGGAATGGAAAATAAAACAAAAGGTATTATAATGCCTCTATATTGTTCCATGGTGAGACCGCACCTTGAATATTGTGTGCAATTCTGAACGCCGTATCTTAAAAAGGATATAGCGATTTTAGAAAAGGTTCAGAGAAGAGCCACCAAAATGGTAAAGGGGATGGAAGGATACTCCTATGAAGAAAGGCTAAAAAGGTTGGGGCTCTTTAACCTGAAAAAGAGACGGCTGAGGGGAGATATGATAGAAGTCTATAAATTAATGAACGGAGTGGAACGGGTAAACGTAGATCGATTGTTTACCTTATCAGAATATAGAAAGACTAGGGGACATGCAATGAAGCTACAGGGTAAACTATTTAAGACTAATAAAAGAAAATATTTTTTCACTCAACGTGTAATCAAACTCTGGAATTTGTTACCGGAGGATGTAGTAAAGGCTGTTAGTGTAGCTTTGTTTTAAAAAAGGTTTGGACAAGTTCCTGGAGGAAAGGTCCATAAACCATTATTAAGAAGGGACCCAGGATATCAATGCTTGAACCAATACAAGCATTGTGGAACCTGTGTCCCTTGGGGAAACTGCTAGGTACGTATGACCTAGATTGGCCACTGTTGGAAACAGAATACTGGGCTTGATGGACCTTGGTCTGACCCAGTATGGCATATCTTATGTTCTTATGTTACCCCGCCCCTCCCCCCCCCCCGAGTTTCATAATAAGTTCTTTGTAAATTTGTGAATTATAATGTAATCCGCTTTGATTTAATGATAAAGCGGTATATAAAAACTGTTAATTAGATAAATAAATAGAAGCAGGACTTACAGCTTTTTGTCTTTAATTTTAACTGCTTTAAAAAGTGTGCTTTTTAAATGGCTTAATATAACCAATGTGCAGAAACGTTTTGCAGTTACTGCATGGTAATTACCCAAATGACGGAGTAGTAACTGCAAAGCTTTTGTGTTAACTGTTGGTTGTTCCCAGCACCTGCCCATGCAGTTAATACAGGAAAAAACATTTACTGTAAATTAAATTCATGAGAGAGAACGTGGCTGGAGGTGTCTGTAAGTGATCTACTGTCTCTTTACTACTTTCAGCTCTCTCCACATGGTGCCTCCGCCTTTGACCCCTTCCTCCCTTGCTGCCCAAACCCCAGCTGACTATTTCCATGACAAAATCCACAAAATCAACCTCCAATTTTCCTCAAAGTCAGCTACTTCCCCTCCTTCCCTTCTTCACTTCCATCTTTCCCCCTCTATCTCTGGTACTCTCTCTTCCTTTTCTGTGATCTCTGAGGAGGAAACTGCACACCTTCTTTCCTCCTCCAAACTCACTACCTGCTCGTCTGATCCAATCCCCATCCATCTCCTAAGCCCCATCTCCTCCACTGTTGTCCCTTTCACCTCTCATATTCTCAACCTATTGCTCTCCACTGCAGCTGTCTCTGCAGCCTTCAAGCATTCTGTAGTTACACTTCTCAAGAAACTCTCACTTTATCCTACCTGTCCTTCTATCAATCCATCTCCATCCTCCCTTTCATTTCTAAACTACTTGAACGTGTGGTTTACTGCCATTGCCTTGACTTTCTCTCCTCCTGGATCTTTTAGAATCTAGCTTTCATCCTTTACATTCTATTGAAATGGCTCTTGCCAAAGTCTCCAGTGACTTGTTCATGGCAAAATACAAAGGCCTTTACTCAGTCCTCATCGTTCTTGACCTCTCTGCTGCTTTTGACACTGTTGATCACAACCATCTCCTTAATACCCTGTCCTCGCTTGGTTTTAAGGGCGCTGTACTATGCTGGTTCTCCTCTTATTTCTTCCATCACTCTTTCGGAGTTTGTTCTGGTGGATCCTCCTCTACTGCTATCCCTCTCTCGGTTGGTGTACCCCAAGGATCTGTCTTGGGTCCACTCTTTCTCTCTCTATATACCCAGTCCCTTGATGTACTCATCTCTTCCCATGGCTTTCAGTACCATTTTTATGCTCATGACTCCCAGATCTACCTCTCTACACCTGAAATTTCTCCGGCAATACAGACCCAGATCTCTGCCTGCCTTTCTGACATTGCTGCTTGGATATCTCACCGCCACTTGAAATTGAACATGGACAAGGCAGAGCTTCTTATTTTTCCCACTAAAACCTCCTCTCCTCTTTCTCCATTCTCAGTCTCTATGGATAACTCTCTATTCCTTCCTGCTTCCTCAGCTCGCAACTTTGGTGTCATCTTTGACTTCTCTCTTTCCTTCTTCACACATAGCCATCTGATAGCTAAGTCCTGCCATTTCTTTCTCTATAACATCAACAAAATCCACCCATTCATTTCTGAACACACTACTAAGACACTTATCCACTCCTTAATCACCTCCCGTCTTGACTATTGTAACCTACTCCTCGTTGATCTCATTTTGAATCATCTCTCTCCCCTTCAATCTGTTTAACACTCTGCTGTGCAGCTAATTTTCCACCAGCCTCATCATGCTCATAGTCCCCCCTCTTCTCAAGCAACTTCATTGGCTCCTTATTCGTTTCCATATCCAGTTCAAACTTCTCCTGCTGACCTATAAATGCATTCACTCTTCAGCTCCTCACTACCTTTCCTCTCTTATCTCTCTCTATACCTCCCCTCAGGAATTCCGCTCTTCTGGCAAATCGTTATATCTGTGCCCTTCTCCTCTAATGCTAACTCCAGACTTCATTCCTTTCACCTTGCTGTACCTTATACTTGGAACAAAATACCTGAGTTTGTATGTCAGGCACCTTTTCTGACTCTTTTCAACTCCAGGCTGAAAACTCAACTGTTCACTGCTGCTTTCAGATCTTGATTCACCTGATCTCCTTGTGTTTCACTTGTGTTGTCTGTCTTGACTAGATTTAAGCTCTGATGAACAGGGACTGTCTCTTACATGTCTGTACAGTGCTGCGTATATCTTGTAGTGCTATATAAATGCTCAGTAGTAGTAGTAGTATTTTGAAAGTTAAAAGGTAGTTCTGTGGATTTCTTTGCTGTCCTTCCTCCATTTATGAAATCAAATGCGATCGTACTTTGATCACTATTGCTTATCTCTTGTACCAGATCTGGTGTTCCACTAAGGACTAGGTCCAAAATGGCTTCCCTTATTGTCGATTCATGAACCAGCTGCTCCAAGAAGCAGTCATTTATTTCATCCAAAAACTTTATCTCCTGAGCATGTCCTGCCGTGAAACTGACACAATCGATACCTGGGTAATTGAAATCACCCATTATTATAACTGTATTGTAACTTTTGTTAGCTTCCCTGATTTATTTGAGCATTTCATCATCCATTTGTTCATTCTGGCCCCTGCCATCACCTTCCCCTGTTGATATGGAATTTCGATCCATGGACCCAATAAGGACCCAAGCTCCTTCCGACCAATATCAAGTCTTCTTTTTTTAATCAAGATAATTGAAAAAAATAGTACAGCAGCAACTACAGGACCACATAGACACCTATTCCCCATTGGACCCTCACCAGTATGGATTCAGACAAAATCATAGTGTGGAAACACTAATTGCATCACATACGGACACCCTTGTAATGGGCATCAGTAACATACAGGAAGGCTTCGTTCTATGCTTTATAGATATAACTGCTGCATTTGACTCTGTTAACCATGATTAATTAATTTTATTTATTTATTTGGTTCTTCTATACCACCCCTTCCAGAGATCAGAGGCAGTTTACAATTAACAGGTTGAAAAACATTTACATGGAACAGTAGGAAAACTATTTCCAGGTAACATCCAAAAAACAATTTTGAGTCAACTTAGTGGAGCTTTGCAGCCCCGCTGGTTATTATTTACATATTTACAGGTACATATATTCGCATGATCAGTTGTTGCATCCTAGCTGTGATGAGGATCAGTGAGCTTTATGTGTGGACAGCTGTTGGTGGTAGCTTGTATGATGAAGGGATGGGGAGGGGGGGTTATTGGGTTCCTCATTTGTGGGAAGGGAGGTGTTTCTGTAGAGTTTTCGAAATGTTGAGAGAATAGGAGCGTTTTAAGTCCTTTTCTGAATAGCTGCAGATCCTTTGTCATGCGGATTGCTAGTGACTGGTTGATGTGAATGAAAAGGCTCTGGAGCTCGCACATTTTTTCGTTTTACAGAGGTTTTTGGGTATGACAAGTGAGTGGTTTGCATTTTCTCTTCATGTCCTGGATTGAGGCGGTGTGTGTAGTAGAGTGGTTAGGTGGGAGGGGGAGATGTTATTAATTGGCTTGAATGTTGTGAGAAGTATTTTATATTTTATGCGGCTATGTATAGGGAGCTAGTGGAGATCATATAGGATAGGGGTTATGTGTTCGGCTAGGAGGGCTTTGGAGACAATCCTGGCAGAGATGTTTTGGGCCCTTTGGAATATGTTTATGTTTTTAAGTGGTAGTCCGTGCAGTAGACTATTACAATAGTTGAAGTGGGGGATGATTAGTGTGTGGACTACCGTCTTAAAGTCATGGGTATCTAGGAAGGGTCTTAGATGCTGTACAGTTTTTAATTTGAAGAATATAGTTGTTGCTGTTTGTTTTAGGTGGGGGAGCATGCTAAGTGTGTGGTCTGATATTATCCCAAGGTATTTTACTTCTTGTTTAACAGGGATGTCTATGTTGTTGATTGTAAAGGTTTTGGGATGTGTGGCATCTTGGTTTCTTGATACAAACATTGCTTCAGTTTTTTTTGAAGTTGATACTGAGTTGGTTGGTTTTTAGCCATGGTTCAGTTTCAGTAATACAATGGGATAGGTTATGGTAGGAGGGGTTGTTTGTGTCGATAGGTAGTGCCAACCTTATGACATCCACATATACAAAATGGTTGATTGTAAATTTCTTGAATATGTTTGTGATCGGTTGTAGATATATGTTAAAAAGTAAGGCTGAAAGTGCCAAGCCTTGCGGGATACCTTTGTTTTGGGGGAACATAACCGAGATTTCTTGGTTTGTCTGGACACGTATTGCGCGATGTGACAAATATGATATGAACCATTTAAGGACGGTGCCCCCTATGCCTATTTGTGTTAGCTTTTCTATTAAAGTGCAGTGGTTGATATAATCGAATGCAGAGGCTAAGTATATGAAGAGTAGGATGAATCCTTACTTCTGGTTTCTGTATCTCTGATAAGGTAGTCCATTAGGGAAATTAGTAAGGTTTCAACTCCATGGAAGGGGCGAAACCCAAAATGATGGGAGTCCAAGGGGGCATTAAGGTCAATGTAGTCTTGGAGTTGGAGTTGGATAATATTTTCTATTAGTTTCAAAACAAATGGAATGCTGGCTATGGAACTGTATGAGTTTGGGTCTGTTGGATCCAAGGTATTATTTTTTAGAATGGAGCGGATCGATGTAAGTTTTAGGGCATCAGGCATGATGCCCTGGGATAGGGACTGATTGATTATGTGTAATAGGTTTGTAGCTAGATCGGTTTTGGCAGACTTGATCCATGATATTGGACATGAATCAAGGGGAGAGGGTGCGGTGTTGATCATTGTTATGACCTTAAGGAGGTGTTTTTGATCAGTTGGATGGAAGTCATCCCATATGTTGGGGTTTGTTGAGTATGGGTGTGTGGAGGTAGTGGAGATGTGGGAGTTGTTTTTTAGTTTTGTTGCAAAATGTGTGGCTAGTGTTTGTGCACTTAATGTGGTATGGTTTGATTCATTTTTGTGTGGTTTTGTAAGGGATCTAACAATTGTAAAGAGTTCTCTGGTGCGGTTAATAGCCAGGTTTATGATTTTTGTATGATGGTCTCTTTTGGCTTTCTTGATTGCATTTTTGATAGGCCTGCTACAAAGACTACAAGATACTGGAATCCATGGTACAGTTCTGGAGTGGTTTGTCTCATATCTTTCCCACCGTAACCAGCAAGTGAGATCAAGAAACCTACACTCCAGACCCTTCACCCAAAACCTAGGAGTCCCACAGGACTCGGCCCTCTCAGCACTGCTGTTCAACTTATATATTCAACCAATATGCAACATCATAAAACAGCACAACATTCTTTAAAGGATATATGCAGATGACATCATGGTATTCACCCCCATAAGCACCAGAAATCCTGATTACTCTCAAATCACTGCATGTCTCGAAACAATCAGCAAGAGTACAGCGGAGGGCAATTTACCACGGCCAACCGAGGATAGTTGATAAAAATGACTTTATTGGAGACCCAACTTTACAAGTTTCGGCCAAAGGCCTTCATCAGGGGTCTAAAAAACAGACAAATATGTTAGACATAATAATAATACATAATTAAAAATACATAATTAAAAATAGATACATAAATAATTGTGTGAATAAATAATTAAAAACATTACCAGATAACCACATAGAGAGTGTATGAGACACGTCTATGGGGTGGGACAACCACTCTTCCCAATCTAGAACACAGTAAAAATGTATACATAAAGAACTATAAAAGTGTCCAAAGTATATAACATAAAACACATATGCTTAGCTAAAAGGAGAAGGGAACGATTGATAAAAGAGGGAAATCAATGACAATAACACAACTAAAAATATATAATTAAAAATATAAAAGTATAACCAGGAGTGGAAAAGCTTTGTCTATATATTTTGGAGAGGAGGAAAAGTACCATAGACATAAAGGTAATGTGCAATATACTGTAAAACATCATGCAGAGAAACCTGCAACCACTGTAATAAAAGATAACAGGAAACATGTAATAGCCTAAAAAACTCAACAGGCAGATACAGTATCAAAAGTATATAATAAGATAATTCAATTACAAAAAAAGGGGGATAACAAACAACATGTAAAAAAAAAAATGAAGCTTGCACTTTACTGGAGCAGCCATAGCAATGGCATTTATATGTATATGCATGAATATACTCTATATAACTAGTATATATTGGATGGCAAATGTTAACAACCACTTCTTGTGAGTGTAGGTGGAATGATGAGAGAAATATAGGCTAGTAGGTTGTACTATGTCTCACATCTATATTGCTAAAAAATAAATAAATAGATAAACGAATTGTGTAACAGAAAATGCACAAACCATGAGTGTCCGTGTAGACAAGAAAAAAGAAAGATAGGCATAGCCGCCGATCGAATAAAAACGAAAATGATCACCACATGTATTAATCCACAAAACGATTGTGAAGTATCAAGGGCAAGAATTGCCACATAAAAATAGAAATATGACAGGCAAATTAGAAACACAGTGCATGCAATTTAAATGGAAGTGAGAGCAAGCTTGTACTCCACACTGAAAATAACACTATACCTGCAGGAACTGTCAGAGGTGGGAAAACGCCGCACAGGGGCATAGGTGACCAACTTAAAGGGAGGGGGGAGGCTCCTCCCACTCATGATGTAAGCTATCGAGGATGAAACTCGCCGCATAAAGGCTTAACTACTAAAAAGTGGGAGAATAGTGCATACAAAATAAATAGAATAAGATAAAAAACAAGAGTATCTGTTGCATTAAAAAAACTGTGCCTGCATTAACTATCAGGGGCAGAGAACCGCCGCGTGGGGACATAGATAACAAACATAAGAAAAAGGGGAAACAAATCAGCTTCCACTGGTGATATAAGCTGATTAGACAGTAAAAGAACGCTGGCATCAATATAAACAAGGAGGCGCTAACTAAAAAGAGATCAAAGGGCAAAACTTCGCTACTCGCTATAATATAACGTGTATATGAACAAATAACTGAGTGGGTTGTCAACACAATCATTTCAAAAAATATAATTGTTTCAAAAAATAAAAAAGCTGTAAGGAAAACGATCACAGGGCTTAAGCTGACAAAGGAAACAAGAAACATATAGAAAATATGTAGTGCAAATAACTGAGGGGGCTGTCAACACAATTGTTTCAAAAAATAATAAAAATGCTGTAAGGAAAACAATCACAGGGGCTTAGACTAACAAAAGAACAAGAAACATATAAATATATATTTTGCCTGGATAATTTTCAATTATCAGGTTTAAGCTATATAGAAGGGCGTGTAATAAATAAATATGTGTGGTCAACATTAGAAACCAAAAAAGGCCAGACACATGTGACCTAGGAACATCATATTTGAAAATAGCAGCAAAATGTGTCTGAATCACTTAGATGGAACCAGGCTGCTGGCATTATCCTTTAAAAGGAAATAGAGCAACTTTCAAACTAGATAATAAGGGAAAATCAACAGTCGCCCAAGAACACATGGTTCAGAATGATTTATCTATGAAGATTGAAGTTAGGTCATATAGATAGAGACGTTCCAATAAAGATAGAAAGAACCCTAATGCCCTTAAGTACAGAGCAGATTCCAAATTACTCCTGCCTACTGATAACCAGATTAATATGAATAAAATACGACCTCTAAAATGCTTGAATGCAAATACTAGAAGTCTAAAAAATAAGATTGAAGGGTTAGAATATATAGCACTAAATGAGAGGTTATATATGATTAGTATCTCAGAGAGCTGGTGGAAGGAGGACAACTAGTGGAACACTGTGATACCTGGGTAGAAATTATATTGCAGTGATAAGAGTAAATTGAATTGGTAGAGGAGCTGCGCTCTATGTTAGAGAGGGCATTGAGTCACACAGGATTAAAGTGTTGCAGGAAACAAAATACACCGCAGAATCTCTATTTATTTATTTAACAGGTTTTCTATACTGCCTAATCATTAATTCAAGGTGGTTTACAGCAAACAACAAAGCAATCCATCTTTTACATAGAGCAGGTTTGGAACTTTGATATTTAAATAGGATACAATGGAAGTCTTTTTTTTTTTAATTCTTTATTTATGAATTTTACCAAACAACAACAACAAATAACATCACCCCCCCCTCCCACCTCCCCCCATCCCCACCCGCCAACCTCCCACCCCCCTGACTCTCCGAGGTCCCACCATGGGGAAATCAAAACGTAGATAGTGGTGACAAGCACCATTCAAATACATACAGGACATAGGGCCAATATCTACCATAACAGTATCCCTCTATCTATGAAACACACTACCAATGCGTGACCGGTCCACAAACTCATCTAATGCCCGCCATCTACCAACATTAAGGCCATCCTTATCCGGGTGATGGAGCTTACTATACAGCTTCTCATATTTAACAGACAGGCATACAAGGTTCCACCACATTTCCAGAAATAACTTACGTGAATCTTTCCAGTTTGTAAAAATAACTTTTAAAGCTAAGGCGATCAGGAAATTACATATAAAACAATTTTCTTTAGTTAGACCGGGTATGTTAAAGGTTGATCTGAAACAAACTATCCCCCAGGACAAAGTAACTGAAATTTGTAATATAGCCTGTATCCTGTTCCAAACAAGCTGCCAAAACCTCTGAACGTGAGAGCAATCAAACACCATGTGCCTAAATGTACCAAAATCCAACAAGCAGGACCAACATTTAGCCGATGAGGTTTTATCCCATTTGGCTAAGCGAACTGGAGTAATGTAGGCCCTATGTAAAAAGAAAAAAAGAGACTGAGTAATTGCTGCTGACCTGGAGACCCTCGTAACAGGACCCCATGCAAGTTTCCAAACTTTATTCGAGATTGGCCCTGACGCCTCCGCCTCCCAGATTTTTGTAAGCCCAAGCAACTGAGGCGAGGCACTATCTCTTAGGGAGGAATAAATTTTAGACGCTACTCCCGCCAGGCCTACTCCCTCCGTCAGTTCCTGAATTATAAAACAATCTGGACATATCGCTGTCGGAATAATGTTTGCTGCCGTCAAGCAGTGACGAAGTTGAAACCAATAAAACCACGCAGAGTCAGGAAGAGAGAATTTGCTTTGCAGAATGCAGAAATCTTTCCAATCTGTGGGCTCCAGTAGCTAATCTAATGACCAGATACCGCACGCCTGCCATTTCTTCCAGGAAAACATCTTGCCATTGATTTTAAATTTAGGGTTCCACCATAAGGGGGACCTTTTACAAAGAGGACTATCAGGCTTCATCTGACTAACTGAAAGCAAGTAGGCGTCTTGAGTGGCAGCAACCACTTTGCCTAATCTAGATTTCTCGGGATGTTTCGCGCCCAATAACCACCTCAGCAAACCGGGGTCGACAATCCGCCTCTCAAATTCCAACCACACCGGTTTAACCACCAAATCCTCTTCACCCCCCCATAGCGCACTCTGTTTCAGGAGAAAAGCCTGATGATAGAGCCGGAAATCAGGGAAGTGAACTCCCCCTTTGTCCTTGGGAGCTTTCAATTTTTTCAATGCTATCCTGGGCTGCCTCCCGCCCCAAAGGAATCTCGAAAGTAACCGTTCTAATTCAACGTAAATACCCGGAGCCAGTGGAATCGGAAGCATGCCCAGCACATAATTAATTTTAGGCATTAGAGTCATCTTTATAGCCTCCAGTCTTCCCCACCAGGTGAGATGTAAGGGAGACCACGCTAACACAGATTGCTTAACAGACCGTATAAGATCCTCCAAATTTTCTTGAACAGCCTGTTCCAAGGGAAATCCGTACTTGACCCCCAAGTACTTAATATTCCCTGATTCCCATCAGAACGGGAATGATGCTAGCTGATCTGCTGTAGCCCAACCGTTCATCGGGAATACCACCGATTTGGACCAGTTTATTTTATAGCCAGATAGCCCCGAGTAACAATCGACTAATTTTAAAATCATGGGAATCGCTGAAGGTAGCGTAAAAAGCAGAAGATCATCAGCATAGGCTGACACTTTGACTTGCCAATCCCCCACCTCAAAACCACTAATGTCTTTGTTCTGCCGAATGGCAAGAAGCAGCGGCTCTAAAGCTAGATTGAAAAGCAAAGGGGAAAGGGGGCAACCCTGCCGCGTGCCCCTATGCAATGAAAAGAAACTAGAGAGAGCCCCATTTGCACTAATCCGAGCCTTAGGGTTTAAATACAAGGATCGGATCATAGTAATAAATTTTGACCCTATCCCAAACCATTCCAATGTTTTAAACAAGAAAGGCCATTCCAGCCTATCAAAGGCCTTTTCGGCATCTAGTGAAACCCCAATATAAGGGCTCTCGGAATATTTCGCCCTTTCTAGGAGATTGCATAGAAGCCTGGCATTATCAGACGTGGCTCTGTCTGAGATAAAACCACACTGATCAGGGTGAATCAACCCACCCATCACCTTAGTAAGTCTACTCGCTAACACTGTGGCATATATTTTATAGTCTGTGTTAAGCAAAGAAATAGGCCTGTAATTTATTACTTGCCTGGGGTCTCTCCTGGGCTTCTCCAAAACGACAATCGTGGCCTAACCAAAATTGCCTATTTGCAAGGGGGAATTGCCAATTGCCTCGTAGTATATCATTAAATATGGGAGCAAATCATTTTGAAACACTTTATAAAACTTGCCGGGAATACCATCAGGTCCCACCGCTTTTCCCGAAGGCAGTCCAGTGATAGCCTTACTAATTTCTTCACTTATAAAAGGCTGGTCCAGCTCACCCACCACCTGCGCTGAGAGGCGAGGATGCTCAAGCTGTTGCAAGAAACCATCAATTGCCCCCCGGTTCCACTAAGCTGTCGGATGTATACAGACTTTGATAATATTCAGCAAAAATTTCTAAAATCTGGTCAGTGGTACGTACAGTTCCACGAACTTGATCCACAAGAACCGCAACCCGCACTTTTTCCTGCCTTCGTTTTAAAGAATTAGCCAAAAGCTTTCCACCTTTATTATTCTCCCCATAGAATTGAGATTGCTGTTTCAATAAAATATGTTCAATCTCAGAGCTTAAAATCAAGTTATACTGAAATCGAAGCCTTTGTAACCGCAATGTAATACCAGGGTCCACTTGTTTGAGTAAGAGCCTCTCCCCCGCCTTGATTTGTTCCTCTAGGATCAGCAATTTAGCCCTCTTCTTTCTATATTCTTTAATAGAAAATCTGGTAATTGTTGCTCGCAGAGAGGCCTTAAAAGCCTCCCACCAAGCCCAAATCGAAGTATCCGCAACTGCATTCACTTCGAAATATTCCTTTAGGAATGCTCTAATTTCCACCTGAAACAGAGGGTCTGCTAGCAGCGATGTATTGAAAGTCCAGGCTCGCGATTGACTACTGCCCTCCTCCCATGTAACCTGTAATGAAACGGCAGCGTGATCTGAGACATGGACGCCTAAGATTTCTGCACTCTGCATTCCAGGGACCAAACTTTTAGATATCAAAAAATAATCTAATCTCGACCAAGATTTGTGCGGAGGGGGAAAAAAAAGTGAAGTCCAGCTCTTATTTATTTATTTATTTAACAATGATTTATATACCGCATCTTCCATAGTTCAGTTGCGGTTCACAATAAACAACAGTTAACAAATCGGAGTTTGTTTTACATAAAACATCATATGACCAAATAACAATAAGATAAACAACTAGTGTTAATACAGAACAGTATAGAACAGTGTAAACTATATACATTATGTACAAATACACATTATGTGGGGCTTAAGCGTTATTCAAAGTACAGTATCAGCTATGAAGAATTGTATGTGTAGGTCATTTGGGATTTGTTAGATAAAAACTGGTTAGCCATTATCTAAGTCTATTGAGGGATGATCTGAGTTGTTGTAATGTTTAGAAAAGAGATAGGTTTTCACTTTTTTGCGGAATTCGATGATCTCCGTTAGCAATCTTAGATCATCTGGGAGGGAATTCCAGATTGTTGGAGCTGCATGAGAAAAAGCTCTATTGTTTGTGAGTTTATTTGCTTTTATGAAGTCTTTGGGAGTTTTTAGTTTATTTGTTTGTCCTTTTCTTTGAGTAGATTTTGAGTGCTCTTTGCTGATTAGATTACTTAGGGTGACTGGGGCCATGTAGTTTAGAGTTTTAAATGTGGTTATCAATGTTTTGTATACTATCCTACTTTGTATAGGCAGCCAGTGAAGGGATTCTAGTATTGGTGTTATATGTTGATGTGCGTGTACTTTCGTTATTATCCAAGCTGCTGCATTCTGGGCAAGTTGAATTTTTTTAATGTTTTGTTTTGTTATACCCAATAAAATTAGGTTAGCGAAGTCAAAGTGGGGGGTTATGATGGCTTGAATTATGCTGATGAAATCATGTATGTATACAAGGGGTCTTAGTTGTTTAAGGATTTTGAGTTTGAAATAGATTTTCTTTGTGGTGTTTCTAATGTGGGTGTCTAATGTAAGGTGTTTATCTAGAATAACACCTAGATATCTTACTTCATTTTTTATTTTAATTTCTTGGTTTTGAAGTGTTATGTGTGTAGGTGGGGTATAGGATTGGTTTTTGGTGACGATTAGCACTTCAGTTTTGGAGTGATTTATTTGGAGATTGTGGGTATTTAGCCAGGATGTGACTTCATTGAAGCAATCTGACAGAGTTTGCATCGGTAAATTGGGAATCGTGAACGGAATGTACATCATGATATCATCTGCGTATAGATGATAGAGTACACCAAATTTTTTAAAGATATTGCAAACAGGTTTTATGTATATGTTAAATAGGAGTGCTGATAACGCTGATCCTTGAGGTAAGCCGGTTTCCAGTTTGTATGAATCAGAGGTTTGATTACCTATACGTACATTTTGTGTCCTATTATCTAGATAAGAGGAGAACCATTTATGAACTGTGGCATTTATTCCTATTTGACTCAGACTGTTGAGCATTATGGTATGGTGGACGCTATCAAAAGCAGCTGAAATATCAATAAATAATAGAATGAATGCTTGTTTGTGATTGTCGATTCCTCTTAATAGTGTATCTGTTAGAACTGTATCTGTTAGCTCTTGAGGATGTAGGAGTCTCCATATATCCACCAACCCTAAAGAGCTGAGAAGAGCCTGTAAAACCCCACGCGCGCGGGCAACCTTCTCTATCCTAGCGGGGCGTTTATCCAACAGCGGATCTAGTGAAACATTGTAATCCCCCCCAATAATCAGAGGCCGAGAAGAGTGTTCCTGTACTTCTGCTAGTAATTCTGTAAAAAACATAGGGTCATCTGAATTAGGTCCATAGAGATTAACAAGTGCAACCTCCACTTCCCCAATGACTACCGAGACTATTACCCAGCGACCCGCCGCATCTGCTCGCGCATCAATAATTTTGCAATTTAGAGATTTCCTCCCCAATATCACCACCCCATTTTTTTTATGTACTGAAGGCGAGGCACCCAGTAATATAAAGTGCCTATCTTCTAATTTCTTGGTTTCGGCTAAATCTAAATGGGTCTCTTGTAATAAAATCAAATCTGCCTTCTGATGGCGGCAATAGGCAAGAATTTTGATAGGATTATTGATTCCTTTCACGTTCAGGGACAGTAAATGGACATCTTTACCCATATTCAAACAGAAATATAAACAGTGAAGCTTGCCCCACCCGAATTACACACTCACATATATAAACTTTACTGTACATACACTCCCCGGAGAGCCAAAAACTACCCCGAACAACCCATCCTTCCCCCACCCACACATCCCAAATTGGGTAAGCCAGTTAGGACCAAGCACGCTACCCAGCGGACCCCTCCAACCTGAGAGACTACAAACAAGATACGTAATAATTTGCTTGCCCCAGTCCACCTATAGCTGCCCTATTAGGCACACAAAACAGCTCTGTAATTAACAATCGCAACCACAGTTTTTACAGTCTGGCCAATAGCCAGGGGTAATCCCAACCGGTCTCCATTTCTGACCAAGTAGGACCGCAAAGTAATTTCCAAGACAATAATCCAGCTATACGGTCACTGCATCTGGAGCGCCTCTTGCTCCACAATGAATCGCTCAGAACCTTGGGTTCTTCAAAGTTCTTGGTGACATTGTTGAGCGTGACTCGAAATCGAGAGGGATAAAACAAGCCATAGCGCGCTTGAAGACGCTGAAGTCTTCCTCTGAACGCTAAGAACTGCTTCCGCTTTGCCACCGTAGGTTTGCTGAGATCTGGGTATAGAAAGAGTTTGTGGCCTTCAAACAAAAGTTCCTTGCAGGCCCTCGCAGCTTGCAAAACTTGAACTGCGTGTTGATACCGCAAAACGCAAAAAATTAAAGGCCGAGGTCTATGCGATTGCTGAATGATTGTTGTAGGAATGCGGTGTGCCCTTTCAATTTCAAATGGGCGAGCCATACATAGTTTCAACAATTTAGGAATTGCATCTTCCAGGAACACAATCGGATCTGACCCCTCTGCGCCTTCCAGGAGTCCAACTATCCGAATATTATTTCTGTGTGCCCTATTATTCATATCTTCCAGGGTCCTTTCCAAATGGTCGATTTTCCTCGACACCTTCCCACAGTGCACTAGTTTTTCCTCGTGAGCTGAAACTTTTAGTTCCATGTTTTCCACTCTGGCGATCAGCGACACTAACTGTTCCTTAAACTCCTTAGAGTCTGCCTGAAGTTCACAAAGACACTCACCATTGGTGTCAACCCGAGCTCGAACGGCCCATAGTTCATTAAGGATTTCTCTGAGGCCCTCTTCATGCTCACGCTGCGACGCCATCTTAAGCGGGGAAGGCAGATCCGCATTAGAGCGTTTTACCCCGGAGGCTGAGGGATTCGAAAACTCCAGTTTCGTTTGCTTGCAATTCGCCATCTCCGAACACAAATAGAGCAACTGGAATTGTCTGGCTGCCTTGTAGCAGGGGTTGAGGCAGGATTATTGACTAGGTCCTTGGGAGCTCTCCGCTAGACGTCCATGCAGGTCCCTGGCTGGCTCCGCCCCCCCACAATGGAAGTCTTAACAAGTTTAAACTTTATACAATTACATAGATGCAGTGCAATTTGTGTATGGCTTGTTATCAATTTTTTGGGGAAGTAGTCCAGGAGGATTAACCGGGGGATGTAATATTGGTATTTTTGTGGTATATTCAATGGTGTAATACCATCATATTCCATAGTTCGAAGGTCTTTCTTCTGGTCTGTTATGTTCATGAGGTGAGGCCATAGTATTCCACAAAAAGGTGAATCTTTATGGCTCTTCTATAGACTGATAGGTCTTTAATTGCATGTATTGAGGTGGGGAAGTAATTCCATAGTTGGGGAGCATATAAGGAGAAGGCTCTTTTGCAAGTTGATTGATTAGCTGTTCTCGTGCATGTTAGGATATTTAGGATGTTGTTATCTGCTTTACTACTTGTTATGGTCCAGTTAGTTTCCATGATCATTGACTGAAGGGTTGGAGCAGATAGGTTGTTGATTTTTTGAATATTAATGTTACATTCATGTATTCAGAGCGTACCATGACTGGGAGCCAGTGCAGTTGGTGAAGTGTTGGGGTTATATGGCTACATATATTTTGCTGTTCTGGTGATAATTCTTGCTGCAGTGTTTTGCACCAGTTGTAGGGGGATTTTTTTATTTTCTTTGGAAGTCCTTGGTATATTACATTGCAATAATCAATTATAGGTATTATAATGGGTTGGCATGCAGTTCGAAAGTCACTGTCACTGTGCAGTGGTTTGAGTTTGTGTATTGTTCTAAGCTTTTGATAAGCTGTCCTGGTCATTCTCTTTATGTGTGGCTGGTAGCTGAGTTGCTGGTCAAAGGTAACTCCTAGATATTTGATTTCTTGTTTGGTGGTTAGGATGTAATCTAGGACCTCTATTGCATCTGGTGGGGAGAACATGGTATTCCTGGTGATATGTAGTAATTCCGATTTTTTGAAGTCAATTGATAGGTTCTGACCTTTGAGCCAGTTTGTCATTATTTTGAGACAAAGGAACAAAAGAATGAGGCCTTCCGCAAAAAGCAAACAGCAAGAGTAATCTCGCGGCGCCGCTGGGCTCGGTCCCGAGGCCGGTGGAGTAACCAGGTCCCCGGGGGCCGAGGCCGCTGGTGTTGCTGCGGGGGGGGGGGGGGGGGGGGTAGAACAGCGAGCGAGCCGGACCGTCGGCATCGCTCCCACGCTGTTACGTGGGACGAGCCGATTGGGTCCGGCGGGTTTTGGGGGCGGGGCCGTCCAGGAAGCATGGGAGATCGCCGGCGTGCGATCTCCCTCTTCCTGTCGTGCCGGCGAATGGAGCAGTTGTGTTCTGCTGGGTGGCTTCTTCGACGCGGTTCCCCACGGAGCAGGTTCGTGCGTCGGTTGGGGGGGGGGCCCGTATTTAGTTTTAATTCCTGCCCGGGCTTCGTGTCTTCACTTCCAAAAAAAAAAAAAAAACAGACGAGCGACAGCGGGCCCGGAGGGAGAGGGCCTTTTGCCGTCGGTGCCTGAGAGCGTTGGTGCAGGGGCACGGTGAGGCAACCGTCCTAGTTGGCCAGTGCAGTTAGGGGGCGTCTGCTAGTGCAATTTTGTGGGAGCGGTGGCCAAGGGCAGGTGTGTCCTACATTTCCAAAGAAGGAAAGGGGGCCCTCAAGCAACGGGTGTAGGCCTTACCTGGGGCCCAGAGCTTTCCTTCTCTTGGTCTTGGATGCCCAGGTTTGGGGGTGGGCTGTCCTCGGGTTTGGGGTTGCATGGCCCGTTCTCAGAGGGGAATGGGGGTGGGGAGGAGGTCTGGCCCTGCTGCAGCGCGCGCCAGTGGGCACGGGACCAGCAGGCGTGGGAGTGCACTGGCGGGGGCAGGCGGGTCTGACTCTGGGGGCTTGGCTGGGGCCCGGGGACGAGGGCGGGTTTGCCAGCCACGTGGCAGGGGGCGGCAGGGGCGGGCTGAGTCCTGGGGTAGCTCGAGGCCACCTCCAGGGGGCGTCCCTGTATTCCCGCCTGGGGAAGGTCTGGGGGTTCAAGGTTCCGACCGGCACGTAGGTGGGGAAGAGCCGGTTGGCCCCCCGGTCTTGCCTAGTGCCCCTTGCGGGGCCATGGTGGGGGCGGTGCTGGAAACTGGTGACGCTGGCCGCTCCCCTCCGCAGATTGGGTTGCCCGGGGGCGATCACCCGGGGGGCGGCCCATTGGGGATTCCCTTCTCTCCCCTGGGTTATACGCCCAGCATGCTGGACGGGCGCTTTGCTCGCGGTATGGTGGGGTCCCCTGTGCCATGGGCTTTTGGGGCCCATCCTTCTGGAGCGGCAGGTCCATGGGGGGGTGGCTGGGGTGGTTGGCACGGAGCCGGGCCGACAGGGGCACCAGCTCTGACCGGTTGTGGGCTGGCTGGTTGGGAGGCTGGGGGCCAAGGTTCATCCGCCTGGAGCTGGGGGGCAGGGCCCGGAGTTGGGGTGGCCGGGGCGCCTGGGGCAGTTGCTGCTGGCTTCTCTCCGTCTTTTCCCCTGCAGGTACCCGAGAGCTCTGGGGGTTGCCTGAACATGTCTGTGCGAGCGAGTGGAGTGGCGTCTGCTGGACCTGCAGCAGAGCAGACGGATCGGGCTGCGGGAGAGGCAGCCACCCTCCAACCAGCGGCATCCACTGCGGAGCCCGGTGAGTATGCGGGGAGTGGGGATACCACCCTAGGGGGTGTACCTACTGCTGGGAACAGTTGCGCTGACGGTGGGAAGGCGAAGGCGAAGCGCAAGCGCGGCCGGCGTCGGCGGTGTGACTCTTCATCGTCATCCACTTTGTCCTTGTCGGCGCAGTCTTCGTGCGACTCCGCGCCGGATAAGGGCGATAGGGGTGAAGGGGTGGGTACCACGGTGGTGCACTGCTCAGAACTGTGGGAAGGGGTACCCAAAAAATTGCGGCATCGTATTAAGCGCCAATGGTATATTGACATTTTTCGTTTGTTGGAGGGCAGAAAACGCTCGGGTGACAGCAGACGGAAGCGCAAGGAGGACGAGAAAGCAGGCAGGGTGCGGAAGGTTTCCCGTAATAACTCTCAATTGGACTAGGGCCTTTTTGCGCTTGGCCAGTGTATGGGGTCATTATTATCCCGAACAGTATGGCGCTTTGCTGGATTATGCGGACGCAATCTTGGCGGCGTCGCAGGTGCACGATGGGTGGGCCTGGTTAAATTATGATGAGGAATTCCGTGATATGATGGAGGAAAACGGTCGGCTGTCGTGGGGTACGAAGGACATTAATCTGTGGCTCACGCAGATGTCTTCTAAGAGCAAGGTGGGTGGTGCTGGGGCAGGCGGGGGCAAAGTTGGGGTCGCGGCGCCACCTGCTGGGGTGCGGTCCTTTCGGGCGCCAGGGCCAGTTGCCGCGCAGTCTAGAGCGGGTGGGCTGGGAGGAGACGTCTGTTGGCGTTTCAATAAGTCGTCGTGCCCATTCCCTGACTGCAAGTTCAAGCATGCCTGTTCCTTGTGTGGAGGGGGTCATGCCGCCGCGAAGTGTAGCCGCAAGGGGGTGGCGGGAGCCCTGGCGGGGGGTAAGTGATGCGGCCTCTAGGGTTTTGGCCCCCACCCCCGTACGGGTCGACGTTATGTGGCCGTGGCTTCGTTTGTATGGGGGGACCCGTGGGGGCGCAGCGGGAGGACTGATTTTGTCGGGTTTCATGGAAGGTTTTCGGATTCCGTTGCAGGGCGTTCCCAGCGGGGCATGTTCAAGAAACGCCAGTTCGGCTACAGCCCTAGCGGAGGTTGTGCGCCGGAAGATCAGCGACTAGTGTGCGCTGGGGCGGGTCACCGGTCCTTTTCCGGACCCCCCTTTTTCTCCGTTCGTCATCTTGCCGCTGGCGGTGGTCCCCAAGAAGGAGCCGGGTAAATACCGGTTAATTCACAACTTGTCTTGCCCCCCTGGGGATTCCGTAAATGATCACATTCCTCGGGAGCACTGTTTGGTGTGTTATGCGTCTTTTGATGTGGCGGTGGCATTAGTGAGGCAATGTGGGCCGGGGGCCTTGCTCACGAAAGTGGACATTGAATCCGCATTCCGACTGTTGCCTGTGCACCCTTCTGCTTTTCCGTCGCTGGGTTTTCGCTTCGATTCACAGTTTTACTATGATAAGTGCATGCCTATGGGTTGTGCGGTGTCGTGCGCTTATTTCGAGGCTTTCAGCACGTTCCTTCACTGGGTCCTGGAACAGCGGACCGGTTTGTCCACTATTGTGCACTACCTGGACGATTTTTTGTTCGTAGGGCCCGGTCTGACGGATACCTGTGCTACGCTGTTGGGCGCCTTTCTTGGCCTGGCCGGCGACTTTGGTATACCCATCGCGGCAAGTAAAACGGTAGGTCCGGTCACATGCCTGATTTTCCTGGGCATTGAGATTGACACCGCTAATATGTTACTGCGATTGCCGGCGCAGAAAGTGGAGTGGCTTCGACATTTGGTCGCTGTTGTAGGTGCGGCGGGCAAAACCACCCTTCGGGTCCTACAGTCTTTGGTCGGTCATCTCAATTTTGCTTGCAGGGTGCTGCCGATGGGGCGCCCCTTTGCGCGGCGGTTATCCTTGGCGATGGCGGGAGTGCACCGGCCACATCATCGTATTCGTGTGTCGGCTGGCATGCGGGAGGATTTGCGGGTGTGGGACGCCTTTTTGGCTGACTTCAATGGCTGCAGGGTCGTCCAGTGGCCGGAGCAGTCCAACGCGGATTTGCACTTGTTTACTGATGCAGCGGGCAGTTCCAGTTTTGGGGCATACTGTCAAGGAGCTTGGTGTGCTGAGGCATGGCCTTCCGACTGGGTTGCATCTGGGTTGACCCGTAACATTACCTTTTTGGAACTATTCCCTATAGTGGTCGCACTGTGGGTATGGCCAGAGCGCATAAGGAACAAGAGGATGTTATTCTGGTGTGACAATGCTGCGGTGGTCGAGGTCATAAACCGCAACGCAACCAGGTGCCCGAGGGTGGCGGCGCTGATGAGGGTTTTCGTCTTGGCTTGCTTGCGCCTGAATGTCACTGCCAGAGCGCGGCATGTGCCTGGCGTACATAACTCCATTGCTGATGCTTTGTCCCGTTTCCAGTGGGCACAGTTCAGGTTATTGGCTCCAGCGGCGGACGCAGTTGCATCGGTGGTGCCGGACCATCTTTGGCGGATTGGGACCCTGACGTGATGGCGCTGTTGTCCGTATCGGTGACGCGTGGGACATGGGCGAAGTATCGGCGTGGCTATACTCAGGTGAGTGCTTTTTTGGGCGCGTGTGGATGGAAAGGGGGGAGTGTGCACGCCGGGCTCGTAAGCCAATTTGTTTTGTGGGCAAAAAAGGACGGCTGGGTCCGGTCGGCGGTTATTGCGGCCTTGGCGGGGTTTTCCTTCTTCTGCAAGGTGGCCGGTTGGGGTAACCCTCGCACATTCTTTTTAGTCAAGCGCCTGCTGGCTGGGTGGGCCAGGGCGCACCCCAAGCCGCAGGATTGACGGTTGCCGGTCTCGCATACTCTTCTTCTTGGCATTTGTATGGCATTGCCGCAAGTCGCGACCTCTCCGTTCGAGGCGATTTTGTTTCGAGCGTTGTTTGCAACTGCCTTTTTCGGGGCTTTCCGTGTTTGCGAGCTGGTGCCCAGGTCTGTGTGGCGGGGCGCTGGCGACGGGCTGGATGCCAAGTGTGTGGCAGTGGAGGCTTCGCGGGTCCGCATCCTCGTCGCGCGTTCCAAAACGGACCAGGCGGGTAGGGGTGCGTGGGTGATCCTGAATGCCATTTCTCCCTCGCCTTCCTGCCCGGTGTCCTGCCTGCGGAGTTATGTGCAGAGGAGACCGGAGTTCCCGGGCTACTTTTTATCCACGCGGACGGAGCTCCGGTTACCCAGTTCCAGTTTACTGTGGTTTTGCGCCTCGTACTTCGTTCCCTGGGCTATGATGAGAGGGGTTATTCCTCACACTCCTTCCGGATTGGTGCTGCCACAAGTGCAGCCGTGGCGGGACTTGAGGGCCCCATCATTCAATGCATTGGGAGGTGGCGCTCGGATGCGTACAAGGGGTATGTGCGCCTGTGACTGTCCTGGGCGGTTCCGGGGCGTCACGAGTGCCAATCTTCACTGCATGGGCAGAGAGGTGTGGTGGGAGGGGGGGGGAAGAGGGGGGTTTTCATCTTTTGCTTCTTGTTGCAGGCGATGCCGCCGGTTGCAGTTCGATTTGTCTCCTTTCAGATGGTTCGTGCTCGGGAGAGTGGTGGATCATCGGGCATTCCTTCGTCTACTGGGTGGAGCGTAGGGCAGCTGTACGGCCGTTGGGCATCCACCCCGGTTTGGCTACTGCAGGGATTCGGCTTTGCTGGATGGGACAACGTGGCATGCGATGGCAGCAGCTGATTGCCTGCGTCCAGGCGAAGATCGAACAGCATCAGCGGCCAGTCGGGCTGCTTATCCACTTGGGTGGAAATGACTTGTCAAGCTGGCCATGCCGGCAGTTTATACTAGCTGTGCAGACGGACATTGGCCTTTTGCGGGAATTGCTTCCGGGGATTGCCATTATCTGGTCTGACATCATCCCACGCCCTGCGTGCTGGTTTCAGCGGCGGTGGTCGCGGGGTTTGGTAAAGATTAACCGCCAGGTAGGGCGTTGGGTGATGCAGACCGGAGGGTTGCAGGTGTTGCACCCTTGGGCAGAGGTTCAGTGCCGAGGGCTGTACAGGCTGGACGGTGTGCACCTTGCCCCGGTGGGGCAAGACTTATTACTGAACGATTGGCAGGAGGCGCTCGAAGGTTGGCATTGGTCGCAGCTGGTTTCGGGGGGGGGTGGCACAAGGATAGGGGCTACCTTGTGCCGGTGGCAGGGTAGCGAGCTGGCGCTCGCCGACCCGGCGGTGCAGTGGCGGCTGAGGCCACTTTGCAGGGGAGCGGGGTGCTCCTAGTTGGGGAGAGACATCACTGTTGGGGTCTCTGCCCGGAGGGAAGCAACGGGAGCCGGCCTTTGCTATAGCACAGCGAGGCAGGCGGAAGGGGGAACGGGGGGTGGATGATGCCCCACCTTGCTAAACGGCTGGTGGGCGGGCAGCATCCGGATTGGGGTGGAGGGGGGGAGTTGTTGTGTGGAATTAAATGTCGAATTGGCCCGTGTTGGGCCGGTGTTGGTTTGTGGTTATGTAGCTGCGACCAATAAAGAAACATTATTATGCCAAACCTCGGTGAGAGTGTGTTTTGTGCACGGGCATCAGGGGCTGAGATGGGGGCAGGGGTTAATGTGCGGGGAGGTCCAACCGGATACCCCGGTTAATCTCGCGGCGCCTCTGGGCTCGGTCCCGAGGCTGGCGGAGTAACCGGGTCCCCGGGGGCCGAGCCCGCTGGTGTTGCTGCGGGGGGGAAAGGGGTAGAACAGCGAGCGAGCCGGACCGTCGGCATCGCTCCCACGCTGTGACGTGGGACGAGCCGATTGGGTCCGGCGGGTTTTGGGGGCGGGGCCGTCCAGGAAGCGTGGGAGATCGCCGGCATGCGATCTCCCTCTTCCTGTCGTGCCGGTGAACGAAGCAGTTGTCCCTTCCCACCCTCACTTGCTCCGGTTGTCAGGGCATGTGGTGAGGGCGGATTGGGGGGTAGGTTGTCGCAGCTGGGTGGGGGGGTTGAGTGGTGTTGAAGTTGGAGTGTTTAGGCGGGGTAGCGAGCTGGTGCTCGCCTACCCGGCGGTGCAGTGGCGGCTGAGGCCACTTTGCAGGGGAGCGGGGTGCTCCTAGTTGGGGAGAGACATCACTGTTGGGGTCTCTGCCCGGAGGGAAGCAACGGGAGCCGGTCTTTGCTATAGCACGGCGAGGCGGGCGGAAGGGGGAACGGGGGGTGGATGATGCCCCACCTTGCTAAACGGCTGGTGGGCGGGCATCATCCAGATTGGGGTGGGGGGGGGAGTTGTTGTGTGGAATTAAGTGTCGAATTGGCCCGTGTTGGGCCGGTGTTGGTTTATGGTTATGTAGCTGCGACCAATAAAGAAACATTATTATGCCAAACCTCGGTGAGAGTGTGTTTTGTGCACGGGCATCAGGAGCTGAGATGGGGGCAGGGGTTAGTGTGCGGGGAGGTCCATCCGGATACCCCGGTTACAGCGGAGGGCAATTTACCACGGCCAACCGAGGATAGTTGATAAAAATGACTTTATTGGAGACCCAACTTTACAAGTTTCGGCCAAAGGCCTTCATCAGGGGTCTAAAAAACAGACAAATAAATTAGACGTAATAATAATACATAATTAAAAATACATAATTAAAAATAGATACATAAATAATTGTGTGATTAAATAATTAAAAACATTACCAGATAACCACATAGAGAGTGTATGAGAAACATCTATGGGGTGGGACAACCACTCTTCCCAATCTAGAACACAGTAAAAATGCATACATAAAGAACTATAAAAGTGTCCAAAGTATATAACATAAAACACATATGCTTAGATAAAGGAGAAGGGAACGATTGATAAAAGAGGGACATCAATGACAATAACACAACTAAAAATATATAATTAAAAATATAAAAGTATAATCAGGAGTGGAAAAGCTTTGTCTATATATTTTGGAGAGAAGGAAAAGTACCATAGACATAAAGGTAATGGGTAATATACTGTAAAACATCATGCAGAGAAACCTGCAACCACTGTAATAAAAGATAACAGGAAACATGTAATAGCCTAAAAAACTCAACAGGCAGATACAGTATCAAAAGTATATAATAAGATAATTCAATTACAAAAAAAGGGGGAGAACAAACAACATGTCAAAAAAAAAACAACAAAGCTTGCACTTGACTAGAGCAGCCATAGCAATGTCATTTATATGCATATGCATGAATATACTCTATATAATTAGTATATATTGGTTGGCAAATGTTACCAACCACTTCTTGTGAGTGTAGGTGGAATGATGAGAGAAATATAGGCTAGTAAGTTGTACTATGTCTCACATCTATATTGCTAAAAAATAAATAAATAGATAAACGAATTGTGTAACAGAAACAAACCATGAGTGTGCCGTGTAGACAAGAAAAAAGAAAACGATAGGCATAGCCGCCGATCGAATAAAAACGAAAATGATCACCACATGTATTAATCCACAAAACGATTGTGAAGTATCAAGGGCAAGAATCGCCACATAAAAACAGAAATATGACAGGTAAATTAGAAACACAGTGCATGCAATTTAAATGAAAGTGAGAGCAAGATTGTACTCCACACTGAAAATAACACTATACCTGCAGGAACTGTCAGAGGTGGGAAAACGCCGCGCAGGGGCATAGATGACCAACCATGGGCAAAACCTCGCTACTCGCTATAATATAACGTGTATATGAACAAATAACTGAGGGGGCTGTCAACATAATCGTTTCAAAAAATAAAATTGTTTCAAAAAATAAAAAAAATAAAAAAGCTGTAAGGAAAACGATCACAGGGGCTTAAACTGACAAACGAAACAAGAAACATATATAGAAAATATGTAGTGCAAATAACTGAGGGGGCTGTCAACACAATCGTTTCAAAAAATAATAAAAAATCTGTAAGGAAAACAATCACAGGGGCTTAGACTAACAAAAGAACAAGAAACATATATATATTTTTTGCCTGGATAATTTTCAATTATTAGGTTTAAGCTCTATAGAAGGGCGTGTAATAAATAAATATGTGTTGTCAACATTAGAAACCTAAAAAGGCCAGATACATGTGACCTAGGAACATCATATTTGAAAATAGCAGCAAAATGTGTCTGAAACACTTATAACCTACAGGTGTAGTAAAACTCTTGTGATATTAAATAAATATGTTTAAAATTAATGGGTAAAATTACTTGGAACGAAGGAAAAAAATCAAAGAAACTAATTGTATTCAATTTCCTTATTTAACCCTCTTGGGAGGACTGTCTAATATGAATATAAACCTTTGTTCTTCTTGGGTCAACCTACGGTTCAAATCTCCCCCACGGGGGGAGGGTAAAAGCTTCTTGATGACAAAAAACTTGATATCATTGATTTTGTGCTGAAATTGTACCCAGTGTTGAACAAGTGGAGCTGTGATATTTGTCTTTTAATACAACTTTTGTGTTCCTGGATACACGTTTTGACAGCACGAATAGTTTTACCAACATACAGAAGGGAACAAGGGCAAATGATAACATAGACAACATGTGTGTACAAGCAGTTGGTTTAAGTATGTAATTGCTACTTTGTATTAGTGCCAGGATGTGTGAAGGAGCCTTGTAGTGTAACAGCATATCTGCATATAGAACACTTATTGCATTTAAAGTGTCCTTTTATTATCAATGAAGGGTTGGAAACCGAGGGCATATATGAAGAGACCAGCATATCACCTAAATTGCGTTCTCTATTATATGCAATGGTGAGGCGTTGGTTTGGAAAACAGGACCGTGTCCGCAAAATGTGCCTGTGAGACCTCAGGGTTTTTTGTATTTTGGAAGAAAGATAGGAAAACCGAAGGATGCAAACAAATTTGTCATCGGGTGATTTGTCCTTAGGTAAAAGTAACTGTTGCCTAGAGGAGGAATGGGCACGTTCAAAACCTTTCTGGACACACTCTCTTGGATAGCCTCTGGCATAAAAACGTGTTGCCATATGAGAGGATTTTTTCTTGACGTCATCATTGTTAGTACATAAACGCCGAAGGCGTAAAAATTGTGAGACAGGTAGATTCTTTTTTAGTTGGCTGTTGTGAAAACTCTCAAAATGGAGGAATTTGTTACGGTCTGTGGGTTTACGGTAAATGGTGGTAGTGAAACCATCTTGGGATTTCCTAATGAGAATGTCAAGGAAGGGAAGTTCTATAGAACTAATTTGCATCTTGAATTTTAAATTGTTGTCCAAACTGTTAAGCCAATTGTGAAATTCATGTAATTGGTTGTAAGTTCCCTTCCAAAGTACTAAAATATCATCTATGTATCTCTTCTATGAAATGACAGAGGACGAAAAAGGACAGTTTTCCAGATAAGTGTCTTCAAATTGTGCCACATACAAATTGGCTATATCAGGTGCCATGGCGGCACCCATTGCTGTACCTTTAATTTGTTGGAAGAACTGGTTATTAAACAAAAAATAATTTTTAGTCAAAGCAATATGGGCCAAATCGACCAAAAAATGAGTAGGTGTACGACAGGTAAGGTACGCTGGTCTAAATTTTTAGTAATAACGGCAATAGCACCATCTTGTGGAATTTTACTGTAGAGTGATTCTATGTTGAACGACACCAAAATAATGTCTGAAAGATCGCACACTAAGGCCGCTTAAAAAAGTAATAACATCGGCTGAATCCCTAACATATGTGGTAATGTGAGGTACAAAAGGCTGTAAAAAAAGGTCAATAAATTGAGACAAAGGTTCAAAAACTGACCCTATACCTGACACTATAGTCTACCAGGAGGAGAAATGAGTGATTTATGGATCTTCGGAATGGTGTATATGGTTGGAACACCTACACTCACAAGAAGTGGTTGTTAACATTTGCCATCCAATATATACTAATTATAGAGAGTATATTCATGCATTCATGCTGCTCCAGTCAAGTGCAAGCTTCGTTTTTTTTTTTTTGACATGTTGTTTGTTATCCCCCTTTTTTTGTAATTGAATTATCTTATTATATACTTTTGATACTGTATCTGCCTGTTGAGTTTTTTAGGCTATTACATGTTTCCTGCTATCTTTTATTACAGTGGTTGCAGGTTTCTCTGCATGATGTTTTACAGTATATTGCACATTACCTTTATGTCAATGGTACTTTTCCTTCTCTCCAAAATATATAGACAAAGCTTTTCCACTCCTGATTATACTTTTCTATTTTTAATTATATATTTTTAGTTGTGTTATTGTCATTGATTTCCCTCTTTTATCAATCGTTCCCTTCTCCTTTTAGCTAAGCATATGTGTTTTATGTTATATACTTTGGACACTTTTATAGTTTTTACTGTGTTCTATATTGGGAAGAGTGGTTGTCCCACCCCATAGACGTGTCTCATTCACTCTCTATGTGGTTATCTGGTAATGTTTTTAATTATTTATTCACACAATTATTTATGTATCTATGCCCCTGTGCGGCGTTTTCCTGCCTCTGACAGTTCCTGCAGGTATAGTGTTATTTTCAGTGTGGAGTACAATCTTGCTCTCACTTTCATTTAAATTGCATGCACTGTGTTTCTAATTTGCCTGTCATATTTCTGTTTTCATGTGGTGATTCTTGCCCTTGATACTTCACAATTGTTTTGTGGATTAATACATGTGGTGATCATTTTCATTTTTATTCAATCGGCGGCTATGCCTATCTTTTTCTTTTTTCTTTTTTCTTGTCTACACGGCGCACTCATGGTTTGTGCATTTTCTGTTACACAATTCATTTATCTATTTATTTATTTTTTAGCAATATAGATGTGAGACATAGTACAACCTACTAGCCTATATTTCTCTCATCATTCCACCTACACTCACAAGAAGTGGTTGTTAAAATTTGCCAACCAATACATACTAATTATATAGAGTATATTGCCCTCCGCTGTACTCTTGCTGTTTGTCTTTTTGCGGAAGGCCTCCTTCTTTTGTTCCTTTGTCTCGAAACAATGACAAACTGGCTCAAAGGGCAGAACCTATCAATTGACTTCAAAAAATCGGAATTACTGCATATCACCAGGAATACCATGTTCTCCCCACCAGATGCAATAGAGGTCCTAGATTACATCCTAACCACCAAACAAGAAATCAAATATCTAGGAGTTACCTTCGACCAGCAACTCAGCTACCAGCCACACATAAGGAGAATGACCAGGACAGCTTATCAAAAGCTTAGAACAATACACAAACTCAAACCACTGCACAGTGACAGTGACTTTCGAACTGCATGCCAACCCATTATAATACCTATAATTGATTATTGCAATGTAATATACCAAGAACTTCCAAAGAAAATAAAAAAATCCCCCTACAACTTGTGCAAAACACTGCAGCAAGAATTATCACCAGAACAGCAAAATATATGTAGCCATATAACCCCAACACTTCACCAACTGCACTGGCTCCCAGTCATGGTACGCTCTAAATACATGAATGTAACATTAATATTCAAAAAATCAACAACCTATCTGCTCCAACCCTTCAGCCAATGATCATGGAAACTAACTGGACCATAACAAGTAGTAAAGCAGATAACAACATCCTAAATATCCTAACATGCACGAGAACAGCTAATCAATCAACTTGCAAAAGAGCCTTCTCCTTATATGCTCCCCAACCCTGGAATGACTTCCCCGCCTCAATACATGCAATTAAAGACCTATCAGACTATAGAAGAGCCATAAAGATTCACCTCTTTGTGGAATACTATGGCCTCACCTCATGAACATAACAGACCAGAAGAAAGACCTTCGAACTATGGAATATGATGGTATCACACCATTGAATATACCACAAAAATACCAATATTACATCCCCCAGTTAATCCTCCTGGACTACTTCCCCAAAACATTGATAACAAGCCATACACAAATTACACTGCATCTATGTAATTGTATAAAGTTTAAACTTGTTAAGACTTCCATTGTATCCTATTTAAATATCCAAGTTCCAAACCTGCTCTTTGTAAAAGATGGATTGCTTTGTTGTTCGCTGTAAACCACCTTGAATTAATGATTAGGCAGTATAGAAAACCTGTTAAATAAATAAATAAATAGAGATTCTACGGTGTATTTTGTTTCCTGCAACACTTTAATCCTGTGTGACTCAATGCCCTCTCTAAAATAGAGCGCAGCTCCTCCACCAATTCAATTTACTCTTATCACTGCAATATAATTTCTACCCAGGTATCACAGTGTTCCACTGGTTGTCCTCCTTCCACCAGCTCTCTGAGATACTAATCATATATAACCTCTCATTTAGTGCTATATATTCTAACCCTCCAATCTTATTTTTTAGACTTCTAGTATTTGCATACAAGCATTTTAGAGGTCGTATTTTATTCATATTAATCTGGTTATCAGTAGGCAGGGGTAATTTGGAATCTGCTCTGTACTTAAGGGCATTAGGGTTATTTCTATCTTTATTGGAACATCTCTGTCTATATGACCTAACTTCAACCTTCATAGATAAATCATTCTGAACCATGTGTTCTTGGGCGACTGTTGGTTTTCCCTTATTATCTAGTTTGAAAGTTGCTCTATTTCCTTTTAAAGGTTAATGCCAGCAGCCTGGTTCCATCCCAGTGAAGGAGGAGCCCATCCCTTCAGAAAAGCCCCTCCTTTCCCCAGAAAGTTGCCCAGTTACAAATAAATCCAAAAGCCTCTTCTTTGTACCTTTGGCTAATCCATGCATTGAGACTCTGGAGCTCTGCCTGCCTTTTGAGTCCTGTGTGTGGAATGGGAAATATTTCTGAGAATGCTACCCTGAATTTCTGGATTTCAAATTCTTACCTAAAAGCCTAAATTTGGCCTCCAGATCCACCCTATCACATTTTCCTATGTCATTGGAACCAACATGTACCAATACAACAGACTCCTCCCCTGCGCTATCTAACACTTTGTCTAAGTGGGATGTGAGGTCTGCTACCTTCACAACAGGCAGGTATGTTACCAGATGATCCTCACGTCCACCAGCCATCCAGCTATCTACATGCCTAATGACTGAATCACCAATTATAATGGCCGTCATAACCCTCCCCTCATGGGCATAAGGCTCTGAAGAAACCTCCTCGGTGTGAGAGGGTTTTACATCACCTGGAGGACAGGTCCTCGCTACAGGATCACTTCCTACCACACCAGGGTGATGCTCTCCTGTCACATGACCTCTTTCCTCCATGGCAACAGGGAGGTTGCCAGATTAGAGGTGGGACTTCAGTACTAAGTCACTTCTCCAGCTTTGCAAAAAAGGTAGTGGGTAACCTAATAAGAAACTGTGAAAACAAGTGCAGAAACCAGGGAAGAAGAACCAATTCAACACTGCAGCATGGCCAAGCCCAAGGTAAGATCACCCCATTGGGTCAGAACGTCCCAAATGGCAACACCAAAGGAGAATAATTAAAAAGAAAAAAAAAAGATCCTCCACCATAGGGGAGAGCTTCACTCAAAGATACTTCACATGGTTAGTGGTCATTCTAAATGGGCAATCCTGTGGTAAGGCAACTGGACAACCACCTAGAGCAATGGAGGCCTATTCCAATGAATACGTCCAGGAGTACTGTGTGTCTGGTCTGAACAGGATGCAGAGTTGTAGACACGATTCTGATCCTGCGGGGGACATCTAGCCCCAGTGGGATTAGAATCATGTCTAAGCCTATATGTGCCGGCCTGGACCCGATTCTGGTCGGCCTGCACTTATAGACTCCTGCTCGGCTAACTCAGTCTGGCTCCTAAATGGAGTTGCAGAGCAATGGCGCCCTGTTGCAATGGCACTGTGGCTCCATTCAGGACAGGAAGGTGAATGAATATCAGGGATGGACGTCCCAACAGAAGAGCTACCGCGGCATTGGAAGCTCATCAGATTTCATCGGTGCAAGCGGTGCACCCAAGAGGATCTCTTTCTGCAGGAGAGGTCTTTGGTAACCTTGCTACTCCAGCTTCTAGCTCTTTAGATCCCATGGAGCCCTTGGTGATGACAGTTGGTGAGATGGGAGATCTAGTGGTTAGGATACAGTATCTCAGGCTGGAGGGCCTGGGGTTCAAGTCCCAAATGGGGACAACAATCTCAGGCAGGAGGGACTGGAGATTTCTAATCGTATAGGCACTCCTTGGGCAAGCCACTTAACCCTCTGTTGCCTCAGGTGCACATAGATTGTGAGCCCTTTGGGGACAATGGAATGTATCCACTATCTTCTTTTAGTGATTATATAATGTAAACTGCTTTGATTGAAGGATAAGGTGGTATGGAAAACTGGTTAAATTAAATTAATAATAATACTTTACAAAGGCCAGCACTCTTCACTCTGGAATCGATATGGGACACAATCAGGTTGCTGGTGGAAGCTTTGGTTCCTCAAACCAAAACACAGGAATTATCACTGAATTGTTCTGGGAATGCTCACCGTGTGAAAAATGTATAGGAAATTGTGGAAGCTCTTCTGTTAGGGTGGATAGACTGGATCAGCAAGCAAAGGCCTTTATTAAAGACTCCAATACCAAAAGATTTAAGTTAGAACATTTGGATAACTATTCTCAAAAGGCAAATCTTTGCCTGGTTAGTTTTCCTCATTCTATGATGATTACTGCTAGAGATATGGTTAAACAATATTTCTTAGAGGCAGGGCCGGCCCGTCCATTGAGCGAGAATGTTTTTTGCACAGGGCCCCGCATTTCAGGGGGCCCCGTGCAAAGAACATTCCGCTTTAAAAGTAGAATTTAAAAAAAAAAAAAGCTGGCTGCTGCCGTTGCCACGGCGGTAGCAGCAATATCGCATGTCCCGCGGGGCCCCCCCTGCCCGGCAGATCCCTTCCTGCTTGCCTGCCTGCTTGTCAGTTCTTCTCCGCTTCGGCTTTCAGAGCCGCGAAGGGAGAGCTTCTCCCTCACGACTCTGTTAAGCCCGCTGGGGCTTATGGGAAATTTTAGGACTTGAAGTGGGCTGATGGGGTTAGGACTGGTAATGTGCTATGGGATGATGGGGGGGGGGGGTTAGGACTGGTAATGTGCAGAGGACTGATGGGGGGGTTACGCCTGGAAATGGGCAGATGGGGGTTAAGACTTGAGGTGTGCTGATGGGGTTAGGACCGGTAATGTGCTGTGGGCTGATGGGGGGGTTAGGACTGGTAATTGGCTATGGGGGGGCTAGCACTGGAAATGGGCGGCTGCGGGGGTTAGGACTTGAGGTGGACTGATGGGGTTAGGACTGGTAATGTGCTATGGGCTGATGGGGGGTTAGGGCTGGGAATTGGTTGGGGGGGTTGCTAGGACAGGAAATGGGCTGAGTGGACGGGGAGGTTTGAACTGCAAATAGCGGATGGGGAGGTGGCATGGGAATGGAAATGGACTGATAGCAAGTGACACTAGATCATCAAATATCTGATGGGGAGGGGGCTTGGAATGGAAATGGGCTGTGAGAGGAGGGAGCTAGGACTGGAAATGGGCTGAGTGGGGGGGGGAGCTAGGACAGGAAATGGGCTGATGGAGGGGCTAGGATAGGACTGAAAATGGGCTGTTGGTGGGAGCTAAGATTGGAAATGGGCTGTGGTGGGGGGGCTTGCATTGAAATGGACTCATGGAGGGGCTAGAACTGGAAGTAGGCTCATAGGTGGCTTGGATTGAAATGGGCTGAGTGGAGGGGAGCTAGGATTTGACATGGGCTGATGATTGGGCTAGAAAAGGACTAGAAATGGGCTGATGGGGGGCTGGGATTGGAAATGAGCTGATGGAGGGACTCAGATAGGACTGGAAATGGATAGGGGAGCTAGGACTGGAAATGGGCTGATGCGGGGACTAGAAGGGAGCGGATGCTGGGTGGGGCTGGAACTAGAAGGGAGCTGATTTTGGGGGAGGATTAGAATGGGATGGGGCTGGGAGAGTGAAATGGAACGGGGAAAAATATTTTGTGTGGGAGGGAAGAAAAATCTACAATTGGCCTGGTATTAGGAGAGTATGTGGGGATTGAGGATGGAGGGGTAAAATTTGAGTGGATGAAATAGGAATGAGGAAAGAGCAAAAGGAGAAAGATTAGTATGTTAAAGCAGATGTAGAGAGAGAATGGAAAAACAAATAGAAGAAAGGACAGATGGACAGCAGATGATGGAGAGTTAACAGAAGACACAAAGAAACCAGAAGAAAGTGGCTGGAGCAATTGCAACGGAAAAAAAAATGCACAAAAGGTAGAAAAATATCTCTTTATTTTGAATTTATTAACTGGAATATGTCAGCTCTGGGAAATGTGCATCATTAACGTCTATGCTTTGTTTAGTACAAGAGGAAATTAATTTAAAGTTGTATTTCTACAGTGTTGCTGTACATTCTAAGTTGGCTTTTGGGGTTCCCATTTTAATTATTATCTTCCTGTTTCTAAATTGTGATTTCTTGTTTGGTGATGGTCTATATTCTGCATGTGTAACTGAGCTGAGGTATTCTGTTTATGTAATTCCTATTTGACATTGCCACTTGTTCCCTTTCCCTAGTAGGTCATGTATTGTTATTCTCTGAAATGTATTGGTTTAATATTTGCAGTGTTGCCTTTTGATAGGTAGGGCCTGGTGCTTTGTGAGTTATGATACGGCGGGTTTGCTATGGGTTCTAAATGACCAACAGACTTAGAGAAACATTCACACATACATATTTTTATTGGAACTCACACCTTGAAGGACAATCCTTCTCATGGCGTGCTGTTCCCTTTTATTCTTTATATAGGGACGCAACCCTAGCATGCGTTCAAAGGGGATATCTACCCCTCAACATCAACCAGTTAACATTCTTTCATTCAGGAAAAACCCTCTTAGAAGCCACTTATCTGAACGGAGAGTTTCCACAGTTCATAGGCAACTCGGCGTCTTCCCCAGCTCATAGATAGACTCAAGGTCCACTCCTAATGGTAAATGGAGAAGTCCCTTTATCAGCCGCCGATACCGGGTAAAACCCAACACCTCCAAATCAATGTAACCAACAGGGAAGGTCATCCGTTATGACTTCTGAGACTTATTCAAGTAGCAACCATACGAGAGTCTCCCCTCATTTTCTGTCATTTTCAGACTCTCGTATGGTTGCTACTTGAATAGAGTCTATCTATGAGCTGGGGAAGACGCCGAGTTGCCTATGAACTGTGGAAAGTCTCTGTTCAGATAAGTGGCTTCTAAGAGGGGTTTTCCTGAATGAAAGAATGTTAACTGGTTGATGTTGAGGGATAGATATCACCTTTGAACGCATGTTAGGGTTGCGTCCCTATATAAAGAATAAAAGGGAACAGCACGCCACGAGAAGGATTGTCCTTCAAAGTGTGAGTTCCAACAAAAATATGTATGTGTGAATGTTTCTCTAAGTCTGTTGGTTATATATGTGGGAGACATACGAGATTCAGGATTTAGAATGGGTTCTAAATGGGCAGTGTTTGTAGTAGTTCCTAATGTGCCTGACGGTTGGCACTGGATTATAGTAATGTAGAAATCTTTTAGTCTTTCTTTATCCATACACTCATTAAGAGGCATGTTTACTAAAAGTTAGTGTATGGTAACATTATGCAAATATTTATGCAAATGAGGCCACTTATGCAAATGAGGCCCCGCACTGAGTCTCTGCACATGGCCCCGCAACCCCCTTGGGCCGCCCCTGCTTAGAGGTGTTATAGGGTACTGTGGTGAACAGCGCCCTCCTGAGCCTATGGAGATAGTAGAAAATCCTGAGGGTCAGCAGGATTTATACCAAAATGACAGGGCAAAGGAAAAAGAGAGACTCTATTCCTCAGAGCTGAGTAGGGAGACCAGCCCAGGGGAGGAGCCCTGCAGTTCTGATTGGGCACACCCAGCCCTAGGAAGGGGCGTGTCCAAAAGAGAATGTACATTTAAACCAGAGCATGGCTCTGAAGAGGAGCGACGGATAAGAGATCCGAGTGAAGGACGGATAAGAGATCCGAGTGGAGCGACGGATAAGAGATCCGAGTGAGCGACGGATAAGAGATCCGAGTGAAGGACGGATAAGAGATCCGAGTGGAGGACGGATAAGAGACCCGAGTAGAGGAAGCACGAGTGGAGGTGGTACAAGGAGTACAAGAAGTACAAGGAATACAGGAGGTAAAGGAAGGAAGGAATATTGGAAGAAGAAACAAGGAGATGGTTGGAAAGCCAGTGGAGTGATTAAAGATACTTTGGAACCTGGCATAAGAAGAAAACCTGCACAATCCTATTCCAGGGAAATAAGCAGAAGTCCCACGCAGAGAGGATTTAACCTTGAAGTGGATAGCCCTTGGAAGGCATCGCCTTGGGGGAGAAAGACTTCAGGACAAGCACAGGTGAAAGAGCAATCATTCCCTGAAACGTCGTTTGTGCCGGAGAGCAACAAACAGATCAGCTGGAGAGCCTGGGAGCCATCTGCAGGCAGAAGTGCTGCACAAACAGTGAGTAATTGGCCACCCGGCTGCCAAGCTGAATATAGAGATAATTCTTCCTCCTATGAGTCAATTGCTAAAGAAACTAGCAATTATCCTAATACCTTTATCTTAAAGGAAGAGAAGACAAACAGCCTTGAGCAGAAGGGAAAAGCTATAGCAGATAGTACTGCCCTCTCTCATAAGGAACAGGCTGAATTGCTACTTCAGAGCTTCCAACAGTTTTTAGACTTACAGGCTAGAAAACAGCTAGTATCACAAGAGGCAAATAATTCAGCACAGCTTGAAGGAGTAACCCAGGGAAATACAAACATACCTGAGTGTGAACAAATGGACTGTACATTCTGTTGTATAGGAAAGCCAAGCTGAAGGGAACTGCCTTTATCGTGTGTGAGCTGAGTTCTGTAAAGCTGTTGTATTGCCGTGAAAATGGAAGTTCTAATTACCTCCACCTGATTCTCAGCATAGTGAAAGTAACTGTGGCTGTAAGAGGTGCAGTGAAGCCAACTGACCTCTGGAGGCAAAAGAGAGCAATTTGCTGGAAAGAGAAAAAGCAGCATTTGTATTTTGAGTTGCATTTAACCTGAAGTTTCTGTTTGCCTTTTTGAAGCACCCTTGTTTGCATGTGATGGAACATTTACCTTTTACTTTAATAAAATACTTATTATAAAGAAACCACAACTACAAGTTTCTTTAATTCGGAGTGAGAAGAGCTGGAACTACAACTCCCAGCATTCCTGGGGGCAAAGGTTTCCTCCTTCCCTCACGAAGTACAGCGGCTGCTCATGTCCTTAACCCCTTGAGCCGGGCAGGGTCGCCGCAGTACCAGCTGAGTCTTGCCCTCCTTTAGTGAGAGCTTATTACATACCACTGGAATGTAAGGAGTCTGCTCTGGCAGAGATCACAGGTCCTCAGATGGCAGATATATTGAATGTTTATGAAATGTTGGAAAGATCTGATATTGAAGGCGTGATACCTGCAACTTGTTTAATAACTTTGGTCCTTTTATCGGATAAGGATTGGTTGTTACAAATGTTTTTTTCAGAAACGTAATGTAATGTTTAAGGGGTGCTTGGTCAGAATGTTTCCTGATTTAGCAAGGGAGACTCAATGTCGTAGATGAGAGTTTTTAGTCATACGGCTTAGGGTTTTCAGGCTAAGGGCTTATTTTTCTTGAAATACCCATGTAAGTGGTATCTCTTTCTTTTCCCATTCTCTTTTTTTTCTGTCTTGTCCTATATATCATTGGTGTTGTTTTCCTTTTCCTTATTTTTAATTTAGATTTTTGTAAACTGCTCTGATGCCTTCCTGCTTAGGGCGGTATATCAAATGACAATAAATATAAAAATAAGTGCCACATCAAGCTCCTGGGGCAAACATGTTTTTTATTTTCCCTTGCAACTTATTTATTTTATTAATGCACATGGGGACCCTGGAGCTGTGAATGATGGATCTCTTCCTGCATCATAAAATTAGACTGACTGTTTGATTCAGTGAATTTCTTCTTTTTTTTTGGGGGGGGGGCATTTCTTATTTGCAAGTAGAGTGCATTTCCTTTTTGTCCATCTTGATTCCTCATGTGGTGGGCAAGTGGATGGGGAATCCCTTGTATATTTCTTCTTTTGTTTGTTATCAAATTAGTTAATTTTCAGGGGCAAACCATGTTTCTTGACAAGTGTATGTTATTGGCTTATTATTTTGGGAAAATGCATAAAGATAAAATAAAAAGATATCTGACGATGCATTGCTCTTGGCAGAATGGCTATGAAGGACCTAGTCAAGTTTTCAATAACATCATATGGATGTGAAAGTTGGACAATGAAAAAAAAAGACAGAAGAAAATTAATGTCTTTGAGTTACAGTGCTGACGAAGAATACTGTGTATAACATGGACTGCTCAAAGAACAAACCAGTCAATAATAGAGGAGATCAAGCCTAAGCTTTCTTTAGAAGTTCAGATGATAAGACTTTGATTTTCATACTTCTGACATATCATGCAAAGGGTGAGATCACTACAGAAAGACATCATGCTTGGCAAGGTAGAAGAACAGCACAAAAGAGGAAGGGCAGCAATGAGATGGATTGATACAATAAAAGCAACGTATGGGTGCCACTCTATCAACAATGAGCCACCTGATTGAATACCAAAGATATTTTGGGACAACTATCCTGAGGGTCACCATGAGTCGACATCGACTTGAAGGCATTTAACAACAACAATATCCGGTACAAAGCACAATACCTGATCTAACAGAGCATGCTGATGAACTGATAGCATGGGGAGCTGAGTCCTGTCCAAGAAAGCGACAATGTCCTCCAACGCAGCCGATACCTCCGAAGAATGCAATTAAGAGTAAAAGTCCTGGAACGCTTGGGTAATCCCAAGACTATTTTTTCAGAGCCATACGATCCTGACCATAAACTGCACTGATGAATCGACTACTGCTCGTCCTATGAAGTTGCTATACTAACAGCTTACCCACCTTTTTCCTGTGCCCAATAAATTTATGCTTATATAGTCTCTGGAGAAATTCCTATCTTTAAACCTCAATCGAGTCAATCTGTCGCCTAACCTTCAACAGCCCCAGATACACCCTATGACCTCCGGACCGCTTATGCTCAGCCTGCAGCTGCTCTAGCTGAGCCTGAAACTGAACAAGCTCAGCCTCCCACTGCCACTTCCATCTGGCAGCCAGTTTCAAATTATTCCCCCTCATATAAGCTTTACTTGTATCCCATAACAGCGCTGCAGGAGCCCCTTACATAATCAGTGGAGAGAAAGTCATGCCACAACTTGCAGATCAGCATTTGCACCCCCCTCCTCCTGAATTAGTCGAACATTTGTCCACCACTGCTGCCCCCCCCCCCCCCCCGCCACCAGCCCAGTTTGGCCCAGATCCAACAGCAGGTAAACCATGCTATGGTCACTTACGTCCAGGGGATGAATGCAGATATCCCCCACTTTTTCAATTGCCTCAGACAGCAGAACAGTTCTAACTGAGAATAAGCACTGCCCCTTTAGCCAAGAGCTGAATATTAGTCACCGGACCCAATCTATCAAGGGAGCTCAGAGTGCAATTCAAATCTCCTCCATCTGACAAAAAAAATGTTTGCTTTTTGCCCAAAGGCCGCAAACATATACTGAAAAAAAATTCCCTTGGGACCATTGGGAGCATAAACATTCAACAGAGATCCCCTGATATTTAACCCAGCCAGCTATCCACATCAATGTCCCCTGGCTGTCTCTTCCAGTCTCACAGAGAGTAAAGGGGACAGAGGCACTCAATAGTATGACCAGCACCCTCTTTTTTTTTTTTTTTAAACTTTTATTTTCATTTTGCAACAAACAAAAGAAACAACACACCAAAAGACAAAACAAGTATACAATAAGGAAAAGTAAACCCATTACCCCCCACCCCGATGCTTCTTCTCTACCCGATTATATCAGCATGTGAGCGCTTCCAATTAACAGTGATTATACATCAAACGATCAAAAGAGTATCTACAACACAGCATGATCATGGGACAAAGATATATACAAAGTTAGACAGTCAAATGAGAGCATTTAGCAAAATGTACATAGTCATTGAGCAGCTTCCATTGAGACCAATGAGAAGGAGTCTGAACGGAGAAAGCGAACAGACGAGGTATTTGTTCATATTTACTGTGAAGACAGGCATGATTCCACCATTCATTGGGGCTCAAATGGGAGCTAAGTTTCCAGTATTACTTAATTAGGGAAATAGCAATGCTAAGCATAAAGTTCGAAAGGAGATAAGCCATTTTTGGGAGAGAGGGGATCCCCGCAGCTGGGCGAAGTCCCACTATCCTCCAAGAAAGGGGCTCCTGAGAGTGCGAGATAGACTAAATACGACCCCAGACCCGACGCCAGTAATACTGTAGTGCGGGATATTCATGCATAACATGAGGCAATGAACCAATGGCCGCAGGACGTGTCCAGCAACCATTGCCCTGAGTAGTGTTCCATTTGTCTAATCTGTGAGAAGTGTAAAAAACACCGGTGGGCTAGAAAGGAGAGGGTCTGAATGAGTGAGGCGGATCGGGAACCCGTGTCCCTCTACTCCTGATAAGGCTCTATTGCTCCGAGATCAAAGTCACATGCAATTCTCTCTCCCATACTTTCTGCGCTATAGGGGTATCTCTAGGTATAGCATTACAGAAGGTTTAGTAAAATTGGATGCTACACCCGGTGAATTACCGAGAGATCGGAAAGTCTCCAATCAACCTTATATAGAGAATGCCGATGGCGGGAGTACTCTAGTGGATCAAAGGCGATACTGAAGTTGCACTGACCAGAGTCGGGAGTCTAAAGATTGCATAAGAGTATTAAAGGCACCTAAAGTGTCTAAAAGCATTGGTGGATAGTGGGAGTCTGATGGGAGAGTCATACCAGGGAGAAAGGTAAGAGGAATCGGTTTGCAAAGGCCCGCTTCTGTATCTAGCCACACAGGTCTACTCGGTACTGGCTCTTCCAACCAACGAGCACCTTGTTTGAGAAGAAAAGATTGAGGGAACACTTGAGTAAAATCGCCACCAAGTATTAATGGAGCATTGGCAGAGGCCGAGGCCAACTGCGCAATACTTGCATAGTAAGCAGGGTTGTCCACATTCGGGGCATAATGCAAATACACGTGAATTCACTATCTCCAACCTCAAGGTGTACACGGGCCCATCTACCCTTCTTGTCAGCGCTAATATCAGGTACAGTAGCGTGCTAAGACTTCTTAACCAAAGTGGCTATCCCGTACCATTTGAAAACGGTGGGAGAATAGGCAGCTACCATGTGAGGCTTAGCATTGAGTTTCAGTGTTTCAGCAGAGTTTAAATGCGTTTCCTGAAGAAACACTAAATCAACATGCTCATGGCTAAGATAGCTAAGGATTTTCTTTCCTTTGAGTGGACCATTAATGCCTTTGACGGTGAATGATAAGATTTTACATAAGGCCATACAGAGAAGTTAAAAATTCTGAGCATGATAGCACACATAATTTCACTATGTCCCTCAAACTGACTGTATCTGGCTGTACACATGACATAGGAAAAATAAACTAATATAATACAATGAAGCGCCCCACATTAACAAAGAAAACCGCAGTACGGTAGAGGAGAAGCAAAACCCCAAAATTACTGGCGACCATGTGTCTGCGGGGAGAAACCCCAGAGAAGGCCGAAATTGAAAAAACACATAACCTGTAGGACTGTGCGTGCTCCGAATCCGACCGAGGCACACATCATGAAGGGATAGGAGACCAAAAACAAAAGTCATATAGAGAAAGAAAGAAAGTCCAGGCTATTTCTGTGCTTGGCTATGACCGCCGCATCGGGCCCTTCAAGATGGCGGATAGAGCCGGCAAATAAGAGTCCAAACTTTGGGATTAGCGCATCTGCTCTGCTTCTTTGGAGTCTAAAAATGTTGATAGTAGATCAGGATCTTCGAACGTCCTGGTTTGGTTATGGAGAGTCACTCGGAGCTTCGCTGGATACAACAGGCCAAAGCGAGCCTGTAGCTGTTGAAGTCGAGGGCGAAAAGCAAGGAGTTTCTTCCGACGGTCAACGGTAGGCTTTGCCAAATCAGGAAAGAAGGAGACCTTACGACCTTCAAATTCCAAATGATGATTCGCTCGCTCGGGCAGCATGTAAAATTTGTTCCACTTGTTGATATCGTAGCAAGCTAAAGACAATAGGCCGGGGGGTCGTGCGGTTGAGCGCCATGTGGGCAGGAACACGGTGTGCTCGATCGATTTCCAGTTCTTTATGAAAGGTGATCTTCAGCAAGGAGGGAAGAGTTTTGAGCAAGAATTCTCTTATATCTCCTGCTTCCACCCCCTCCGGCACTCCGAGGAGCCTCACATTGTTGCGACGGGCTCGATTATTGCTATCTTCTAACTCCTTTTGAAGATTCTGTATCTGACGCTCAGCCTCGTCCAGTTTGCCCAAGCGCACCTCGTGCGAGTCGAGGACCCCCGCCATGTTGTCCTGCCGTAATGAAAGACTTTCAAGTCGGTCTTGGAGCACTCCAAAGTCTTCTCGCATGGCTCGAAGCGCTTCTCCATTGGACTGCACCAATTCCTTCACGCCGCGTATTTCTTCCAAAATCTCCAGGTGCATCTCGGGGTTTTCACGAAATGGAACCATCTTCTGTGGGGAGGACACCTCTGTTTTGGAGCGTTTTCCGTGAGAAGAAGAAGGAGACCCGAAGTCCAAGCGCGCTGGTTTATGGGCCGCCATTCCCCCCGAGGTGCCCCGGTCAGCTCGGAGCGAAATAGTAAATTTGTGTAGGTATTAAGTCAGGATTCTAAGTAGGCCTCTCGGGAGCTTCAACGCAAAGCGTCCTACCCGCTGGACATCAGGCTCCGCCCCCCCTCGCACCCTCTTTTTTTTGAATTGTAGGCAGAATAGTATCCCAATGTTTACCTCAAAGCTTCTCCATTTCCAGGGGTATTAACCTAACCTCCTTCAAGAGAGCAATATCCACACACTCCCGGCAGAGATATAGATAGGCCAGCACCCGCTTGCATTTTATTGGGTTGTTAAGCCCCCTATATTTAAAGTAGCAATCTTAGGTGCCATTGTCAGTAGAAATAAACAACTGTGGAAAGAAAGTCAACGACCATCTCCCCCCCCCTCCCCCCACCATTCACCAAAGATGTGCCAATGGTGTTAAAAGAAAAGAAAAAGCAGTATTCAACCAACTTTAACATATACAGCTAGACATAGGTCCTCTTTTGGAAAATAATATATTTCCCATAAGACTCCTGCTCCAGCCTACTTTGAGCCATCACATCCTTATACTTGCACTGGTCACCTCTAACAACAGTCTATAGAATGCCATGTATGCACCACATTAATTCAGAAGAAGTTCTCCACAGCTAAATGTCAAAAGATATCCCTTTCACTAATGAGAGACTTTCAAAATGAGTGCATACAACAGTGCAGACAGCAACAATACATGCTCATAATCACCAGTATCTGTCTTTACAAATGTGCAGGACGCTTACTGATTTTTCCTGCAGGAACACACTGGCACCTGGTCATGCAGCAGTCAACCCTATGGTCCAGGTACTGGCCAGGCATTCCTGTCTCCCCAGAATTATGACTGCGTGCAACAGTTCCTCCCACGCAACTCTCTAACCACACACACACACACACACACACACGATCACATGCGGTCTCACATAACATACCTCTGCCAGAAAGATGCCCGGCACCTATAACCAACAGCTGGTAAAACATCATGGCATGGCATCCCAGAACTACAGTTCTGATCAGTGTTTCTTATCCTAACATGATTCCTTCCCATACTCAGCCAATACCATCCCTACATCAACAGACCCCATTTTCATAGTGGAATTGTCAGCATGCCCAAAATAAACAATATTTTTCATCTACATATTTCTGTAGGGAGGTTTATTGATGTTATATTCCCTTCCCTCACCTCTGCAATCTGTTCTTTAAGACTGCATCTAGTGGTCTTCCAGGCTGCAGACACATCAGTTCGATACATATTTGTCACAGCATTAAAGAGCAGAGCAGAATATAATGAAGTTCCTGGCCTTATTTCAAGTTTCAGCAGGATTTTAATGTGGATGTCCGCAGGAAACACTCAGGACGTACACAGGCCTTACCTGAATTTGTTTTGTATGTCTCTGTAACTGACCACACCCCCGTTCCGCACCCTCCCATCCACGTTCTGAGATCCCCATGCTAGCGACATGTACACAGAGGTCTGCAGTGGTTTCAGAATAAGTTCCTAGACATTTTCACAAGAAAAACATATAAGCTGCACATCCAGTCTGCTTATTTGTGTTCTGGAATGACTTCCAAACCGAATAGCCTCAAACACACACTCAGTCTGTGTTCCAGCCCCCCTGCTCTCCCCAACCCAATCATCCAGAAGCCACAAACACCCAATCACAGCCAGCTACTTCCACATCCACACACCCGACCAACTTCTCCCCCCCCCCCCCCCAGACACCATGAACACCACATACCGAGCAAATACAGATGGGAAAAGGGGAAAAGAAAAAAAAAGAAAAACACAAAAACACAGGGGGCAGTCACCAAGTAAAGCACACATCTTTTTTTGAAGAATTTAGTCCCAGTATCACAAACAATCCAACAGCACACCAAATCTCATTCACAAGTGACCATTCTCCGGAAATTCTCACTGACACATCAACCTGCCTGAGACATAAACACAAATAGCAGCAGTCATTGACGACCAGGGTCACAAAAACTCAAGCTAACCCTAAGGCAAAGGGACACCCAAAAGACCCTCAGGAAAGACGGACATTTCTCACTGCCCAAAACACTACTAACCAATTACAGTATTTGAATAACTACATAAGGGCGGAACTCTGTATGAGAGAGTAGGCCTCTCCCTCTCCAGACCTAAAAAGCACTGGTCAGAGAAAGCCTTCAGAAAGGCCCACTACCAATCTTTGCCATTGTAATGGCTGCAGAGTGGGGAAGAGAGGCAGCAGAGGCACAGACATCAAGAAAGAAAAAATAAAAGGGTGGGGGGAGACAAAATCACACATAAAATGATCTTACAGAGGGAGGCTCTCATTGGATTGGAATGTGTTTGCAACATTCCTTTAAACATTTCCCTCCTATCACAGAATGAACTATAGCTGCTTCTCTCTTCATGTTGGGGTTTAAATTTCTCTATGTACCGTGGTACATGGCCGCGGGTGTGTGCCCGAAGGGGTGTGACCTAAGGGGCATGGCCTACCCCTTAGGAGCCCCTTTGGAGCACTTGGGAGCTTCTGTGGTTTAATTGCTGTCCTTGAGAGATACGAGTAAATGGAAGGTGAGAGGTAAAGGCCCTATGTCATCGAAGGGGGTTGTTGACCCTATGTACCATCAATTGGTAAATTTTGCCTCACCTGAGTCAACTGGAATCTCTATAGTAGACGGCGTTTCATCTTTGGAGGTTTCTCTAAGTTCCGGGAGTCCTCCCCCTCAATCAGGTATGGATAATGTCATTTCTCCCCATGGAGGACCAACAGTTTTGAATGGTTCTCCTGTTGGCTTCAACTCCTCTTCCTGGTGAATCATGTGTGTGACCTGCCCTGTGCTATATGAACTTATCCATTTCCGGTGTCGCTGCCTATGGCTGGGCTGGTTCTGGGGATTTCAGGTCCTCCCACGGGTGAGGTTTCCTTGAATGATATACTTTTGGCTATTTGTCGAGTTAAAGAAGTTCTTTCAGGCACTCTCTCACAGTTGTGTGCCTTTATGGAGGGTACTTCTTTAGCTCTTTGGAGTCATAGAGAGACCTTATCAGCTGTTTGTGAGAGGATCCAAAGAACTGAGGCCATGGTGAATGGGGTTCAAACTGCGAGTATTGATTTTGTCAAAGATAACTTATTTCTTCATTCTAAGTTAGATTTGTTAGAAAATTTAGCCAGAGCCAGGAACCTTTGGATTCTAAATTTTCCTAAGGACTGTCTTACTGTATTTCCCCTTTGGAACTGTTTAGAGGCGTTGCATTATACTTCTTTTGATTATTCCTTTATTTCCTCTATTTATTATTTACTTCAGCATATATTGGATAAGGCACCAGAGGGTGAAATGGACCAGTTTATTGATTTTGATAAATTAGATTTAACAATCTTCTTGGACATCTTGCTTGATAAGTTCTCCCAGAGGGCGACTTTGTTTGTTACCTTTTCTTTGGAGGTAGTGAAGGGGGTGATTTTGAATTTCTTCTTTTCTAAGAAGGACGCATTGTTTTGTGGTCAACCTTTATTGGTATTTCCTGATGTTGCTAAAGCCACCCAATTGCGCCATAAAGCTTTTCTTCAAATTAGGCCTAAGGTTCTGACTGCTGGAGCTACATTTTATTTGAAGTACCCTTGTAAATGTTTGGTCACCTAAAAGGGTAATAAATTTATTTTTATGTATCCATTGCAGTTGGAATGTTTTTTTCCTGATAAGATCACATGATATATATTTGACCAATGTCGCCTGGTTGTTTGAATGAATAGGGGTCTATTATGAATTAATGGGGGGTTTGGTCCGAGGTTTTGTTTCCCTTGATGTGGACTTGTACAACTTTTCATTACTTTTTTTCCTTTTGTATTATGTGTTATCTGAGTGTTTATGAACAGTTGTTTTTCCTGAATGTTTACTTTTGTATGTATTTGAAAATGTTATAAATTTTCAAATACATACATACAAAGAATGATCAACAACAAGAGAAAGGAACATCACACCAATACCCTCATGCACTCTCTTAACAAACCCAGCGAGCTCTTCAACCTAGTCAAATCACTCACAAAAGATCCATCCACAAAACAACCAATAAACACTCCAAGCTCAGATGAATTTGCCACCTACTTCCAAAGCAAAAACACATTGTCAACAACCCACCCAGAGAAGTTTGATCTACACATGACCCCCCTCAACCCCACCGACTCTCCCTCACCGACCCTGGAATCCTTCTAACCATACCCTCCTGATCAAATAAAAAGAATCATCAATGGGATCAACAGCACGACCTCCCCATGGACCCTTGTCCACCATTCTGGATCAAACAAACAAAAACCTTTCTCAGCCCAATCATAGCTAGAATCACCAACATATCACTAACCGAAGGCACCCTTCCACATCCATTGAAAACAGCAGTCATCAGACCCCTGATCAAAAATAACAAGCTTGACCCAGCAGCTATCAAATCCTACAGACCCATCTCTAGTCTCCCCTTCCTAACCAAAATCATAGAAAAGATCATGTACAAACAGACCTAGGACCACATCGACTCCTATGCACCCCTAGACTAGCAGCAACACGGATTTCGGCAACAGCATGGTATGGAAACCCTTTTCACGACTCTTCTCGACAGACTCCACACAGGGCTTGACAAGAAAAAAACAAGGCTTCATCCTCATATTTATGGACATCGCCTCAGCATTTGACACTGTCAACCACAACCTTTTGCTCAACCAACTTTATCAAAAAGGCATAAGAAGCTTAGCCTTAGACTGGTTCAAATCCTACCTATCTGACCGACAACAGCAAGTCCGAATAGACAACCAAGCATCCAGGCCTTTCCAACAAACACAAGCGGTCCCCCAAGGATCGTCCCTCTCATCCCTACTCTTCAACATCTACATACAGCCAATCTGTGCCATCATCCAATCATTCAACATACTCTACCACATCTACGCCAACGATGTGTTACTATACGCTCCATTCACCATCGACAAGCCAGACTACTCATCCATAGTTGAATGTTTCAACGCAGTCTCAGATTGGCTCATGACACACAACCTGAAGGTCAACACCAATAAGACTGAGGTCTTATTAATATCCAAAGACCCCACTTTTACCCCACTGCCCTCCCTTAAAGTGAAAGACTTCGACCTCATAACCAAGCAAGAGGTCCGATATCTGGGAGTAACAATCGTGTCATGGGAGACCCACACTCAAAATATCTCCAAGACAGTTTACTATAAACTAAAAACCCTCCAGCATTTATGACCTCTCCTTGAGACTTCTGACTTCCGCTCGGTTGCTCAAGCTCTCATCCTCCCTCATCTAGATTTCTCCAACATCATCCTTCAGGTATGCCGAAGTACACCCTCCAGCCACTACAACTCGCCATTAACACAGCTGCCCACACAATCCTAGCTGCATCCAGACACGACCACATCACTCCCATTCTAATTCAGCTTCATTGGCTCCCCATAGCGAGCCGCCTGACCTACAAAGCAATGCTACTCACTTTTAAGACCCTGCATACAATGTCGGCAACCTCGATCTCAGAACTGATTCAAAGAATGCCGGAGACCAGAACCAGGAGAACATGTATGGTAAATGCTCTCATGACTCCAGTAATAGTAAGGACCTGTACCCAGTCAACCAAGAACCACACCTTTTCTCTATATGCACCAATCCATGACTCCAGCAATAGTAAGGACCTGTGCCCAGTCAACCAAGAACCGCGCTTTTTCTCTATACGCACCAACCCATGACTCCAGCAATAGTAAGGACCTGTGCCCAGTCAACCAAGAACCGTGCCTTTTCTCTATACATGCCAACCCAATGGAATGCCCTACCCCCAACGATACGCGCTATTCTGGATCTGATAACCTTTAGGAAGGTATTGAAGACTCATCTCTTCCAACTAACATACAACCAACCACCCTAGACTAGCCACACAAACGGAAACCGTCCATCAATGTGAACATGCTCCAGTAAGATACATATGTCCCTGGTAATAACTGCGAACATGTTCCAGTAATGTAAATATGTTCCTAGCTATAACTCCTGTAATGTAAACATGTTCTCAGATGTAACCCCATAATGTAAATATGTTCTCAGATGTGACTGTTTTGTAAATATGTTCTCAGATGTGATTCTGTAATGTAAAAATGTTCCCAGATGTAACTCCTGTAATGTAAATATGTTCTCAGTTATACCTTAGATGTAAACTCGCGTAAAGTAAATATATTCCAACTATATGTCCCTGGTTTCACCCCAGATGTATAGCATGATAGAAACCATGTTAGATTGTAAACCATTTAATCCATAAAATCCAACAACTATGCTATCTGTAAGTGTTGATTTTAACACACACTCATATGTTTCATGTAAACCGCATTGATCTTTAATAGCACAGTATATAAAAACAAATAAATTAATTAATTAAAAAACAAGTAAGAAAAAATTATCTTACAGCATAATCCAGCCATTATATTAAACAATCAACACCCCAGGCTCCTCCACCCTCTCACCCCCACCTGCCACAGAAGCATACAAGGTGAAAAGGCAAAAAAGGCCCACATCAGGCACAAGTCTAAGGCACATCCCTTAACACTAGAAAAACTTATTTATTTTATTTATTTTATTTATCAGCTTTTATATACCGCGCTCTTTAATATCAGTTGATTTACAATTAACAATTCTTGCACTAGGCCAGTGAGAACTGCCTAGTGCTTACATAGAACAGGATCAGTAATTTGGAGCTGTAACTGGGTGAACTATTTACATATTCAACCATCAAAGCAGTGGCTGAGTAACTATTTACAAGTTAGATGTTAGGCCCAAACTGAATGGTTAAGGCTGGGTCTTCTCGGTTAATACATTAATCATTATAGCCATACAATACTCAATATAGTCAGTATATCAGCACTTGCTGAATGTACCTGATGGGCGGTTCTGCAGCTCAGTTTGTCTTATGCAGCAAAAGACACGTTGAGCTTAAAATGGCAACTCCAGAGATATCCATAAACTGTGAAGTTCAGTATGCAAGTATAGCTATGACCAGTCTCTCCCAGACTGGTCTACTAAAGACGTTTTTCCTGCATCTTACCACCGGTAGCAGTCTCCCTATTACCACTGGGTCTTTCTCCACTGATGTCAATCAAGGTCCACAGTCTACAGCGGTGATGCTTCCCTACTTCTCCGCCAGTCCATTATATTACCAGCAGGTCTCTGTTCCAAGACTTTATCTTTAACATTGGAGTGACTGTCTACATTTCAGCTGAACTCCCCTGTTCAGCCTGCAGGAATTTCTTCACTTCCTCCAGGGAGTGGAGAAAGTGCTGCTCACCCCGTACCATAAACCCGTTCCAACACAGTTAATCTAGCCAAAAACCAGATGTTAGCTCTAAGACTGACCTTGTGAAGGGCATCTCTGTACTGGATTAAGGCTTTGCATTTTCGTGCTATCTCAGCACTTATGTTGAGGAAGATAGAAATTTTTATGTTTTTATAAGAGACAGATTTAGATTTGCACGCCTCCAGGATGATGTGATCTTTCCCCTTGAAGCTCAGGAGGCAGACAATAATCACACATGGCCATTTTCCAGGTCCAGGATAGGGTCGGGTCTCCCTGTGCATTCTATCTCATAGGATGGAGAGGCAATTTTGGCGGGAAAACAGGCATTGAACAAACCCTTCACAAAACCGTGGACATCAGGGAGCTCTTCTCCCTCAGGTACACCAACGATCCAGATATTCTGATGGCAGTCTCTGTTTTCTTGATCTCCGGCTTAATCTTCAAGCCACCACACTGCTTTTATAAGCCAAGTGATCTCCTCTGCCATCTGAGTCGCTCTGTCCTAAACCAGACTAACACATTTTTCCACTTCAACAATCTGGGAGATCACTAAATCGAAACGCTAAGCAAAACTGGAAGTGATAGTGGCGATGATTTCTGCTTTAGAGCTGTGAATTTCTTGCAGGAGAAGTGCTAGGTTGTCAGTCCCTTCAAGTTCGGAGTTCCTGCCATTTGAGTGTTCATCCACCGGTGCATCCTCCACCAATGCACTGTGTCTCGATTCGGGCAGGAGGGATTTTTTCATGCTATCTGCATACATCTCCTTAATAGTTTTCTCTGGACTGCTTTTTGCACTTTCAGCATCTTGCTGACACTGAAGCTCGCCATTATCGGGAAAATCAGAGCTAAAAATGCAGGATTAATAATAAGATGGATCGGAGCTGAGCAGTTTCCTTCCGAACACATGTGCACCATAAACAGAGGTCTGTTTTTTATCTTTTAACCATTTCCCAATCTACAATAGTACATTATCTCCTATTCCATGACTCTTTAATTTCTTCAAGAGCAGTGCTTCCCAAATGTTCTTCCAGTGTGACCCCATTTTAGCAAAGGAAACTTCATGTGACCCTGGATACTAATCAAATAAAATTAATACTCAAACAACATAAATATAAACATACAAAAATGTAACTCTTTGCTTTGTGTGTTGGTAGAGGTGGAGTTCTTTTAAGAGCACCTCCATTACTTTTCCCACCATAGAGGTAAGGCTTACCAGTCTATAGTTTGTCACGTCTTCCCTATTACCACTTTTGTAAAGAGGTACCATCAGCCCTTCTCCAGTCCTGCGGAATTTCTCCCATCTCCAAAGATCTATTAAAAACATCCTTTAAAGGCCCTGCTAGAAACTCTCTGAGCTCCTTCAATATCCTGGGATGCATCCCATCCAGTCCCATGGCCTTATTCACTTTCAGTTTTGCAAGTTGTTCAAAAATATCATCATTTGTGAATGGTGTATCTACTCCCTTCCCATTTGTATACTTGTCAATCTTACATGGTGCTTCCCAGGATTTTCTTTCATGAATACAGAACAGAAGTATTTGTTTAGCATTTTTGCTTTTTCAATGTCACTTTCCACAAATCCACCCTTGACACTTTTGAGTCTGACAATTCCACCTCTAATCTTCCTCTTCTCCTGAATATACCTGAAACAGGTTTTCTCTCCACACTTTACATCTTTAGCCATCTTTTCTTCTGCCTTTGTTTTTGGGATCCTTATTTCTCTCTTTTTCTCTTTCTGTTCCCAATCCAATATTGAGGGGACTCTGTCTGAGCGCCATCTCCAAACAATCACTATTTGGGCAGCTTGCAGAAACTTGGAGCGCAATAATCCACTCCATCTCTTAAGAGTGGGCAACGACCTCCACCACCCCCCATACCCACAGCAGCAGCAATTCTAAGGGCTGCAGCTTCACAGTCCCCTCTTGTATTTGCTGTTTCTGCTGCCTACCTTCCCCCCAGAACCTGCATATCACAGAGCAACCCCACCACATATGAAAAAAGGTACCTTCTTCCCCATATCGCATCCAGCAAGCACTCAAATCTGCTCTACCTGCCTTAGCTAGTATGAGAGCAATAAAATATACCCTGGGGAGAATTTGCATCTGCTTTTGCCACCAGGATGTAACCATTTGGTTTTATAAATCGTCCCATTAATCTGCCCCCATACAGCCTCTGACAACTCTTGGCCCAACCAGGTTTGCCATTCCGCAATATGTCGAGGCTCTCTTTGCTCCTGGCCCTTCAACTGCACCCCATACAACTAAGATGGCATTCTTCATTCTTGTGCCCCTAAAAATCACCTCTTCCAGCAGTGTTGGGGTCCTAGTAAAATGCTCCATAACCCAGGGGCATGGCAAAATATCTTAACTGGAAGTATTGAAAATATGGATACCTCTCCTCTATCCGTCCCTCCAACTCCCATCATGGAGAGAAAAGTACCTCTGTTGAAAAGATCATCAAAGCGCATAATTCCCCCCTCCCCCAACCTGTGCATCAAATCTCGAAAGCCCACCTCCAAAAATGGCTGATAATCAGCCAATTTTGTCTACCTAGAAATCAGCGATGCCAAGAGGCTTCTGTGCCACCTTGTCTGCAACAAGTTACGCAATGGAGATAAAAAGGAGCGATCCGCATAACACCCTCCAAGTCTCCCTGACACTCATCAACCACTCAAAAAGGGACTGTGGTGCCAACAAGCCTCTCTCCATTTCAACCCAGATGGCTGCACCAGACCTTAAATAATGGTCCAAAACCACCTGGAGCACTGCTGCCATATAATAGCACTTTAGAGCAGGGAATACCCCCCCCCCCTCCCAACTCCTTGTTTCCTTGGAACAATAGAGCTGTTGCACCTGAATGTGGCCCTTCCCCCTGCCCTAGGCAAACTTCATTAGCTTTGCTTCCCATTTTGCTAGAAACTGAGCAGAGACCCAAAATGAAACCTGATGGAAGAAGTTGAACTTGGGAATAATGTTCTTTTTCAGAGGCGCTATCCACCCCAGCCAGCTGAGATGCAGGGAACTACTTCTCCAGATCCCCTCTGAACTTATTAAATAGTGGAGAGTAATTAAGGTAAAAGAAGTCCTGCGGATCCCGGGAGATAAACATACCCAGGTACTTAATTGCTCAGTCTCCCCCATGGAAGGAAAACAACCATATAAAAAAGGCTACCAGTGAAAAGGCCGCTGAAAAAAACAAACAAAGGTCCGAGCATAAAAAAGCAAGAGGAAAATTTAAAAGCCAACCCGCTTAAACAATATGCTCCATTTTAATCACTTTTATTATATTTGGTGTGTATATGCAGTCACTTATTTGTGAAATTGTAAAGAAAATAATTGTGTACTTATCTAAAGGTACGAAGCAAAGCGCCAAGGAAGTCCCAAAGAGAACACAAAGAATGTGACGTGGCACGTTTCGAGTCTGATAATCTTCAAAAACTTTGCTTCAGGCTTTGTAAAGAGACTCCCAGCGAAAAACATGGAAGGAAAAGCCAGGAAGCTTTGCTTTCTGCAGCCCCTCCCCCCACCTCCGCACAGATCCAAAGCCTCTATCTTAGTTAGATTAACCTTAAACTCAGAAAGCCGGGATAATCCTTCAATCTCATCCAACAGAGCTGAAAGGGATTCATGGGGATGGGCCATAAAAATCAATGTATCATCAACAGATAGCAGTATCTTGTGTCCCCCCCCCCCCCAATCCTCTCCACTACCTCTATCTCTGCCAACACTGACACACATCCCCTTCCTAGCCCTTACCAATTGGCCACTTTCTTTGCAGGGAAGGTTCTGTCTCTTGTTCCTCCTTCCACACCTGCACCCTCCCCCCTCTCTCCCCTTTCCCTCCCCCAAACTCCCCTAACCAAATTTGGTCCACATTCTCACCAATTTCTGAAGCCGGGTTGTCCAAATCGCTTTCTTCAGTCAGGAAAACCATATGCCATACTGACCCCATTCCTTTTGCCTGGCTCCTAGAGTCTTCACTTGCTCTACTCCTGTTCCTTCAACTTATTCTCAACACCAGTCTCACTTCTGGCATCTTTCCACACTTTGGAAACATGCTTTTGTCCACACACTCCTCAAAAAACTTCCCTCCGTGTTGTCCCACTACCATCCAGTCTCTAACCTCCCTTTCCTTTCTAAAATTCTGCAGCAATCTGTTTTCACACAGCTCACTCAACACTTGGAATCCATCCAGTACCTGCACCCCAGTCAATCTGGTTTCAGATCTTGGCACTGCACAAAGTCTATTCTGCTGACACTTCTAAACGAGCTTCATATTTCTCATGACCGGGGTGACATTTCACTTGCTATCTCCCTGGACCTGTCATCTGCCTTTAATTTAGTTGATTATGCCACTCTCCGTTTCTCTCTCTTTGTGGCCGTCATATCTGAATCTGTTCTACAACGGTTTCATTGATTTCTTTCTTCTCGGTCCTTTTCCATTTTCTCAGGACCTACCTCATCAGAATCTTCATCTCTTACATGTGGTGTCCCCCAGGGATTGTGCTTGCCCCTCTCCTCTTTAATGTCTTCCTGGCTCCCCTCACTTTACATATTCAACAGTATGGCTTGTCTGCATAATATTATGCTGTCAACATTAATATTCTGCATCACACCTCCCCTGTAGCCCCAGATCTCACTCCATTGAACTCCTGCCTCTCACTGGTTGCCTATTGGCTCACATCTAATTTCCTGCACCTTAATATCTCAAAAGCCTCTGCCATCTGGTTCACTTCTGGCAGCCCTATCCCCTCTTTAGTGCCTTCCACCTCCGGATCTTCAGTTTCTTTTGTTACTTCCCTCTGCTATCTTGGGGTCACACTGGACTCGGCCCTTTCTTTTCATGATCTCATTTCTATACTGGTAGTCAATCTTTATCTTTATCTTTATTTGCAATGCTTGATATACCGCCAATGCTTAGGTATCAGGGTGGTTTACAGTAAAACACAGGCTGGATCGGCCAGAGCCACAAGCAGCAGGACACCTCCTCCTCCTCAAATGACTTCAGATGAGGGAGCGGGAAGGAGATCCCCTTCCCACTCAGCTGCCCAAAGCCAACCGGGCCTTAGCAAGTCTTTTAAATTTCTGAGTGCCATCGGGTGCGACCACGCCTGGGGAACCCTTGCCTGAGGGCCTCACCAGAAGGTCCTTTGGCGTGGCCCTTAGGCGGGGAACGCCGGCGGGAGAAAAGGTTCTAAAGCGCTATAGTCAACACTGCTGTACCTCTGATGTTGCCTAAATGTTTATCGTTTCCATTATGGGACTTTGGCGTAAGTGTATTATTTACTTTCTACTTGCTTAGTCCCCTCCTCATTCTCCTATATCCTCCCTGAGCATAAGTGCCCCAAACTAGATCATTTAGTATTACACTTGTTGCTCTTTGGTCCAGTACCTTAATTACTAGTGCGTAACTTCCTTCCCATCCATCGGTCACCACAATGCCTGACTAAATGATCTTCATCCTATGCCTATATTGTCTCGCCCTATCCTTCTTTTCTGTTGATTCATATTCCCACCAGCATAGCCTAATACACACTCTACATGGCTTCGGTCAAAGCTAACAAGAAAATATTTTCACTACTATGAGACCTCCTCGCCTGATAAGATACCAACATCTTATCCATATTGTATGGTCTCATAGAAGTGAAAATATCTTCTTGTTAGTTTTGGCCGAAGCCATGTAGAGTGTGGATTAGGCTATGCTGGTGGGAATATGAATCAACAGAAAAGAAGGATAGGGCGAGACAATATAGGCATAGGATGAAGATCATTTAGTCAGGCATTGTGGTGACCGGTGGATGGGAAGGAAGTTATGCACTATTAATTAAGGTACTGGACCTAAAAGCCACCAAGCCACCAAGAAAAGCTTTTACTCTGAAGTGCAAAGTGAAAAAGCCCTAAAATGCATGCTTGTAAATGCAAGATCCATTCGGAAAAAATGGCCAGTCATTGGTGACTACGTCAAGAATCAGAAGCTAGACATAATCTTCATCACAGAATCATGGCTTACAAATACTGATGCAGTACTTATTAACCAGCTCAAGCTTCCAAATTATGATACCTTCAACTGCCCAAGAGCTAACAAAAGAGGTGGAGGCACTCTCATCATGGCCAGATCTGACCTTCAGTTCAAATGCCTCTCCACTCATAACACTAACAACCTTGATGCCATCATAATAGCTAATGAGAAAATAGCAACAGCTCTGTTTTATCGTGCTCCTTCTATCAGTACTGATGACCTCTCCATAACAATGGATCTAATTTGTAACCACTCACCACATTCCAAACCTCTCTGGATTCTAGGCAGTTCTATCGAAGAAGAATGTTACAGATTTCCTGGATGCTAAGTCTTCGCTTAACTATCAACAATTAATACATGCCTCTACCCACACTAAAGGTAACACATTGGACCTTATCTTTGCACCCCACAATTCTTATGATACAAACAACCTTGTACATCCACAAATCTTATTTCATATCCCATGTAACTGACCAGTCTCAAAATTTCCTGCTAATACTGAATTACCATGTGCTAGTCATTTTAAACCTTTCAACAAAGAATCATTCCTTGCAGAAACTCTACCTGACTTTAACAGATTCTGAATCCACAGACTTAACTGAAATACTACACACTTGAAATGTATCCCTAAGAAAAGCTGCTCTAATAATCCAGCATAAATGCCCAAATAAAAGGATGCATACGGCTATCTGGTTCACAGCTGATCCGCGCAGTTCTTTTAAGAACCTCAGGAAGCTCAAAAGAAAATGGCAAAATCAAGGCTTCCCCTTGACCGGGAATTGTACACGAAGACCTTGCAAGAACATAGACTTACTATTATGCTAAGGAAGAAAGAATACCATACAAATCTGCTGATGCATTCTCTCAACAGACCCCGTGAACTCTTTAGATTAATTCAATCTCTTACCAAGGATTCCACTCTGCCCCAGAAAAATAATTGAATCCACCTGCAAGTCATTGCCACTCACTTCCACAATATGCCACTCACTTCCACAATAAATCCAAAGCGTCCCTCTACAATTTGGGAGACTTCCACATAGACACTTCTCTACCTGAAAGCACCAGCATTCCTGCTCTAATTCACTTCTACCCATACTCCCCCAAACAAATTGAAAATGTAATAAAAGGTCTTAACGCTACCACCTCACCCAATGACCATGTCCTTCTCCTTGGCCTAAATCTACCTGCCTGGAATTAAGCTCCCACATAGCCAAGATTATCCGCCTTTCCTTCAACAAGGATATTGTCCCAGTATCACTGAAAACTGCCACTATCTATCCTCTCCTAAAAAATCCCAAGCTAGACCCACAGGACCCAAACTCCTATCCTCCCATATCTAGTCTTCCTTTCTTATCTAAAATAATGGAGAAGATAGTACAGCAACAAATACAAGACCATGTTGATTGCCACACACCACTTGATCCACAACAACATGGTTTTCAACAACATCATGGAAATTCAGGGTAATGCTCTATACTGGTGCTGCTCATATTTTAAAAGATTGGCAACAACAAGTTTGTATGGGCAATCGAACATCTGATATGTATCTGCAAACACAAGGTGTTCCACAAGGCTCTTCCCTATCTGCCCTGTTATTTAACATTTATTTACAGTCAATATGTCAAATCATACAATCATTCTGCATTCTTTATCACATCTATGCAGATGATGTGCTTATCTACACTCATTTTTCAACAGAGAATCCTAACTTCACTAGAATAATCGACTGTTTCAATGCTGACTCCGACTGGCTAGCTGTGCACAACCTGAAAGTAAACTATAAAAAAACAGAAGTCCTTTTTGTCACAAAAGTCCCAACATTCATACCCCCAGCAATCCTGCAGGTTAAGAATCCTGACCTAAAATCTAATCAGGAGGTTAGACATCTGGACATCACTCTGGACCAGTCCTTAAACATGGAGCCACATATAAACAATATCACAAAGGCTATCTATCATAAAATACATTCCCTCCGTCATCCACGTCCCTTACTTGAGCCTACTGATTTCTGATCTGTCTTCTAAGCCCTTATCACTCCGCACTTTGACTACGCAAATATCATCCTGCATGGGCTTCCCAGATAGTCTCTCAATCCATTACAATTAGCATTGAATACCACTGCACGAACCATAAACGGAGCATCAAGATAAGATCATGTAACTCCTCTTCTAATCCATCTTCACTGGCTCCCAATAAGTAGTCGACTAAAGCACAAAACTCTCCTCATAACTTTTAAAATCCTCCATCACCTATCCGTATCCTCATTGGAAGATCTTCTACATTGGACTCCTGACAACAGAACAAGAAGAACAAATATGGTGAACACTTGTACCATTCCATCAATAGCTAGAAAAAGCTCCCAATTTGCCACTAACAGGACCTTCACCCTCTCTGCCCCTCAACTTTGGAACTCCCTACCTTCTCATATTCATCTCATTCAGATATATTAGTGAGAAGAGGAAGGGCAAAAGTGGTATTGTCAGACTCAAGGGTGCAGGGGGGGAATATGCAGAAGCTGATAAGGATAAAGCGGAATTGCTTAACAAATATTTTTGTTCTGTGTTCACAGATGAAGAACCAGGAGCAGGACCTCAGAAAACACCCACAAATAAGAACAGAAGCGAGGGACATCTTGAACAATTTTCAGAAGACTGTGTTCGTGAGAAACTAGTTCAACTTAAAGTAGACAAAGCGATGGGACCGGATGGGATACACCCTAGAATACTGAGGGAACTTGGGGACGTTCTAGCAGCTCCACTGACTGACCTTTTTAATGCCTCATTGGAGTCGGGAGTGGTGCCAAAGGACTGGAGAGAGGCTCATGTGGTGTCTTTACACAAAAGCGGAAGTAAGGATGTGGTTGAAAACTACAGGCCAGTTAGTTTAACTTCGGTGGTGAGTAAATTATTGGAAACACTGCTGAAAAAGAAAATAGTGAGGTTTCTGGAGTCCAGCGGATTACAGGATCCGAGGCAGCATGGATTCACCAGAGGCAGGTCTTGTCAGACAAATCTGATTGATTTCTTTGACTGGGTGACCAGGGAGTTGGACCGAGGGAGAGCTCTAGATGTGGTGTATTTAGATTTCAGTAAAGCCTTTGACACTTTTCCTCACAGGCGACTTATAAACAAACTGAGCACCCTAGGGATGGACCCTAAAGTTACTGCTTGGGTTAGAAATTGGTTGGGTGGGAGGTGACAAAGAGTACAAGTAAATGGAGCTCACTCTGAGGAGAAGGATGTTACCAGTGGTGTGCCCCAGGGATCTGTCCTTGGTCCGATTCTTTTTAACATCTTTGTTAGTGATATAGCGGAAGGGCTGTCAGGTAAGGTTTGCCTCTTTGCAGATGATACCAAAATCTGCAATAGAGTAGACACCCAGGAAGGTGTAGATAACATGAGGAGCGATCTAGTTAAGCTTGAAGAATGGTCTAGAATTTGGCAGCTGGGATTTAATGTTAAAAAATGTAAGTTCATGCATTTGGGATTCAGCAATCCAAGGCAGCAATTCAGTATAGGAGGTGAAGTACTTTTGTCCACTAAAGAAGAGCGGGACCTAGGCGTGGTTGTGTCTGATGATCTTAAAGTAGCTAAACAGGTAGAAAAGGTGACGGCAAAAGCTAGAAGGATGCTTGGGTGCATACGGAGAGGAATGGCTAGCAGAAAAAAGAAGGTGATAATGCCTCTGTATAAGTCTTTGGTGCGACCTCATTTGGAGTATGGTGTGCAATTCTGGAGACCGCACCTTCAAAAGGATGTGAACAGGATGGAGTTGGTGCAGAGGCTTGCTACTAAAATGATTAATGGGCATAGTTGTTGTTATGTAAGGACAGACTAGATAGGCCATGTGGTCTTTTTCTGTCATCATGTTTCTATGTTTCTATGTTTCATTTCAGATTTGGCCACTTTTCACAAAGAAATTAAAACTCATCTATTCCATCTTGCTTTTGATCATGTAACTTAAAGCTCTGCCCATCAATTTCACACGTAAGATTCTGTCAGACGGTAAATAGTTCTCCATGCCCATATGCTACTGTTTATGATCTTTAAGTATCTATTATTGTAAATAGCTGTTTTATTTTATTTTTATTTATACTTTTATCTTGTTCATTTATTTTATTTATTTATTTATTTTCATTTCTTATATACCGCGCTATTAAAATCAGCGTGGTTTACATTAGAACTGAACAGTGCAACAATGCGTTAACATCACAATGTGCTTACATAGAACAGGAAGACAATCTTGAGGGAGAGAACTGGGGAAACTATTTACAACAATATTTACACAATATTTACAGAGAGCTATATACACTAATACTTATGATCTTTGGGGTGAGCATAGCTAGATCAAGTGAGAACCCTGGATACATCTATAGGGAGAGGGGCGACTAACCATTCTCATGCTGGGTTAGGGCGTCGGGATAGCTAAAGTGGGGGGTGAGTGCGTGTGACTTGTGTTTTTCAGGGCTGGTTTCAGGATAGTGAATTTGAAACAGATGGTGTTTTATTGCTTTTCTGAATGTGGTGAGGCTCGATATGGATCGAATATTGGTGGGAAGATCATTCCAGGCTATCGGAGCATAAATCGAGAAGGCTCTGTTGGTAGTTGTCTTTGTGCACTTTGTGGTAAACTTAGGTACTATCAACATATTCAGTCGTGCAGGTCTTCTAATTCTGTTATCGGGGATGTTGTTAATTAGTTTGCTGATTGGTGTGGAAGACTGATTCTTCAGTGCCTTAAAAGTCATGACTAGTACCTTGTATTGAATTCGGGCATGTAGTGGAAGCCAGTGTAGATCTTTCATTACTGGAGTTATATGTTCCGATCTTGATACACCTGTAAGAACTCTAGCGGCTGAGTTCATGGCCAGCCGAAGCGGGCTGAGGGTTGCTTGTGGAAGGCCATGAAGGATGGTGTTCGCGACATCCAGGTGTGGGATCACTAGGGCCTGAAATATCGTCCGATAGTCCGAAAAGTCGAGTAGTGGGCGGAGGTGGCGTAGGGTTCGTATCTTGTGGTACACTGATCTTGTAACGGTCTTTACATGGGTTGTCATATCTAATCGCTGATCTAGGATGATGCCTAGGTATCGAATTGTATCTCTTGTTTTGAGTTCAGCGTTATTAACTTGCAGGTAGGGTGGTGGGATGAACTTCTGATTCCTTGTGACAAAGAGGACATCAGTCTTCCTGTGGTTGATCCTCAGGTTTTGTGTGAGAAGCCATTCAGCAATTGTATCAAAGCATCTGATGATAGGGGAGAAATCGGGCTGTTCGATAGTGAATGGGATGTACAGCAGTATGTCATCAGCATAAACGAGACATTCTACATTTAAGGAGCGGATCAGAGAGCAGATAGGCTGCATATAAATGTTAAATAACAAAGCAGACAGGGATGGTCCCTGGGGTACTCCCTGCTTCTGTAGGAAAGGCTCGGAGGTCATTTTGCCTGTTTTTACTTGCTGCCATCTATTAGTTAAATATGATTCGCACCATTGTAGTGCAGTGCCCTGTATCCCTTTTTCCTGGAGACGTTGTATTAGTATCTTATGATTCACAGAATCAAAGGCGGCTGCAATATCAAGAAAGATAAGGATGCATCCTCGGTGTATATTGTCAATTCCTGTAATTAGTTTGTCGAAAAGGGTAGTTAAGATGGTGTCCACACCGTGCGATTCTCTGAAGCCATGTTGAGCTGGATCGAGAGGTGTCTCGGCATCAACATGCTGATGGATCTGTCGCTGGACTATTTTCTTGATGATCTTAGCAAGCAGGGGAATACTCGATATTGGTCTGTACGATTCGACTTTGGATGGGTCAAGGCGACTATTCTTTAGCAGAGGCCTGATTGACGTATATGTTCATATGTTCCTTGTAAATCTGTTCCTTGTTCTATGTAAACTATGTAATCTGCTCCATGTAAAATGTTGTTATCTCTGTAAACCGTGCTGATTGTGAATAGTGCAGTATAAAACCAAATAAATAAATAAATAAACTCCATTAATTGATAGGAAAGGAAAGACATAGGGAAAAGAAAAGAATAGAACAGAAAAATATGGAATACATCAAACACAACTAGCCAGATGGGCAGGGAGGGAGGATAAAAGGGAGGAGAGAGTGCTGGTCTACATGGAGGATATAGTCTGAATGACAATGGCCTGGCAGAAAAGGTGAGTCTTAAGAAGGGCTTTAAACCGGGGGAAGGAAGGTTCTGTATGAAGGGAGTGCAGGAGTGAGTTCCAGAGGGCAGGAGGAAGAAGTAGGCTGAGTGTCAAGTGAGTTTGAGTTGGGACTGGGATGGAGATGGAAGAAAAGGCAGTTACCATGTGCAGAACGGAGGAGACGGGAAGCTGGCTAGAGGCGAATGAGATCAGCAAGGTATTGGGGTGTACCGATGTGAAGGACCCTGTGGGTCATAATGAGGAATTTGTAGACAAACCTGACTTTGATAGGGAGCCAATGAAGGTCAAGGAGGAGGGTGGTGACATGATTGAATGGAGTGGAGTTGATGATGAAGTGGGTGGCAGTATTCTGGACGAGCTGAAGGCATCACAGTTGATATTGTGGGAGTCCTGCAATTTCTGAGTTACAATAGTCTAATCAGGAGATTATGAGGGAAAGAACTAAAGTGATGATGGAGGAAGGAGGGAGAAAAGATCGACTAGCACGGATATTACGGAGGTGGAAAAAGGAACTATGGACGAGTGCAGATATATGCTGGTGAAAGAAGAGGGAGGAATCCAGGGTGACACAGAGATAACAAAGGCTAGAAATGAGCGGGATTGGAAGGGTGGACAAAATGGGAGATAACGAGGGGGAAGGAGCATCAAAGGAGAACCAGAGACCAGCAGATTTACAGGTGTTCACATGAAGAAAGTTGTTGGTAAGCCAGGTTTAGACTCTTAGGCAGATTAGAGTCCTATGCCCCTTTCTGGATCCCCTGTCATTTATCACGCTTCTTCTTTCCCTGGTTATGTCACATCTTGATTACTGTAAATCTGTTCTTGCTGATCTTCCCCTGTCACAGCTTTGCCTTCTTCAGCTTATTCAAAATACTGCTGCCCAGATCATCAATACCCAAGCCTGGGGACTCTCGTACAGTGCCTGAATCCCACATATGAATCCCTCCCCCAATTTACAATTTTGTAACATTGCAATCAAAACCCTCCGCTCCACCCTATCAAATGCCTTTTAGACATCTAATGCCATGCAGAGTGTTTTTTGTCTGTGTGCTTTGTGGGTATAAGGTTTATTGCCTGACCAACATTGTCAGAGATGACCCAGCCCCCCAATAAAACTTGTTTGATCTGGGTGGAACAACAGTGAAGGCAGACGTTCCAATCACAAAGCCAACACCTTTGCGAAGAGCTTTGCATCACTATTAATTAATGCAAAGGGCCTATAGTTGCCACAATGCTTCATTGGCCTCCCTTCCTTGGGCAGGACTATCAAGTTGGCCTGAGCAAGGGTCCCAGGTAGAGGCCTCCCCTGCAGGGACCTAGAGAAAATCTGAGCCAGAGTCAGAGAAAGATTGATCCATCCTCTCTGGTTGCCTTGCCCTTAGGCAATGTTTTATTACCCTCTCCACTTCACCATTGACACTGGCCACCTCAAAGCCAGTGCATTCACATCCCCCACCTTTGGGAGGTTCACATCCACCAGATATTGTTCCACTTGCCCCAGCTGAGGGTCCACTTCTCTCTCATAAAGATGCACATAACATTTCCTAAACTCCTCACATATCCCCTTGTTCAAGCAATCCTGTTTCTACCCCTTTCCTCCTTTTTTTTTATCTCCATGAGCAACCTCAACTGTCTCTGATTCTGGAGTTGCCTGGCCAGCAACTTCTCCCGATTTCCATCCTCTATGTAATTCCTTTTGGTCGCGTGTAAAAGACGGACCATCCACCTCTGTCTAGCACTTGCAACCGAGCCCATGCAGGACTGAGCTTCTGGTAAACATGACATCCCTCCCCCCCCCCCCCAATTCTAGAATGTTCCTGCTGGAGGACATCAACCAATTTCGTCAGCCTCAGCATTTCTTTGTCTCTCTCTCTCTCTCTCTCTCTTCTTTTTGGCTGCCAGTTTAATTAGCACCTCCTGCATATAATTCTTCCCCATATCTCACAAAATGTGTTTCAATTCTTCTGATACCTTTAACACTATTTCGGGCATGGGTAACTTGTAAATTCCCTAAAATTTCTTCAACAAAGACCAAAGCAAAGAATTTATTCAGTCTCTCCGCTATGGCCTTGTCCTTCCTTAGAATCCCATAGAACCACTTAGGGAACACCATCATCCGGAATAGAAAAGCCCAGCCCAAGAAGGGATATTGGTAATGGCTCCCAACTGTGCAACTGCTCCAACGTACAGTTTAAAAGAGGGACAATGTTGTTGTTGTTAAGTGCCGTCAAGTCGGTGTCGACTCATTTGGTGATTCATTGTTGACAGGCTGGCACCCAGAGCTGCTGTTATTGTATCGATCCATCTCTTTGCTGGCCTTCCTCTTTTGCGTTGACCTTCCATCTTGCCAAGCATGATGTCCTTCTCTAATGATCTCTCTCTCGCATGATGTGTCCAAAGTATGAAAGTCAAAGTCTTGTCATCTGAGCTTCTAAAGAAAGCTTAGTTTTGATCTCCTCTAGTACTGACTGGTTTGTCCTTTGGGCGGTCTATGGTATACGCAGTATTCGTCGCCAGCACCATAATTCAAAGGCATCAATTTTCTTAATGCTTATCTTTTTCACTGTCCAACTTTCACATCCATATGATGTCACTGAAAATGCCATGGCCTGAACAAGTCAAATCTTTGTATGGAGAGAGACATCTCTGCTCTTGAGAATCTTGTCTAGGTCCTTCATAGTCATTCTGCCAAGAGCAATGTGTCATCTGATTTATTGACTGCTTGTTGCTTCTTTATTGATAGTTGATCCAAGTAGGTTAAAGTTGTCAACTATTTCAATTTCTTCTCCGTCACTGATGAACTTATTCATTTTGCCAGTTGTCAGGATCTTTGTCTTCTTAACATTAAGGTGCAGACCCATTTTAAGACTATATTCCTTGATCTTGAAAAACAAATATTTCAAATTGCCTTCACTTTCAGCTGGTAATGTGGTATCATCAGCATAGCAAAGGTTCTTGATGAGTCTTCCATCATTCTTCACACTTCTATTGTTTTCATACAGTCCTGTTTCTCTGATGATTTTTTCTGAACATAAATTAAATAGGTAGGGGGAAAGTATGCAGCCTTGTCGTACACCTTTGCTGATTTTAAACCATTCTGTTTCTCCTAGTTCTGTTCGAACTGTTGATTCTTGATCAGTGTAAAGGTTGTGCAAGAGAATGATCATCTGTTCTGGAATACCCATGCCTCTTAATGTGGCCCAAAGTGTCTCATGGTTTACACAGTGAAAAGCCTTGCTGTAGTCAATAAAACACATATAAATATCTTTTTGATATTCTTTTGTCTTTTCAAGGATCCATCTCACATCCTTGATAATGTCTCTCATTCCTCTCCCTTTCCTGAACGCTGCTAGCACTTCAGGGAGTTCTCGTTCCAGGTATGGTTGTAGTCTTTGTTGAATTATCTTGAGTAGAAGCTTGCTGGCATGTGGGATTGTGCGATAATTTCCACAGTTAGTCCAGTCACCTTTCTTCAGTATTGATATAAACACAGATCATTTCCAGTCAGTTGGCCATGATGTTGACTTCCAAATTTCCTGGCAGAGCCTTGTAAGTATGGTAAAAGCTTCATCTGATTGCTGTAATAACTCAAAGGGAATGTCATCAATGCCCGGTGCTTTGTTCTTTGATAAGGTTTTCAATGCTGCTCGACTTCTTCTTTCATCACCAATGGTTCTTGATCATAAGGCATAGGTTGAAATGGCTGTTGGTCCACTTGATCTTTATGGTATCATGACTCTGTATATTCTTTCCACCTTTTTTTGATCTTCTCAGCATTATTCAACATGGATGCTTGAGCATCTTGTAGCATTCCAATTTGAGACTGGAATTTTTTCTTTAACTCTCGTAGCTTTAAAAAAGCTGATCTTGTTCTTCCTCTAATAGCTTCTGCTTCTATTTCCTTGCATGTGTCATTCTAGTACTTCACCTTGTCTTGCCTTGCTGCATGTTGGAAATCTCTGTTGAGTTCTGTGATTGCCTTTCTTTCTCCTCTGGCTTTAGCTTCTCTGTGTTTCTGGGCATTTTTCAGAGTTTCTTCAGTCATCCATTTTGGCCATATTTGCTTTTTCACCTTATGTAGAGACTTATCGCTTTCTTCCAATACAACCTTCTTGATGTCATCCCATAACTCTTCTTGAACTCTGTCATTTTTATCTAAAGCAACAAATTGATTTCTCAGGCAGTCTTTAAACTCCAGTGGTATATTCTCAAGATCAGATTTTGTCACATTCATGAATGGCCTGCTCTTTTTAAACTTTAGCTTGAGTTTGCATACTAGTAGTTGGTTATATGTATCACAGTCAGCTCCAGGATTTGTCTTTGTTGATGTTATTGAGCTTTTCCATCGTTGTCTTCCACAGATGTAGTCAATTTGTACAATCCATTGTGTGAAGTCCACATGTACAGTCGGCACGTTTGTTGCTGGAAGAAGGTGTTTGTGATGAATAGATCATTGGTCTTGCAGAATTCTATCAGTCTTTCTACAGCTTTGTTTCTTTTGCCAAGTCCATATTTTCCAACTACTTTGCCTTCTTCTTTGTTGCCAACATTTGCATTCCAGTCACCCATGACTATTAGGATATCCTGTTTGCATGTTCTGTCAATTTCAGCTTGTACTTGTTCATAGAACTCATCAATGTCTTCCTCTTCTGCAGCTGTTGTTGGGGCATATATCTGAATTATAGTTGTGCTGATGGGCTTTCCCCATAGATGAATAAAATTAAGCGTTCACTGACTGCATTGTATTTCATTACAGTTCTTTCAAGTTTCTTCTTAACTATAAATGCAACACCATTTCTTCCTTGTCTTTCATTTTCAGCATAGTAAACCATATGATCATCAGATACAAAGTGCCCAAAGACAGTCCATTTTAGTGCACTGACACCCAACAGATTGAGTTGTACATGGTCCTTTTCACTCTTGACCATCTCCAACTTCCCTTGGTTCATGTTTCGTATGTTTCATGTCCCAATATATAAGATATCTTTGCAACCTCTCACTCTCTTTTCATGCAGAGCTATATCAGCAGATCCAACCACATCATAAATGCTGGCTTTACTCTGAGAAGTCTTCAGTTCATCCCCAGTAGCCATTTGAGTGCCTTCCAACCTGGGGGTCTCATCTTCCAGCACTATAGTACAATCTGTTTTTTAACTATTCATTGGGTTTTCGAAGCAGGATACAAAAGTAGATTTGGAAAACCTTTCTTCCATGCAATTAATTCCAATGTTGTTGCATTTGTCACAGAAATATTATCCTCCACTTGCAACACCACCTCATTCTGCTGCTGCCCAGATGGGTGGTTTCTCTTAGTCTGGCATCTCAGCTGAGAGCTGTCTATCTTGGGAGATCCTGCCAGTAGCTAAGCTACTGATAGCTTAGCTCTCAGCATCACTGATGCACACAAGCCCTCACAGCATGACGAGCTGCAAACAAAGTGAGGGGGCCAATCTTAAGAGACTACAATTTATCAAGCTCTTTTGGAATCCAAATACCCAAGTATTGCAGACCAGAATCTGCATACTTGAAAGGAAACCCAACTCCCCATTCTAATATTACATCCCCATTCAAGAACATTGCCTCAGACCTTATAAATTTAACTGACAACCTGAGATCCTTTCAAAGGAAGTAAATAGGTTCAAAGCATTCTGCAAAGATACTACTGGGTTCGTTATCACTACCAAAACATGACCAGCCGAAGCCAAGCATTTCACCTCTCACACTCCCAACCAAACTCCATGAACCAGCTCCAACATATTTAAAGCACACAACAGTGATTCCAGAAATAACAACAGGGGAGACAATGGGCACCCCGGCGTGGTATCACAAGCAAACAGGAACCCCTCTGAGAGGTGTCCATTGAGTAGTATGACCACTGATGAGTTAGCATACAAAATATGCAGTGCATCCAAAAAGAAACCAACAAAGTCAAAAAAGAAACATAGAAACATGACGACAGAAAAAGACCACATTGCCTATTTAGTCTGTCCTTCCATATCAAACACTACAACAGTCCCCTTTTTTTCCTTTATAGATCCTCTGTGTTTGTCCCATGCTTCTTTGAATCCAGTTACTGTCCTCATCTCTACCACCTCCACTGGAAGACTGTTCCACGGAACCACCACTCTTTCCCTAAATAAATATTTTGGCATATCACTCATGAATCTATGCCCTTTCACCCTCATCCCATGTCCCCTCATAACAGAGCTTGCTTTCAATCAAAAGAGGCTATCCTCCTGTGCATTTATGCCACAGAGGCATGTAAAATCCTTAAGTCTGTCCTCATCTGCTTTATAATGAAGACCACTAACCATTTTAGTAGCCACGCTCTGTACAGACTCTAGCCTGTTTATCCTTTTGAAAGTGCAGTCTCCAGAATTGCACACAATACTCCAAATGAGGTCGCACCAAAGACGTATACAGAGGCACTATAACCTTTTTTCTGATGGCCATTCCTCTCCCTATGCACCCAAGCATCCTTTTAGCTTTTGCCATCACCTTTTCTACCTGTTTAGCTACATTAAGATCATTAGACATAACCATGCCTAGATCCCGCTCTTCATTAGTGGACAAAAGTACTTCATCCCCTATACTATATTGCTCCCTTGGATTGCTGCAGCATAAATGCATGGCCTTGCATTTTTTTAATATTAAATATCAGCTGCCAAACTCTAGACAATTCTTCAAGCTTAGCTATATCCCTCCTCATGTTTCTATACCTTCCTGGGTGTCTACTCTATTGCAGATTTTTGTATCATCCACAAAGAGGCAAACCTTATCCGACAGCCCTTCAGCTATATTATTGACAAAGATGTTAAAAGGAATCAGACCAAGGACAGATCCCTGGGGCACACTACTAGTAGCCTCCTTTTCCTCAAAGTGAGATCCATTTACCTGTACCCTTTGCCGCCTCCCACTCAACCAATTTCTAACCCAAGCAGTAGGGTCCTTCTCTAGGGTGCTCAGTTTGTTTATAAGTCGCCTGTGAGGAACGGTGTTAAAGGCTTTACTGAAATCTAAATACACCACATTCAAGGCTCTCCCTCTGTCCAATTCCCTGGTCACCCAGTCAAAGAACTCTATCAGATTTGCCTGACAAGACCTGCCTCTGGTGAATCCATGCTGCATTGGATCCTGTAATCCGCTGGACTCCAGAAACCTCACTATTTTCCCTTTCAGCAGCGTTTCCAATAATTTACTCACCACCGAAGTTAAACTAACCGGCCTGTAGTTTTCAACCACATCCTTACTTCTGCTTTTATGTAAAGAGACCACATGTGCCTCTCTCTAGTCCTTTGGCACCACTCCTGATTCCAATGAGGTACTGAAAAGGTCAATCAGTGGAGCTGCTAGAACATCCCCAAGTTTCCTCAGTATTCCAGGATATATTCCATCCGGTCCCATTGCTTTGTCTGCTTTGAGTTTAGCTACTTTCTCATGAACACAGTCTTCTGAAAAATCTTCAGATCTGAAGGTGGCAAAACAGTGTGACAAGGTGGTGGCAAAAGCCAGGAGGATGTAGGGCTGCATACAAAGCGGAATTACCAGCAGAAATGAAGAGGTACTAATGCCACTGTATAAGTCACTGGTGAGGCCTCACGTTGGAATACTGTGTTCAGTTTTGGAGACCATATCTTGCAAAGGATGTAAAAAGAGGAAGGCAACCAAAATGATTTGGAGTCTGCGTCAGAAACCTCATGAGAAGAGACTTGAAGACCTAAATATGCACACTTTGGAGGAGAGGAGAGATAGGGGAGATATGATTCAGACCTTTAAATACTTAAAGAGAAATAATGAACAAACAGACCTCTTCCAAAGACGAGGAAGCTGTAAAACTAGAGGGCATAACATGAAGCTGCAAGGTGGTAATTTGAAAGGCAATGTCAAGAAATACTTTTTCACTGAAAGGGTGATGGATACTTAGAATGCCCTCCCAATGGAAGTGGTGGGGGCAAACACAGTGACGGAATTCAAAATGGCATGGGACAGACAGAGTGGATCCCTTTACAACAACAGGATAAAATCAAAATAAACTGAACCATCTAATTTCTCAACAAATAGGGGTGTCCTACATGGAGCGGTGGGTTCACCCCTAAACAAAGACATGGGGAGGGGTGGCCTGCGCAGAGTGGCAGGTGCACTTACTCCTGCCATCTTATTCTGCAGACTAGATGGACCATACTGTTCTTTATCTGCCGTCATTTACTATGTTACCATGTTACTATGCCCCTCGCTTATATTCCTGTTTGTGGGTGTTTTCTGAGGTCCTGCTCCTGGTTCTTCATCTGTGAACACAGAACAAAAATATTTGTTAAGCAATTCAGCTTTATCCTCCTCAGCTTCCACATATTCCCCCCCTTCACCTTTGTGTCTGACAATACCACTTTTGCCCTTCTTCTTCTCACTAACATATCTGAAAAATGCCTTATTCCCCCCATTTAACTCCATTGGCTATTTCCTCCTCTTTTTGAATCTTTGTTTTCCTGACTACTTTGCTAGCTTGTCTAAGTTTTTCCAAGTGTAGATGCCTGTCTTCCTCTCTCCGTGTTCTCTTGTATTTTATGATGGCCTCCCTCTTTTTCTTCACTTTTTCAGCAACTTCTTTCGAAAACTATAGCGGCCTCCTTTTCCTTTTATCTTTATTTGCCATTTTAACAAAAAGGTTGATTGCCCTTAAAATATCCCTTTTCAGGTTTACCCACTGTTTTTCTATATCCCCCAGCTGTTCCCATCCCGCTAATGACTCCCGGAGGTATTGGCCTATCTTAGCAAAGTTAGTTTTCCTAAAGTCTAAGACCCTCGCTTTTGAACGGATTTTAATAGCCCTAGTCCTAATACTGAACCACACCATCTGGTGATCACTGGATGCAAATTGATCTCCCACTATAACATCAGAAACACTTTCAGCATTGGTAAGCACCAAGTCCAATATGACCCCTTAACATGTGGGTTCTGTTACAAGTTGCCTGAATAGTTCTCCCTGTAGAGAGTCCAGGATCTCCTTACTTCTAGATGATACTGCAGCAGGAATGTGCTAATCAACATCTGGCATATGGAAATCCCCTATCAGTAGCACTTCCCCTTTCCTAGCAATGCTGCATATGTCTTCAATTAACTCTCCGTCCACCTCTTCCTCCTGTGAGGGAGGTCTCTATATAACACCAATGCAAATAGATTTCTCTTTCTCTCTTTCTAGTTTAACCTACAGTGCCTCCACTCTGTAGGTCCAAAGCTTTATTTTTTTTTTTTACATATAGTGCCACTCCTCCTCCACTTCTTCCTACTCTGTCCTTTCTGAATAAAGTATTGCCTGATATAGTTATATCCCAGTCATGGTTTTCTGTGAACCATGTTTCTGTAACTATCACTAAATCCAAGTCAGTCTCTTCCATTAAAGCTTCCATGCTACAAGAATTTATACACACCACTTTCCATATGTTGTTCCTTTGACTCAGAACCAGAAATGAAAAGCTTGATTTGAAGCTGTTGAAGTCTTTTCAGCATCAAAATGGACCACAAGACCAGGGTCCCTCTGTTCCAAACTTGTGTCATGGCAGCCAGAAATCCACGTATATTGATCTCCACTTCTCTGTAACAAATCCCACCTTTCTCCTCTGCTATAAGACAAGGGAGACATTTTGCCAAGCAATCAGACAGAATCTTGGCCATCACCTTTAGTTTGACATTCAGAAGAGAAATGGAGACTCAGGTGCCATGGGATCTCTCCCTTCCTTAGGGATGACGGTGATCAATGTTTGATTGGTCATTGGGGGAAATTGGCTATCCTGAACGGCTTCTACATAATAGGCTTCCAAAAGCCCAAGGAGTTGCATAGGTGAGGGTTTCTTGAGGAGAGGTGTAACCACAGCATGTTTGAAGGCTGCAGGGATAGTTGAAGTACGATAGGTTGAGAATATGAGAGATGGGAGGGAGAACAGTGGATGAGATGGGGCTCAGGAGATGGATGGGAATAGGAGCAGAGGAGCAGATAGTGAGTTTGGAGGAGGAAAAAAGTGTGTGGTTTCCTCCTCAGAAATCATAGAAAAGGAAGAAAGGGTAGCAGAGAGGGGGGGGGGGGGTAAAGTTGGGAGTGGAGAGGGGGAGGAGGAAAAGTAGCTGACCTCATGGGGAATTGGAGGATGATTTTGTGGATTTTGTCATGGAAATAGTCAGCCTGAGTTTTGGCAGAAAGGAAAGAGTGGTCAGAGGTGGAGGCACCTTGAGGAGAGATTTGAGAGTTGTAAAGAGATTGCGGCGGTCAGATTCAAGAGAGTTCATCAGATGGACATAATAGTCTTGTTTGGCGAGTGCAATAGCTGACTGAAAAGAGAAAAGTATGAATTTGAAGTGCAGAAAATCCACAAGGGAGCATGATTTGAGCCAAGCACGCTCAGTTAAATGAGTACAGGAATGTAGAGAGCGGGTAGTGGAGGATAGCCAGGGATGGGGTATAGTATGCCTCACAGGAAGTGGCATGGGTGGAGCAAGAACATTCAGAGCAGAGCAGAGTGCAGCGTTATAGGAAGCTACTACTTCATCAACAGATTCAGATAACATAGTGGAGGTAAGAGGTGATGAGACTGTGGAAAAGAGAGCCAAAAGGTCAATAGCATGAAGATTTCTAAAGAGGTTGGAGGAGAAAAGATGAGGTTGAGGCGGTGGGTGATGAAGAGTGAAGCTTAGCAAGTGATGGTCCGATAACGGAAGAACTGAGGTACAGATGTTTGAGGGAAAGAAATTAGTAAAGAATAGAAGGCCGAGGCAGTGGCCATGCTTGCGAGTGGGGGCAGTAGAACAAAGCTGGAGGATGAATGAAGAGGTAAGGGAAAGGAGCTTTAAAGCATAAGGATCAGAGGGGTTATCAACATGCATCTTAAAATTCCTGAGAATAAGAGAGATGGAAGAGGAATCCAGAAAGAAAGAAAACCACGAGCCATTGCAAAGAACAATCTCTTCCCCTCCTGTTCTTTACTTATTTCTATCTTAGTAAGTCCAACTTTGAAGGCGGCAGATATAAATTCCAGGCCCTGCTTGCTACAAGCCTGACTGAATCAGCTCAGAGTCTTCTCTTGGAGGGACATAACACCCAAGACAGTCAGCCTGATCACATCTCCAGCAGAGAAACATCACTCCAGTACTGCAGTTCTTTCAACCAGCCACACAAGTCAACCACTCCAATGCTGCTTCTCCTTTAACGGTGGCCGCAGCTGCAGCAGGATCCGTGAACATGTCATTTTCCTAATCCATATAGAAAAAGAAAAAGACCAGACATACAGGGAGAAAGGCATCAATTAGCAAATCTTCCGCCTTGCCTCAAGACGGACTCTCTCCTCTCTTCACAAGATTTCTACCTACAAGCTCTTTGTCAACCTGAAGAATGCCCAAACTGGGTTTTGAGAAATGTACTGAGTGCTCAAGAAAGATGAGCAAATTTAAGTGCACATTGAAGTGCCTCCGTTGCTTGGGCAAGGACCATCCGGTTGAAGATTGCCCCCACTGTGCTCAGATGCCGACTAGAGAATGAAAATCCCATGGGCATGCCCTCACAGAATTCCTGGCTTCCTCTCCAGCATCAGGAGCAGCAGACAACAGCAGGGCGCCTAGATGCAAGAAGGATCCCCGTCAGAAGTCTTCAAAAGGTGCCTCCACATCAAAAAGTGCTTCAAAGGACTCTGTGGCAGCCTGGGACGCGCCCCGCGTGGCCTCTGTCCCGGCAGGCTCGCAGCACTCTCCCCTCTCCTCTCTGCCGCAAAGAACTCCGGCACACGTGGGGACCCTCCTGGAGGCAGCCATCTTGCTCCCAGCAGCACTCGCTCCTTCTCCGCTGCAGCCATTGGTCAGCTGGCTCCAAGCTCCGCCTCACTGTCTCCGCTTGGCTCTGCCTCTGTCTCCACCCCGCCGGCACCGATTGGCTTCTCTGCAGCTCCTACTGATCAGCTCTCTCCTCAGCGCTGACGCCGGTCCTGGTCCAGCACCCCCAAGCACTGATGCTAATCCAGATCCAGCACTCTGCATCAACGCCAATCCAGCCCTCCTCACTGACGCCGATCCAGCAGTTCCCCATACCGACACCAGAACTGCAGAAGAAGCTCGACAGCCACAGACACAGACGATCTCAGCACAGCAAACGCAGACACCATCAGGGCAGTCGGTCACAGCGACAGAGCAGACAATGCAGCAGCAGCTCCAGCCCTACCAGACACAAATGCAGGAGGCACAGGTATTCACTGGAACCCCTCTCCTCTACAGAACCTTCTATGGTGTCCTCCAGCCCTTTAATCTGCATTCCCTCGAGGAGGAAAGGTCAGTGAATGGATCCCCTCCCGGTAGCCCCTCCGGCTGAAGGATCCAAGGACCTTTTCCAACTCTTCACTGACTGTTTCAAGTAGTGGTCTGTAAACCAGACAACCCTTACCCTGAGTAAGGCTGGGGAAGCCGGCCTACCTTAAGATCCACCTGGGCACCCAGAACCAACCACTCAGTGCCCCTTGGACTCTGTATCCAGCTACAATGCAGGATCTGTTAACCAGGGACCCGTATCACCAGATGGGGACCTCATATCCCACAAAAACTATGCCACCCCTACACCGGATCCATCCACTGCCAATCCAGAGGACTTATTGTACCCCAAATTCCTGCAGAAGGTCCCGGCCGCTCACAGAATCACCACCTCCATACAAGCCGACCTGTGCCCTGAGACTCAAGCAGCATGGAAGTTCCTGGAGACCCCCAAGAACTCAGTGCACCTCACTATCCACCCATTGATGTAGGAAAACCTGATCAAGTTGTGGCAGAACCCTGACATGGGACCTGCAGCTCCTCGGAAACTGGACATCAAATATCAAGTTCATCCAACAGCAGGATTTGACAAGACCCAGCTACCTCACACATCCATAGTTGTGGAGTCTGCTCTCAAGTGAGTAAAACGGTGCAAACACATGCCAACAGTTCCCCAACTAGGGACCTCAAGATCCTTGACGACATAGGAAAGAGATCTTTTCAAGGAGCTATGCTCTCATCCAGAGTAGCAGCACACCAACTACAGTATGCCCTCTACCAGAATGCAATCATGGATAAAATCAAATCCACCCTCAGTCCCGATGCACTGACTTCCATCTCAGCGCCCCTCACAGATCTCCAAGAATGCACTAAGCACCAGGTCAGAGCGGCGTTCAATACTTTCGAAGCAGCAGTCTGCACCGCTGGTACAGCGATATCAGCCAGGCGTCTGGCCTGGTTGTGAGCATCTTGTCTTTGCGAGGACATGCATGACTGCCTTGCAGATGCCTCATATGTGGGAGACTCCCTCTTCAGTGAAAAGGTGAATGACACTCTTAACTACATGAAGGATCTTTGCACCATCTTACAAACCCTGGTGGTGAAAGGGCTAGAGTGTAAGCCGCCCTCCTCTTCAAATCATAGTTCCAACTACCCCCAGAAGTCCACCTCTGTAAAGCGCAATACTTACAAATTCTACCGGAAGTGGCAAGCCCCTTGCTACAAACACCAATACAACAACTCCTATTGCTCCAAACCACGCCAGCGGGATCCCAAACAACAGAAGACCGTACCGTCCAATGCAGGGAAAGCCAACCCTTCCTTTTGACATGAACTTCCCAGCCAACTCCCCCACCGGGGACTGACTGTCAGCCTTCATACATACCTGGGAAATCATCACCACAGACAAATGGATATTGAGGATCATCAGGGAAAGATACAGTATGAGATTCGCCTTTCCCCCATTGCAGCGCAAACCTCCCCGCAACAGCATTCCACTGCCTTCACTCCTTGCCCTCTCTTCAGAGGTACGCTTGTTACTAGTGGCAAAAGCAATAGAACTGGTACCAGCCGAGATCAACACTGGATTCTACTTCAGGGTCTTCCTCATTCCCAAGAAGTCAGGTGGAGTCCGCTCCATCCTCGTCCTTTGCAAACTCAACAAATTCATAATAAAAGAAAAATTCAGAATGTACTCACTGGGCTCGATTCTCCCGCTCATATAACCTGGGGAGTGGCTGGCCTCTCTGGATCTACACAATGATTACATGCACATCCTCATTCATGTGTCACATCGGAAATACCTCAGATTCCAGATGCAAAACGAACACTATCAGTACAGAGTTCTCTCCTTTGGCTTGACACCTGCTCCACGAGTTTTCACCAAATGTGTTGTGGTTGCAGCTGCACATCTGCGAAAACAAGACATCTGTGTCTTTCCATATCTGGATGACTGGCTGATCTCTGGCCGGTCACCTCACGAGATGCACAAAGCTTGTATTGGGTCAAGCAGTGATATCCTGGGTCCCTTTTAATAATGGATTATGGATCTTTCCTCCAGGAACTTGTCCAAACCTTTTTTAAACCCAGCTACACTAACAGCTTTTATTACATCCTCCGGTAACAAATTCCAGAGTTTGATTACACATTGAAAAAATATTTTCTTTTAAACAGTTTACCCTGTAGCTTCATTGCATGTCCCCTAGTCTTTCTATATTCTGATGATATAAATAATCAATCTACGTTTACCCGCCCCACTCCATTCATTAATTTATAGACCTCTACCATACCTCCCCTCAGCTGTCTCTTTTGGCGGCATTGTCTTTCCTTCTCTGAGCTCCCTGAGGAAGCCATTTGTCGAAACATCCGGTGTCAGGGCTCCTGCGTGTGGTTTTTGACACTACAGATTTCATGATGTTCATCATGCTGCCATATTGAGCCTACAGACTTTAAGCTAACTCTCTTTCTGATCAAATGAGATCTACAAGGGATATAAAAGACTTCCGTTTAATGTTAAAAACCATTTTTGTTTATGGATTACTATGGTTCTTCTCATTGATTATATTCTATTGTTATAATTTTTTCTTATTTGTTAATGTCTTTCCCTTTTAATTTTTCCCACTTTTGCCCTTCTTCCAAATTTTTAATATTTTTATTTTTATTGTAAACCACTTTGATTGAAAGATTAGGTGGTATATAAATATGGATAAAAAACCACTTTGATTGAAAGATTAGGTGGTATATAAATATGGATAAATAAATAAATAAATTGTAACCAGTTTAAAAATAAAATAGTGTAAATGTATTTATTTGGATGCTGGTGGTCCCAAGGAAGTTGTCTTGCCTGGCATGTTGTGCTTGAGTAATCTGCAGCAAATGTAAGCAGGAAGAAAATGGTATTAGTTTAAAAATAAAGTAAAAAGAGATAGGGAAGTGTTAGTTGGAGAGCAGCCTATAAAAGAAATTAGAGGAGATGAGGTTTTGGTGCTTCTGTATGCCAATGGTGCAGGTTTCCTGTAAACTAATTATTTAAATGTGAGGGAGCATTTGGCTAGAGGAAGCATAGCTAATTCTGACAAGTAAATAAAGACATGTTCACCTTTGTAGATTGTAAGCTCTGATGAGCAGGGACTGTGTCTTACATCTGTATGTACAGCACTGAATACACCTTGTAGCACTATATAAATAATAATAATAATAATTATTATTATTAGTAGTAGTAGTAGTAAGATGGGGCTGATCAGGACTACTACAGCTGATGTGTTTGTTTAGCGTCGCAGAGATTTGATTTCAGCTGGGGAATAGCAATCTTGGAGAGAGAGAGAGATGGGCTGGGAGCTTTGTTATGGTTGCATTGCTATAGTCCCTGGCTTGGGCCTACCAGGGGAGAAGGAGCTGGAATTAAAGGAGCTATATCCTTTTTACTGACTGGGTACAGAGAGAATGGGAGAGGGTTGACGTTTAGGGCTGTGGGGGAGCTCTGGAGCCTCATTTTTTAAAAAGATTGTTACAATGGGTGTTGGGAGGCTAGAGGAGTCAGATTAACTAATAAAATAAAAAAGTGTATTTTTAAATTTATATAGGAAGTGTTTGAAGGCTGTATTAATGTTAAACATGCTCAATAGGTATACGTGGGAGTGGCTAATTTCCAAGATGGCGACAGAGAGGATTTGAGCCTAATGCCAAAACGGAAGGGCAAGCCCAAGGCTCTTCCCGCGGAGTCGTTGCCTGCCGCTGTGGGTCCAATGGACAAGTTTGTGCAGCTCAATGCGGACCAAATTGGGGAAATTAGAGCGGGCTTGGTCGCGCCGCTGGAGGAAAGTGTGGCGTCTTCCGCCCATGAAGTTTCTCTCTCTCCTGGTGGGCACTCCCCCCCGATAATCCTGGGCTTGTCGGAGGCTCCTTCGGTGTGCGGTTCTCCAGTTCCTCCTTTACAAGTCGAGCTGAAGGATCAGAAGTGGGGCAGCCTGAAAGGTAGCACTGTCAACCAGCTGTCCATGAGTAAGGCAGCTGATTCTGCCCGTGGATTATTACAGGCAGCGGAGGTGAGCGATACAGCCAGCTTGCTAAAGGGCGATGACCTAGCGAAAGGAAGCGTTTCCCCCTCGTTTGGGCCGTCATCTTCCTTGTTGCCTATTCATCCTTCTGTGGTGACCCTAGAAACTATCTGGGAAGCCATTTCTCAACTTTCCCAGCCAGTACTTCAACAATTGACTCTCTCGTCTTCTAGTGTAACTGAACTTGAGGGGAAAGTATCTAACTTGAAGAATGATATGGAAGGAGTGCAGAATAAAATTGATGCTTCGCATCAGAAGCTTGTTCAAGTTTCTGATCTCACTGTTTCTTTAATGAAAGATAATGTTGGGTTGAAAATGAAGCTGGAGCTTTTGGAGAATGCTACCAGGGCCTCAAATCTTCGATTACTTATTTTTCTGGTGGTTCCAGAAGTAGCACCGTTCGAAACATTTAAGAGATACCTTCAAGAATCTTTAATGATACCTGTGGACTTACTTTCTCCCGTACAGAAAGCATTCTATTTGCCTTTGGGTAAAAAACAAGGCAAAACTTTGGTTCTTCAGATATGGACTTTTTAAATGTCTCCGCTGTTCTTGGTTCCCCTAAAGAGGATGAAATTAAAACCTCCACTTTATTGGTCTCGTTAGCCCTGTCTTCAGACAGGGACTGGCTTCTCAAGTTGTTCTATAAAAAGAGAGCCAATCTGTTTATGGGTAAAAAAAAAATATCGGGTTTTCCAGATGTCTCAAGGGAAACCCAGAAACGCCGTAAAGCTTTTCTTGTATTAAAACCTGGTCTAATCCATCTTGGGGCTTCCTTCGCATTGAGGTTTCCATGTAAATGCATAGTTAATTTTAGATCTCAAAAATATGTTTTCTTTCAACCGGGTGATTTGTCGTCCTTTATTAGTATGCATACTGTAACATCTTCGCCCTCTTAACTCACTCCCCACCAGCTTAGTAGCATGGTCCTAATCTCTGTTGCCTTCTGTTTACTAGTTTTTTTCTTTTCCTTAAAAGTTACTTTAGGAGTTTTCCTGCCTTTAGTACATAATTGTTAAGTCACCTCCCTCAAATGTGGACTAATGATGCTCTTGTGGTTAATGTTACCTTTATATATTTCTATTCATAGAATTTTTTTTCTTTTCTTTCAAGATGGCATCTTTTCTGTAAACATTGTTAATTGATGTTTAAATTTTGTAAATTGCATAAATAGATAAATTTAAAAAAAAGAACACAAAAAAAACATGCTCAATAATGGTTACAGCATGAGTTTTGCGGGGAAATAAACTGTTTTAGGAGGCGTAGTTTATTTGATAGAGTAAAAACACAATACCATCTGAAAGTAAAAGTTTTAAAATCACCTTAAAACTGCCATTAGCATTATTGGGCTCATCTTCTGTAAAAAAGAACATCTGTAAAGTACTGAATTTGGAGTCCCATGGACTATTTAGTGCTGCTATAGGAATGCTAATGTCTGTACTGAGCTAGAAATGAATGTTCTTTTGGCGGCTTTGTCTTTTCTTCTCTGAGCTCCCTGAGGAAGCTGTTTGGCGAAACACCCAGTGTTGGGGCTCCTGCATGTGGTTTTTGACACTTCAGATTTCATGATGTTCGTCATGCTGCCATATTGAGCCTACAGACTTTAAGCTAAGTTTCTTCAGTATTTCATTTTTTTGTTGCTGCTGATACGTGATTTTCATTATGCTGCTGTTCTGAATTTGTGCTTTTACTAATTCTGGGGGCTTTTTGAACAATTTGAATATTTACTGTGTTGTGTATACCCCACCATAGAGGGATTTTTTCTGACCACTAATTTATTTATTTATTTATTTATTTAACAGTTATTTATATACCGCTCTTTCCCATGTTTCAAGTGCGGTTTACATGTAACAGTAGGTTAATTGGTATGAGATATACCAGGACATTTTACATAGAACAGATAATTATAAATTACAAGGAAAATTGTAACATTACAAGTATAACATATTAGAACATATATACATTGCTAATGTCTCTTGAGTTCAGTTCGATTGCTGTGGCACCATTCGACTGATGCTTCTGTTTGGTTTACCCTTTGGCTGGCTCATCCTCTCTTATTATATTGGTGGGAGAGGTGGCTGAGGTCTTTTTTCCTCCATGTTTTTGTATATGAGAAGCTCTTCCTGGTATTTCTTTTTTCTTTTTTGACTCTCACACTCTGTTTTTTCATTATTTTTTGGTCAGCCTGGTTTGGAGTTTTTTTCTTTTGTTTGTTAGTTCCCATCCAGTTCCAGCATCTCTCATTTCCCCCGCCTCCTGCAGCTACCTATATTCCAATCTTTCTCTCTCTCTCATTGGCGGAAATCTTGATCTATAGCTTCCTACCAGCATTTTAAGTCCTGTCATGCCAATTATTGTTCCAGTATTCATCAAGCTAAACGTTCCTTCTACTCCACATCTATTGCTTCTGCTCCCAATAGATCTCAGCATCTTTTTGCTACCTTGAATACACTCTCCCAATTACGGTCTTCCTCCACTCGAGAGCCTTTCACTGCTAGGCCAGCCCCGAGTCCTACTAGATTGGCGACTTTTTTCTCTTCCAAAGTTCAAGACCTTCGTTCATCTCTCCCCTCTTGCCCACAGACTTTGACTTCCCCTCCTTCCAGTTCGCCCCCACCGTCCCCTCTGCTGTCACACGTTTGGGCTAATTTCTACCCTGTTTCCTCCCCGGAACTCCTTAAACTATTATCTACCACTCATAAGACCATCTGCCCTTTAGACCCCATTCCCTCCTCCTGGTTCTCCTAGCCTTCCGCCGCTTTATTTCAACTTCTTCTTTCTATCATTAACTCCACTCTGTCTTGCGGTACCTTCCCTCACCCGTGGAAACACGCTTTGGTTCGTCCCCTCCTGAAACACCCTTGGACTCCTCTGTACCTGCAAATTACCGTCCGGTGTCCAATCTTTCTTTTGCTTCCAAACTCCTGGAAAAGGCTGTTTTCTCACAACTTTCGCATCACCTGGATTCTACACATTTTCTGCACCCTCGGCAATCCGGATTTCGACCTGGACATAGCGTTGAAACTACTATCACAGCAGTTCTGAACGAAATCCACACCTCTCATGATCGTGGTGACATCACGGTGGCAGTATCCCTTGATCTCTCAGCTGCTTTCGACTTGGTGGATCACTCTCTTCTTCTTTCTCGGCTTCGGGATGCGGGCATTCGTGGGGCTGTTTATCACTGGTTCACTCTTTCTTATCCTCCCGGTCATTTGCAGTTACCTCCGCTTTCTCCACCACGGATCATTTCCCGCTCTCATGTGGTGTTCCAAAAGGTTCAATCCTGGCTCCTTTACTGTTTAATGTCTTTCTGGCTCCCTTAGCTTTACTTGTCCAAGAACTAGGGATCTCAGGTTACTATTATGCCAATGATATTTTTCTTCTGTATCATACATCCTCTTCTCACCCTGATATCACTCCTCTGGAAACCTGTTTGTCTGTGGTTTCTTCATGGCTCTCGTCAAACTGCTTAGTTCTCAATGTTTCCAAAACTGCAGCTATCTGGTTCTCCCACAGTTCCACTACTCCGTTACTCACTCACTCCTTTTCAGGCACCCCTATCTCCATGGTCTCTAAACTCCGCTATCTCGGCATCATTCTTGACAACAATCTCACTTTCAACAACCACATTTCCCAGGTTTCTCGGCGCTCCTTTTTCTGCCTTAAGCAAATTCGTGCCATTAGGCCGTTTCTATCTGCTCAAGCCCTCACTACCCTCCTCCTCTCCTTGGTCATAACCAGATTGGATTTCTGTAACTCCATCTATGCTGGCATTCCTCAATATCAACAACACTGGTTACAATTATTATAAAACACAGCTGCCCGAATGATTTTGCATGCCTCCCCATGGGATCACATTACCCCAATTTTGCAGCATCTTCACTGGTTGCCTCTGAAATTCCGGATCAATTTCAAGATTCTCACCTTAGTACATCGGGCTATTTATCTCCACAGACCTCAATATCTATCTGATTTGTTGGTTTTTCACACCCCCACTCGCAGCCTCCGATCCGTTCACGTCAATCGCCTGCACCTCCCAGCCTCCTCTCAAGCTCACCTACAGTCCACTCGGAAATCAGCATTTTTCTACCTAGGCCCCTCCCTATGGAATTCCCTTCCTACTGCCCTCCGATTAGAAGAATCCTACCCCAAATTCCGCTCTCTTCTCAAAACCCATTTCTTTTCTTCTGCCTTTAACGTTTCCCTGTGAATCCTCATGACCTCGCTCTCCCTCTTTGCTTATGCTACTCTTACTCTCCATCCTTTTCTTTCCTTTATATTATTGTAATTTTCTTTTCCTTTCTGATTTAGTTAATTTTATATTGTAAACCGCCCCGATGTAATGGGGGGCGGTATGTCAAGTGTGAAATAAACAATAAACAATTGCTCCCCCTCCCCCCACAGCATTACCTGATCTCTCTTTTTCTCCCTCCTTGCCCCATCCCAGTCTCTTTCTCTCTCTCCCTCCTTACCCTTACCCCCGACCCCCAAGCTGTCACCGATCATTTTTTGGTGGAGATGAAGTTGAAATAACATGGGTCTTTAGAAACATAGAAACATAGAAAAATGATGAGAGAAAAAGACCACATGGACTATCTAGTCTGTCCTTCCAGATCAACAACTACAACAACTACCCCTCAGTATCTGCCAGCATCAGTCACCTTCTCCCATTGACTGTGTCATCCCCAAGCACCAGACTCTTGTAAAATGCTTTGCCTTTCTTCCAATCTACCATCTATCAGAACCAACTTGGCTTCTTTCCCCCTCCAGTCCAATATCTTCCTCCCTGTGTCCAACACACCCTTTTGTCTTCCTCTACCCCGCCATGATCCAGCATCTCCTCCTCTCTTGCCTACTCCCCAGTGATCAACTATATCCCCCTTCTCTCTTTCCTACCCCCACACACTGATCCAGCATCCCCCTTAACTATTCCCCTTCACTCTTACATAATACAGCATCTCTCCTTCTCTTCCTCCCCAAGTGATCCACTATCTCTTCGCTTTCTTTTCTCATCCCATGATGCACTCTCTGTTCTCTTTCCCCCTTCAGAATCTCCCCCTCTGCTCTCTGCCCCCATCCCTTTCTCTTCACTGTCCTCACTGCTCCAGCATCTCCCCTAGCTATACCCAGTGTCCCCACATTGGCCCCACTCTTACCTCCCCACCCCCTTCCCTTTCCGTCCAGTACCATGCTCTTACCCTGCCATGGCTCCTGCACCGAAAAGACAGAGCCACAGCTGCCAAAGAAATTATTTAAAAAAAAGATCCTCACCCTCTTCTCGGATCCAGAAGTGACTCCTGCATCTTACAGAACCTTGGCTGTGATAGCGATAATAAATTTAAAAAATCCAAAACTGTTGCAAAGCCGCTAATAAGTCTGGCCACTGTTAATTGAAGCCCTGCTGCTGCATACCGCTCCATCTAGTGTAACTTCCTTTTGGGGGCAGGACGCAGCAGCAGGGGTTCAATAACAGAGGCCGGAAGGTTCCTCAGTGGCTGCGCACCAGTTTTGGATTTTTAAAAAAAAATATTATCGCTATTGCAGCCGTGACTCTGTAAGGTGCGGGAGCCGTGGTTGGATTCAAGGAGAGGGTGAGGCTGGGGGGGGGGACAAAGAGAGAGAGAGATTAAAAGTCATTTTTTTGGACTGGCCACCCACAGTCCCGTGGTCAGAACAAAAAAAATACTTTAGATCTCTGCTGGCAGCTGGCCTTACCATATAAAAACCAGCCAGGCCAGCTGAATACCAGTCAGTTGGCAATCGTACTGAAGAGAGAGGTTGAGAGTGAAAAGAGGGGTACCGAGAGAATTTTATTTACAAAGATTTTAAGTGATTTTGGTAGGAAAAGGGTAGAAAAAGGTGAGAGAAGCTATTGTAGCGAAAAAATGTATGGATTTAAGGCCCGATTTTTGAAGGCATTTATGTACATGAGTAACTTCCCTAGTTACCTGTGTAAATGCCTTATCTGAGATTTTTGAAGGGCCGCTACATAGGTGGTGCCTTTGAAAATCCCGGATAAGTCTCAAACACGCTCAAATGCTATGTGGGTAGCATTAGGGCATATTAGGGGTGCTCTGGGGTAGGAGCAGGGTGGAGGAAAGGGCTAAAGGGGTAGCCGTGCCATTTAATGCTACCCGCTTAGCCCTCTGCACCTTAAAGATATATGAGATTTTTCCTCGCCTAGCTTTAACCCTGCAATTACCAAGATTGTTGCACACACTGAATACCGTTGGGGTCATAAATGACCCCAAGACAAACTTTAATTGTTAACCATGAAAAATTTTAACTAAACAGACAAAATATTATTCCGAATTAATTATTTATTATATGAAGGTTGAATGTTTTGAAATTTAATGCTTTATAATAAAATTACATGAAGAAGAGTTGCCATGAAAGCAGTTTTTGCATGCACTTGATGAACACAGTAAAGTACTACAGTCATTTGCATGAGACACAGACATTTTCTGAATGTTCTTTGCAAACATTGTGCTTACAGGAGGTGCAAACTATGTTGTTTTTCTTGTCTTTTTCTCTGGAACAGCAGTGACACCTTGCCCTTTTCTTTGGGATCCCGACATTGCAAACAGCATCAGTGGCTTCTTCAATGCTGGAAGAAGTCTCGCTGCAATTACTCTGAAGCAGCTGCTTTCCTAATTCCAAGAGGAATAGACAACATCTGTGCTTTGACTTGGACTGCCATCCTGGATTTAGTGACATCCAAACAATGAAGGCGTTCAAAGCACTGATGTCCAACATGTTGTAGAAGATTGTCACTGCCAGCGCCTTGTCATTCGTTTTGTGGTATACGTGCACAACACTTGATCTGCCGAATCTACTCCACCTTTACTAGAATTATAGTCCAAGTTCATGCATGTTTTTTTGTCTGGACGTGTGTTATCTACTTCTTCTTGATCATGCAAACTGCTCAGAAGAACAATCGCTTTTCCTTTCTTCGGGCAATAGGAAACCAGAGTGGTGTCATCGCGAAAGGCAAACAGTGAAGTGAATACCTCTCGGCACTTTGCTGTTACAAATTCTGGAGGTAATTCTTTTCTGTTCTTTCAAATTGATCCCAAAAGTGTCATTTGTTTTTTTTAGCAATTTCCGTGACAGGGATAAACTGCAGAAGAAATTGTCAACAGTAACATTTCTAACCAAAGGAGAAGAGGGTATCTGCAAAAAACACAGGAAGGACAGAAGCGGAAAACCAAAAACCAGGCCTAACACAGATAAATGTACAGGGAAACTTTATTAGTAGACCCAACTTAAAAAGTTTCGGCCTGAGGCCTTCTTCAGGGGTCTAAAACAAAACTTAAAAATAAAATTAGCATACATAATACAACCATATATCAACAAGGACTTAAAACTGTACAATTATGTACATACTAATAGTGTAAGTAATGCTGATACATATATATAAAAGAACTCATTAAAAATACATATTTGTAAATGCGTGTATGTGTGTAAAAATACTTGACTTAAAAGAAAAATACATTACCACACATTTTTACACACATACACGCATTTACAAATATGTATTTTTAATGAGTTCTTTTATATATATGTGTCAACATTGCTAACACTATTAGTATGTACATAATTGTACAGTTTTAAGTCTTTGTTGATATATGGTTGTATAATGTATGTTCATTTTATTTTTATGTTTTGTTTTAGACCCCTGAAGAAGGCCTCAGGCCGAAACCTTTTAAGTTGGGTCTACTAATAAAGTTTCCCTGTACATTTATCTGTGTTAGGCCTGGTTTTTGGTGTTCTGCTTCTGTCCTTCCAATAGTAACATTTCTGCCAGATCGCGTCAATCCTTCAGTGAGTTGCAGCACAACCCTTTCACCCTGATTCTGTTCCCTGTTTTGTCCGAGTTCCCTTCCTGTATATACTTGAAGACGCAGAACATATGACGTTGCACTGTCACACAATATCCATAGCTTTATGCCATATTTCCCAGGTTTGCTGGGAATATATTGTCTGAACGGAACACGGCCACGAAATGTAAGCAGTTGCTCATCTACGGTAACATTTTCACCAGGAACAAAGGCGTCACTTAGAGTTGCTTTCCAGGTATCAAAAACGTGTCTGATTGGAGCAAGCTTATCCATGCCTCGTTGTTCACATCTGTTGGTTGCTTTATCAAATCAGAGAGCACAAGAAATTTGCTGAAAACGGTTACGGACCATATTTTTGCCAAAAACAGAATGACCATCTTCAAGATTCCACAACTGAACTATGGATTCATTTCATGACTTGTACACGCCTGAGAGGATCAGAAGTCCAAGAAAACATTGAAATTCTCCATCTGTCAAATCTATCCAGGTGTCGTCATAAATGTGTCTTCCTTGTTTGCTCGTCCACATCATGATTTCATTCAATAAGTTCTTCCTCATGAACAAGTGGAATGTTGCGAGAGGGCCATCAACATTTCGTACAGCATACCTTGTAGGACCTTGTTGTACGAGCATGACATTAGCTCTGGCGTATTTTCCAATATTATTAAAAGTCACTCAATACTCATCATAAAGATAAACACCATCCAACGGGATATATTCTTGAAAAACTCACTCTTAGAACCTCTCAACCCACAGTGTGTGTATATAACACAAAACGAGAGAAGGTCTCAGACTTAGTGGCACTACATGTCAGGCTAAAACATGGCCAACTCTTGTGCCTATTTGCATCAATGACCTTTTCTCTCGCAGAAACATGCACTGCTGGAGCATACTCTCAAAAACATAGTAAGCACAATAAATAAAGTAAACAGAAAAAACTCATTTTCAATTCTCTCTGCAACAGTATATCTGCTACATGCTTAATCTGGCTCTGCTCCTGTCAGTGTAATGATGAATCCCAGTGCTTTATAGGTTTCCTGTTCCATGATGTGGCATCCTTAGATACATAGGCTTCAATGGCAACATTTGAGCTTATACTTGATGACCTCTTAGCTCCTCTACAACCACAACTATGATTCCTCACAGATGATACTGATACCGAGGACTCCTGCCTTCTTCCCTGTCCAGCACAGCCTCGAACTTTGCCTCGACCTGTAACTTGACTCTTTGCTGCAAGCGATGTTACCGGCTCAACATCAGTCTCACATTCACTTGGCGACCAACTGCTGTTGCCATCTGCATCATGAATGTCATCATCAGATTTATCGCCCGAACTTGGCTGATATGCTACTTCGCTTGCTGAATATGCTGCATCATCAGACGACTCAGAGCCGTCACTGTCAGCATCTCGTTGCAATATTTCTCTTACTTGGGCAGCTGAATACTTTCATTTTGACATCATAAACAATAACCTAAAATAAATAAACAGATATAAAGTTGAATAAAACGCAAAGATGTTTTACTATAGGTGTACAATAATCATGATGAATGAGCTGAAAACCTTTAGATTTCATCGGAAATAATGAGAGAACGTATGATATCAATTACAGAAAATGTGTAATTTTCATAAAATAAGAGTACAAAAAATAAATGATACATAATTAATGATAAATATCTTTGTCAGATTAAAAAATTCACAAAACTGCAAATTGTATCACGATCCAAACCGGACATAAGCAACTGGGGTCAAAAATGAACCCACTGGTACTCTGTGCTGTAATTCATCACTAGCGTCACCTAGCGGATGAAAATTATTCCTCTCATGGCGCAATATAAAGAGAATATTGACATGTGAAAAGTCATAAAAAGACTGCATTCTTGAACAGCTAGTTTCTGAGATACGCGCTGTGAAACTTACAATGGGGTCACTTTTGACCCCATCGGTACTCCCAGGGTTAAAGTGCAGAGATTAAGCAGATAGCACTGAAAATTGCTGCTACCCATTTAGCCTCAGTGGCTGCGGGCACACCCAGACAAACCCGGATTTTCACTTTTGCCAACGCGAAAGTGAAAATTCAGGTTAAGGGGGTCAGTGGGCAAGCTATGCGTTCCAATGGCGCATAGCTTGTCTAATTGAAAATCGGGCCCTTGATGTTTTAGAAGGCACTCAGCAATTTGAGATTTCTTCAAGAAAACATTTGAGACGTTAGTTCTTTCTCAGAAGTTTAGGATTATTTTTTCCCTTTAAGCGAAATAGGATTCAGAAATTTTTACCACTGCTCTAAAAAGAGATTGGGCCCAATATTCAAAGGCATTTACATGGTATATAGACCTGTAAACCATGTAAATGCTGCTGAACAGGATATTCAATGGCACAATTAGTGCCGCTGAATATCCCCTACTAATGCGTGTGTCATGGACATCCCAGGGGCAGCGACAGTCACTAATTTGGTAGTGGCAATATTGTACTGCTATCCGTTTAGCAACACATGGGTAAAGCTAGTCGCAACACAAGCTGGCCTAGCTTTACCCGTAGGAGCTAACCAGACTGTGGCTCAATATCGCTGCTGCCTGGTTAGCTTCTGTGGTGGCAGAGGCTGTACAGCGACCCCTGATATTCAATGCTGGGGGCTGATATGACCCTGGTAATGAATGTCTGGGTTTAATGTTCAGCGCAGATGGCTAGACGCTGTACTCGTGCATATCCACCAGCACTGAATATTGGGCCCATTCTGTCTTTAAGAAACTCTGCTAAGAGGCAGATTTGTAGAAGAGAAAAGTGAAATGTGGCAACACGATTTTTTTAGGTGTATTCGGAAGAGGGGGAAAATCAGAGGTGAAATTGTAGAACTCAAAAGTGCTGGGAACAGATTTTTGGAAAGCGACATTGAAAAAGCGATAATGCTAAACAAATACTTCTGCTCTGTTTTCACTAGAGAAAATCCTGGAGAAGGACCACCTGTGATTGACAAATATACAAATGGGAATGGAGTAGATACCACACCATTCCCAAAAGATGATGTGTTAGAACAGCTTGCAAAACTGAAAATGGACAAGTCTATGGGACCAGATTGGATACACACCAGGATACTGAAAGAGCTTAGAGAAGTTCTTTCAGGGCCTTTAAAGGATGTTTTCAATAGATCCTTGGAGACAGGAGAAGTTCCACAGGACTGGAGAAGGGCTGATGTGATACCTCTCCACAAAAGTGGTAATAGGAAAGAAGTGACAAACTACAGGCCAATAAGCCTTACCTCGGTGGCAGGAAAAGTAATGGAGGCACTCCTGAAAGAGTCAATAGAGGACTTCCTCAAAACCAACAGGCTGCATGATCCAAAGCAACATGGTTTTACCAAAGGACGATCTTACCAAACAAATCTGATTGAGTTCTTTGACTGGGTGACCAGAGAACTAGATCAAGGGCATGCAATGGATGTGATCTACCTAGATTTCAGCAAAGCCTTTGATACTGTTCCTCATAGGAGTCTTATCAATCAACTCAACAGCTTGGGGATGGGTCCCAAAATGGTGAACTGGATCAGAATTTGGTTGACTGACAGATGATAGAAGGTGATGGTAAATGGAACTCACTTGGATAAAAGGAAGGTAATTAGTGGTGTGCCCCAGAGTTCGGTCTTGGGACCATTACTGTTCAATATATTCATGAGTGATATTGCTGAAGTGCTGAATGGAAAAGTCTGTCTTTTTGCAGATGACAGCAAAATTTGCAACAGAGTGGACTCCCCTGAGGGAGTGGATAGCATGAGGAAAGATCTACAAAAGCTGGAAGAATGGTCTAATGCTTGGCAGTTACGATTTAATGTGAAGAAGTGCAGTGTCATGCACTTGGGAAGCAGAAATCCAAGGGAATTGTATGCAATAGGGGGCAAGAGATTGGTGGACCAAGAGAAGGACCTCAATGTGATTGTTTCTGATGATCTGAAGGTAGCAAAACAGTGTGACAAGGATGTGGCAAAAGCCAGAAGGATGCTGGGTTGCATGCAGAGAGGAATTACCAGCAGAAAGGAAGAGGTATTAATGCCACTGTAGAAGTCGCTGGTGAGGCCTCACTTGGAATATTGTGTTCAGTTTTTGAGACCGTATCTCGCAAAGAATATAAAGAGGCTGGAAGCAGTTCAGAGCTCGGTGACCAAAATGATTTGGAGCCTGCATCACAAGACTTATGAGAAGAGACTTGAAGACCTAAATATGCATACTCTGGAGGAGAGGAGGCACAGGGGAGATATGATTCAGAGCTCTCAATACTTAAAGAGAATTAATGGACAAGAAAACCTCTTCCAAAGATGGGGAAGCTGTAAAACTAGAGAGCATAACATGAAGCTGCAAGGGGGTAAACTGAAAGGCAATGTCAAGAAATACATTTTCACTGAAAGGGTGGTGGATGCTTGGAATGCCATCCCAATAGAAGTGGTGGGGGCAAAGACAGTGACAGAATTCAAAATGGCATGGGACAGACACAATGGATCCCTTTATAGCAACAGGATAAAATCAAAATAAGCATAACTATCTCTTATATCTGAACAAATAGGGGTGTCCTACACGGAGTGGTGGGTACACCTTTCAACAAAGGCATGGGGAGGGTTGACCTGCAAGGAGGTCTTTTGTTAGGGACCTATTTGAAAGTTCTGAAAGTTTGAAAGTATTTGAAAGTTCTACTGTCACAGACAGATCAGAAAGTTACCCTAACTGACAGAGAAGCAACAGTAGACTCTCTTAATGAGTTTTTAAATTATAGGTAGTAGGAATATGCTGCAGCAGATCAGAAGCTATTGAGAAGGACCAGGTCCAGAGGACTAGAGCCAATTACCAGGACCAGAACCAGGATTCACAAGCCCTTTTGCAAGAGAGCACCAGGAAGATAAGTAGCTACCAACATAGATACATATAGAAAACATTTTTTATTTGTTTTGAGGTGCTCTCAGAGTTTTATTTGTATTTATTTTTATTATTGAAGGTATTAGGTGGACTTTCACAGCTTTCTGAACTTCCATAGTCTGATCTTTGATGGGAAGCTTCTTGTAAAAGAAAAAAATACTGAAATTAGTGAGTGGGGTTTGTTGCGAGGATTGTAGGGTATTTTTCCTCCAGACTTTTATTATTTTTCAAAGACTTCTGTTCAGTTTTAATTCTTTGCAGAGTCTCCTCCTAAGATTCCACCTTCCTAAAAGAATTACACCTTGGGAATTCTGTGCAAAATATTTTTAAATTCTGCGCAAAAATTTTAAAATTCTGCATACTTTATTATTAAATTTTTGTGCAGACTTCCCCCATCATAAAGCTTAACTCCTCCTCTAGACTTGAAATTTCCCCTACCTTTTTTCTCCTTTGCTCTCTTCCTCCAATCACAGGGGCTCTGTATTTCAAGCAAAGGTAAGAGTGTGTGGCTTTTAATTACTAGCCCTATGCTTGAGAGCTCTTAAAAGGGTTTTGGTTAATTTTTAAAGTAAAGTTACATTGTTTTTGGAGCTTTATTTCAAAAGAGGAAGTATTTTCTTTAGTGGTTTAGGTTTAAAACTCTTATTTTAGTCTCTCTTTCCCAGCACTTTGAAGCCACTGACACTTCATCAGGAGTTAGTGGGCCTGTAGCCTGTGAAAGAACTGAGGGCATTTGAGGACTGCATAAAATACCATCACTCAATACCACTACTTCACCAAATGACCCATGCCCTGTTCAATGGATAAAACCACCAAGGAACAACTCACGCCTTACATACAAAATATAGTCAAACTATCCCTACTACAAGGACACATGCCAGCCTCCCTTAAACAAGTACCCATATGACCAATCCTGAAAAACACTTCACTCTGCAAGAAGGACCCCACAACATACCACCCGATCTCCAGCCTTCCATTTCTGACAAAGATCATAGAAAAGACTGCTCAGATGCAGCTCCAGGACCATATAGATCACAATGCACCACTAGACCCACAACAGCATGGATTTAAACCATGGCACAATGTGGAAACACTATTAACATCACTCTTCAACAATATCTTGAAAGGAACTGACAACCCAAAGAAAGGTCTCATCCTCATTTTCATGGACATCATATCCCCCTTCGATTTAGTCTCACACCATATCTTGATCCAATCCCTCCAAGCCACCGGTATCACCAACACTACACTAAAATTGTTCAACTCATACCTAGAGAACTGGAAACAACATATCAAATGTGGAGCAAATTACTCAGAACCCTTCTCTATATCTCAAAGCATTCCACAAGGCTCAGCACTCTCATCAATACTTTTCAATCTATGCATGTGTCCCATCTGTGATATCATCAAAAAACACAAACTCTTATTCCACATATATGATCTCATGGTATACATCCCAATTAACCTGGAAGCACCAAACCTAACATTCATCATCCACTGTCTAGAAGATGTAGCCACCTGGCTCAACAGCAACAACCTCAAATTAAACTACAAGAAAACAGAAGCAATATACATCAGCAGAAGCACTACCTTCAACCTTCTACAACAAATCTAACTACAGAACCAAACCATACCTGTAAATGATGAAGCACACTACCTAGATGTCACCCTAGACAAAACATCAACCTCCAATCACACATAAACAAAACAGCAGCAAAGACATACCATAAACTAAACCTCATAAGAAGACTAAAGCCACTTCTACACCAGGACCACTTCCAGACCATTTGTCAAGCCATCATCACACCTATACTGGATCATGGCAACTCACTCTACCAAGGGCTCCCAAAGCAAGTCACACATCCCTCTTCAGATGGTGCAAAACACGACAGCATGAATCATCAGCCGAATCAATAAGACGGACCACACTACACCAGTATTATGCCAATTACACTGGCTCCCAATTCAAGCATGAGCCACGTTCAAAACAATATTAAACATCTTCAAAATCATCCACAATTCCACAGAAGATATCCTGGAAACCCTAATAACAAGAGAAACCAGCACCCACCCCAGAAGGATAAACAACAGATGTACAATCAAGATGCCTTCAGACTATTGAAACAGCAACTATTCAACCTCCAAGAGAGCATTCTCACTAGCTGCACCACACCATCCCAAAGAAAATCCGCTCCAATGAAGACGTTAAGGACTTTCGAATAAAACTCAACCTTTCTGTTCATAGAACTTTATGGTACATCACTTAATCTGACGGCCATAATGGCCCTAACATACATGTACTTCGAAACAATAGAACACCCTAAATAACCACACCAGATGTAAATGAACAGAACCTTGCAAATATGTTAAGTAAATTGTAAATAGTTATTATCCTGTTATATACCCCAAGCTAAGTTAATTGTACCCTGTTCAAGTTTGAAGTTCAATGTAAGGCACTTTGATTCCAGGATAAGGCGATATAAAAATAGGTTGAATAAATAAAATAAATAAATAAAAGTCTTCAGAGCCTTGCAAATTTTGACAATCCTAACAGGGGTTCTGCATTATAAGCAAAGGAAAGAATGTGTGGCTTTTAATTACTAGCTCTCTGCCTGGGAGCTCTTAAAAGAGTTTTGGTACATTTTTAAAATAAAGTTATATTCTTTTTGGTGCTTTAGTTCAAAAGAGGAAATATTTTCTTCAGTGATGTACAGTAGATTTCCCAGGTCTTTGAAGCCACTGACACCTCTTTAGGTGTTAGTTCCCTCCCTACTCACTCAGGCTCCCACCCACCAGGTATGAACATTCTTGCTTTATACTCCCCAATTAGCTACACAAAGGGACTTAGAACAGCATGTTTAGAATACACTTAAAAGAGGTAAACTGCTTTTTCTCTGAAAGGGCAGATGAGAAACATGCTGGTACTTTGGAAGGTTTGGCTCTCTTTTGCTTCAACAGGTACCAAAGCTCCACCAACTGCACAATGGCTGAGAAAAAAAACATATATCGACAAAGTTGTTGCTCTCATTACAGCTTCTGCCTCTGTCCAAACAGAGAACCCAATGCCAGTTAAAGAACTGGTTCCATGTGCAGGATGCCTGCATGCTGAAGTTCTCAGGAAACAAGTGGAGGAGCTCAGAGAAGAGGTGACGAGGCTGAGGAGCATTCAAGACAGTGAGAAGTACATTGATGAGATACTTCTTGAATCATCCAAGCTCTTCAGCAGAGATGAAGATGGGAGCCTACAGAAAGACGAAGATTGGACATGAGTCACTTGGGTCTGCTTAATCACCAATCCAATTCCTCCGACCCTTGATTTGAAAAAACGTTGTTCAGCCTTGGAAGTTGAGGAGGTGAAAGCTTCCATGGGAAGAACCCCAAAGTTGCAGAATCAGTGACCACAATGAAGCAAAAGGTAATGGTGGCTGGTGACTCTCTTTTTAGGGGTACCGAGGCGTCCATCTGCCAACCAGACTTGATGTCCAGAGAGGTGTGTTGTCTACCAGGTGACAAAATCCGAGATGTTAATGAGAGTTTGCTGACACTCATCAAGTCCACTTACTATTACCCAATGATACTCATCCATGTCGGCACAAATGATACTGCTAGGTATTCCTTTGAGCGTATCAAACTGACTTCATGGCTGTAGGACAGAGGGTGAACAGATAGATACACAGTTGGTGTGCTCGTCAATCCTCCCCATTGAGGGTAAAGGCCAAAGCAGAGAAGCTCGCATCCTGGAAATAAATGCATGACTTCTTGGATGGTATCATTGAAAGCGTTGATTTCCTGGACCATGGGATGCTGTTCAAAGGGTTGCAGAACAAAGATAGCATCCATCTATCCAAGAAGGGTTGACGTGTCTTCAGTAGCAGACTGATTAACCTACTGAAGAGGGTTTAAAACTAGATTCATTGGGGATAGGTGAAGAAAGCCCCCAGGTAAGTGAAACATCAAATACCTTTATGGAATTGGATAAAAGGGGCAATATAAAGAAAGCAGTGTGTATAAATGCCCTTGGCATGGAAAAATCCCAGATGTTGAGGCTTTAATGGGAGAGGCTGACTTGGATTTAGTGGCAGTTACAGAGATATGGTTCATCTACAACCATGACTAGGATGTAACTATACCAGGCTATAATTTCTTCAGAAAGAGCAGTATAGGATAATTAACTCTTCATCCACCTCTTCCTCTTGTGAGGGAGGTCTGTATGTCATGCCAATTCAAATAGATTTCTCTATCCATCTTTCTATTTTAACCCACAGTGCCTCCCCTCTCCCTTTAAAGCTCTGTAATTCCAAAGCTTTAATATTATTTTTTACGTATAGTGCCACTCCTCCTCCCCTTCTTCCTACCCTGTCCTTTTTGAATAAAGCATAGCCTGGTATAATTACATCCTAGTCATGGTTTTCTGTGAACCATGTTCCTGTAACAGCCACTAAATCCAAGTCAACCACTCCCATTAAAGCTTCAACATCTGGGATCTTATTTCCCATGCTACAGGCATTTATAAATATCGCTTTCCATATGTTGCCCCTTTTACCCATTTAAATAAAGGAATTTAATGTTTCATTTACCTGGGGACTTTCATTTTCCTGGGGTCTTTCTTCACCCTTATAAACAATGCAAATCAGTTTGAAAAGAAGGACCACATTCCCATTACAGTTAAATTAGATGCATCTGTGATCAATTGTCAGTACTCACATGACTTGAATCAACCAATAAATAATGGTTCTAATGTTTAAAATGGCCACATTCATTCCTTGTTCCATTTTCACAATGGTGAAGACAAGAGAGCTGTCTGAGACCCTCAAAAATGCCATTATCACCAAACATCAAACTTCAAAGGGTAGAAGGCCATCTCCAAAGACCTAGGGATTCTTGTGTCTACAGTTTGCAATGTTATTAAGAGGTTTTCCACTCATTGAACTGTTAAAACCTCTCAAGATATGGTGGGAAGAGGAAAAATATTCCAAGAAGTCTTCAAAGTTCTACACCATTCTCTGCACATAGAGCCATGGAGCTGAGTTCAATCTGTTGGAAAAGCATCATATAGCCAAGGAAGACCCCACTGCTCAAAGACTGCCTGATCTTTGCCCAAACCCACCATGAGAAATCACAATCCTTCTGAAAAAATGTTTTGTGGACAAATGAAACCAAACTTGAGCTCTTTGGCAACACAGACCAGTGATACATTTACAGGCAAAGAAATAAAGCTTATAAGGAAAAAAACACCCTTCCTACAGTTAAATATGGTGGAGGTTCCATAATGTTGTGGGACTGTTTTGCTGCCTCAGGAACTGGAGGCCTGGAATGTATTAAAGGAACCATGAAATCAGAGAACCACCAAGGTATTTTGGACTGAAATGTAGCACCTAGTGTCGGAAAGCTAGGTCTGGGTTGAAGGTCATGGGTCCTCCAGCAGGACAATGACCCAAAATATACATCCAAAAGTATAAAAGAATGGTTAAAAGGAACAAATGGACTGTTCTTTTTTTTTATTTATAAAGTTTTCCACATTACAAAAAGCAAAAAAATTTATATTACATCAAAAAATTAGATGCAATAAACTTTAAAGAAAACAAGTTGTGAGACCACTTCAAGGAGGTGCAAAAAGTAAAGTAAAACAATACCCAATCAATTCCCAGAGTATAACAACAATTCCATACTCCAGCAGAGACTACAATCCTAAGTCTTATCTTTTAAAAATTCCAACAAATGAACAGGATCAAGAAAAACAAATCGTTTACTCTGAAAAAGTATGAGGCATTTGCAAGGAAATCTAAGATGAAAAACTGCACCAATGGCCAACACCCATGGACGCAATTCTAAAAAAGCCTTCCACCTCACTTGCGTGGCCCTGGACTACTCTATACTAGCTAGCATAAGTCCTGATCTCAATCCAATCGAGAACCTTTGCAAAAAGCTGAAATTTGTCATTGGTAAAAGGAATCCTGGAAACATTTATGAGCTGAAACAAATCACAGTTGAAGAGTGGGAGAAACTACTAGCAAACAGATGTAGGAAACTTATAGATGGCTACAAGTAATGTTTGGTCACTGCCAAGGGTTATGCAACCAAATATTAGTGAAGGGTGCCATTAATCCTATCCGGGTCACATTGTGTTTTTTTTTCTCAGAAATTACTACATCTAAGTTGCACAGATATTTTTTTTTATATACCTTTGAACATACTATGAAAATATTATGATGACAAATAGTTTGAATATTTCCATTATTTCTCAAGATATTGTACATAACATACCTAAAATGCATGGGTGCCAATAATGTTGACCACAACTGTGCGTGGGAAAACTAGAAGACTATCTGCATGGACCATTGGCTGTATCCGGAACAGTGTCGTGTTTGCTTCATTGATCTGTATTTACCTTTTTTTTCTACTTCAAATATTATTGATTTTGTGAAAGATTCATGGGTAGGTACAGAACAGTTTTATTTCTTTTTAGGTTCGACATATTTCTTACTCTAACGATTGCCCATTGCAAGCTAACATTCTTCCCTGGAAGTCTCCCTTCTTATAAATACAGTGGAGGTTGCTATTTTAATGTATGTACTGGAATTAACATGTTATATCTTGATGTTCTGTTATTGTTTTTAAATCATAGATGCAATATTGAAACACAACTGTTAAACATGGGCTGTAGTCATTAAATAACACATCTATATTCAGCACTGATATCTGGATATTAAACAGTGCTGAATATACCTGCAAAATGGTCATCACCCAGGCTATCCGGATAGCAATCTGGATAAATTTAGGACAACCTTTCACTCAGACTCTATATTTAGATTTCGGCCTCTAGTAAAGGGTCTTTGGAAGGGTCTTTACATTTATTGAGGAGATTGCCAGTATTAGATTATACTAATACAATTTACGTGAGTTTACCAACTGGATTTTGTAAAGCTTTAGACCAGTGGTTCTCAAAGCAATCCTTAGGACATACCTAGCCTTGTAAGTTTTTCAGGATTACCGCAGTGAATATGCATGATGATCAGAGGGAGAGTGTGTGGGCTAGGATTCTCTGCACATAGAGCCATGGAGCCGAATTCTATAACATGCAGGCCTGGCTTACAGGCACATACAAACTGAAGACAGACCTCATTTATACCTGATTTTGAAATATGGGGATTAGATGCATCTGCGATTTGAGAATTGGAGACATAGACATATCCGATGCAGCATGCACAAGCCACTATGGAGCAAAGTGGGACCTTGCAGTAAAATGGAACATTGGTACAACAAATGGCTTGGACATCCCTGTGCTCATCATATTCTAAGAAGATAGACATTGATGCACCTTCCCATATCCGCGCAGCCACATACATCTCCTCATCAGCTCTATTCACTGACAGCTTTTTGCACATGGAAACTACACATGATTACAGGTGTTGAAGTAACGTTGATACAAACCAGACCTTATACACTTGTCTGCTGACTGCCCATAACACAGCAGTGGTCGTACTGCACTCAAAGATCCTATAATAGCAACTAGTTAAGTGAAATGCTTGTTCTGACAGACCTTGCATCAACACATCAATGGCAATAGGAGAAATCCTTATTAAATCTGCACTGGCAATCTCTGACAACAGTCTGTGCAAAGCTATGTATGTCCCAGACTAGATCAGAAGTGGATCTCAACAGCTACATGTCAAAACATATCCCTGCCACTAATAAGGCACCTTCAGAATAAGTGCATGCAAGAGTGTAGACAGCACCAGTACTTGCCCAAATACACCAGTAGCTTTCCTTACAAAGGTGAAGGACCTTTTCTGAGTTCTCCTGCCCAATCAAACTGGGGCCAACAGTCACCCCTATGGTCCAGATACTGGCCAGGCGATCAAGCTCCCCCAGAAATGTGGCTGTGCACAACACATCCTCCCATGCAACCCTCAAACCACACATGCACACACAGATTCTCAATTGTAGTCACACTCGTAACTCATGTCTGCCAAAAAGCTGCCCTGCCTCGATTAACAACAGCTGGGAGTATATTATGGCATGCCATTCCATGACTGCAAATCTGATCAGGGTTTCTCACCCTAGCATGATTCATTCCTATACTCACCCACATACTATCCCTACATCTGCAGACCCAATGTTCAGAACAGAGGAATTGTCAGCATACCACTATTGCTCATCTACATAATTCTGTAAGGGGGGTTATTATTGTTACAGTACATGTCCATACCTCTGCATTCTGTTCATTATGACTACATGTTGTGGTCTTCCACACTGCAGCATACCAGTTCAATACATATTTGTTACAGCCAATCATCAATATGTGCTGCATGGAAGAGCAGAGCAGAAAATAACAAAAGTCCTGGCCTTATTCCATGTTTCCTCTGGTACAACGAGGACGTCCACAGGATACACTAAGAACGTACACGGAGGTTTCTTGAATATGCTTTGTACATCTCTGTGGCTGACCATGTTCCAGTTCCATCCCCTCCTGCCCACATTCTGAGATCCCCATGCTATCTCCGTGTATGTGCAGGGCCACAGTGGTTTTAGAATACAGTTGCAGCCATTTTTGCTAGAAAAACATATATGCCGCACATCCAAATGGCTTATTCGTGTTCTAAAATGACCCCCCCCCCCCATAGTGTACTGCCGATCAGTGTTGCAGTTTGCATGCCCTGGGAATCTATTGGGTACCTCTCAAGGCTATCTCAGACAGAGGTGTGCCAACCAGCACACTCTGCTAGTGGAGATAGGGCACCATGAAAACACCAATCAGAGACCTGTAGGCCAGCATCTTGATGTTCAGTGACCTCCCAGTTGTAGTCTGCAGCAAAATATCCCTATAAGTCTCCCCATTAGAAAGAGTAGGCTCCTGAGGGGAGGCACCTAGCAAGCTCCCATCACTCTACTGAAGATAGAAGCCTCACATGTCCTGTGAGCGCTCATGGTCAAGGTATAGCTGCACACATTTAGAGCATGAACATGAGTCAGAGTCACTTCTAGGTGACATGGACCCTCAACAAAATAATTGGGCCTGCAAATGGCAGTGTCAGACTTGTCCTGGCAGATGTCATTCACAGTCTGAAGCTTGTCACCTTACAGCCTCTCCCACATTCAAGGTCTGTTTGTGGGGGTCTACTCTTGCTCCATGAATGGAAAGCCAAAGCAGTGCTGCAGCTCACAGGTACTGCTGGGGGTCTAACAGACACAGTTGAAGCCACTTTCAGCCAGAGGTGTGTGGACATTCACAGTCAGTGGAAGTAGGGAGCATTAACATACTGGCTAGAAGCGTGAGGCTTGCAGTAGACATGTCATGTAAGCTACCAGGGTCAGCTTGCCACTCCAATATTGGAAAGAGGGCTCAGGAGTTAGTCTGTGTGTGGGTCCTGGAAATGGGAAATAAACTCCTGATTCCTATTATGTATATGACAGACATGTATCTGAAAGCAGAATGCCTCAGGGTGAAGGACAACATCCTCATATCACCTATATTATATGGAACATGCTCTAGATGATAGAGACCCACACCAGAAACCCCTGTCCAGGAAAAGGCTGTTGTAGCTATCTGTCTGCACATATCAGCATCTGGCACTGATCTGTCAGCCTCTAAGTCCATACCATGGTCTGGAGCATCTAATAGAGGGCTAGGACCATGGCTGGCCCAACCATTAGACAACTAGGCAGTTGCATAGAGTAGCAATTTCTGGAGGGGCAGAAAAAAGCAGGACATTCAACAGCTAAGCAATAGATGTTGACAACCAGTGCGGGTGTAAAGCTTAAGGACTGTGTGGGGCTCCCATTCCTTGAACCAACTCTTGGGCTGGCCCTGGTTAGAACCCTCACCACAAAGTTCATATCTAACCTGTGTGTTAACACACATATCCTGGTGCTTTTAGTCTCCATCCCTAAAACTCATCACTGACAGAGATGAGCTAACAGTGATAGTTAGCTAGTAGAGGTAGGAAGATGAAAGATACAAGCTGGAGCTGTGGAGTTCAGAACTAGGATGTCCTTGCAGTTTTCAGTTGCAATATGCTGCCAATATCCCCAAAAGATCCTGGGGGCAGGCAGCTGGCCCATTTAATGCAATTCCCTGAAGGTCTATGTCATACATCTCTAGTGAGTAGTTTAGGGCATGGCTATACCAACACCCTTAAAATATGCAATGGTGGTAGAGAATGCCAGCAGAATACACTTCCCGACAGATCCCATTGTTAGATTGAGGCCTGACATTCTTAGATGCTCCTTCATAGTTAGGGTCTGGGGCAGGAACCCCATTTGCACCATCCAACACATAACAGAGTTGTAATCAACATGTCCAGGCAGCTCCCGTGGCTGTCCCCGGCGGGTCACATTGTCAGTGTGTGAGCAAGTAGAAATAGTTTGCTTGTCTAGGTTCTGGCACCCTGTATACTGGTGAGAGCCCCTTAAGCCTGTGTCAGACACGTCCAGTCATCTCCACCAGGAACCATGAAATCCTTCCTCCAGCATTCATTCTCCTTCATGGGAAGCAATGTGCCTCACTATCCATACTGTACTGCTCCCTAGGATGTATGCCCTTAAAAATGCATGCCTGTGGGAGGAAGTGACGTCACCGGAGCCGATGGCGGCTTGAAAGAGCTGCTCCGGCACTGACCCAGCAAAAAGCCCTAAAAACAATCCCCTCGGAGGTGGCCAGTGGGGGCATTGGAGGCGGAAAGCAGGCAGGAGGTGCCGGGACCACTGAAACGCCGGCAGCAATACAAGCTACTTTGGCGGTGCGACGCACCATCGGGAGAGCACGGCGGCAGCGTGGTGGGCCGAAAAATGGCGCCCGGAGGCAGCGCTGAGAGGGTGACTGAGGCAGGCGGATGGTAGAGGCCTGTACTCTCGACAGTGCTGCGGCTCCCCAGCTGAGAGAAATATCGGCACCAGCGAGCAGGAGGTGAGCTGGATTGTGGTGACTAGCAGGGAGGAGAGGAGCAGGCCAACTGTGTTAAGTGCTGCTGGTAGAGAACAGGGGCTGAGGAGAGTGGCCCAGCAGAACAGTGCAGGCTGCGAAAGCTGTAGGCCAGCAGTGGGAAGCCGGTGAGAGCACTGGGCCTGGCGGAAGGACACTGAGGGGATCCGGAGGAAGCCGGCCACCAGTATCTGGGCAGCAAGTTGCAGAGGGGGACATACAAGCTCTGTAAATTAACAAAAAAGGGCTGGGGAGCCCAAATACTGGACGTTTTCTGCTGACCTTGCAAGAGGCATCTGGTACAGAGATGACCACCAGACGAAAAGCGGCAGATCTTAAAGAATACGCGTACTCAGGGGCGCATGGAGGAAAAGGTGATGTTGGGCAGATGGAGAACAAAAAGCTCCCAGAGGTGCAAGGAGAGCAGGGGGGAGCAGGAGACATGGAGAATGTAAAAGCCCCAGGAACAGACCCTATGCAACCTATTACGAGAGCGGAGCTTAGAGACTGGTTCCTTGAAATCAAAAATGAAGTGCAGTCAGTGAAGAGTGAGTTGAACGACGTGTTGGCCCCCCTGAAAGAAGAAGTTGGAGAATTGGTCTGTAGAATGGGAGACCACGAGAACAGGCTGCAAGAGATCGAACTACATCAGGAAGAAGAGACACAAAGATCGGTGAAGTTGGGGTCACATTATGAGACTTTGTTATATAAGCTGGAGGATTTGGAAAACCGTTCTCGCCGTAATAATCTGAGACTCCGTGGAATACCAGAGGAGAAAGAATTTCAGGATAGCGAGAAGGTAGCCCGTTCAGTCTGCCTGGAGGCCCTACGATTGGGCGGTGGGGCGGCGACAGATACAGACCTACAACTTGAAAGAGCCCACCGAGCACTGGGGAAACCCGTGGGTAACAAGCCCCGTGACATAATCATCTGTCTGGCACGTTATAAAACTAAGGAGTCAATAGTTAATAACATCAGGCGAAAAGGAGCCCTCATGTGGCAGGGCTACCCGGTGCACATATACGAAGATCTTTCTGTAGGCACATTGCAGAGGCGGAGGGCCATGCAGCCTGTCACACAATTATTGCATAGAAAGGACATTAAATATCGATGGCTTCATCCTTTTGGACTCTCATTTACCTATAAAGGGCGGACATGGCGGGCACAGACACCGGAAAAGGCCCAGAAAGCTCTCAGGGGTGCGGGCCTGAGCACCCACGGGGCGGACCTGGTGACAGCTCCTTCCATCGGAGGGCAGCAGGGGCAGAGGGGAGGCAGCCCAGAGTGCGGTAGAATCGGAGGGCCGCGATATGGGCAGGAGATGCAAGAGGCCCAGCGGCTGGAAGACACTTGAAAAGACTTGTGGACTGATAACATGATGGTTTATGGTTTGCAAGGTGGTGGAGGAAGGTTGTCTTTAAGATTGATTACATAAGTAATATGCAGGTATTTTGTAAAGCAATTGGGGGTGAGGTGGGTGGGGAAGGAGGGGAGGTGGTAGTGAGGGGGAAGGTGCAGGGGGATGGGAGGGGGAGGAGGGGGGTGAGGTGGAGGGGCACCGGGCGGGAGGTATAGGAGAGGGAGGGAGGGAGAGGATAGGGTGGAAGTAGGAGGGCATAGGGAGAGGGAAGGGGAGAAGAGGGTATGGATGGAGGGAGGGGGGAGAGCGGGTTGAAGGCGGGCGGGGGGTAGGGGTGGGTAAAGGCTTAAGGCTGGGGAAGGTAAGGGGCGCACTACTCCTGAGTTATCCTCTGGAAGAGACAGAGGATGGGGATGGGAGGAGGAGGGAGGGGGGAGGGGGGATGAGGGCTTGAGGTCGAAGGGGGGGCGAGGTAAGAGGGGGGGGATGGAGGGGGAGGGGGGGAGGGAGGGGGGTATGGGAAGCGTAGAATGTTCAGTATTATGACCTTAAATGTGAAGGGGCTGCGAACTCGACAGAAACGCCAATTGGTGGGGAGAGAGGGTAAGAGAATGGGGGTCGATATTATGTGTATACAAGAAACGCATTTGCGGGTGGGGCAGGAATACTTGTTGGAATCTAGGCAATTCCCCAAGGTAGTTTTGGCGGGCCAGAGATTAAATTCTAGGAAAGGGGGGGTGGGCATTTTGGTGGGGGGGGAGTACCACACCATGGTGAAGGAAGTTAGACGGGGGAAAGGAGGGAGATGGGTGGGGGTATTATTGCACATTGAGGAGGAGGAGGTCTGGGTGATCAGTGTGTATGGTCCTAATGAGAAGCAGGGGGAGATGTACGAGCAACTCTTGAAAGAATTGGAAGGCCTGGGGAGTACACCAATAATCATGGGGGGGGATTTCAATTTAGTGTGTAACCCTAGGATTGATACCAGTGGGGGGCAGGGGGGAGGAGTAAGGGGGGATAGACGAAGCCTACACGCACTGCGGGAGCGCCTGGGCTTGGTGGATCTGTGGAGAAGTTGGCATCCGGGAGAACGGAAATATACTTACTACTCACCAGTGCATAGCTCTTATAGCAGGTTGGACATGCTTTGGGGGGGAGGAATCTGGTTGGACAGAGTGCAGGAGGTGGAACATGGTCAAATTACTTGGTCGGACCATGCCCCAGTGAGTGCACGCTTTGATATGGGAGGGAAAGATGAGAGTTTAAAATTCTGGAGACTTAACAATTCCCTGCTGGAGGAGGAGAAACATGTGGAGCAGCTTAAGGCTCATATAAAGGATTATCTCCAGCTAAATGATACGGGGGAGGTGTCTATGGGGGTGCTTTGGGACGGTTTAAAGGCGGTGATTAGGGGACAGCTGGTTGGGTTGGGGCGCGCGTAAAACGTGAAAAAGGGGCCATGGAATGTGATTTATTGCAACAGCTGCGGCGATTAGAGGGGGTGCATCAGAGGGTGGCAGATCCAGGTACCCTTACGGAAATACAAAGGGTGAGAGGGGAGCTGAGTAAATTGCGGGCCCAAGAGATAGCATTCCAACTGGCGGTCTTGAAGCAGGCCCATTTTGAGGGTGGGAATCGGGCAGGGAGGGTGTTAGCCAGTCGCTTGAAGGGAAGGAGGCAAGCAGGGCATGTTGTGGGCATTAGGAGCAATAAAGGTGAGTGGGTTCAAACCTCCAAGGGAATTAGGGGGGTGTTTCGGGAGTATTATAAGACTCTGTATGAAAGTGAACTGGAGGTGGGAGGGAGGGACACTACGGAATTTCTGGAGGAATGTGGGCTGGCACAGGTGACGGAGGAGGAACGGGAGCATCTAGGGCGGGAGATTCAGGAAGAGGAGGTGCGGAGGGCTATAACCACATTGAAATTGGGAAAGGCGCCAGGGCTGGATGGATACACGGCAAAATTTTACAAGGTTATGTCTGAACAGATCACGCCCATATTTACCAAAGTAGTCAATAGGGTGCTTCAGGGGAGGGCCTCCCGCGCACAATGGCGGAGGCCGGTATAACGGTCTTGCCGAAACCAGGGAAGGATAAGGGGGTTTGTGGTTCATATAGGCCCATCTCTTTAATCAACCTAGATGCAAAGCTATTGGCAAAGATCTTGGCCAACCGTATCCAGGACATTGTGCCACACTTGATCCACCCGGATCACACAGGCTTTGTGAAGGGACGTCAGGGTAGCGATAATGTGCGAAAGATTTTGAATATTATGTGGCATCTTCAGCGGACTAAAGAAGAGGCCGTGTTAATCACTGTAGACGCGGAAAAAGCATTCGATCGGGTGGAGTGGTCCTTCATGTTTCAAGTCTTGGAGAAAATGGGGTTTGGAGAGACGTATGTCCGTTGGCTCAAAGCTCTATATCAGGGCCCGAGTGCTAGGGTTCGGGTTAATGGGGGATATTCGGAGAGTTTTGAGCTACATAGAGGTACCAGACAGGGCTGTCCGTTGTCACCCATGCTGTTTGCCTTGGCAATAGAGCCGTTGGCGGCATATATTAGGCGACTGGGGGACATTAAGGGAGTACAGATAGGTGGGCGGGAGGAAAAGATTGGACTATTTGCAGATGATATTATTTTCACCCTGACGCAACCACTTACGACGCTACCAGTGCTAATGACGGCTATACAAAGGTACAGCCGCTTAGCAGGGTATAAAATTAATCAAGGGAAAACAGAACTGCTGGGATTCAATCTGGCGCCCAAGGTGGAAGAGAGTCTGCGGCCATCATTTTAAATTTAGGTGGGTGGAGGGGAGTTTCAGGTACCTGGGGATCCAGTTGGGGAGCCCTCTCACTAAGATTAAGCAATGGAACTATCAGGGACTGGTTGAGAATATAAGGCAGGACTTATCACGGTGGAGGGGGCTGTATTTGTCTTGGATGGGGCGTATTGCAGTAGTAAAAATGAATGTTCTTCCAAGGTTGCTGTTTGTTTATATGTCATTGCCGTATCGGTTGGTCCGAAAGGAAATAGCTAGGATGCAAAATTTGTTGCTGCAATTTATTTGGGATGGAAAGCGACCAAAAGTAGCCAGGGCGACCATGTATAGGCTTAAAACGGAGGGGGGGCTGTGGGTTCCATCTTTGCTCCGGTATTATGAAGCGGCGCAACTTCGGGCCCTCTTTGCCTGGAAGGAGGGGGTGGAGAGGCATGGGTGGGTGGGGATGGAGGGGGAGGCGGGGACCGAGGGGGGAGCCTGGATCTGGGACCCTGGGGGGGGAGGGAGGAGGCTGGGAGAAGAGAATCCCTATAGAGCCCTTACCAGGCAGGTTTGGACGAAATGGAAGGGGTACCTGTTAGGGGGGAAGCAATACTCACGAGAAACTCCAATCCAGATAGCCATGACGGGTAGGATGGGGAAGGAGGCAGGGGTCTTTAGGAGATGGGGGGCGGAAGGGTTACGGACGTTGGGACAATTGGTGGGGGAGGAGGGGAGGATTAGAGGCTTTGAGGAGTTGCAGCAGAAATACTGTTTGGAGAGGCATGACAGGTATGCTTATGCTAGTCTATGGTACTGGCTTCAGCGGAAGGAGGTGAAGCGAGACTGGATGGCGAAACCCACGCCCTTTGAGGAGATGATGGGGGGTACTGGGATGCCAACTAGGACTATATCGAAGTTATACCGAATCCTGGGGGAATCCGAGCAAGGGGTCGTACGGGGCCAGAAGCAGTGGGAGGAAGACCTGGGGGGGCAATGGGACGGCGAGAGGTGGGATAGAATCTATATCAGAACTCATAAATTAGCACCGGGTACAGCCATGCTGGAAAACAGCTATAAGCTAAGGCTGAGAATGTATTGGACCCCGGTGTGGCTACATGTTCTATACCCTACTAGTTCGGATCAGTGTTGGAAGGGGTGTGGGGCTAGAGGAAACTTGCTGCATATGGTGTGGGGCTGCCCGGTAGTTCAGGAATATTGGAGTGGGGTGGAAAGACTCACGGCAGACATTACTGGGGTGCAGACAGGCTTTACTCCTAGTATGGTAATCTTGAATGAAGGGGGGATGGGAGAAGGCGGGAGAGACAGGGGGAGACTACAGGGGTATTGTGTAATTGCAGGGCGGATGAGTCTTCTCCGCTGGTGGATGAAGCCGGATGTTCCCCCCTTAGCGGAGGTGGTGGGGGGAATGGAGCAGCTTTGGGGGTACTGTGCAATAGAAGCCCATCGAAAACATACTGTTCCACGATTTAATAAGGTGTGGGAAAGATATGAACACTGGAGGGTGGAGAGGGGGGGATCTAGATGAAGGATGGGGTGGGGGGGGAAAGGGGGGGGGGAAGTGGAGAATTTGTGGTCATTATGCTGGGGTGGTTTTCTAAGGGGGGGGTAATATGGTCGGTGGGTGGGCGTGAGGTTAATAGAATGTGGGTGGATGGGGGGAGGGCGGGGAGACTTTCTGCTTGGGATAATGTAAAGTAGTATAAGCGGGGTTAAATTGTATATTGTATAAGCTGGGCAAATAGTACATGGGGGGGGAGTTGGGTGACATGGAAGACATATGGGAAAGCACTAGGAACAGGGGCCTTCCCAATGGTCACTGGTTAATGTGCTTCAGGCCATATCGATGTTATAGTATTTGTTTTGTATTTGAGCATAAGATTAAGGAGACGGATAACCGTTGGATGGAATGTTTTTGTTGATGTATTAGTGTGCTTCACGTTATAGAGTAAAGGGTATAAAGAAGTGTATAACTGGATGGGAGGCGGGGTAGGGGGGGAATTTATATCGAAGAGGGTGCTTATGCTCATGGGTATCCGATGTGGAGGAGGTGGGAAATGACGTCTGACTGTGAGCAAAAGTTGATGACTATGTTTGTAATAGTTGTTGACCGGGAATGTATAGTGTGAAAAAATGATAATAAAAATTATAAATTAAAAAAAAAAAAATGCATGCCTGTGTTCTCCCTGCATTATATCTCTGAAGGCACACTTTCAAACCTCAGCAAGACACATTGTAATCCTCTTCTTGTGTTCTATCTGATCAAGGCTGTCCCAAATTACTGAACATGCAGTTATCGCCCAGGAAGAGACAAATATCACCCAATATCCCTGCTGTCTTACTGTATACAAGCTAAGGGCCAATCAGGTCAAGCTTGCATCTTTGTGCATAATTACAAAACCTGAAAGGGGGTGAACTACCAGCAACATCTCTCTAACAGATGGGGAAACAAGATGTCGCCATATGCACAAAGGGTGGGGAAAAGATATTCCATAGGGGGTCATACTGACTCATACCTCTAAGGTCTTCATGGGTAGTATTAGTTTGCTCCATAAGAAGTTGATGCACCTCAGCCAAGGGAACTGTCACAGTCTGTGTGGGCAGCGGTGGTGTCTATATGTGTGCCTGGCCATTGTCACCTAGATCATGTCCAAGTGGTAGGCACCTCTCCCTGATCCTTCTGCTCAGGTGGCTGGAGGTATTCCTCTGGAGGAGTGACCACTGGCTCCAGAGTAGGTTAATAGGGCTTTCCAGGTCAAAACATTTGTTTGTATCTGGCATAGGCACTGGGCTGTTAAGGGGCACGACCTCCATGGTGTCTGGGACCACTGTAGGGTGGAACAATCGCTGTGAGATCAGGGGATATGATTTTCTCTCACACAGGCTCCCTCTCTGAAGTTCTGCTGATGTTGGTGACATCTTGAGCTTTTTTGAGGCATTCCGCATTCACAGAGGGAGTAGATTCTGTGGGTCCAGCACTCGGCAAGCTTGTTGCTGTGAGGACAATTTTCAGCATTAGACCTCAGAATGCCACTCTGAAGAAGCATAGTGACTGAGTGTAACATTACCACTATACACAACACAGCAAGGATGAAATGGCCATATGTGAAGCTGTGGGTGGTGGACATGCTATGTATGTGCCAAGCCATGGCAAGAGAAAGTAGTTTTTGTTAAATATATGGGACCTGATATTCAAGTAAGCAGGCTATGTGCCACTATGGCGTATAGCCCTGCACGCTCACCCCTAAACACAGATATTAAATGCTGTGGTATCAGCATTGAATATCTGGTTTTGGCACCCAGAGAAAAACACTGCAGAGCCTAGCCAGGTAGTGGTGATATTGAACTGCTACCCGGTTAGTATCTGCAACTAAAACTAGGCGAGCCAAAAGCTGGCCTAGTTTTAGCCGTAGATCGCTAACCAGGTAGCAGTTCAATATCACCACTACTTGGTTAATGCTATTCCCTGCCTCTGCTCTACCCTGGAACACCCCCAACATGCCGCAATGTTAACCAGATAGCATTGGGCCACATAGGGGACATAGACAGGGATATTCAATGGCACTAACCATGTAGGTGTCATTGAATATCCCCCTTTAAGGCATTTACATGGTTTACTGGGATTTAAATGGTGTAAATGCCTTTTGAATATTGGTCCCATGATGTTTATAAAACATGGACCATTTCTACTCAATCCATCTTTCATACTGAAACACTGGTCCTGTACATCTCATATTCTATTGGCTGGGATTGTGGAATGACAGGATTAAGCCTGAATCATGCCTTGAATGAGACCTTAATGGCATGGTGAAAGGAGATAGGCACACCAGACAAATGCTTACATGAACAATGTCACTTGTCCCACTCAGGCCATCTCTCTGCCTACATCCACAGTCTACATGTGCTGCTCCTGGGGTCTATTCTGCCCCGCGAATAGTGTGGATGGACATTCCAACTGCTATTAGGGTGGGCAGTGGGCGGTCCACGACCCTGGATGTACAGGGCTGATTCTGAAGTCGGCCCTGTATGTCTGGGGTCATCAGGCTGGATGGGGGACTTATTCCACCTTGGAAGTAGAGTAAGTCCCCCTGAACATTGGGGGATGGCAGGCAGCACAAGTGAGGTAAGGGGGTGAAGGGGGTTCCCCAGTGCCTGACCCTGGCCATGGAAGGCCAAATCGGAGGTTGGCCTAGGGGGAAAGGAAAGAGTGGTCAGCAGCCAGGGATCGCAGCTTCTGAATGGAGCCACGGTGCCATGGCAATGGGACGCCATGGCACTGCAGCTCCATTCAGGAGCCTGACTGAGTTAGCTGGGCATGGCTCTGTATGTGCAGGCCAATTGGAATTGGATGCCGGCCTACACATACAGACCCTAGACCCAATTCTGATTCCACAGGGCAATATAGTCCCTGCGGGATCGTAATCGGAATTACCTCTGTGCGTCCTGATTCCACTCGGGTGCAGAGGAGTCTGGACGCACGTGTTGGAATGTGCCTCCACGTGCATAATGGAGATGTGGCTTACTGATACTAATGCTGTCCTGATTAATCAACTAAAACATCCAAACTATGACCTATTCAATTGTCCTAGGCTTGGGCGCCGGGTAGTTGGAGTTTGTATAATTACCAGGAAGTCCCTTCTGTTCACCCTCATAACTACAGCAAATAACAAGGGTCTAAACAGCATTACAATCTCTAATAAACAGATCAACAGCAGATAATGAAGAACTGGCATCTATCCTGGAAAGCGTGTATTGTCTATTTATACTACTGGGTGACCTAAACCTGTCCTCCGTTCCTCAGAAGCAAGCAGCAGCATTCACTGATGCACTGACCTTACAAAAATACACCCAGATAGTAATGAATCCCACACACATCAAAGGTGAACCTGAACCTCATTTTCATTCCATCTCATATCCTGAACCTCATTTTCATTCCATCTCATTTATTTATTTATTTTATTTATTTACATTTCTTATATACTGCGCTATTTAAATCAGTGCGGTTTACAGTGAACAGAAATAATATTACAATGTAACAAAAGCACATTGTGTTTACAATGAACAATGAACAGGGTAAATATCATATCTTGGAGAGATATCCCATCCCCTCTCCTCAACTTACTAAGGTCCCATGATCAGAAGCCTTCATCCCTAAACTAGAAATGCTTAGATGTCTTTGTATTGAAATGAATGAGACAATTTCTGACATTGCAACCTCACCCTCAGTGAGATCAACTGCTCACGGTCTTTGACATCACACACCATGATACACACTAGACCTGAAGAATATCAAACAAGACCTCAGAAAAGCTAAACACACTTGGAGACATACTTTAGAACAAACCAAGAAAAACTACCTTCTAATTCTACATTCAAGCAGAACCCACACCAATAAAGCAAAGAAAGATTACTACATCAAAATGATCTTAAAATATTTAAACAAACCAAGGGAAGTATTTGAGATTGTTAAGTCCATAGTATAAGAGAACAACTCTCCGACTGCATGGAACGTCCCCAGTCCTCATACACTTGCCATCCTTTTCCAAACCAAACTACAACTTCACTCTCCGGCCACATCTACAGATGACACCCATAAACTCTGCACGACCAGCACCCTTCATTCATTCAGTCCAATTTCATCTGACTACCTGGTTAATATAATTGGAAATGTCAATACAACCACATCTCCACTAGATCCCAGTCCTGCAAGCTGGGTTAAAATGACAAGATCCGAGATTGCCCCTACCATATGCAAGATGATACAGCTCTCCTTCACCCAAGGATATATGCTGTCTAGATTAAAGAATGCTTCCATCTGCCCTTTGCTAAAATACTCTAAACTAAACCCCGCAGAACCCAACTCATACAGACCTATCTCAAGTTTACCTTTCCTCACAAAAATAATAGAAAAAGTGGTTCAACTTTATTTACATTCTTTTATACACTGCACTATTTGGCATTGGTGTGGTTTACATTGAACAGGGCATTATAACTTGGAGATAACTATTTTACAGGGAACATGGGCTATGGAGGGTTAAGTGGCTTGCCCATGACCACAAGGAGCACCTGTGGGACTAGAAACCCCAGTCCTTCTGGCCAAAGGTTGCTGTCCTCTAGTGGGATTTGAACCCCTGACCTTCTGGCCTGATGTACCTTGCCCCAACCACTAGGCCACTCATCCACTCCTTCAATTCCACAACTACATTATCCTAAATGCTCTTCTTGACCTCATCCACGGTGTGGAAACTAATTTTGCTCATCAACCAACTCTTGACAAAATTAGAAAGTCATGGGATAAGAGGCATGGTACGAAAGTGTATCAGGAAGATGCTGAATATTCCTTGCTCATTTCTGAGAGAGATTATTGTAATGCCTTCTTTCAAGGGCTTCCACAAGTAAGTCCATTTGGCATAAAGTTCATTGGCTACAAACAGAATCTAGATCCTATTTAAAAATATGCATAGTGAACAAATGTGTATACAAAGAAATGCTACAGTGTTCGGCTAGTCCAGCCTCTTTGCTCATCACAACTTTCTTTGTTGAAAATCCTGTCTTGGGACATGAAATGGCTCACTTCCAGAAGATTTTGGACCTTCAGGTCTATCGGACCCTACTTGAGCAAACAGCTTCTTTGTGAGGTTAGAGAAGAAAGCAACTATCTTCATTTCAGAAAGTTGTTAAAGGCATGACTGTTCAAATTAGTCCATAAAGAGGGAATATAGGGAGGTGTTCTGCTGGGTGGAATTAGCTGCTCCTTAGGCACTGTTATTTTAATGTTGGTGCTGTGCCTTAAATATGGGCAAATTAAATAGACAGTAGAGGATCAGTAGTCTACAATACACTACAACAAACTCAACCCTCTGACTAATATTATATAAAAATTACTGCATGATTTAATGCTTATTCTCAAACCTCAATATATGTGAAAGGAGAAAGAAGATTTCAGACACTCCTTTAAATATAACCAGCAATATGTAGATATCAAACATTAGTCTAAAAAGCTCCTTACTTTTATATTTCAAAAAGTGTTTTAATGCTTAATTTAAAAAAAATATTTGAATTAGATTCATGGACTGCTGCTTCCAGTCTCATGGACTGATACTTTCAATCTCAGATCTCAATGAATAAGTAAACTTCTGTAGGCCGTATAGTTCATTCAAAAAAGAGAGTAGTCAAATGGCTAAATCAATCTTCAAATCACAGATATGTCTCTCATTAATCTCAGTCCACAAAAGTATACTATAATTCTCCAATACGTACTTAGCTGCCACAAGTAGATGAGCCAACAAATATGATTGCAAAGTACCTCCTCTTCATCCTTTTCAAAGCCGTCCAACTCGCACTGTACCTGGCCCATTAATCAACCAGGACTACTGCAGAATTTTCAGCCTCTCAACCTGACAGACCATTTAAATCAAATACTTATTTTTAACATTTTTGTTGGTGATATTGCAGAAGGGCTGTCAAGTAAGTTTTGCCCCTTTGTGGATGATACCAAAATGTGCAATAGATAGATACCCAAGAAGTAGATAGCATGAGGGGAAATTTATCTGAGATTAAAGAATGGTCAAGAATTTGGCAGCTGAGATTTAATGCTAAAAAATGCAGGGTCATGCATTTGAGATGCAAAAATCCAAGGGAGCGGTACAGTATAAGGGTAAATAACTTTTGTCTATCAAAGAAGAGCAGGATCTGGGTATTATATTTTCTGATGATGTTAAAGTGGCCAGATTGGTAGAAAAGGTGAAGGCAAAAGCCAGATGAATGCTTGGGTGTATAGAAAGAGGAATGGCCAGCAGGAAAAAGGAGGTGATAGTGCCTCTGTATAAGTCTTTGGTAAGACCTAATTTGGAGTATCGTATGCAGTTCTGGAGACCACACTTTCAAAAGGATATAAACAGGATGGAGTCTGTGCAGAGGTTGGTTATCAAAATGGTCAGTGGACTTAGTTATATGGGAGCAGGCTTAAAGATCTCAATATGCATACTTTAGAGGAAAGGCGGGATAGAGGAGATACGATAGAGACATTTAAATATCTCCATGCACAGGAATAAGCAGACTGCTCTGATCTGTCGGAGAGAAAGGAACGGTTGACAATAGACCTGATGTATTGGTGAAACATCAGGGTGGAATCAAGAATAAAACCAAGATATTTAAAGGAAGCAGTTAATGGAATATGAGTAGGGGCAAGAAAGAGGTTGAGGCTGTGGGACCAGTCAGCCATGCTGCTGTTGTTTTCTTGGGATTGCTTTTGAGGTGGTTTGTGTGAAACCAGAAGGCTATATGAGCCAGACTGTCATTCAGAGGGGTGAGATTGGGGACAGAGAGTCAGTGTGGAGATTTAGTAGAATATAGTTGGCATAGTAATAGGTCAATATCCCAAACTGCTGCACCAAGAAAGCAAGTTGTGCAAGGAAGATGTTGAAGAGAAGTGAAGCCAACACCGAACCCTGGGGAGCCCTGCAATTGAGAGGGTATGATGTTGAAAGAAGGGAACCTGGGATCCTGAGCCCTCCTAACTAGTCAGAAGCTAGTACCAATAAATTGTTAACACTAACTATTTTCTAAGTTGGATAATAGCCACTCAGTAAGCCAGATCAAGTAGGTGGGTTCCCTCCTAGTAAATAAAGAAGCGGACACATGTTCTGCATAGCTGCCCTAAGTGGCTGCTTTCTTTAGTTCTATATCCCTGTTTCTTATCACTCTTTCCCCAGAGCAGAGTAGCTTGACAATCCAGTATTCTTCAGGAACAGGTACTCTTATTTAATTAAACAATCCTGCAATTACTTTAAAACACTCTGTAATGGTAGCACAATGACTTTTGTACACTGAGAATTTCCTCCTGTAGCATTAATACTAGGAATGAAGTGATCTCTTATTATTCTGTGGGGTATGATTTCTAAAGAGTGTTAAGGGAGCACCAGATAACAAGCATGAACAGCAGCGTTAAGGGTAAAAATGCAATGAGTGTGTTGGAGTCAGTCCTGACTCCTAGTGACCCAGAAGCTCCTGGGTTTTCTTGGCACTGTCACTGAAACTAGATTGCTAGGCCTTTCTTCAGAGGCAAAGGAGGGTTAAGTGACTTGCTGAAGGCCACAAGGAGTGCTAGTGGGAATTGAACCCTAGTTGCTTGGTTAACATGCCAGTGTTCTAACCACTAGGCTACTCCTTCACTCCTGGTGCTAAGGGTCTTTGTGTTCAATAAAGAATGTAGTGAAGAGCAGGCATACTTAAGGCAATAAGGCACCACTTATCAGATGCTAAGAGGACAGCAACCTTGGGCCGGAAGGACTGGGGTTTCTAGTCCCACAGGTGCTCCTTGTGGTCTTGGGCAAGCCACTTAACCCTCCATAGCCCATGTTCCCTGTAAAATAGTTCTCTGTGTGCTGTGCTTTCCTGTCTAATCAATGTGTTTATACCTCAAAAATTTCCTGTCATGATTTGACAATTTCCAATCTGTAATCAAAAAACCGCTGCTGATCGCTGGAAGTAGCGGTATACAAATGTATACTAAATAAATAAATAAATAAGAGGATACCGGACGTTAAGGTGGTAGTCGTGTACCTTACCACCCAAAAAAGGTGATCATTTAATGCAAGATAAGGGAGCCTGTTCAAAAGTGACATATTAGGGGCTGCATGCCAGGTCAGCCCAAAGAGTAGGCAAACTAGGAAGTCGCCTATGGCAGCTATTTCCAGAGGGCAGTCAAAACAGGGTAATCCAAGCTAAATAATAGAGTTTGATGGAGGGAAGGGGTGTAAAGCTTGATGTTCATCTAGGGCACCAACATTCTTAAACAACTGTAGGGCTGTCCCTGGCTTCATGGAAGGAAAGATAAGAGGAGATGGACCTCAATGACCCAAATGGTTCATATGTGTCACACAGTATGTGGGAGGATAATGTTGCAGCCATCAAAGTAATGGGTAGTCTATGAATGTGCCCTGATCTCAGTGTGTGGTCTTGGATGCTTTGTAAGTGTGCCTACAAGGAGGCTCCAAGACCCCGATGTGTCTATGAAAGGCAGTATGCACATGATAGATGTGAGTGATGTGTCGCTATGGTAAGAAGCTAACTGGGTTGAGCATGGTGTAGCATCTGACAGAGAGAGAGACATGACTGAAGAAGATGGTCATATGTAGATAGATATGAGCAATGATGTATGTAGCAACATGACAGGGGTTTATGTATGTTATGTGGCAATGTACATGGCCCTAAATAAAATCCCTCAAGATTGGAGGAACTGTTGTTTTCCCTGTCATAATGAAATACGTATATGTATGTGAGTGTAAGCATCATACATAAACAATATGCCTTGTAAATTTCAAGAAAGAATCATTTATGATCATTATGATGTCATCCCTCTCACGTGGAGCCCCTGTCTTTGGTTCATCAATTACAGTGGCGCAAGGAAAGGATAAGTGTCATGTCGAGGTACCTATGTGTCAATGAAGGATATATGTTGATGGGCATGTCACAGATGCAATTTGCTCCCTTGTATGCTAGCTGCACAATGTATGTTTGTCAATGGTGTAAGAGATGCATAGGAAACAATAGAAACATACAAAAATGATGGTAGAAAATCACCAAATGGCCTATCTAGTCTGCCCATTGTAGGCAGGTTCTTACCTACAAAAGCATCCCTATTATTTATCAAGATTGTCTGGGCACATGGGACCCGTGCACCAGAAGAAAAACCAAAAAAAAAGAATTCAGATCACAGTTACTTGTCAGCAAAAATCTTTTTTATTTAGTACAAGCAAAAAAACCCATAAGAACAGGAAAAAAGTCTGTCTTAGGGAATCTGAGTGTGGGCAAACGTTCTCCCCCCTTGAGCAGTGAGAGATAAAGTCATGCCCCCGAGCTCTGTAGCTTGCTCTCTTATATATCCTATACCCTCCATAGCAATTCCTGCACAAAGCCTTAGTTCCGTGTGCAAAAATCTGCTATACTTCCTACAAAAAGTTGTAAAGCCGTCTGCACAATTTTGAACCTTCTACAAAAATCTGCCAGCGCTGCTTGCAAAAATTAGAGTACCGCCTGCAGAAGTCTGCTAAAGCTCTCCAGATAGGAACCCCTCCCTCATGATTTTCATGGCCTGAGGCTGGTGCTTCAAGGTCTCCAAACTCTTTGCTTATCTGTGCTGTGGACCGCATCCCTCCTGCATTCCTTGGGGCCTGCTTATGGTCTTCTACTTCCCGGCACTAATTGCATTCTCTCTTCAGGGCTGGAGAATTTTCTGTTCATTATTTTTCTGTTAATTATTTTCTGGCCTGGCCTGTATTTGCTTCTGGAAAGCAACAAAGGGCAAGAGTCGTCGGTGGGTGTAAACGAATTTTTATTAACCCCTACGCGTTTCGGCCGTAGCCTTCTTCAGGGGGCACACAGCTAAATGACATACAACATATAAAACATATAAATATATTAAAAATATTAAAAACATATTTGCCTATGATAATGGACCAATATTATAAATAAATACATAAAAAACGTATTCATGTACATGTGCTCACAAATCCAAAAAATTTTTTTTTTTAAAAAACATACATCTATAATGAACGAAGAAAAACAGGGTGGAATCACGGAATAGATAAACAATAAATGTTCAAATAAAATAATGTATATTCAAAAATATATGATAACAAACTTGTTATATGATATGGGACAAAGGGAAGGAGGGAGGAAGGGAGGGAAAGGTGAGGACAGGGAGAATGGGAGGGAATGGGAGGAGGAGAAGGAGGGGGGAAGGAGGTAAGGGAGGGGATGAGGAAGGAAAGAGGAAGGAGGGGAAAGGGGGGGAGCAGGGGAAGGAGGGGGAATGGAAGGGGAAAGGAAAAAGAGGGAGAGGGGAGGGGGGAAGGGGGGGGAGGGGGAGGGGGAAAAGTGGGGGAGGGGGAGGGGGTGAGGAGTACGGTGTGGGGAGAGAGGAATGGATGGAGGGGGGGAGGGATTGGGAAAGGGGGGGGGGGGAAGGGAGAGGGGGGGAAAAAGGGAGAAAAAAGGGGTGAGGGGGGGAGAGAAAGGGAGGAGCTAGGGGGATAGGGGGAGGGGAGGGGGAGGGGAGAAAGGGAGAAGGAGAAGGCGGGAAGGATGAATGGAGGTGGAAGGGGAGGGGGATGGAGGATGAGAGACAAATACTCGATTAAATGACGTACATGTGTATGTACGATGCAAATCTGCAAACCGTAAATTATATTCACCAAAGGCAACTAAGATACAAATACCATATATTCTGAGTATTGGTTGATGGATAGCGGAGTGGAAGGGGGGGGGGGGAGGGAGGGGAGGTAGAGGCAGGGAACAGGGGAGGGGAAGGGGGGGGGCAGGTTGAGGGGGAAGTGTACCGGTACTTGTGTGTGCTCTTTAGGCACAACAATCTTGTGAGCCTTAAAACTGAGATGATCTGTTGTAAAGTGTGGATAGGTCATAAAAATGCTTTAATAATAATACTAATTAATACGATTGTCCTTAAAAGCAAAGCGCACAAGACAATTTTTGGACTCAAGAAACTAAAAGAATATTCCCTTCTTACGTTACACCACACCATACTAAACCTTCGTATTGTGTGTTCTGACATCATCTGCAAAAACACTGGTAAAAATTATAACATATTGGAAGATTCATCCCTTAGAGTTAAAACCCTTCCCCCCCTCTCCCCCCCCTACCCCTCCCCCCCCTCATACTCCTAAACCCCCCCCTTCCCCCCTCCCCTCCCCCCCTTCCCCCCCCCCCTTTTTTTTCCCTCCCCCTCGAACACCCCCCTCCCTCCCCCCCCCCACCCTTCCCCCTACTTCTCTTCCCCCTCCCCCCCCCCCCCTCTTCACGTTTCCCTCCCTTGCCGCAAAGATCCGTTCATGAACCTCTTGTTGTTTTTTATGTTACGAGTTTTGTATTCCCTTTTCTATCACGGTCATCCTAAACCGTTTTTTTAGAGCTAATAACTTGAGTTCATACATTCATTGTCTTTCCTTTTCTTTGATCGTGTTCTTCATTAGTCCCTTAAAGGTCTCTTAATAATACTTGCCGCAAGTGCTTCTACCAGATTTTGTTTTCAGTTGTTTCACCAATGCATTCAAATAGTGTTGTCACCCCTCACTAAACGCACAAACCACGTTTTTGCCTTCAAAATCCAGTCCCCCTTTTACAATATTTATTTTGCAGCCAATGTTGCCTCTTCTTTTAACAAGCTCCCATAGACAGTACTAGTGTTCTGATACCGAATTTTTACAAAGGTGCATCATCACACGCGCGACGGTGTTAGCTTTTTTTCTTGTAAAGATTACGCAGTCATTTTAATAAGTGTCTTACTCTCGTCTCTTTTTATTCAATTGGTCCAAATATAGTCAGGAAGTGACGTAATTTAGTTTTCCTCCCCTTCAATTTGGACCGTCATTCAAAATTTGGCGCGCAAATCCCGGCGTTGAATTAAAAGACAACACCGTTTTCAGTTGACATATCCTTTGCTGTTCCAGGAACAAGTTTTTTTCACAGATTCGAACCAGGTGCGTTTTTATCCTAATATAACATCTCTAAAGCCAATGATCCCTCTCTAGAACGATTTTATGCCTTTTTCATATAGTTGTTGCCTAGCTATCTCCTACAAATTGTATCATTAGTTCCGTTTTTTGTAAAATATTCTAGATTTCTCTTTGCATCACATTAGTCTTATAGGCTCAACATAAAAAGCTGGTTTTCTTCTATTTTGATATTTTAGACTCTGTCACATCCATTCAACTTTTTTTATTAAGACTGATGGTCCATAATTATTATATACATATATATATTTTTTGAAGAGCATTCATACACATTTTTTATGCCCTCTTCAGGATCGTCTATTGAAGTTCGCATGTCACAGGTTGTTACATATCCGAGACATTACAAACCACAACATTGCCCACAAAAGATGCAACATTCTATTAGCGCTTAACATAGCGTTAATTTATTTATTTATTTACTTTCTTTATTTATTTATTTCTTCTTATATCACCGCAGCTCTTAATTGCGTTGCGGTTTTACATATGAACAAATATACCAACACAATGGTACCTACAGCATTGGTTTTTTACATAGAACAAGGTACACCTAAACTTGGTGAAAATCATGGTAACTGATAGAACAAAAACTATATACATGGCTACTATATACATGTTGGTATTTTGGTTAATTAGATTCGAACAAGATTATCTATAATGCCGTGGGTAAAAACGCAAACTATGTAATTAAAGAGCCTCAATAAAAATGCCAGAAGTCAAAGGCCAATATCGTGGGTTGATAATAGATATGGCATATTATAATGAGCAGTTGTCATAAACATCAATAAATTCCCATTCTTCTACCGTGGGTCACGTATGAGAGATTGCATGGAGTACTAATTTCAGATGGAGTTTCCCCTTCGGGGTAGTATGTTAGGAACAAAATAGTGCTTCAAAATGCCTTTCTGAACTTCATCAGACTTGATTATAGCTCTTATTGCTCTTATTTTCGGGGTGGAAGTTCATTCCAGGGCTCTTGGAGAACAACAGAGAGAATGCTCTAGCGGGCTGTTGATTTAGAGCATTTTGTTGAGTAGTTTCCGGAGGAGGTCAATGGAAGTTTAATGTAACAGACCTCCTGGAATCTGTTATTTGGGTTGATATGTATCATCTTACTGAGAGGTGGTAGAGATGGTCATTTTTGAGGCTTTTAAAGTCATGAACCTAGGGTCTTGTTATAGGTTTCTGGCCTGTAAAGGGTGGTAGCCAATGTAAACTCATCAATATTTGGAGTTATTTGTTCTGATCTTGGAGCGCCTACTAGGATTCGCGCGGGCTGCAATTCATGGCGCAGACTGAGAGGACTCCAGGGTGGGATTGGCGGGAAACCATGGTAGAATGATCTGTGCCGAAATCCAAGTGTGGTACATATCAGGACCTGTTGGAATACGGGGTACGGAAGTCAGAGTAGTTTAATTAAAGGTCGGGGGAGGATTACGTTAGTGGATCGCATCTTGTGGTAGATTGGCACTCCGTTGTTTTCTTAATGTGGGCTGACCATTATTAATGCTGTTGGATCCTAATATAAGTATCCTAACTATGGGAATTGTGGGTTGTGCTTTCAGGCTCAATGTTGTTTACCTGAAGTAGGTATGGGTTCTGAATGTTGGGGTTCCGTGTAACGAATAGAACATCAGTTTTGGTGTGGGTTATCCGTAGATTCTGATTAAGGAGCCATTTGGATACAGCTTCAAAAGCAGTGAGTTCTGGGTGTAAAATCTGGTTGTTTTATGTTGAATGGAGCAAACAGGAGGATGTCATACAGCTATAGGCAATGCCTAGGTAATGTTGAAAGTGCATATGCGATCGCAGATTGGCTGCATATAGAATAATGAACATTAATCGGACAATGAGGAACCCTGCCGGGGGGACACCTTGTTTAATGGGGAATGGATCAAACGTTTGCTTTGCTCTGCTTCCTTCCTTATGGACTTGCTGCTGTCTATCAGATAAGTAGGATTTCACACCAGTTCATCAGGGCTAGGCCCTTGATTCCCTTGTCCTTAACGGCGCTGTAGGAGAGTATCGCGTGTTTTTACTGAATCGATGCTGCAGGCGAGGATATGTCGAGAAAGATAAGAGGGAGAGTGAACCCTGTGGTTGATATTATCCTAATGCCTCTGATTAGGTTATTAAACATGTGTTGTTAGAAGGGTGTCCCTACACCATGTTCTATCATCTGAAGCAATGTTTGTGAAGTGGGTCTCCAGAGGGGGATTCAAGAGTCAACATGATGCTGTAATTGTCGCTGGCCTACTTTTTCCATGACTTTTGCTAATCGAGGGAGTGGGCTTGGGCGTGAGGATGGGGTCTGAAAGGATTCAACTTGGGGTGGGGGTCAAGTAGTTAACTGTTCTTGCAGGTGAGCGATGGATGGGGGATAAGGGGAGCTATGGTATGGGTGTGAAGTTGTTCTTCAGGCGCGGAGGGAAGGTGGATCCTGGTTGCGGGGAATGGCTCTCGGCGGTATGGGGAGCAAATCTTGAGGCGGGTAATTAGTGTGGGGGGGGGGGCTGAGAGCTTCGGGGTGTGGGGTCGTAGTTCTGTCGATCCATCGGGCGGGACCGAAGGTCATGTGGTTGCGGTGCGGTAAGTTAAATGAATAGCTTGCTATGATATCTTCGCTCTCTTTGTGGGATTACCTGGGCAAATTTGTCAAGCTAGACTACTAATTGGACCACGGTCTGTGGTGGTGGAAGGTGATGAAGTTGTGGTAAGTCATACTGGCCGGGTAATCATTTTTGATTGTAGGTATATGGCAATAGTCTTGGGGGTGTGGCATAGGTGGTTGGGAAGTGGATGGGGGGGGGAGGGGTCACCTGTTAAGGATTTAACTAGATTGAAGCGGTCATGTGGCTTGTTTTAAGGACATCATTAGCGTATTTAGGTGGATTTCCTTTCTTGTCGCAATTGTCATTCTTCGGTGAGTTTGGAGTAATTGCGAGGTTTTACGAGCATAGTGCGTCGGGGGAACGATAGGAGCGCGCAGCGTCTCTCATCTGGTCTGCGCAGGTGAAGGCGGAATGATATGGTTCTTGTAATTCCGTTGTAGAAGCCATGGTTTGATATTATGTTTGTCCTTGGTCTGGGTAGGATCTTGTCTGTACTGCAGATATGCAATTCAGGCCGTGCGCTTTTAATGTTATTGGTCCCCCAAGTTAGTTACTAAGCCCTCTTGCGAAGGTAAGTCCTTTGTTGGCTAGCAGGTAGAATTGATCTAATCCACCCCTTACCCACCACCCCTACCCTCCCCTCATTCCCTCTTCTTCCTCTCCCCTCTCCTCCCCTCCCCCTCCCCCTCCCCCCTCCCCCCCTCCTCTCCCTCCCCCCTCCTTCCCCCTCCCCCCGCTCCTCTCCCCCCCCTCCCTTTTCCTCCCCCTCCCCCTCTTTCCTTCTCCCCATCTCCCTCTCCCTCCCTCCCCCTCCCCCCTCCCCCCTTTGAATAAAATGATTCATAATCAAAGTTTAGGCCTTTTTAGACTCAACATTTCCCCCGTTTTTTCACTGAATACAATTTAGTACCAAGTCTGAATTACACTGCGTTTGTTATCGTTCTATTACTTCGTTATAATATTCTCCTCAAATCATTTTTTTATAATAGCTGTTTCATACATATATATTTTTTACATATATAAAACCTCTATATTTTTCACGGTATACATAATTTTTCAAATTACACAAAAATTTCTTTAATAGTTTATAGAGATGAACTCTTCCAAGATGTTGATTTTTACAGTGTTTTTGCAGATGATATAGACACACAATATAATGTTTATATGTAAGTAAGAAGTGAATCTTCTTTTTTTTCTTAGCAAAAATTTAGTTTGTCACTTTGCTTTTAAGTACAATCTCTTCTCTAGTAATTATTAAATAAAGCCACTTTCTGACCTATCACACTTTACAACAGATCATCTCATTTTTTAAAGGCGCTCACGGATTGTTTGGCTAAAGACACACACAAGTCCCCTTCCCCCTCACCCCCTGATCCCCCCCTCTTTCCCCTCCCCTGTCCCCTCCATCTCCCTCCCCCTCCTCCCTCCCCCTCCCTCCCCCCCTCCCCCCTCCCCCATCCTCTCCTCTATCCCTCAAACAATACCTCATAATATATGTTATTTGTATCTTAGTTGCTTTGGTGAATATAATTTACGTTTTGCAGATTTCATCGATCATACACATGTAAGTCATTTAATTCAGTAATTTTTCTCTCCTCCCTCCTCCCCCTCCCCTTCCCCCCTTCCCCTCCCTCCCTCCCCTCCCCCCCCCTCCCTTTCCTCTCTGCTGTCTCCCTTTCTATAAATCATCTAAACCCTTCCCCCCCTCCCCCTCCCCCTCCCCCCCTCCTGCCCTTCTCTCCAAATCTCCTCCCCCCCTCCCCCCTTTCTCACCCCTTTTCCCCCCGCTCCCCTTCCCCCCCGTTTCCCTCCCTCCCCCCCTTCCCCATCCATTTCCTTCTCTCCTCTCCCCACAACCTTTCCTCCCTCCCCCCTCCCTCTCCCCCGCCCTCCCCCGCCCCCCCTTCTTTCCCCCTCCTCCTTCCCCCCTTTCCCCCCCTCTCCCCTCCCCTCTCTCTTTTTTTCTGCTTCCCCCTTCCCCTTCCCCCTCCTTCCCCTGCTACCTTCCCCCCTTTCCCCTCCTTCCTCTTTCCTTCCTCCTCCCCGCCCTTCCTCCTTCCCCCTCCCTTCTCCTCCTCCCATTCCCTCCCCTTCTCCCTGTCCGCACCTTTCCCTCCCTTCCTCCCTCCTTCCCTTTGGTCCCATATCATCTAACAAGTGTGTTATCATATATTTTTGAATATACATTATTGTGATTGGAACATTTATTGGTTATCGAGTCCATGCTTCCACCCTGTGTTTCTTTCTTGTTTCTTCTTCCATTATAGATGGATGTTTGTTAAAAAAAAAAAATTTTGGATTGGTGAGCACATGTACATGAATACGTTTTTTTTATGGTATTTATTTACTAATATTGGTCCATTCTCATAGGCAAATCAGTGTTTTAATATTTTTAATATATTTATTGTTTTTTATATGTTGTCTGTCATTTCGCTGTGTGCCCCCTGAAAGAAGGCTACGGCCGAAACGCGTAGGGGTTCCTAAAAATTCGTTTCACAAACAACCCACCGACGACTCTTTTCCTTTGTTTTGCTTTTCCTGTGGTGTCCTGCAAGTAGCAGCTGCTCCCACTTGTTTTTCCCTGTATTTGCTTCTGGACTTAATCCTGCATACTTCTAATCCAGAGTAAAGTTTTTCCCAGACTGTACCAGGCCACAGACACTTTCCTTGTGGCATTTTCCTGGATATCCTACATGCGATGTCTTCTTGTGCCATTCATTACGGGAGCCCGTGCAAGCCGCATGACCAGTCATGATTACAGTTACAGACAGCACATAAGCAAAACCTAAGCAGACCTATTCTAAAGCCAACATCTCCCAACCACCATTTGGTATCAACTATACTAGTTGCGGTCTTTCTGTTACAGATACTCTGGCTTTGTCCCATGCTTGTTGGAATCCCGAAACTGTCATCTCTATCAACCCATTTGGGAAACTATTCTAACGCATGTACCATTCGTTTCTGTAAAGAAATACCTCTGCATATTACCTCTATGTCCCTAACCCCCTTCATCCTCATCCTTGTGGAATTAGAAAGTTGTTCAACACCCAAATCCTGCCAAGAAAATATCTGGGTGAGAGGAGGAGCAGCCACAGTACTGACATGGTGTCCTAACTTCAGGGTTACACAGGCATAATGTTGGAATTCCAACCTATGAGAGCATGAATGTCACTAAATTGTTCTGTTGCGTGCAGAGACGTTAACCCCGTCTCCTGTCCCCTGATAATAAGCTTGTTTTGTTATATAGCATTGCAAGCTCCTGCAGATAGCATAACAGCAGCTGCAAATTTTTTCACACCTCCATCAAATATAGGAGCTTCATCTTGATGTGGTGTGGTGTGGTCGGGCTGGGGTCGAATTTGGGCGAAGAGAAGCTGAAGTCTTACTTGTCTGCACCCCTGTAGTCTGGCAACATGGTCAAATTTAATCTGTAAATGGGATGAGCCACCCTCACAAGCTTGTATGGGATGTCTGAGAGGATCAACCACATGCCTAGGAAATCATGGATGTGAACAATGACAGGCATATCACCTGCCGAGGGTTGTAAGCAGCCACTCACTGGTCACCTGCAAAAAATCACCATTTAACATCAGGGCTTGTTTCCTTCTATCAAATTGTCCAGTGATCCAAACTGAGACAACTGGATGCTTACAAACCCTGATGAGTCACACAAGCTTAGCTCATAGAATGAAGACTGTTGCCCTGGCTTCACAGGGTGATTCCATATCTTTGTGAAGTGTCCATGCTGTAAAACTTCATATGCCAATTCCCTCTGCTCATCACAGTTGCACTGCAACTACCCCTCATACACCCAAAGTTTGGAGTTTGGGACTCCAGGAATGCCAAGCAGTGTTTGGCCTCCCTATTATTGAAAACCAAATAACCTGGCTATGATTGTAGAGTGAGTTATGATTCTAAGAAAAAGGTTTTTCAAGCCCCCAGCCAGTCACACATAGTAACTGGATCAAATCTATTACATGCAGGTGCCCTTTTGGCCTGCCACTTGATGCCATTCCCAAAGATAGATCTGATATAGGTCTATAAATGAATGACTGGAGTTGAACGGGTAAAAGTAGATTATGCCATTAAAATGTAGAAAGACTAGGGGACACTGCAATGAAGCTACAGTGCATTAGGTGTTCCTAATAAGCAGACTAGTGGGAACACATACCCATACACTGCCTGACAAATGAAGTAGGCCCATGCTGACAGGATATGGTAGTGACTAAGTTGTATGTGTAGCATACCATCCGCCAAATGTTCTGGCCCACCAAATAGGGTCTGGCCACACTAGGGGCATTATCCCCTAGCTGTACTGTGATATGTCATATGGTGTCACAGAATCACTCACATGCATTGACTTCCACTAATTACATAAGAACATAAGAACATAAAGATATATTTGCAATACTGGGTCAGACCAAGGTCCATCAAGCCCAGTATCCTGTTTCCAACGTTGGCCAATCTCGGTCAGATGTACCTAGCATTTTTCCCCAAAAGACACAGGTTCCGCAATGCTTGTAATTGTGGGTCAAGCACTGATATCCTTGGTCCCTTTTTAATAATGGTTTATGTACCTTTCCTCCAGGGGAACATGTCCAAACCTTTTTAAAACCCAGCTACACTAATCGCCTTTACTACAATCCCCTCCGGTAACAAATTCCAGCGTTTTTTAATTACACATTGAGGTGAAGAAATATTGTCCTTTTAATTTATTAGTTTTAAAAAATAGTTTACCACCCTGTAGCTTCATTGCATGTCCCCTAGTCTTTCTATATTCTGATAGAGTAAACAATCGAATCTACTTTTACACCTTTTCCACTTCCGTTCATTAATTTATAGACTTCTATCATATCTGCCTCAGCCGTCCTCTTTTCCGGTTAAAGAGCCCTCCCTTTTTTTAAAGCCTTTCTTCATAAGAGTATCCTTCCATCCCCTTTAACCATTTTGGTGGCTCTTCTCTGAAACCTTTTTCTAATACCACTATATCTCCTTTTAAGGATACGGCGAACACAATTGCCACACAATCTCAAGGTGCGGTCATCACCATGGAACGATATAGAGGCTTTATAATATCTTTTGTTTTATTTTCCATTCCTTTCCTTATTGATACTATAGCCATTTCTATTTGCTCTCTTGGCTGCCGCTGCACACTGGGCCCGAGGGTTTTAAACATGCTATCCACAATGTACGCCTAAATCTTTTTCCT